>OX381714.1:22584280-23184280 GCA_947462335.1 Harmothoe impar
GAGGGAAAACCCGACCTTTGGTTACTTACACTGTTAGGACCTACACACTCTCTACCGTAGCTCCCGATGTCTCTGTGACCTGCCGTAATGTTTCGGCTTGGGCTGTGAGCCAGGAAGATGCTATTATTCACAATGTACCCCAGCAAACCGCCATAGCTTGCGCCTTCTAGTCTGTTGGCAGTGTTATAGAGCTGCACCTGTCTCACCCACCTGTTCTGGCCCGTAGCTGAGCCAGATTGTTTCTCTGCTTTAGGGGGAGCTGCAGCCCGATGAGCTGTCTAAATTAATGCTGCATTCATCCCATGAACCATATTTAATAATGGGGTGCTCCTCCATCCCTACCGCATTGATTTCTGGACTGGGTGTCAGGCAGGTACCATTATAAACACCTGCCCCCCCTCCTCCCCAGTGTTATTTCCTCATCTGAAACCACACACTTTACATATCGGTTTGTTAGTATTGGTACGATAAGAGTAATTCTTTGGTACAGCCGAAACAAAATGAGTTATATACTCACCATCTAGAGCGTCAGTGAGCTGACCTAGATAATCGCCAGTAGGGGGCTCATACATTCCCGGTTTAGATGTATTAGAGAAATGACTCTGTAACCAGCTTCCTTTACGAATTTTTCCATTTTAAAAGTCAGGGCTCTCAACTCTGCACTGCTCTGATTAGTAAAAGGTTGCTTACCAGAGAAACAAGTTTTGCATCCATGCCACAAACAACCATGGAAAAAGTAAGCGACAGGTTTCCATCTTGCACCTGTGGCAGGTAGATACCCGTCTGCCTTATATTTAGAATTTGGAATGTGATGTTCTCCAGTGTTCAAAGCATGTTGTATTTGCAACCCTTCAGAATGCTCTAGCCATTTTAACCAACAAATTGATGCTTTACTGAATTGATCTGAATTGGACCCATGTGGAGGTACCTGGGCAATACTAGAAGATGTGAATTTCTTCTCTGTCACTTCATAGTCAGTGTCAGTTGCCAATACCAACACATCATTCAAAATGTAGGTCCAAACATTGTCTTTACAGAATGCTGTAGTCTCAATTTTGTCATCAGTAGTATTGCATTTTAAAGTGACATTATACTGTTCTTTTAGATATTTAGTTTTTAAAATATCCATGCAAACACTAGCGATGGTCACATGATTAAAAGGGTCAATAGACCCGTTGACACCTATCTCGTCTTTAGACTTAGTCACATGAATCATCAGCTGTCTAAATATCAGACAAGCCTCTCTCAAAATAGTTACATCAGAAATGCAGTACTTCCTAATTTCCTTTGGGAAGTCAAATAGCCCATTCTGATCATCGCGTCACTTTATGAATGCTTCCCTTCCTCCCGAAGACATCTGGTTCATACCATATGTACTTTTAGGAGGGTATGGACCTATATAGTTTTGGTTATCTTGCGTATTGAAGTAGTGAGGGAACCAGCCCTTCGTTCTGTTAGACCAAATGCATTTGGGAGTGAAGCAAGTGACATGGGAAGAAAAGTCAGTGAATCTATGAACCTCATGTCTAATTTCTTGATTGTGAAATGCATAATCTTTGAACTTAACAACAGGTGCCCATCGAAATTTCTTAAATTATGAGCGATGCAGATATAACCCTTGTGACGTTTGTCAATGACATAATCACCAAAATCATCTTTAGTTGTTTCACCTGAAAATATGTTCTGGCGATCTCCACACACTACACACGGTTCATCTAAATGAGTGGTTTCACACTTGTCACAAACCTTCTGTAAGACAGCATAGTTTGGTATGTGTTCTGCCAGACCACATGTAGATTCACTGCAATTCGAACACCTTCTACAAGGGATGCAATGAGATCCTTGATCTCTACACTTAATGCATCTTTGATCAGGGTCAAATTCATACCCATTTTTGTATTCATAAAGATGGTGGAATTTAGAAGTGTCTTTCCAAGCACGAGCCCTATGATGGCACAGGTGTTGGAAGTCTACCATAGCATCACAACTTGAACAGTACTTTTCACTTGTGATCTTTTGGATCAAATTTCGAAACTTGCAAAACCTTTTTGCACTTTGTGCAACGCCACCATTTTTCACATTCAGATTTAGCTCCTTCTTTATAGTCTTTATGTCGATGAAAACAGTCCAAAGATGCCTTACACGTCATGATTTGCATTGATTCTACACATTCGTCTGAAGTGCAGACTCTACACACTGAGCATGGATCTTTTTTGTTATCGTTGAAAGGTTTGTGACAGGTGGTACAGAATTTTAAGCTATTGAAAAACCCTGTGATGGACACAATAGCATGAAAGTGTCCAACTACATCACCATCCCTAAGTGCCAAATAATATATGTAAACCGCTGTTTTAGGGTCCTCATCATCATCAGCAATGGTCGGTACCCTCATTAGCTTGTTACCCACAATATTAGAAGCCACATAAACTCCCACATCTAACAGGTTGAGGACACACCCACTATTCTAGTACGCCCTAGAGGAGCTGTACTTGTAGGGCGTACCAGTATAATGTTCTTCCCACCAGCATCAGTATATCTAGACATTTATATAATGTTTTTTCTAAAAATCACAATGTATTATACATCATGTTTAGTACCATTAGAAAGAGGACATCTCAATATATACACTGGTTGATTTACAAGCTAAAACCGTTTATATTTGCATTGAACATGGCACAGCCATAACATAACCTTATATAGACCCAGTATAATCCATTTCCGAATGTTGTGTTAAATTTGCTGATAAATCTAAACACACAGGTCAAAAGAATAGATACTGATCTATCACAATACTTTTTGGTTTTATCTCCTAATGGAATGGTAAGGACATAAATGGGCAAACTCTTGAAAAAGTGTGTGTTTACTCCCTGAACCATGCCCCCATTGTTAGTATAGTTAAGACCCATTTGTTCTCTGACTACAGGTAAAGTACTGCAAACCCACCCATGGGGGTCAGTAGTCCAGTAAAGCTAGCTGTTCATGGTCTAATGGTCACACATAATGTACCAAATAAATAGTACGCCCCAGAACCATGCACAGTACCAGCATATATATAGGTATGGTCTGATTGAATAGACTGTACCAAGGTAGTAGTATGTTCCAACAACCTATTCCTGTCCCCTACCTGTCTAAAATGGCTTCGAATTTTGGAATGTCATTCAAGGAACTAGAGGGTCTAGATGTGCAAGTACACACAATGATGCAGCTAGCCTGCCCTGAAGTCTATCATGGTTTTGTTTAACATCATCATAAAACCCCTTTGGTGCCTTTCTTACCATCATAACTTTCTGAACCCTATCCTTAATGTGTTGTAAATGCTGTGCCAGTCTCACCCACTCCTCATCGTTACCCAAGAGACAGCTATGGCACGACTCATGCACATGTTGTCATTATTCTTTATCTTCACAAAGCATGGATTTTTGTCTATTGAATGTTCAGAATGTGACTGCTTCCCCTGCCTCCTCGAGGTAAAGCAATCACACCAAAATCAATCCTTATCCCATCTACAAAATTCAATTCCTCATGGCTGGTTAGGACATTTTGAATGATTTTCATGATCTCTTCGACAGTAGTATCTTGGAGTGGGCGTAGTGACACAACTGTTGGACTGGTTAGGTTGGGGTGGTGGATGACCACTCTCCCAAGATCACCATTGGATTGTCTCCTTTGAACATCATCAATCAGATTTTGAAACATACCCTCTATCTCCTGATGGAGATCAGCTATTGTGCGACCCCTCCATTCATTGTTAAACTCAACACCATAAGTCACGTCTCTAGCACCAGTTAGGAATGTTCCTACCCTTCTCCTATACAAACTGTAGGCTAGTCCGCTTGGTGCTTCATCGCCATCCGTAGAGCTGCTCGGTGGTGACCCTGGTGGTGACCCTGGTGGTGACCCTGGTGGTGACCCTGGTGGTGACGGGGGTCTAGTTGGTGATCGTTCAGGTGGTGAATCTCTGCTTGGTCTCTTTCTCTCAGTGTCTATCTCTCTTGAACGTCCCCGACGTCCAGCACCTAATATTTCACGGGTTGGTGGTGGTTATCTAGAGCGTTTTACTGAGCTACGTGTCTGACGCTCCCTAAATAAAGAATAAAAGAATAAAATAAAGTATATATATAAGATAAAGTAATAAAATAAAATATTTAAAGTATAAAAAGTAAGATAAATATATATTACAAACACCATCATATTGACATCATCGTCATCATCATCGGACACTATGATGATGCTATCATTGACATGTTCTGCGAATTCATCATCTCAAATGATGATGACGTCATCATTGCAAGTAGAGAGGTCAGCATTTGAATCATCTAGGTTTCGGAGCGAATCATATGGATCTACAATGTTGTCATTATCAAAATCCATAACTGGAGCTGGGTCATTTGAGTTGTACACATTTCAGTTGTCCATCTGAAAAAAACAATAGAAAAAAGATGATTAGATTATATAATCTTGAAAATAATGTTTATATGCAATAAACTATTCTATATACTCCCACACAATTTAAATACAATATAGACGTCATAGTCACGATATGATCAATCTCAAAGCACTGTAAAAATATGTTTACATTAAAACTAGCCTATAAATACCACAAGAAGTCTCATTCATTTAGCCACACTATAGACTTCATTCGCATGAAATCACTCTTATTAACCCCATACAGTTGCCTACATTGTCCCAGTTGAATCAAGCCTCAAAACGCAATACAAATGCCCATTTATTTACCTATACTACAATACATCTCCATACAGTGTACATACACCCAAAATACATTTAAGACTTAAGATCTATAAAACAATGCCAGACACTGTATAACCCTCACATTCATTTACCAAAATAATATACTTTAAATTCACAATTAAACCAATGCCAGAAACCCTATAAATCCTCCCATTCATTTACCAGCATTACAGACATTATTTCCAAGACAAAAGGTGCCTAATATCTATACCGCATAGACTGCCTGTACTCCTCCTCTAGGGCCGCATTGTCCAGCTCGATGTCCGCTAACCTTCTATTCAGCTCAATAAGGTCTCTCTTCCGCCGTAATAGGTCGTTCCTCTCCCTGGCTGCTGTGATCCTGTCCTCCAGGACCTGTTCAGGCTCTCTCTGGACAGGAGGAGTGGGTGACAGGCTGGACTGTTGTTGTCGGTCACCCCCTCCCCCCACCTCACCACCATGGCCACCGGTGTCCATGGCCTGGCCTGAGTTGTCTCCAGGTAAAGTGTCCTGTGCCTCCTCCTGTGTACTAGTCTTATGCTCAGGAGCAGGTTGACCACATCCAGGGCAGTTCTTGCAATTCCCATGGAAACCATGGCCACAGTTCTGGCATTGAACCATGATTAAAATGCAATTTCCACAAAAAAACTGAGTCTGTCCTGGCACCCAGGTGGGTGGACATGAGGCACTGGCTGGGGTAAAGGGCCAGGTGGCCCAGTTAGGTGGGGAGAGTGGTGCCACCTGGCGAGTTCTTCCGTCAATACCCCAGCCAATCCTGTATAACATATATTGGATGGATCCAATATCATCACAGAAAACCCCATTCATTTACCAGCATTATGAATAATGTATATTATTATTAATTTGGCCGGGTATAAGCGTACTATTCTATATATGTACATATCAAGTCTATATACACCTTTTAAATAATATATAGAGGCTCTGGCTAGTCTACTATGCTACTTTTACTCCCATGTACACAGGGCAGCATCAGCCCAATCTATAGCTCAGACCCCGTGCAGCACACAGGCCCTACACCGGACGGCATGAGGTGACGACCGGGAGGGAGTCTATAAATAGCACTGCAGGACGCCACGGACGTCAGTCACCACCCCAGCAGCGGCAGGAGCAGACGACTTTTACTCAGCACACAGCTAACCCTGCACACAGCACACTACTCTGTACATAGAATTTATAAATTCTTTTATTATTCTAGCTCTGCTTCAAGGTGACTATGGGCGGCAGTCGTGGACGCAAGGCTGCCTCTACTAAGGACACAGCACAGCCTTCTAGGAGAACAACAAGGGGCAGCCAGCAGGACCCTCCTACCACTACACCTTCTGCTCCTTCACCTCCACCCACCACAACAAGGAGGAACACAGTTGCTTCTAATGCACAGGAGATTAAAGGTATGCAGTCACAGCTTTCAGACATTCATACACTGTTACAATCTTTAGCAGACAAGAAGAGTGGAGGTGGTGAGGGAGAGATGGTAGGTGGTAGGAATGGTGGCATGGGTGGCAGCAATGGCCACCAAGGGCACAGCAATGGCCGCCAAGGGCACAGCACCGGCACCCTGGGGAAGGGCGGCCATGATGGCAGCCATCTTGAAAAAGTTGTACCTCATGACATTTCAACTGACTTTGACTCTGATAGTGACACTGTTGTTCAATTTAAGTCTAGTATTCCACAGAAAAAGAGAAGGCACAACACTACTACTTCTACAAGAGACCCCTTCTCAGCTCAGGTGGAGGTTCCTGAGTTCTCTTCTTCAAGAAGGAGGCACATGACTTCAGGGTACCAAGACTTCCCAGACTCTGCAGCAGACATAGAGGGAGATGAAGAAGTGAAGAGGCAGGTTGCCAACCTGCTACTCAAGAACATGACATCCATCCCTCCAACTTCAAAAGGTAAAAGGTTCTTTGCTCACACCCATATCTTAAGAGGTAGCAAGAAAGTCAAGGCAGGGCTGGGAGAGTTAACAGAGTCAGAATACAACTGGGGATTTTTACAGTGTATCTTCAACCCACTCAACTCAGATGAGGATAGAAAGCTCATGGTTCAACACTTAGAAGAGGTAAATGAAGATGGCATGACATATGAATGGGAGGATGTCAGAAGTTGGTCAGAGGACATTTGCAGCAAGATAGCAGACCCAGACAACAAGCTTACATGGAGGCAAGGTTACCAGATTGATAAGTTGAGGGCCAAGACTTCTCAAGTTAGGAAGAAGGGGGAGGCAGACAGCCAAGGTTCAGTAGAAAGAAAGGTAGACTCAAACATGTCCGAAGAGTTGAGGTCTGCAAAGCCTGGCCCCCCCTGTAGACAGTTTAACCAAGGTCAGTGCCAGTCACAGGGAGATCATGTGCTGAATGGATACAGGCACCTTCACATCTGCTCACACTGCATCTATAATAAGTGTGAAAAATACCCCCACCCAGAAAGTTCATGTAATTCAAAGAGAGTGAGACAAGAGAGAAAGAAGTGGTACCAAGCAAGGGAACAAGCAGCAGCAGGCAAGGGTCAAGGGCAGGGTCAGGGTCAAGGGCAGGGGTTTGGACACTAGAGAGGGAGGTATTTGAAGAAAGTGAGCCAGTAGGCCACTCAACCTCAGTACATAGCACACATGCTAGAAAGGCTACCCCTCTGAACCTAGACCCTGTACTCAGTCAGACCACTGCACATAGCAAGCAAGTAGTTCCAAACACAGAACAAGTCCCAAAACCAACCAAAAAACAAGTCAGCCATAAGTGCATAGTCAGCAAGACTCCTGAACAATATCAAGGTTATATAAAGGCAATGTGGCCCTATCCTACTACTGATGCTTATAGACAAGCATTAGAACCAATGTTACTGTACACTGCCGTCAGACAATTCAATCTTCCCAATTTCTTAGGTGCCAGAATCCAGGTTCCATCACAGCTGAAGTGTGACAATTGGGACAAGGCCTTGTCCAGCTACGAAGACAAGCAAGTGTGTGAGTTCGCCAGGTATGGTTGGCCCCTGAGTTATTCTAGCGATATTCTTCCAACTCCTACAGAGAAAAATCACAAAAGTGCAATTGAACATCCCACAGAAATTACAGCATTCATAGAGGGGGAGTGCTGCTTGGATGCGATGCTTGGCCCATTCAGCACTCCCCCCTTTGACTCATGGACGATGGTGAGCCCTATGCTCACACGTCCAAAGAAAGACTCAGATAAGCTGAGGGTCATTATAGACCTCAGCTACCCCGAAGGGAATAGTGTGAACTCAGGTATTGAAAAACAATTCTATTTAGGTGAGCCCATCAAGTACACTCTACCGTCAGTACTTGACCTCGCAGAGGACGTCAAGAAGGCAGGAAGGGGTTGCCTGTTATGGAAGAACGACTTGTCCAGGGCTTACAGGCAGATGAGGACTGACCCACTCGCATACCCCCTCATGTGTATAAAACACCTTGACAAGTATTATGTTGACATTTGTCCAGCATTTGGTTGCAGAATCAGCGGAGCATCACAGCAGAGAGTGTCCATGGCCGTCTGCCATCTAATGGCAGAAAGAGGGTACAAAGCTCTAGCTTATGTGGATGATTTCTGTGGGGTAGCTGCAGAAGAGGACAAAGCCTGGGCCAGTTTCACTGACTTTAATGCTATATGTGACTTTCTAGGTTTGCAGCTGGCCCCAGAAAAAGCTGCCCCCCCAAGCACAAGCATGGAATGGTTAGGTTTCAATGTTGATACAATGAAGATGTTGATCACTGTTCCCACAGAGAAGCTCGAGGAAGTCCTAGAAGAAGCTGCGCTGTGGTCAACCAAGGTCAAGGCCACACGCAAAGAGCTTCAGCAGTTGGCAGGGAAGTTGTCACACATCAGCAGTTGCATAAAACATTCTCGAAAGTTCATGTGCAGGTTGCTAGGCAATCTTAGAATTGCCCCCCCTTTCGGACAGGTAAAGGTGTCGGACGAACTCAGAAAAGACATTGAGTGGTTCCTGGAATTCGCAAGAAAGTTCAATGGCAAGGTTCTAATCAATCCTTCTCTTCCAGTGGTCCACCTGCAGGCAGACGCATGTCCTCGTGGTGGTGGTGGCTTCAGTGAGTCCCACTTCTACCACTTCAGGTTTCAGCAGGAAATCTCGGAAGAGCATCATATCAGCAGGTTGGAGGCCATCAACCTCGTGGTGGCTACAAAGACACTAGTTGGTAAGACTGTCAGTAATGTACGCCTTCACATTCTTACTGATAATATTGCCACAGCCCAGGTATTGATGTCAGGTAGAACTCGGGATCCGGTGAAAGCAGCGTGTTCTCGAGAGATGGCAATGTTTGTCGCTAGTCGGGGGATGGAACTCGATGTTCAGCATACGCCTGGGAAACTCCTTGTACTAGCAGATGCCCTCAGCAGACGAGGTCACTGCGAGCACATGAAGGACTTATCAGATGAACTAGTTAAAAAGGCTGGCCTCAAGATCAGAAAGGCAGTAGGTTTGCATAGACTTATTGACGTAACCCTCTAATTACAGAAATCGCTGGGTCGGCCTTGTATAGCCAGATGTTGGGATCGTACGACGCCGGGACAACCACGGGCACTAAGATCAACCAGCTACAATACATAAAACTGTACTTCATGTTCATGGTAGCATGTGCTTTCCCAATCTTCAAACCTGAGCTCATTTGTGTCCTTTTATATGCTCAGTTTCTAAACAATTCATTCACGTCAGTCCAAACTGTCAGAAACTATTTATCAGGTGCTAAAGTTTTTCTTAGAGATAGAAATTTTAATGTTGATGTATTCTCTCATCCTACTCTGAAAAAGCTAGTAAAAGGTTTCACACGACTGTCAGACCACATTCCCAAACAGGCTCCGGCCTTATCAGCTAGAGCAATTAAGCAAGTAGTAGATGTATTAAGACAACTATCTGTAGAAGGTCAGGTTGCTGCAGCAGCACTCCTGTTCGGTACATGCAGTTTTCTCAGACAATCCAATTTTCTCATGACCCAAGGCATGTTGGTTAACCCACATATAGTATGTAGATCAGATCTAGTCATAAAGAGAAATGTCATGTGGATCAAAGTAATGTCAACCAAAACTCTCTCTAAAAAAAGGCAGTAGCCATTCCAATACCTAGGATACATAACTCTCAATACTGCCCTGTGCAATCCACCATTGATGCAATGACCATTGTTAACGGACCAAGTCAAGGTCCAGTGTTTTTATCCCCATATTCGAAAGCTCCAATGATGGCGGGCAGGGTGACTCAATTACTCAGGCTGGCCCTCCATCTACTAGGCCATCCAGCGGCCACAACAGCCACGGTGCACTCGACCAGGCGATCTGGTGCACAGCTAGGTGCACTCGGCGGGGCTTCCCAGCAGGAGGTTGAGTCGCATGGTACATGGACTTCACGCGCCAGCGAGGTCTATGCCCCGAAGAAATTGTATACTTCCATACCATCAATCATGTCAAAATCATTCAAATAGTTTGCATATTATTTTAACATGAGCTCTTATCTGAAACCGAATTGTGGTAATAATAAAATTTTAAAAGCCAATCCTCTTCCGTCTTGTACCTGGCATAATTATGAATAATGTATATTATTATTAATTTGGCCGGGTATAAGCGTACTATTCTATATATGTACATATCAAGTCTATATACACCTTTTAAATAATATATAGAGGCTCTGGCTAGTCTACTATGCTACTTTTACTCCCATGTACACAGGGCAGCATCAGCCCAATCTATAGCTCAGACCCCGTGCAGCACACAGGCCCTACACCGGACGGCATGAGGTGACGACCGGGAGGGAGTCTATAAATAGCACTGCAGGACGCCACGGACGTCAGTCACCACCCCAGCAGCGGCAGGAGCAGACGACTTTCCCACCCACCATCCCAAAATCAACAATAGACGACATATACAACGACGAGGAATATGATATTATTTTAACATGAGCTCTTATCTGAAACCGAATTGTGGTAATAATAAAATTTTAAAAGCCAATCCTCTTCCGTCTTGTACCTGGCATAATTATAGGCTTCAGATTCACAATTAAAACTAACCTAAACTCAACATCAAGACTCTCATTCATTAACCCACAGTACAGTCCTCATTGTCAAGTTCAAATCTTCAAAAGAATTCAAAAGCTCCCAAAACACAATGTCCAAATATAGTATGTACTTACCTCATTAAAAGAGTCAACAGAAGATACACTTGGGTAGAGCCTGTATAGGTAGAGTCCGTGGGTAGGGTGTGTAGTATTGTAGAGTCAAACAGTAGCAGTAGGGAGCACTGATTGTAAGAGTGTGGTTTTGATGTGAATCACCTCATTTTTATAGCCTGCTGATCAAGTAGTTACAGGACTGACTGTGTCTCTTATCAGTTCACTGGCTAATCTAATCAGCCCAATTACAAGTTGTTGTGTATTTCTTATCACTTGACTTAATCCCCCCACCAATACCAGAGTCCCATACCTACAGTGATTGACATGTCTGCACAAAGAATAACCGAGACGAATTGTATGAAATAGTAACAGGTGGAAAACCCAGCACCACACGTGAGGGAATTACCAAACTTACTTACAAAGCTACTTACACTGTTAGGGTATACACACTTCCTATTGCACCTCTTGACTGCACTGTTTTATATTGTTGCTCCTTGAGCTGTGTGTCAGCAAAATGTTACTCTGCAGTATGTACCCCAGTAATTTACTGTCACTTGTTCTGTTAAATCTGTTTGATTCGTTCTGTTTTATCAAATAGTCCTGGGAACAACGGGGACACATCGAAACAGCCGCGGCTATGAGAGTCTGAATGTCTGTCAACCTGGGGCAGGTTATAGTTACTTTCTAGTTCGAATAATTCGCTGTCAAACACGAAACTGTCCAGGCTGTCGGTTGAAGACAGGGCTGGGCTGGGTGGGATGTCCGCTGTTGCAATTGCCAGCAATCTGTTGACAGCCTGCTCCACTGACGAAAGTAACGTCGCCTCCAGCCTCTCCCTTCCGGTGTTGTCTGTACAAAAAGGTGTCCACTTGCCAAACTCCCACCATAGCAGGTCTGTCTTGATAAGCACCTCCTCCTTGCTTTGCGGGGAAGGTGCAAATCCTTGGATTAGCTTGTCTATCTCTTTTAGTAGCTCTGTGCCTGGTGAATCAGCCAGGGTCACTGAAACAGCTTGCTGTGTTATGATGTCGGGTGTTGATGATTTGAACGCAGCATTGTATAATATGGTTGCTGTGTTCCAAGCATGCACAGCAGACCCTGCACGCAGCACCGGTGTGTCCCACACAGTTACTCCAGGGTTAGCAAGATGCAGAGTAGAGCCTGCATGCAGCACAGGTGTGTATGTAATATCTATGTGACTGTCATATATGCATGACTTATAACTCTATTGATAGTAACTGTAACATATCAGCCGCTTATAATCCCTAATGAACTGATTAACATATTACAACAACAATTATGTAAAATTATGTCAGTTGAGGGCTGTTTTCTTTTAAAAATATTAATTTTTTGGTATAAATATGTAAGCTGTGTGAATTTTCTCCTTAAAGATATCTGTGTATGAACCATTAACTTATGAATTATAAATTAAAATGTTAATATATAATGTTGTAATTTGGTATGTAGTGAATATGTAAATCTCATTAAGGTAAAGCATTTGTGTAACACTCATCAACTTCATCATCTACACCCCCCCCCCGCCCAAGTAATATCATATAAGAATTCTTTAATTCTTCCATTAAATTACAAAGCTAAAAGAAGGTTTGTTAATACAAAAATTGATGTTACTATTAAGGAATGATTCATGTCCTTCTTATTTTCCAACTGAGGAGATTGTTGATACCTGCATTAATTTGTAGAAAATCTGTTCAGTATAATAAACAATTAAATTGAAATTGAATTGAGTTCCTTACAACATTATCATAATCATGTCCTTTTGTGTAGTATACTCATCCTGTCTAAACTCCAGAGGGTTAGGCAGGTTCTCAATTTCCTCTGCAGAAAACATATGAAGATCTATTGTGACCAAGATATCATAAATCATGTGTGGAATGAGCTATCTGTCTGCTTCCTTCTATACACTATAGCCTGTAATTGAAAACGTCTTTCTAGATTCATAGAAACATACCTTCATTCGAGACGTTTGTCTGTCTTACTAATAGCCTGCATAATCACATGGGCATCGTAGCCTCGTAGATTGTTGAAATAGTACTTGGATCCACTTCCCTAATCAATAGTTCAGGTTGCATTTGTTATGTGCAGCATTATGGAACTCAACAGTCAGGTGACAGATGTTTCTGCCACAATCACCAAGTAGGGTTTTACTGTAGCAAACAGTAGCTTCTGTCAATAGCTTTTCGTGGCTTTCAGTCATTTTCAAAGGCAAAAATATTCATATGTTCTGTCTTTGCTAAGCTACAGCCAGCTCAGGATCACTTGGAAAGGGTCTCAAAATATGAAAAATATGAGCCTAATTTAAACATGAGCGACCTGAAACTGTGATGGGTTTGATGATGTGCCGAGAATGGTATGAAATAATTAGGATAATCGGCGTAAAACCTAGTACCACAGGTGAGGGAAAACCCGACCTTTGGTTACTTACACCTACACACTCTCTACCGTAGCTCCCGATGTCTCTGTGACTTGCCGTAATGTTTCGGCTTGGGCTGTGCGTTAGGAAGATGTTACTGTTCAAAATGTATCCCAGCAAACCATCATAGCTTGCGCCTTCTAGTCCATCGGGTACGTACTGGTCCTCAAATAATCCTGGGAACAAGGGTGACACGTCCACATGGCCCTGGCAACGAGAGTCAGAATGTCCATCCAGCTGTGCCAAATCACTGTCAAACAAGAATTCGTTCAGGCTGTCTGTGTGAGACAGAGCTGGGCTAAGCGTGATATCTGGTGTCACTATTTCCAAAAATCCTTTCACTGCCTCCTCCACTGATGCCAGTAAGCTTGCCTCCCCCTTCCTGTGTCGGTTGTGTCCACCAGAGAGGCACTCGCAGAGTCAGTATTGGTCCGCACCTCTGTGGTGTTTTGTGAGGAGGGTGCGAATCCCAGAATCAGTTCCTCTATCTCCTCATATAGAAACATCCCTATATGGTCCTCAGCCGTGAAAGTACAAAGGGCCTTAGATACATCACATGAAGAATATCTCTTAGTACCTCTCCTGCAGCAGGAGGATCTATCAAAGCCATTAACTCAATAGTAAGGTTGTTGACTTTTGATACCGGTTGGAAATCACTGATATCCCACGTTTGAGGCCTTTCTCAATGAATATCTCTATGCATATCTATGTCTGTTAGAAGCTCTATTTCTGGCCTGTCATTTTCAGACATGCCTGCCATGCTAGTCCTGGTGAAGTATAGAAATGTCCTGGATCTAGACCATAGTGCTTGATGCATATAGTTCTAAAGTTCTCAAACACATCACTCATTGTCTGCATGCTAAACATCTCCCACACCTTAGAAGCATGCTCTAGGCCTCTAGACTCCAGGCCAAGTAAGATAGTCATATGGGTAGACTCCTTTATGAAGAAAGAGGGACAACCGTTCATCTCCAAAATGTTCCAGAGATTGCAAAACTTGGAGCTTCCTTCACGAGCCAACTCAGAGACAAGGCTATCTAGGGAGGAGCTCATGAATTGGAACGAGTCAAGAAAATGAGATGTACTTTTCTATATCATTTGGGATGCATTCGAGACGTTTGTCTGTCTTACCAATAGCCTGCATAATCACATGGGCATCGTAGCCTCGGAGATTGTTGAAATAGTACTGGGATCCGCTTCCCTAATCTATAGTTCAGGTTGCATTGGTTATGTGCAGCATAAACATGAGCGACCTGAAACTGTGATGGGTATGATAATGGATATAAGAATGGTATAAAATAATATCGGCGTGAAACCCAGTACCACAGGTGAGGGAAAACCCAACCTTTGGTTACTTACACCTACCGACCGTCTACTGTAGCTCCCAATGTCTCTGTGACTTGCCATAATGTTTCGGCTTGGGCTGTGCGTTAGGAAGATGTTACTGTTCACAATGTATCCCAGCAAACCACCATAGCTTGCGTCTTCTAGTCGTACGTACTGGTCCTCAAATAATCCTGGGAACAAGGGTGACACGTCCACATGGCCCTGGCAACGAGAGTCAGAATGTCCATCCAGCTGTGCCAAATCACTGTCAAACAAGAATTCGTTCAGGCTGCCTGTGGGAGACAGAGCTGGGCTGAGCGTGATATCTGGTGTCACTATTTCCAATAATCCGTTCACTGCCTCCTCCACTGACGCCAGTAAGCTTGCCTCCCCCCTTCCTGTGTCTGTTGTGTCCACCATCTTGTCATTTCATGTAGGAGCTGTGCTTAGACTTTCTTCAGCATTGATATCACAATCTTTATCAGAGATTTCAGCATACTCAGGTGGGATTGTCCCCATCCAAGTAACATTTCATTCCTAGATGTTGGGTGTTAGAGTACCCTCTACAATCCCATTTACATCTGATGTTACCAGTGAATCTGTGAGACTCTGCAAAGTTAGGCTGATTATTCTGTTCAAGCGAGTTATCCTTTTAACCATAGACTTCAAACAGTTACTCTACAGAGTGACTCCTGTTAGAAAATTGTGCCTCCTTAAAAGATTGTGAGCCTGTTGTCTTCCCTTAGTCATAAGGGTAGTTTGAAGATCCATCCCGATCATATTGAGTATATTCCTAGTCACAATGTGTTGCATACCAGCCCATCTAGCTCTCTTGAATAGAGGTTTATCTACAGCTTTTTCAGTAAATGTTTTTGCATAACAGAAGAATATCGAGGACCACTTCTATTTTGTATGAGGTTTTAGGGATGATAATGTTATTGCAGGTGGTATGCAACAGGGCCTGGTCCCGGACCTGGTCCTATGTGTCCTACTATCCAAAATGGGGCTGCTGAGAAGTGAAAACTTTCAGTGTGTGCCATGTTTGGGACTCAATATATCATATAACATATATTCTGAATTGAGGGGGGTCACATCAATTATTCCATGCAATATGTAGATTTGAATCCAATTCCATTTCTTGCTCTTCCTCAGCATTGGAGTCAATCAAATGCTCCTTCATTTTCTCTTCTCAATCAATCCTATAGGAAATTCAGGATATTTATGCTTTCTTATGCATCTGTGTAGATTATAGATTAGTTTATTATACACCACTTCCATCACATCAACGACGCATTGACTGTTCTCTCTTCTCCAAGATAGAGGACTCCATTGTGTTTTCTAATTTAGGCTGAGGTCTAATAACCAATGTGTTTACTTTTTGGCTGTCAGTGATCAAATGAAGAGCAAAATGTAGTTGTACCTCTTTTATAGCAAATTTGTAATTATTTTGATACACTGAATGCCAAATTAACGTCAAATTGCTTACAGAGAAAACTCTCCAAACAGTGCACTGAGGTATAGGATCAATCCACTTGTGCCTCTCGTCAATCAGTTCCCTATGGTTCCTCCCTAATCTATAGTTCAGGTTTCATTGGTTATGTGCAGCATTATGGAACTCAACAGTCAGGTGGCAGAGGTTTCTGCCACAATCACCAAGTAGGGTTTTACTACATATGTAGCAAACAGTAGCTTCTGTCAATAGATTCTGATGGTCTTCATTTATTTTTAAAGGCAAAAAAATTCATATGTTCTGTCCTTGCTCGTCTACAGCCAGCACCGGATCACTCCGAAAGGGTTTCAAAATATGAGAAATGTGAGCCTAATTGAATGGGATTTCTTCCCAAGTCAAGGTAACTAACATTCAATACAATTGATACCCATAGGATTGAGTGTAAAGACGGTCTTGGTTAACTAATTTGGTAAATACAATTCAATACTTTTTGTTTCCACAGATTCTACACTTTCTTTTGAGATAACCATATATTTTATTATGTCCAAGTTTGTTTTCGGCTCTCTCTGCATAATATAAGGCGGCGCGACGCCCCGCGAGCGCCAGTATCCCATACTCTAGCTTAGGAGACGGACGTGTCTCGGGGTACTCTACAGCACTAGTATCCGCATACTAGGACTGTAGCTAACTGATATCAGTTACTGTTTACTGCTGGTATCTCTATACCGGCCTTAGTTAATCTGGTATCACTATACCTGGGGGGTTTCTAGTTACTACTGGTATCTTTATACTAGTCTGGCATCCTTATGCCACTGGGTTTAATGTTATAACCACAGCCGTTGTTAGTGGTGTTCTACTAGGTATCTCTATACCGAAGCCTAGAACTACTTAGTTCTTACTGTTAATGATACAACTAAAGCCTCATGCTAGTATGCCTCATGCAACTCCTGAATGTAACTAGATGCTAAGTCACCCCTTAATAGAAACCGATCGTTACACTATAACCATCCTGTGTTTGCGTTCTCTCTGGTCATAAGTCTCCCCCTATACATCCTTATCCCCGTTACAATATCTACAGATTCTATACTTTCTGAGAAAAAAATATTATTATTATGAAATCCCTGCCTGTACACAATTCTCCCAGTATTAGTATGGTAGGATTAATTCTAAGGTCCACCACTTACCAATTCTGTGATATATTCTCCATCTAGTTCATCAGTGAGGCCTTCCAACCAGTTTGACACCGGACCCCATAGCAACAAGGCTTTGAAACCTGGAGAATGATATCTGTGTTCTAGTATAACACTCTTCACCTAACTGGTCTAATGCGTTATTCCCGTATATATAAAACGGCATTATTTGGCCACTGGTACCCACCCCATTGAATCAGGCTTGAGGTGCTTGACAGGACCAGATGAACCAAAAGAGGCTAGATGAAAATATGTACTTTTTTCAAAGCTAACTCGATTATTCTTTCCAATTTAAGTTAAAGTATAGTATGAGTCCTTTATATGCGATATTCCTTCTTGCTATCATAATGATTCTCGGAAATCCATTGTGTTTTAAAGAAAAATGAAATAAAAGATGGAAATACTCTCGCACATTGGATCTAGCAACAAGACACAGAAAATCTAACAGAAGTCCACCATTTTTTTCAGCAATGAAAGTGTGCTCAAGTAAGTTATCTATCACATAGTGGTGATCGAATGAAAGGAAATACCACAATAAATACTCACTTTAAACTTCCCCTATAAGTATATCCTTCTAAAATGTTCAAATAATTGAAAGAATCAAATTTTTGACTCTGGCCCCTCCGAGAGAATGTGTTTGGAGAGTGAGGTCGCTATTGTACAACGCGCCAGTAGGCAGGGACGCATTTCCAAGGTGACCACTATCTGGGCCACTGGAACGCTGCTACGTAAAGTTCCCTGCAAACTGCAAATGCCGGGGGGGACCCGGGGGGGGGGGGTCCCAGGGGGGGGGGAGTCCCGGGGGGGGGGGGGTGAGGTTGACCACCGCCGCAGTCCCAGACACGTCACTCAGCGTGCTTCCTGGAAGGAGGGCCAGATACGCCGGCTAGGGGAGGGGGGGATAGGCCTAGCTAGAGCCCGATAGACTATGCCCCATCAATAATCACCAGCTGCCGAAGGCACTGGTACAACTTAAAACGTGCCCAAAAGTTGTAAAATGAAGATATAAAGTCATTCGTTTTGGTGTCCACACCCAGAGAACAATTTTGAGCTTGTCTGATTTAAAGGGTAAAATAGGGTGATATAAACCATTGGATCGTTGTAAATCCGGATGTGAGCATGCTCCCAGGGCACAATTGATGTAGGTCTGATGGTGGAAGTAGATGGCTGGAGATAATAGATGTATGTGTTAACTAGTCCTCCTTTCCTTGTGATTCTTGCAATTACTCATGTACCGGGTATGTAAGTGTTACTGTATGATCAAGACTGTCCAACAAGTTATAAGTACAAATTTGTTTATTAAATGCTCTCGTCCTGGTATATATACTCCAATTGGGTACAATTGTGTCAGTATTACAGGTCACAACACTTGACCTTTCCTTACTGGGTCATACAGAGGTTGTGACCCCAATCCACCCAGACATGCTAAGTACCCAGCAGTGTGTGCATGACTCCTGACCTTCTATCTGGGGATACTAATCAATGTATAGCGGTCATAACGCTGACTTACATTTCGTACTCTGCAATACACACTGAGCCACACTATATACCATTTATATGTTCCCATGTATGATTCAATCCTAACTTATACAAGTGATAGATCCTCCTACTCTTAACAATTGCTTATACAAATATCCACCTTAATCTATATATAATTCGTATAATTTTTTAACAGACTAGTTAGTACTTGCATAGCAGCATCTGTATCCTGGTCATGGCACCAATTCAGTGACGTTATACATTACTGATATGGACCACACAGATACTGTTTCAGATGTTTATTGTCAACAGCCACTGGTCACTGGATACTACGGTAGACAGGTCAGGTTCAGGGTCCCTGGTACATCCTGGCCGGACTGCTGGGCTGGCTCCTGGGGCTGCTACCGGGACGGCTGCTGGTCAGGTCTGCATCTGTGAGTGCATCTTAAGTACATAATGTGTCTGCATGGGCTGGCATTGTTGTAATCATAGATATTCATATATATTTAACTAGATATGTCATGTCACTGTTTGCAATATGCAGATGATACTGTACTCTTTGCCTCAGGATTTAATCTGGTAGATATTGCGTCAAATTTGCAAGAGGACTTGGACAAGCTAATAAAGTGGTGTGATGCAAACCAACTAACCATAAATGCAAAGAAAACCAAAACTATGTTATACTTATCAAACAGATGTGAAACTACCACCAATTTATGTCAAAGACACTGAACTTGAAGAAGTAGATAAATATAAATATCTAGGAATCATTATGGAAAGTAACCTGAGTTTTAAAGCGCAATTAGCAAAAACCATCTCCTCTGTCAACTATAAAATCTGGTTGTTAAGGCATTTTAGAGAGCATATGGACGAAGATACTGCTGTATTGTTGTCTAAAACTATGCTATTGCCATTTATAGTATTATATTCATGTCTGGAGTGAGTCTCTTTTTTGAGCAGAAGAAGTTGCAAGTTCTGCAAAATGTTGGTATTAGAGTATGTTTGTGTATAAAAGATCCTATGTCAATTTCTGTTAAAAAAAATTCATGCCAAAATCAAGGTCCTGCCGATAGATCTGAGAAGGAAATATTTACAAGGAATACTTTGTTACAGGCTGATAAAGCTCAACTCACTGGGAGTGAGCCCGCTGCACAATCCATGGGAATTCTTGAGTGGGTCTTAACCAAGTCTTAACAAGTCTTAATCTTAAAAGTCTTAATTATAGGTATCCACCAAATGTAGATGGCATTATATGTTGATATATGTTGTTATTATGGGGGGCTCTGCCCCCCAACCCCCGTTTTTCTCTTCTTTTCTTTTCATTCTTTAGTAATGGTGAGTGCTATTAAGACTTTAAGACTAAGACTTATTAAGACCTTCAGACTTTAAGACTAAGACTTATTAAGAATTGATTAAGACCTGGAAGTGGGTCAGGGGTGCTGGAGTAAACCAGGAGGGAGGGGGTGATGCAACCGTGCTCCCTGATTGGCTCCCATGAGCTGTGCAGCCAGCCTTGTGCTGGATTTGGTACAAAACAGAGTCAATTGAGCTGCAGATGGGCCTCTGATCAAATTGTATATACCACACACCAGACGCGTGCAATTCTCTCCACCTTTCAATACTTATAACAGTTGGAACAATATCTCATCTACTATCAGAATGGCTGACAGTAATGTCACCTTTAAGAGTATGCTCAAAAGTAGCTTATTGAAGTACTCTGATACCACCTGGAGCTATGAGCTCCAATTCACTAACCTGTCATTGTAGTGAGTACTGCTTGTACTATATATATTCTTGCTTGTCACCCCAAAAGCCCAGCGATGAACATACGGCAAATGAACGTTTTCGTTGAATTTATTCAATTTGGCTGGCAGACTTAAATACATATAAAACTTACAAAGTCTTTGTATTGTATTAGTAATGCGGATTTTTTGAGTCGTGGCATACTCATACATCTATTTCTATTTTTATTCAAGTATCACCTCATTGTACGACTGTCGACTGTCCTGTGCCTAATGGAAATGTATTATGAAAATGTATCTTGATCACTTGATCTACAGAACAGTAGGTTATGTAGTATAAAATGCTGATTCTTGTTGCAGAATCCCTGTTGACTGTACCCTCTCTATATCTTTGAGTCAGACGAATATTACCCCTATATATGTATGGTATTCCTCTACATGTATCCACTATAAGAATTTGGTATCACCTCATATTCATCTCCCGCCCCCTCCCCTTCCCCTTGACCCCAAGTAATATCACCCTAACTGACTTTTTTTGTAAGTTCTCATGCAGTAATAATGAAATGGAGGTGCTGTAGTAAAAAATGCAAACGTAATTGGTCATTCATTGTAAGTATCAACCTTCTCTGTAATTTGATTGAAACAAATATAATT
Organism: Harmothoe impar; assembly: GCA_947462335.1. Taxonomy (NCBI): domain Eukaryota; kingdom Metazoa; phylum Annelida; class Polychaeta; order Phyllodocida; family Polynoidae; genus Harmothoe; species Harmothoe impar. The sequence goes on from OX381714.1 coordinate 22,605,425, forward strand.
GTATGTACTTTTATATTTTTCGTGATTGCAGGATAAAAACCTTGCAAATTGAATTGAATTGAATTGATTCCACCTCTCAAACCTTTTCTTGATGGACAGATGCATATCTATGCCTGTTAAAAGTTCCAGTTTTAGACAGGTTGTAAACTAATGTGTGTTTAGCTTAGCTTAAAGCCTCAGTATCCGCGCATTTGGACACACCTTCTTGCTCTGATAGCTTGATAGTTTGCATTGTAGGACCCGCCTACATGTTACTACAGGTCTATAGAGTTGTTCAGTTGTTCTATTTATGGCTGGTTGGGGATCAAACAAACGCAGTGCCCTGTGCTGGGTGAAGTAAGTAGGGTCAGTCCAGGTAAAACCAGCCAGTGGGGATCACTTCTTACCATGGCAGAACAGGACAGAATGTGGAATTCTAGGTGTAAACCTGTACCTTTTATTACACCCTTCTACCCTATCCTATTACAAGGAGGAATAAGACCTGGTGTAAACTTATGAAAGGTTTGATTAATCCAAAGGTGTACATCACAATAGTAATAATTCTTCCAGTTTAGTTATGTCCATATATAGCACAGTGTTGTACAATGCACAAGGTTCCTTTAAATAGATAATGTCCATGACTGTCAGTTGTAGATGTGGTGTTCTTATACAGTTCTTATACAGTTGTTCTAGCATAAGAAAATATATTTATATATCTTATGCCCAAATTGCTACGGAATGTGAGTACTATTTCACCCAGGCAGGATTGTGAGTTTGTTTTGATGGACCCTCAACACGCACCAATCACCCATAATATTATATAGCATTGACTGATCCCCATGCATTGCCTAGAATTACCTGAACTGACCCTACAGACTGCACCCAACACGGGGCATTGCGTTTGTTTGATCCCCAATCACCCACAAATAGTACTGACTGGCAACCCTTATTTATGTACCCGGGGGAAGGCACTATAACTATAGCAGAGATTATAGTTGTAGATTGCACCCAATAATAGCCACAAGGCCTACCACCCACCCTGCCATGCCAGCACTACTAGGATAGATTCACCACTTTCGGACACTCGTTGGCAGTGCAAACGTGACCCATTTTCTCTAGGTAACAGTTCTCTTAATATTTCACCTAGAGCTTTTATCTTAAGAAATATGGGGAAAGGAGTGTCAGAACATCATACACAACTATCAAATAACATATTTTAATGTATTATAATATGGAATATTCCTTATTACAGTTGGGGAATTCTAAGTCCCAATTTCAACTGATGTCGGACGTTTTGAATTCCCTTGATTATTTTCAAGTAATAGTGACAGATTTGCTTTGCTATGAGGACAAATATGATATGATTTATCCAGGGTTCGAATATTACAAATGATATTTAACATATCTACATTTAAACTATTCGTTTAACACTATTAAACCTGTCTGATATAGAAAATCTATACATACTGCCTTTATATTAAGATAACTTGATATTTTCTCAGCCATGGACTTTTAGAATGTATATTGAGTTATAGGAGGTCCATATTTTGTATTTACAGAGTAATTGCTATGCATTCCCACACATCTATAATGAAGGGAAATCACAGTTCACAGTGGTGTCTGTCTCATGGTGAAATTTGATTGAATCTTTGAAAGGTCTAGAAATATTATTTTCTGGAAATAATTATGTCTTTTTTACCCATATCATACTTTGGAATACACACACCCTTCCATCCAGGTATGTTATATTGCCTGGGTGTAGATATTACAGTAATATTTATCATTTGAGAAACCTGTCCAACATGAAGTACCATGTAATTCTACAAATAAGGCATGAACTCCTAACCAGGTTTTAATGCTAGTGTCCGACTTAAGGTGTGTGTCCGTCTTTGGGTTAATCTACCCTACACGTCGTCCTACAGATTCGGTCGCTTCGGCCACACAACTCTCAGAAAGCTGATAATTACCCCTGCCCACCCTTCACACACTGTTACATCATGGGGGTAGGCATTGCAGTCATAGCTATAATAACCTGTTTGAATGGGCAATCCATATGCCCGTATGCCCTTATAAGGTACATAGTATTGGAGGTCGGCAAAGGGGGAGGGGCACAAGGGTGTCACGGCAATGCCCTCTAGTGTTGTCCGAGCTTGTCCAAACACAAGGACACTGGGGCTTTAATAATAGAAGATGCCCATGCAGTACTCACAAAAGCAGCACTCAAAAAGCGCCTATTACGCCCTGCAAAGGATATGTAGATTTAAATAAACGCTTAATAAGTGGTATGTGCACACTTTTGTGTGCACTCCAAGTTGATTAATTGACAATGTGTTTTTCAACCTATTACTTTCTATGAAATGTTACGAAATGCACAGCACCCATGCGAGTTACCTACTATGAGTTATTAATTGTTACATCATATCATGTAATCCATGGCATATGATCATTACCTAAATAACCTAAAACTATATTACTTTACAAGGCCATTTTTAGACATTCCCGCTGATGTATGGGGATAATTAAGTAGGAGATAAGTGAAGTAGCAACTCATGTGTGTGGTACCCAGGTTCGATTCCTGGCTTGGCCTATACAAAACAATGCTGGTGCGCAAGTGGACAGAATGGCCAATGGTCCAGCCACACATATGAGATCTACACTGTATATCAGAGTTGGTAATTGGTAGGTATAGCAGCGATTAGAGTTGTAGATTGCACCCAATAATAGAACAGTGGGGGGGGGGGGGGCAAACAAACACATGGTTGCTACTTTGTAGGGTATATGAACCATATCTCACCCAGTTAAAGTGATACACTGATAGGAATTATTTAAAAAGCCTGTATTTGCTCCCCAGTCCAGACCCTGTGACGTAGCAGCAGAGGAAACTCTAACCTCTGCTATATGGGTGGGTCTATGTGTGCTTCAGGTGAGTCTAAGGGTGGTGTAAGTGTCATACATGTAGTGTCAGAAACAGGGTGGTGTTGATGTGTTGCAGGACAGTCCAGGGGTGGTGTATGTGTCCTACAGGTAAATGGGGAAGGTTTATAGACGCCTAGTGTCTTTAAATTAAAGGTTTTGGGATATTTTCTGGATTTATGGGTAGTGCACGTATACACTTCTTTAGAATTGGCGGTATGTGTGTAACAGCAGTCCTCCAGGCAAATAGGTGAGTAGTAGGAGCCCAACAGGTAAGTAGGGTGGGTAAGGTGAGTGGTAGGTGTGCTTCAAATAAGCAGGGGTTGTGTAGGTGAGTGGTAAGTGTGCTACTTATCACAGTGCAAGTAAGTGGTAGGTGTCCTCCAGGTAAGTATGAATGGTGGTGGTGTTAGTGAGTTGTGGGTGTTTCTAAGATGGGTAGGGATGGTGTAGGTGGGTTCAGTTGCTCTAAAGGTAAATAGTGGTGATGTAGGTGAATGATAGGTGTCATACTTATATAGCTAGGGATAATGGTGGTGTAGGCTAGTGTTAGGTGTAACCTGGTGTAGGTGTGTGGTAGGTGTGATGTAGGCATGTCGAGGGGGGATAGGTGTATTGTAGGTGTTTTACATATATGTTGGGGCGATGTAGTTGTAGGTGTCCTAGAGATAAGTAGGAGTAGTGGATATGGATGTGTTACAGGGACTATTTGACTCTGGTTTGTTGTTTCTCGTTGTGTTTGTCTGAATGGTGAGTGATCTATCAGAATATCACTATACATGACTTTGTGTGATCATGATACTAATGGCTCCACTGCTCAACTGTAGGCTCCCATTCAAGACTTTACTTGACCAGTAGTAATCAGACGGTTTTATTTACCTGAATTTCAATTCGATTTCTTTAATGAATATTTGGCTAAAAGAAAAAAACAATCAAATAGCTGCAAACATCATACTGGCTTCTAAGCAATAATAATTTTATAGTGTTATATGCATCAGTTAAATCTAGTTTCACTACATCTCATTTTATTCAATTATTGCCCCTTCCATTATATTTTTTCCTGTTGTGTTTTGAGAAATAAATACTTGAAACATGGTATTTTTTGGGGCCTCCAGAAGTATACAATTACATGGTTGTGTCTTGGTAGCATCTCCAGTGCAGGGGTAATTAACACAACCACTCAAGTAACCAGACCCAATTCTGTTTGAGTGGTACTCATGCCTGGGTTCAGGTATGTGTCCAGGTGGGAGCTCCAGGGGGCAAGTGCACACAGGTGCCAGGTGACTGACTGTATTCCAGGGATTCTATGCAAAGCAGCCATGTGTTTCCAGTCCTGCAGTCATGACACAAAGGAGAGTGTAGACAACCCCAAAAGTGCTGATATCTCAATGATAACTAATCAAGTGGCCACTGCATGCTCAGTATATAAATTGGTCAAGAAATTAGAGCTAGCATTTTTGTAGGATGCAAATAAGTTTATATTGACCACATTACCCCCCTGCAAAGGAGGTGGTAGACATTTAGTTTTCTACACTGTTTGTAATATTTACTAACCATCTACTTGGCGAGTGTATAGACATCGTTTATGCACTTGGGCAGTAGTGAGGGTGATGGGGAATGAGGAATACAAGGGCAGGGGAGTGGGGTAGTAGGTCAGTCATTGGGGATTGAGGGAGTAGGTGATATGAGGGTATAGGGGAGTAAGGGACTAGGGGAGTAAGGCGTGGGAGCAAGCTGATAGGGAACTGAGAAAAAGGAGGAGTGAAGGAGTGAGAAGTATGGTATAAGTAAGGAATTGGAAGATCGAGTAGGGAAGTCATAAAGACATGTGAGTGAGGGAGTAGGAGCAAAACGGCGTTGCGGATTCGGAGGATCTGGTTTGAGTGAAGTTGAAAGAATAATTATATCAAGTTTAGTCAGATACTAGAGAGGCCTAGCTAAAATAAATACATTATTTTACATCAAAATAACGTTTTTAACGTTATACAATGTTTGGCCATAATAAAGAGCCATAGAGAAATGCTCGGAAACATTGTATGATGTTTTTCATTTACTGGGGGGGTTATGTAACAGTTATGATATTGGATAGAAAACAGGAACACGGAATATGTTTTATGTGTTTAATTATTCACATCTCTGCAGCAGCAATAACGCACCTTTATCTCCAATAGGAGAATTAGTTGATGCATCAGTTAATGAATGTATCATATGTTGTGAATGAGATGAGATGGGAATGATTTAATACTCCTCGCCCTCTTCCTCTCCTTCACCCTCAACGGAGTCAACTCCGACCTCTTCGTAGTCCTTCTCCAGGGCAGCAAGATCCTCCCGGGCCTCAGAGAACTCTCCCTCCTCCATACCCTCTCCAACATACCAGTGGACGAAGGCACGCTTGGCATACATAAGATCAAACTTGTGGTCAAGACGAGCCCAGGCCTCAGCAATGGCAGTGGTGTTACTCAACATGCAGACAGCACGCTGAACCTTAGCCAGATCACCACCGGGGACAACAGTGGGGGGCTGGTAGTTGATGCCAACCTTGAAACCAGTGGGGCACCAGTCAACAAACTGGATGGTACGCTTTGTCTTGATGGTAGCGATGGCTGCATTGACATCCTTCGGGACAACATCACCGCGGTATAACATACAGCAGGCCATGTACTTGCCGTGACGGGGGTCACATTTCACCATCTGTCAGACAGAATAAAATTAGTAAACTAATTCAAAACAGGTTCAAAGTGATATGAATTTCTAGGTAAATGCAAGTGTCATTATGAAGATGATAATCACAGTTCCATGGATGATGACTGAGTTTTCAATAGACTCTGTTCGTTTTTCTTTACAAGGTTATTGAAAAGCAGATAATAAGTCAAAAGGAGAGTTATGTTAAATTTTACAAACCTGGTTGGCTGGCTCAAAGCAGGCATTGGTGATCTCAGCAACAGACAGCTGCTCATGGTAGGCCTTCTCAGCTGAGATAACTGGGGCGTAGGTGGCCAGGGGGAAGTGGATACGGGGATAGGGCACCAGGTTTGTCTGGAACTCTGTGAGATCTACATTCAGGGCACCATCAAACCTCAAAGAGGCAGTGATGGAGCTGACGATCTGGCCGATCAGCCTGTTGAGGTTAGTGTAGGTTGGACGCTCAATGTCAAGGTTACGGCGGCAGATATCATAGATGGCCTCATTATCGACCATGAAGGCACAGTCGGAGTGCTCAAGTGTGGTATGGGTGGTCAGGATGGAGTTGTATGGCTCAACAATAGCGGTAGAGACCTGGGGTGAGGGGTAAATGGCAAACTCCAGCTTGGACTTCTTTCCGTAGTCTACGGAGAGACGCTCCATGAGCAGGGAGGTGAATCCGGATCCGGTGCCACCGCCGAAGGAGTGGAAGATGAGGAAGCCCTGGAGACCTGTGCACTGATCAGCCAACTTACGGATGCGGTCAAGCACCAGGTCAACGATCTCCTTTCCAATAGTGTAGTGACCACGGGCATAGTTGTTAGCGGCATCCTCCTTACCAGTGATCAGCTGTTCAGGGTGGAAGAGCTGACGGTAGGTTCCAGTACGGACCTCATCTGTGAAGTAAGAGGGAAATGTGATTTCATTGTCATGTTTAAGTCTCACATCATGAAATGCTATTTTTAGTCAGCATAGTATATATATAGAGAGAGATAAAAAGTGTCTTTTTATCATATTGCGTGATGATAGTATTACCAATAATTTGTGAGATGATTATAGAGGGTAATCATAATGTAAAATGCTTCCAGTAAGCTTACTTCACCTACTACCAACTGCCTGCCTGGAGTAATGAACTTTGACTTTTTACTATGTTATTTCAACAGTTTGGAAAATCCACTTAGAAGTCAAACCAGCCTTCCCTTTTTAGGTTTTGTAAGCTCGAGGTGAAAATGATTTGTAAGGGACAAAACAGAAATGATAAACAAAAATAAATAAGAAAATTGAAATATGTATTCATCACAGTTTCAATTATTTCAATTATGCTTACCAACAACGGTGGGCTCAAGGTCCACAAAGACAGCACGGGGGACATGCTTGCCAGCACCAGTCTCACTGAAGAAGGTGTTGAAGGAGTCATCACCACCTCCGATGGTCTTGTCACTGGGCATCTGGCCATCAGGCTGGATACCGTGCTCAAGGCAGTACAGCTCCCAGCAGGCATTACCAATTTGGACACCAGCCTGGCCAACGTGGATGGAGATGCACTCACGCTGAAAAACACAACAGGTTGATTTCATTCATAGCATGTCTGCGAGAAATATAGTGATACAGTATCAAACAAGAAGTCCATTCCTATGGCTGATATGATACATAAATGCAGCACCAACAATTTGTTCATTAGGGCTGCATTTATACACCATGATGCCTTTAGAGAATTAAATGCTGACAATCGCACTGGCAAGGACACTCACGTTATTCTGCCAGTTACCTGTGTAACAGTTACAGCAGGGGTAGACACTAACGATGGCCCGGGAGCCAATGGCCCGTAATTTTGAGTCTGGGCCCGCAGTTTTCTTCCGAATAACCTTCCCATGGGCCCGGGTGGCCCATAGGAAATTTTGCAAAATATTTGGAAGGAATATACTTGATGAGTATAGTCATGTAATATGTCGTTGGAAAGAGAAAAATGTAAGCAATTGAGGCAATTTGGTCTCATTTTAACATATATAAATCAGAAATATATATGATCTTCTCGTTGAGAAAAAGTAAAATGTGGTCCCTGACCCACAGCTGAAAATCCGGGCCCGTAGATCTTTGGAGCTACGGGCCCAGGTGACCCACAGCTGATAAAGTTAGTGTCTACCCCTGTTACAGTACCACCTGTGCACCTGCACATATATCCAGGTGCACATGTGCTCACAGAACCAGAATGGGCTTACACAAGAAACGCTCCATTTCAGCCAATATGGAATTGGTAAAGCTCCATTTTTTTGCCATTTTTATATAGTCAATATGTGCATAACCAACTTACTTCAATACTATTAAAATCCGAACGTGAGATATATAAGGTAGCCAATGCCTTTAAGTAGAAAACTTTAACACAAACAATCCAGTATAAGAAGACTATAGTATGCAATTTTGCAAGTCCACAAAGCTCTGAATATGTAGACTGTAGTCGTACTGGTGTAATCAGTCTGGACGGTATAAACGGGACGGTACTAAAGGAGCTATTTCTGTGCCAAACAGAAACCCCAGCATGGGACCAACAATAGCAGCTAATCAGCAGTGGTGATTATAATAAGAACAGATTAGTCCAGTACATATAGTCTAGTATATATAAACCCAGTGTAGCTTAACATTGTTTATCTGATCCAAAGTAGGCAGGATACAGCAAATGTATTTTGTATTGTTCTGAATGGGTTTACTCGAACCTGGAATGGATTAAAGAGCAGTTTGGCAACAACGCCCTATAAGAGATGAAAGGTCCAGTGGACTTTCTCACTGGTTTTTACTTGTTGTGCACAACCTGTGTAGATTGTGCTATACTCTCCTATTCACGTGTATAAGACAGCTGGATGCTGTTTCTCCACAAATTTGCGGACGTCTACAAATTTGCGGACGTCCGCAAATTTGCTTCCATAAATTTGCGGATGTCCGCAAATATATACGGAGGTCCGTATTTGTATGCTTAAGTACTGAAAAACGATTTCCATATATATTTGCGGACCTCGATAAATATATGGAGAGTGTATTTACGGACCTCCGCAAATTTGCGGACCTCCGCATATTTGTGGAGAAACAGGACCCTGGCTGGGAGAACAACGTAAATGAACATTTTGCATACAAACCAATTTCTGGTGGCATAAGCAATTACTAGTCAAATATAGAAAAGACACAGACTATGTATGCAATATATTGAATAACGGCCGTGTACACTCGTCTTTGACTTGTGTCACCAACATAATGCGTACAGATTTGTGGCTGCTGTATATCTACCACATACATGTTAAGGTTTGACTTACCATATTGAAGGGTGGGTGTGGGTTTGGAGTAGGAGGAAACTACACGAGTTGACGTGATGTGTCGGACGTGAGTGTGTGTGTAGAGACGTGAGGCACGTCCTGCTATATAGCGGATGGTTGGTAGGCACCCACCCCCCTGCCACAACCTAGTCCTGCCAACCTCTGCTGCCAACCTAACAATACAGCCACACAGTACACACTGACCAGTGCTCCGGGGCTTTGACGCAAGAAAAGTTCAGTTAACTCAGAAGCACAAAGTGTGGTGTAGTATGGAGGCCGTCAGCGAAAGACAGACAACCCCCTAAGGTGGGCACTATATGGGGTTCTGGACTGTAATACCTATAAACTCCACATTAATTATACCTCAGCATTCTCCTTTACGTCATCCTGTATTTCTATGTATATTATTAATTCTGGGTAGTTGACAAATATGTACATAATGTCATAACTCCACCCTTCCTATGTACGATGCCCTTCTACATGTCTGACTACGATATGGTGGCAGCACTTGTCAAGGTCAGTTTGGCCGCAGTGGTAGTACTTGTATAATTATCATGGAGACCAGTGTGCCTAGAGACCAGGCCCTCCTACTCCATCCCATGCTCCCGGCGACGTAGTGATCGGGTAAAGTGATTTACGGTCACCAAGCTTGACTAAGGTTAAAGGGGCATACGAGCTATTGTAATTGTTAACACATTTTTATTTCAGTGGTAGGACATTTACTTCATCAGTATCAATGCTGATGCAAATGTATAGTAGGTCTCACAGTTTGCCAAGCTTGACGATTACCGTAAAGCACTTTACCGCCATCCAGACACAGATTTCCCCACAGTGTAGCTGGCAGCTACTGACTCACACTGACCCCCTGCACTACCAGCACCGTCCCACCAACACACCCACACATTAGAATAACGCACACATTTCAGCGCCCCCCCTCCCTGCATGTTACCCATGTTGGCATCGGTCCCCTCCACTAGACTGCAATATAGTTTGTACATGAGCAGAACTAAGATACAGGCTTCACGTGCAGTTCTCATGAGGCACCCAAGGAGTGCCCGAGAGCATAGCTTGGGACACTTCCATGATACATCATGCCAATCCATCAGAAATGTATTAATCTGATATGATAGAGCAGAGTGTATTGTCCCCTTAGGATGGTCATGATGCATGAATACAACACTGGTTGGTGTGTCACAATTACTCAACAAGAAAGGCATATACTTGGGGGCCAGAAAGACAAAATGTTGATATTTAACTTTAGGTTGGTGTGGTGATCAATACTTTGTCTAAGTATCGTACTAGGGTATTTCGAGGGTGCTGATTCCGAATCTGCCATGTGTAAAGTCATATCTGTGTCACAACAAGGTCAAATACAAGATCAAAGGTCACAATTTGATGTCGAAATGAGACTGAAATGAGTAACACATTTTGAAACAAATATAAAGATATCAAGGGTGAAGCTTATTCATCTTATGTATCTGACTCACATCTGTCTTCATCATACGGTTGATATAGTACCAGTACAAGTAATCACAATTAAAATAGAATGACCTTAATATGCTTTTAGTGCTATTACCCTGCTTAAAACTCGAATCTTATTCTTACACCAAATTGTGACCTTTGACCTTTTATTTGACCTTGTTGCGACACAGAGATCACTTTACACATGGCATACTCGGAATCAGTACCCTCAAAATACCCTATAACAATACTCAGACAAAGTATTAATCACCACACCAACCCCCCCTTCACATTGTTAGCCTGGCCCCCCCAAATTAATAGTACACCAGTGCCCCAAATGGGTTAAGCAGGACCTCAGTAAGCTTAATAGTCTAAACCTTTAGAACAACAAATAAATGTAAATGATTCTAGTGTAACGGACGTAGAATGAAAGTTAAAGAAAGTTTCAATTCGGGTTAGAATGCAACAGTGGTTTATTTAACTCAGTGATATAATTAATGGTAAAGGTGTTTCTCAAAGGGGCGGTGACTGAGCTTCCAACATTAAATGAACAAATAATATATACAAATATAGTCAACTACGGAGCATAGGTAGGATAGGACTCCGGGGTATTATCAAAGGTGGCTCGGCAGACCAAGCTGGCCAAGGGGCTGCGGATCTTATTGTTAAAAAGAGGCTAATTCAAGTCCCTTGTAATATTATCTGGAAACTATAGGGTTTGATTTTGTTAGCCCCTCTTTGAACAAAAGTTCAAATATTACTCCACTATACTTCACTCTAGGTACTTGGGATCTAAATGCATTATGACATATAAGATTTGGGAAACTAGGCTGCGGTATCACCCACACCTGCATATTGATCAGTCCACTAGAAATGGTTTCTACCCAAGCTTTCACACCTTGAGTTAGAAAGCCCCCACTAACAGACACAGTTATGTACTTGATTTAAATATTTACCAATTAAAGCCTTTCTGTATGTTTTAATTATTCCAAATAATATATCCAGGGTCTCTGAAATTTCAACATATTACAAACATTTCAAAATTAGAGGGGGGGGGTCATTTCTCATATCTTTTCATGGTTAATAGTGTAGGATCTAACAATGCAATAGGTTGTAGAGTAACTCCCCCACCAATAACTACAAAATGAAACAGTTGAGGATAAAAGGCTCAGCAGAGGGACTTGCAACTTCGAAGAGTGTGCAAATACCCTTGCGATTTAGAGAATAAGCAAGATTGCAATAATATGTATATAGAATGCAGAGGATTCCAATCCATAGATCGCATTGTGTGTGTTGTTCTTCTACTTTTTGCTGTAACCGGCATCCAGTGGCGGTTAAGACGGTGCTTCCCCCCTGTGGGAGAAGAAGTAACCCTAACACACAAACACACAGCTCATGCACACATATTACGCTCACAGGTCACGAGGAAGCAATTATTATTCCTCTATGTTTCTATATAGCATAATACACAAGATCAGCCATCTACAAACATTTTTGGCCATAGTCTTAGCCCTAGTCTAGTTAAACAATCCCTCACACAATGTTTCAGCCTCAATAAACGAGTTGACCATGAAAATCTCAAGAAAGTCACTTTGATGTACAGGTACTCCCAATTTGCCCTGTTTTGGGCCTAAAATCGACCTTTGGCCACATCAGTTTTTGCATGCCTCAGAAATTCCCCAACCCTTTACATAGCATAAAACTACATGTACTATTCTATCAAAAGGGTACTTGGGAACACCTGTGATTTTTTTCACAATTTTAGCCATTTTTGTTTCATCTGGAAAATTACCCAATCAGGAGCCAGAACACCCTTCAATGCAAACCAGAATACCATATGACTCGGTAGATTGCGCCATTTACTTCCACGTGACCTGTATGCCGCTGTAATACTGCTATTTGGTGTTGCTACTACTGCTACTAGTTGGACGAGATGAGCCCAAGATAGCAGTCTGATAACTGCCACACACAGCACGTGGCAGCTTATTGCCACTGTACATGATGTAACTGTTATCTACAGCCTCTGCTATCTAACCCTTTACGTCTCACACAATGCTTTATTAAACTGTCCCCTTTTTGTTATTGTGACACAGAAAGCGCAAGATAGGAACTCCACAGGGCTGCATGCACTCATGGATCTATGTATCTGTGAATGGGTTGGCATGATGCAATGTTGCAGCATTTGTAAAATACTCGCCGATACTCTAATATATCATCATGACACTTGGGTTAAGACATCACTATGGCCTCAAATGTTAGATAGAAAGCTGACCATTGGGCACCACACACCTCTGTACTGCACACAGTACCAAGGGAAAGGTAGTGGTCAGCTAGTTGCTGTCTGTCTGGTATCCGTATAACACGGCGTGGCAGCTCCAGGTAAGCCGTTTTCTGTGTCACTAGCAGGGAGTCTCCCTATAGCCCAAAGTCCACGGCGACAGGATCTTGCATTAAAACGGTATCGCACCCCTGCCGCCACTTTTTCACCACTATTTCACTGCATCGCGCCTCTGCCGCCCTCATTCCACCTCTGTTTCTCAGTGGGCACGGGCAAAATAGCAGCGAAATGGCTGCGGCAGAGGTGCGATACCGTTTTAACGCAGGTTCCTGCCGCCTTGGATTTTGGGCTTATGTAAACCTAGAGTCAATTAGCATCTGCGGTAGACCCCTTTACTCTTATAAGTACACGTGGGATACAATAATGGTATTGCATTGTTCTGCATGATTTGGATCTTGGTCGCATGTGTGTGTGTGTGTGTTTGTGTGTGTGTCAAGAACTTTAAAATGAGATATTATAAGCTAAGATATTCCCAGTAGTCTTGCGGGAATAGTATCTCAAACATGAGTTGTCATCTATAACTGAAAATAATAGATAAGCTCTATTAAAGTACATTGTATTCAACGATAAATACAAAAATAGATTAAAAATTCTGATTTATCAAACATGACCTTAAAAAAGAGTGACTTATTAATATAGTTATGAGTACCTGCTGAAACTCCCAAGAGACGTGAACCAAAGTGCTCCGTTTGGAAAATGAAATCGTTTCCATGGCAATCAGAAAGTGTCACATGTGCTAATTTCCATTTCCATTCCCCATATAAAATATTAAATTCAAATATGGAATAACTCTGAGAAAACTACTGTATTCTCTGTCATAAAGTACTCTAAAGCTTAATTTGGTCTATTTTTCCATAGTTTTGTCCTCCTAACTCCTGGTGATTAAAACCGGAACTAAAAATCCGCCCCCCCCCCCAACTGCTGGTTTTCTCAGGACGGGTCACATATTTTTAATCATAGATTCACTAGAACTTCCTTTCATAGGTTGTGGTAACAATCTAATTTTAGGTTTCATGGACAACCCAATGTCAGGTCAATTGGCAGGGATTTCTCTGTTCTCATTCATTGTTGCTACGGTGACGGAAAGTAAAGTCTTTTTGATATGGTAGTAGTATAATTATAGCTTAGTTTCATGGCTATTTCTTAGATATCTTGAGTTAAAGAATCAACTGGTGAGTGTTGTAGAGCCCTAGTTTCCCAAGAGATGGCGCCCTGGGCTGCGTTTGCCTTCCCCTCCCATGCTATACCCAATATCCCCAAGTGAGAATTGAGTCATGCATGTCCTGTTTGGTATATTTACAGACCAGGTCACGTTTACATACCCCTGAACCTACATCCACTCCTATTTAGTTAGTAGACTGCTGTCAGTACACCATAAGGTACCCCAGACTACACTCACCGTCATAACATCACAGATAGTGAGACGCACCACACACAAGTTACACCACATAGAAGACACAGCAAGGTAATCCATGAGCTTACTTTCTGAAATCAAATCAAATATAGATTTCATTAAACAGTTGTAGGAGGATAGTGTGGCTATAATTTTACTCTCTGCCTTATATTTTGTCTACTTTACACTACAGTTGGCTGAGACAACTAAGGAAATGGCCAGACTGTATTTTACATACATGGCTGTGTGTGGATTGAGCACACTCTACTACTGTGAGTGTTAGTCAGATATGATACCTGTGACTCGCTGCATACATATTATTGATATTATGGCGCCTTGGACAATTACCCTGTCCTTGGATTATAACAATTATACAGCAAGTCACTGGTACCATATCTACTATGTATCTTAATATTCTATTGTTTGAACTAATTCAATATGGAGCATATGTATGACTCATTGTCCACTCTATCATAACTGGTGTATTCTCTCGTGGTATCCTTTATCAATACAATACCAAATGGCATCATTATCTTCTGACACTGGTTAAACATATTTCGAGGATGAATAAGTCTTTCTTTTCGCCAGTCTAAATTAACATGCAGGATAATACTTTACATCATCTAAAATACAATTAAAGAAGATGATTGTCTTAAAAAAGCTGAGCCTTAAATCTCCAGAGTTTCTTCGTGAGGCTAAAGAAGTGCTGTCTATTTGTTGGTGTCATTGCAGCACTTGGTAGTTATTCACTAGTGCTGCATTCATGTACCATCTGATCCCTATGCTATTAACCCTAAGCATATTGCTTTAATTTACTTTATGCTGTACCTTAGTACCATACCTACCAGGTAGTACAGCACGAGATGTCGGATGAGAACACCAAAGTGACAGTGCGGCCTGCACGTCATGAGGACTACCGCGCTGTCATGGACATCAACAAACACGTGTACAAAGGTGCCGACTACCTCCCTGACATGTACCATCACTACATACGACACCCCCAGGCACACCCCTATGTTGCTGAACTTAACGGCAAAATTGTAAGTGCAGGATTGTTATATATAATGCCTATTGGGCCTTGCTGGGGCGGGCCCTGGAGGTCTTGTGATGTTTCAACTTCATGTTTTGATATAGCCATTATCCGGGGCCATTATACACATATGACTTCCAAGACCAATATTCACATTTTAGTAGTTCTCAAAGGTTTGGGAAATTTAAGCTTTTTCTAGTCCACTGCATCACTAAGATTATAAGCTTTGATTTGATACCAGATAGAGCAATATTTGTCAATTTCGAACCATATTTCTCATTACAAATTTGCAAAAGTAAAACTTCTCCAAACCATGATCATGAGAAACCGTTATATTTTTGGAGTGGCCTTATAAATTAAGGCAGGGTTACTTGTTGGCTGAATGCCGGAGGTTTAGTAGATAGTGAACCTGTCATCTTCTTCAGGTGGGGTTCAGCATTGGCTACCTGCTGGAGGTTTAGTAGATAGTGAGCATGTCATCTTCTTCAGGTGGGGTTCAGCATTGGCTACCTGCTGGAGGTTTAGTGGATAGTGAGCATGTCATCTTCTTCAGGTGGGGTTCAGCATTGGCTACCTGCTGGAGGTTTAGTAGATAGTGAGCATGTCATCTTCTTCAGGTGGGGTTCAGCATTGGCTACCTGCTGGAGGTTTAGTAGATAGTGAGCATGTCATCTTCTTCAGGTGGGGTTCAGCATTGGCTACCTGCTGGAGGTTTAGTGGATAGTGAGCATGTCATCTTCTTCAGGTGGGGTTCAGCATTGGCTACCTGCTGGAGGTTTAGTAGATAGTGAGCATGTCATCTTCTTCAGGTGGGGTTCAGCATTGGCTACCTGCTGGAGGTTTAGTAGATAGTGAGCATGTCATCTTCTTCAGGTGGGGTTCAGCATTGGCTACCTGCTGGAGGTTTAGTAGATAGTGAGCATGTCATCTTCTTCAGGTGGGGTTCAGCATTGGCTACCTGCTGGAGGTTTAGTAGATAGTGAGCATGTCATCTTCTTCAGGTGGGGTTCAGCATTGGCTACCTGCTGGAGGTTTAGTAGATAGTGAGCATGTCATCTTCTTCAGGTGGGGTTCAGCATTGGCTACCTGCTGGAGGTTTAGTAGATAGTGAGCATGTCATCTTCTTCAGGTGGGGTTCAGCATTGGCTACCTGCTGGAGGTTTAGTAGATAGTGAGCATGTCATCTTCTTCAGGTGGGGTTCAGCATTGGCTACCTGCTGGAGGTTTAGTAGATAGTGAGCATGTCATCTTCTTCAGGTGGGGTTCAGCATTGGCTACCTGCTGGAGGTTTAGTGGATAGTGAGCATGTCATCTTCTTCAGGTGGGGTTCAGCATTGGCTACCTGCTGGAGGTTTAGTAGATAGTGAGCATGTCATCTTCTTCAGGTGGGGTTCAGCATTGGCTACCTGCTGGAGGTTAGTAGATAGTGAGCATGTCATCTTCTTCAGGTGGGGTTCAGCATTGGCTACCTGCTGGACGGAGGACAGAGGATAGTGTCTGTGGCTGGCCGCACATCGCCCAGTGCCCAGGGACGAGGCATCATGTCTCAGCTCATTCATGGTACACACAGTTACACCGCGCGGCTGTTACCGTCCCATCCACAGCTCACCACCAGGGCCTTCACCTCTGGTGCTGCCCTGCACTATGAACAACTGGCTAAGCGGCTACCAGGCACCACCATCAGGGACAAATGGGTCAGTAAACACATGCAATTTACATCAAACTTCGTTAAATGAGGTAACTTGGCCAAACATTATTACATTATTGCCGTGTAGAACTTGTGATAACAGGTTTTGAATATGTATCTCAAGAATAAAACAGAGCAGAAAAATGTTTCTTTATATGTTAATCCAGGTTCTTTATTTTGATAATAGTTACCAATTACATAGAATCAAGTGTCTATGATAATATCTGATTATAGTCCACCATGGAAACACCACATCTTAATACATTACACTTCTGACTTAGTATTTGATGCATTCTTTATTCCAGTACTTTCTTGCTTACAATGTAAATGGAGACACTTACAAAACCAGAAATGCAGGGCTATCTCAATTTGATGGAATTGACGTTAAGCAGTGTTCACATGATGATGTGGGTGATGTGCTGCGTGACACGCGTGCTATGGCTGCCCTGTTTGGGGCTGACAAGTACCTGGTGTGTCTGTACAGCTGGTTCCCGCTGCTGCTCACAGAGGGCAGTCTGCTCCACATGGCCAGGTACAGCGTCCTCATGACGACCAGGGACCCCGTGACAGGGGCGTGCCGCGCCCTCAGCTACAGCTCCCTCAGTAAGGTGTCCTGCGGGCTCCAACTGCGCCTCCACATGAAGCACACGGGGGTGGACGCCCGCACCGTGGCCGCCCACGTCATGGCCCACCTGGTGCACGCCAGTAAGCTGACCCCTGCAGGCCGCCTGGTCTGTCTGATCTCACAGCTCCCACTCAACACCGACTTTGATGCTCTCTGCAGTATTCTGAATCCGCTAATGGATGTTCGTATTAACACTGGGTCAGATTATGGGGTCCTGGTGCACCAACAAGTGACTGTAAACCAAGCCATGTTGTAATCATGATGACACTATGTAACAAAGGTCCCATCCATCTCACTGACTGCCACCAAATGACTGCCACCTAACTGACTGCAACACTGATACATGCTACCCAAATGACTGCTATTGAACTGACTGCCAAATAACTGCCACCCAAATGACTACCACCCAAATGAGTACCACCCAAATGAGTACCACCCAAATGTGTACCACCCAAATGAGTACCACCCATGCCATGTCATTTGCACAACAACACTGTAAAATGTTGGTAAACCCACACCCCACTGCCATCAAGGCTATGTCGTAACCATGATAAAATAGGCATCAACTGGTCTCCCACCGTCAGAGCTGCACACCTATAAGACCTATACGTTGGGTCTGACTTAGAGTCTTGGTATGGTTAACCAAATACTGACTTACTCTCGTTCCCAAATCCTTCTGAAGGAAGGCTCTGGTAACTGCCAAATGTTGGGATTTTGCTGGGTCTGGGCAACCCCTGCTGGTAGGCTGGAACCAGCGAACAGGAACAGGAAATGGAACCAGAAAGGCTGATGGTAAATCTACCTAAAACTACCATCATACATTCTGGTTCCATTTCCTGTTCCTGTTCGCTGGTTCCAGCCTACCAGCAGGGGTTGCCCAGACCCAGCAAAATCCAAAGTTCAAGGTCATTTGGCTGTCCCCAGAGCCTTCCTTCGGAAGGATTTGGGAACGAGAGTAATACTGACTGGGCAGTGATAAGTGCAGGGGACAGGTTTGGAGAGGCAGGGAAAGACTACACAGGCAATAATTACCACCAATTAAGTGAGTCGATATGGCCCCACAGTAAAGTCTGTGATGTTGGGTGTGTAATGTGTGATATCATATGGAACTACTTTTAATTTGTCTGCACCTTCTAAATTGTGATTGGCAGAACTTTTACTTCAATGCCTCCAAGCACACATGGTAGTGTGGTTCAGGCCACGCTTGGGGAGTCGTTCCACCCTCCTAGTCTCGACTGCCATGTAGGGTGTGGCAGTGTAATCAAACTATTGGCAGAGGTTATATTAATTATTGCTTATTCTCTCTATTGTAATCTACCTATTTACCAAATGTAATTTTACAATAAGAGTGAAGGCGTGGCAGCCCTACTGTTCTGTAAATTGTCAAATAATCAGTCGGTGCACAATGACTCATAATGCTGGCAAATCCATGTGATATAATACCATATCCGGACAAATATATTTTATAAAACTGTAATGGATATGCATAAACAGATAAAGGTCTATTGTTATTCTCTTTGCATCCAGTTCTTTTCAGCTGGAGGATTATGTTTCACATGTGCATGCCTGTCTGGGAATACGGGTTCAATATGAATAAAAACCTATCAATCCCAGTGTCCCAGTGTCACATTTATTGAACTGATAAATGAGCTATGATGAATACTTGGGTGTATATTGTATAGGATTACCTTCAGTGCACAGCATAGATACAGTTCCAATGGAAGTTATCTAGGTCCATAGGAGTCTCAATCAGGACACTACAAATACAGGTAATATTATTGGTCTTATTTCAATTTTTTTCTATAATCCTCTTTAGGGTGGGACAAAAATTAGAAACATGACTTATTTCAATTCACATCAGAATTGTTACCGGCATGTTTCAGATCTTTTGGGGGCTTCCATGGATGAGGGGGTCTATTTTCTGAAAAAAATGCGTACATAAACCCTTTATTTTAATGCGTACACGAACTTTAGGGGGGTGGGGTGATCAATTTCTGTAGAAAATAATACTTTATGGAAGCCCCCTTTCAGAGACATTTAATTACTCACAGAGATTTTGTGGTAGGAAGATGCAATAAAGTAAGTCAGCATAAAGTTTACGATTATGAATCATGTACAGGTAGTGATACCTCAAGGGCAGCAACAAGTTCATATTTCACCATATCATCAGGTCACCATGCAGGTGTAAATTATCTTCACTTCAGGTAGTTACGATGGGATATATTTGATCCTTTTTTCATCATAAATTCCCCTTCGCATACATATAGGCAGGGTCTACACATCCAAAATATCAATGCTAGAAGTTGAAAGGGATACCAGATTACCCTTCCGATTTGTGACTATACAAACATTGATGTGGCCTGCAAATTCATATCTTAACCCTTTGAAGATGGCATGTGTAGGGGCATGATATTACATATTATAAATACTACGCTGGTCCTAGGCAATGATAATAACACAAGCAATATAGTCTATATGAGTTTTGGCGTTTATTGCATATCCTTGCATGTCCAATGCATACCGCTAATAACAACATAATAATAAAAAGAAAAAACTCAGCGGGTGTATACATGCTTATGGCAGATCCTTTGTGCGCGTCCAATCTGGCGCGAACCGGTACCTAAACTCTCCACCAGGTGGCGACAGTCACTTGCATTTATAGCGCCATAATGCTATACATTAATGCCCACAATAAATACTACACTGGTCCTAGGCAATGATAATAACACAAGCAATATAGTCTATATGAGTTTTGGCGTTTATTGCATATCCTTGCATGTCCAATGCATACCGCCAACGGCCAAAATGAAATATATACTATGTTGGAAAGTTAGTCTGAGACATATGCCTCTGGATTGAGGAAGATATCCTTCACTATCCGCTTGTCCAATCCAATCTTTGAATCTATAGAGCGACTGAGATAAAATAGGACACTCATCGACTTCCAGTCTCCCAGGTTTTTAATGTCAATCAATGAGACCCCATGCTCGGCCAACAAGCTGGCCCCACCTCTGCGCATGGAATGAGATGACATTTTGACAAGGTTACACACATTGCACAGCTCCAACAACCTCTTGCTATACCACTTGTAGGTTCCCCTGACAAACCTGCCACATGACATATAACCTACTACCTGTGAGTCAAGTGATGGATATTCCACCATACATAACAATAATCTCAAGAATCTACACACACAAAATATAGACCCTGGTACTGGTACAAATGGAATCAACAAGACCCTCTCCCCGAAAGATATTGTTTTAGTCCTGCGCACAGACACCCCCACCCCCCAGGATTCCCACTCTAGGTCCTTTAGCTTAACTGACATGTCTGACTCTACAATGTTAGATTTTCTAAGCAACCCCCTGAACCCCAGTAGAACAGCCACCCAGAAAGCCACGTCCTGACCCACGGACATATCTAATGCATTAAACATGGCAATCAAATCCCCAAGGGTAGCCGGTCTAGCTTGTACCGTAACATCACCTAACGTACGTTTGATACCCCGTAATGTAATGACTAACTCAAATTCTTGGGAATCCACATGGGGGACACCAAACATGTCATGGAGAATCCATAACGCCCCCAAGTATTGTGTGATTGATTTGTATTTCAGCCTATCTGCCAAATGGACCACATACAACAGGGCCATTTCTAGTGTAGCTGGCAAGGGTTCTCTATAATCAAATTCCACACAAAACTCGAAATAAGATCTCCATTGAGAAGCTCTGGTAGATTTAGAGTTGTCCGACATCCACTGTGATTGGAGGACCCGGAGTTTCTTTCTGAGCGACTCACCTGAAACAGCACAACCACTCATTAAATGAGGGAGGGAGTGAGCCTAAACTCCTAGAGTCTGACAGTCTGGACAAATAATCAGCTACTGTATTTTCTTTTGTGCTAAACCATTTAGAAACTAGCTGGATATTATACTAACAGCACCTCCAGAATAACTCCCGAAGCCACCACATGGCCTTCACACTTTTCGACCTACCGGTACTAATCATCCACTTTACCTGGGTATTATCCGTCCAGACAGTTATTTTTGAATCCCTCCAATTTTCACCCCATCTCTCAACAGCTGCCAGGACGGGCCACAGCTCAAGTAGATTAATGTCATCTACCGGATCATAGTCAGATGGCTCCTTTGACCAATGATGGTCCAAGAACGAAGCACTATCACCCTGACTTTCCTCAACCCAGAATCCTGCCAGCCAGTCCCCATCCCATCTGGCTCCAAAACCTGACATGGATGAATCAGTCTCGAGTTTGACTTTAGATGTATGGGAAGACTGAATAAACTTAGCCTTACCATTGAAGAGTTCACAAAAGTTCTTCCACCATACAAGATCTTCCTTCATCCATGATGGAATGTGGACCATTTTTTCACTATCTGGCAGATAACGAATCAGATTGATAATACGTCTAGAAAACGTTCTGCCACCCCTCACCACCTGACTAGCATGGGCTAAGTAGCCTGCTAACACTTGAAGTTCCTGCTTTTTACAACAACTTTTTTGCTTGAATTCTTCTACCAACTGTAGGGTTTTTTGGACTTTATCCTTTGGAAGTCGCAACTGCATTGCCAGGCTATCAAATTCGATACCTAAATACCTAACTACTTGGCTTGCGAATACCACTTTTTTCCATGCTATATGAAATCCCAGGCTGCGCAGAATTTCCAACAACACAGCCTGGTTGTTTCTACACTCTTCTCTAGTTTCACCAATGACAAGGAAATCGTCAAGATACCCGTAAACCCTGTGAATATTTCTACGTTTTAGGCACCTAATGACAAACTAATGACTTAATTTGGTGAAAATGAACGGTGCACATTTCAGACCAAAAGAAAGGGAACAATCTATAAAGTACTCGTCTTTCCCTTCCAATTTCCAAGAGAAACCTTGCTTGTCCCTGTCCCCTGGGAAAATAGGGACAGATCTGTAGGCGGCACTAATATCTACTACAGAAAAAAAGCATCCTGGGGTCATGTCCTCTACAATATGATCCACCTTTACATACTGGAACTTAGCACAAGTCGTTCCCATATGATCATTGATACTCTCTTGAGTAGGCCCTGGTTTCCCCCTACTGCAGTCTGTGATGGGTCTGATCGACCAGTCAGGCTTATGTATTGCCCCTAAGGAATGTACACAAGTAGGCCTATCTTTTACCTTGCAAACTTTGCCACACAGCAATTCCTGCCTGACTAACTGGTCCATTTTTACCTTAGCCTTACCAGTTGTAATAGAACTATAATTAGTCCTACAATACGACTCATCAAAATCCGCATCCACAATCCTGAATCCTTCGCTCACCCCTTTGAAAATAAATTCTCCTTCAGGGTCAGGTCCCCCCTCATGATTGAAACACTCATCGAAGAAAACACATGGGTTTAACTGTACTTGAATACCTTCCAACCTGTGTCTCCCTGAACATTTTTCCCCACAGGGGCGGTCATAAACTACCCCATTCCTAGTCACTGACGGGATAACCGAAGGCAAACTAACCCATATGGGTGAGCGATAATGCAGAGACTTGCCTTTTTCGCCGCTGCTTGACCACAACTGCACGTAACCATCCTTACAATCACTGTCCGAGTCCACCTCGACATCCTCACAGTAAATACAATTGTCCAAACCATGGGATTCACACGATACAAACGACATTTCAACGCCCGAATCCACACTGTCATCATCTCCGCCTTGCCCGCCGCCATCTTTGCTCGTGACGTCACCAGTCTCGCGCAAGTTCTCGTCCCAACTCTCGCGCTCCTTGCTGCCCGCGAGATTCAAAATGGCCGCGCCCACAAAAGGGGCGTCTCCCACCGAAACACCTTTACCGCAACCGGATTTAACCATATTACTCTCTCCAGACTCCAGATTCTCACTGACGAAACCCAGGTCAGGCTCCTCAGGTGAGATACAACCAGAAAAAATTGGAAAAAGGGGATGCTCCGCCCCACAACCTTCAGGAACACTGACATTCGGGCGTCCCAACCTCCGAGAGAGGCCACCCTCAACGCATACAGACTGACCTGCCACGCCCCCTTCCTCGATTAGGTGGGCGGTACCAACCAAAAATTTGTTTACCTTATTCGAACAATTTTTATGCAATGCACCTAATATCCCTTCCTGACTCGGAACTAATCTGCCTTGAATGCCTGCCTGGCCTAGATCTAACACTCCCCCCTCTACCGTAACCACAGGAGGAGCTGCCTCATCCTATTCCTTTTTCTTTGGCTGACACTCCATCACTGCATGGGGCCCTTTGCACTCTTGGCACACATGGGCATATTTACAATCATAGAACCTACACCCTGACTCCCTGTTGAAATCAAAGCAATAATCGGTCCTCCTACCGGTACCATAGCTGTTACCATAACCCCCTTCATAGTAACTGTCACTGTACCCCGTGCCCGGCCTACCATACCCCCTGCCTCGGAACCTGCCTCTACCACCTCTGCCTCTACCTCTGCCTGACTGTCTACGACTATCCCTCATCTCCTTGGGTAGTACCCCCTCCAGGCCTATCCACCTGGTGAATAGCCTCTCGTCGCCATAGCAGAACGTATGGATCCCAAATTCCTCACCCCTCTCTCTCATGGCTAAATCATAATCCATCAAGCATTTCTCCTCATATATCTTTACCTTGTCGGTCAAATACTTGACATGTTGGGCATAACAATATGCATCATCTACACCATGCATCATGAAACTTTCTACCAAGCTCATACTTGCTGATATTATATCATGGATATTGGGGGATTTTGATCTATCACTGTGCATGTGTGGAACCAAATCAAAAGTAATCAACTCACGCTTTGCTGATTTTTCTGATAGGAAGACCAGCTGTTGACCGTTGACTCCCTGGACTCTCGAGCCTCCTTGGACCACTGATCTTGAAGGAACGCCGCGCATCAAGTCTGCCGGGGTGAACCTCTGCCCTTTCAGCGGGTTGGAGTGCACCCAGCAACGCCCGGAGGAGGTCCAGTCCTTGGTTGTGCTGTGCGTCACCTTCCTCGCCTTCTTCACCGGCGCCAGCGCCATCATCACCGTCGTCACCGACGTCGCCCTCCTCGTCACCGACGTCACCCTGGCCCCATGCCAGAGATGCCAGAGGGGTCATGTACCGTTGATCTAGAAGATGCCTGCGTCTTAGGTTGGGCCTTAGATTGGCCCTTTGGGTGACGGCCTTTACCACCGGCTTGCGTGCCACCGGCTTGTGCGCCACCGTCCCCCAGCCCCAGTCCCTGGACTAAGGTCGTCAGTAACCACATCTGATCCTGCATGACTCTCCTCGACGCTTGCATCTCCACCACCATAGCTCCCACAGTGCTGTCATCAAGGTGAACTGGTTTAGGAGAGTCTTTTGCACCCACATACTCCCGGGAGTCATCCTCCATTTTTTGAGAGTCAATGTACAACCGCCACCCTTCTCCCTGAGCGTCTTGTGCCTTGCTGTCAATCGCAGCCTGCTTTGCCGCAATCACATACGGACATGGTTTTCCTCCTTTGAGGATGTGAGCCTCCTTGCATTCGCCACATTTCTGCAATTTTCTCTCCATGACGTCTGAGTACCACCACCGGTACACAATGGGCCTTCAGTACCACAATCGACGTCTTCACTCAGCGGGTGTATACATGCTTATGGCAGATCCTTTGTGCGCGTCCAATCTGGCGCGAACCGGTACCTAAACTCTCCACCAGGTGGCAACAGTCACTTGCATTAATAGCGCCATAATGCTATACATTAATGCCCACAATTATACGATCGGACGACTCATCGTGCTTTTTAGGGGATATCCCCGTGCTGATATCTAGTGATATCGGCACCCTTCCGGTGGATATCATGCCATTTCCGGTGGTCCTGAGCAATTCCGAAGTTTATTCACCCATAAAATCCGAGGATTCATGGAGACTCGAACACGCTACGTCAAGACTTGAAGTCCGACGTGCTAACCACCACGCCGTGGAGGCGCTGGTAGAGGGAGGTGGCGAAACAAGGAGTCTACAGGCGGATTCCCAGCCCTGTAGGACCATTATTTACCGAGTTACAGAAGGAAAGACATTTTTTGGTATAATTTCTTTGAAAATCAATATTTTTTTCTAATTCCTTTTTCACTATAAAAGTGGAAGTTGGACTTTACTTACCTATTTGTTAAAATAATTCTAGGGGCTTTTTTTCACATACATATGGGCATTTTAAAAATGGTTCGTTTCCACCCAGGATCGATCCGGAGACCCTTGGTGTGTGAGGCGTAGACGCTAGCGGCCATGCCTATCCGGCTGTGCTGAATGTGGAGGGAAACGCTGGTTAGGTTATAACATCGCCCCAAGCTGGCCCCCTTACAAATTCTATGTTGGACTCAGTGTTGGAGATTGAGGGCATGACGCCACCAGGCTCCACCAATCAGCGAGCAGGGTTGGTGGGAGGTCAAAACAACATGGCGCTACTGGTGTTCGAGTGATATTCAGTCAATAATCCTTCAAAATGGCGAAATTAGGAAGAATTTAAGGGAATTAAAGACATTTGAATGGAAATATCGTATAATAAACCTAATAATATATGCCTGACGGGGTCACTTGGGGTTGTATCGCTGGATATCGTCACTCGTGCTTCACACTCGTGCCGATATCCAGCGATACAACCCCTCGTGACCCCGTCAGCCATACATTATTGGTTAATTAATCTCATACACAGTATTTCCGGGTAATGTCTGTTTACTCGGCTTCTCTACCTGGAGCTAGTGCACACAGTTCCCGGGAGAGGGCGCAGGTCCTCTCCAGGTAACCGTGTGCCGCTCTCAGGTGGGCTGCCGACCCACCCACCTGGCCACGTGACCTAAGAGCCGGTGTTATATAAGACCCGTGTGTTTTACCTGGAAGGCAGTCAGTGCAGGCCCGACTGACGATAGACTTCACACGTCCAACCGTGCGGACAGAGTTGTATACTAAGATTATACTGACCGTTTCCTCTATTTATAGAGAAACCTGATTTACCTGTGTGTATTGATTCTACACTGATCGCTCCCTTGTAAAGGAACTGGAGTTGTTCTCATGAATAAAGATTGATATATTCTCGCACCTGGAAACTGCCGTGATCGTTGTTCCTTAACCTAGAATAACCACGAACCACTACACTGGTGCCGTGAGCAGTAGCAGTGAAGGTAGCAGAACAAAGTAATTGTTCGGGAATATGTTCGGGTTATACTGAACAGGAAGTCCTTAGGTGGACGGACAATGGCTACCGGGGATAGCCTGGGCGGCTCAGGCACAGAGCTGAGCGAAGGGGAGTTGGAATCAACTCGCCTGGAAGTGGCAGGGGTGCACCCTGCGGAAGGCTTGAGGCCAGAGCAAAAGAAGAGGAAAGTGCAGGATCTTTCCTGGGTAGAACCCTATGTAGGGGATGAGAGATTCCAGAGGGAATATGACGAGCGTTTGGCTCGGGAAGAGGATGACCTCTACTGGGAGAATGTCCGATTGGACAAACAGTCAATGGAAGACCAATATGCTGCATTGACTGAGGAATTGACATCCCTGGTGAAGGAAAGGGATGAGATCCTCTCTGAGAATCAGAAGGTGAAGGGAACTCTGATAGAAGAGAGGGAACGGTTGATAGAAGACAACCGATATATGAAAAAGAAGGTAGCTCAGGAATCGCATGAATTTCAAAAGATTCAAGCAAGAATTGCTGAGAACCGGAAGGAGAATGAACACTCCAAATCTCTTAAGGAGAAGTATGAGAAGGAGTTGAAACAATACTCTAGAGAATGGTATGTCCTAAAGCAAGGGACAAGAGAGCTCGAGAAGGGCAGGGACCAATTGGTCAGGGAGAACGAATCCACCAGGATGCAAATCCTGGAGGAAACGGAGGAATTACAGAGAAAGCGAAAGGCTGAGGTGGAAGCTGTATGTTCCTTGGAAGCTAGGAAAACTCTCCTGCGGGTTGAATTGTCTAAGGCAATGGAACAGCAGGGAGTGGAAGTAGAAAAAGAGCAGATTCCAGCGGTCATGCCGGAAACGGTTCTTGACAACACTCTTACTAGTAATAAGGTGGAAGCATTACCTCAGTTTGTGTAAATACCATTTATTAATGGTAATGGATTGAGGAATGTGGAGGACTCTGTGTATAAAAACAGAGGGAAGGATTCAAAAAGGGTGAATGTCACCGGACGCTCTCTTGAACGGGAACCAGTTAACTAAGACAGTATTGGTCAAGTTAACAGGGAAATATCTCCAGAGGAGGAAGTGTCTCGACATTATAAAAATAAATTTCGAGATGAAGTGGTGAACCATAGTTATGGTTCATTGAATCCCTTTTCGGGGGATGACCCGGCTCAATATGGGAACCCGGGGGAGTATGATAGTAAGGGTAATTATAGATAAAAAAAAAAAAAAAATTTTTACCCGTGATATTTATTAACGCGCTGTAAAAACGTTCCCGTTACCATGACAACCATTGTTAATAATATTAAACATTAATGTATACCTGATCAAACTGTACAATTACAATTAATATAAAATTATACATGGACTGATGTAACAATGCCTGTGTTAATACCGGTATTTTCAAATTATATTATGTAAATCAATCATAACAATGAATTTTCCCATAATGCACCTGTATATTCATATGTGATCAACTGACTCACGGTATACCTTAGTAGTCATAATTGAAATTGACATAACCCCGAAGAAGACGGTCTATCGTCGAAACTGTAGGTTCAATACTCAATTAAATAAAAGCCACCTTGAAACCGATGTTGGACTCTAGTTGTGTTGTTCATATTTAAAAAATCACCAAAATATTTACTCCACAACACTGTATCCTCTCTGGGATCCTAGATCTCAACAAAAGCTCCTAAGATTTTAGTTTTGTCAGTGTACCTCGGTACTAACCCCCACCATCATATTCTGATTAATCCTGACTATAGCATCTCCAAACGGATCCTAAAATCACCAATCCAACCCTGGATACCAACCAAAACAACCCAACAACCACACAAACGTAACCATGGCTACCACCAAAGAAACCACCACCGACATCAATGACTCACCAAGTACCTCAGATAACAACAAATCTGAACAAACCAGATCGCGTATCCCTATGGACGCTATCCCACACTTCAAAATAGCTAGGAAACTAGCCCTCAGCTATAACAGAGCAATTCACCACAAAGAATATCTGAATAACTGCCTCGAAAAACGCATCATACCAAAGGGCCTACAACAAAAGGTTGCTGCCCAGATCCCAGAACCAAGCATAAACTTCACCTTAGAATGGGAAACAGCCCATCTTAACTTCAGCAAAGAACTCACAGCAATTCTAGCAAAATACTACACCACCAGGGTCACAACCCTAAAAAACTCCATTGAAACAACCAAAGCTAGCCTGGTAGCAATATGCGACCAGAGTACTCTTCAGAACATCGAGAAGATAATATCAGACCTAGAAGTTGCCCAAGCCCAAGCACTGAAGCAACGCAGAGAAAGAAAAACCGACGATTCAAAAAATACAAAGTCAGTGAAAGTTGTGAAAGTTCAATCCACAACTACTCTGCAAAAGAACTAAACAACCACCATATCTCAGTGTTGAACAAAGGTTTGTCCTTTGTACCAACACCAAACCATAGCAACCACATACACGACATAAAAGACACCCTGCTATTCACCAGAAGGGTGAGATTAAAGCAACATTTCGGCAACAAATCTTCTTACAATGAACCAGTATTCCCCACCCCAAAAACAGGGTGGACACCAAATTACAAACAATATGAAGATGTAGAAGTCTTCACTCAATACATCCTAAATCAAATGTTAGAAGAACCCACCATCACCGACAGAACCAACAACCTCAACTACCACGAAAAACAAGCATTGAAAGACCTCATAAATGACCCTGACATTGTAATACAATCAGCAGACAAAGGAGGCGCCATTGTCATCCTAAGCACAGAAGAATACATAAATGAAGGCCTACGCCAACTCACAAATCCTGAATACTATGAGGAAACAGAACTAGACATGACCAAAACCAATGCTGAAATCATCATGAAAAAACTAAAAGACCTTGAAGATCAAGGCAAACTTCCAAAAGACTCCTACTCAAATCTACTACCCAATAACATCAGAACTTCACCATTCTACCTACTACCAAAGATACACAAAGCAGGCAGACCAGGCCGACCAATCGTCTCAGGCATAGACTCACCAACTGACAAAATATCCGGCCTCATGGATAAAATACTAAGACCAATCCTACCAAAAATCCCCAGCTTCATCAAGGACACCAAACAATTCCTAAACATCATCAAAGACATAGGCCACCTACATCCAGATGAGTTCCTTGTAACCATTGATGTATCAAGCCTATACACATCTATACCACATGACGAGGGACTAGAGGCTATCACCTCAGCACTAGACTCCCTAAAGTCGAAACCAATTGACACCACCACAGGAAAAGAACTGATGAAAATCATCCTAAAAAACAACACATTTGACTTCAATAACAAACACTATCATCAAATCAAAGGAACAGCCATGGGAACAAAAGTTGCCCCCACTTATGCTAACATCTTTATGGACAAAATAGAACGCCAAATGATAAATGAAAGTGAAATCAAACCATCAACCTGGATCAGATACATTGATGACATTTTTGCTGTATTTAAATGCAGCGAGGATGAACTCATTCAAACCCTAGAGAAATTCAACACAATGCACAACAGCATAAAATTCACCTGGGAATACAGCACCCAGTCCATCAACTACCTAGACTGCACAGTATACACTGACTCAAATGGAAAACTAGAAACCAAATTATACAAAAAACCCACAGACGCCAACCTATACCTTCACTACTCATCATACCACCCTCAGCATCAGAAAGATTCAATTTGCTATAGCCTGGCCACACGCTATAGATTGATCTGCTCTGAGGAATTAGAATTTGAAAAAAGTTGCACTCACCTTGTCAAACACTTGACCCTCAGAGGACACCCTCACAACCGCTTGAAACTCCAGATAGATCGCGCCCGACAGCTAGATCGCCAAACGCTATTAGAAAATAGAAAATCAATCACAGATAAGAAAATCATCCCATTTGTGCTAACCCACAACAAACACAATCAGCGTGCCAAAAGAATCCTAGCACATGCCATCAATCTACTCAAAAATGCCCCACAAACAGAAAACCTTCGGGAAAATAAAATCATTATTGCATACCGCAAACCACGCACCCTAGGTGATCTACTCACCCACTCACTCTTTCCCCGACCCAAGCCGCTACAAGGTAGCGGCCCGTGCAAACACACAAGTTGTGTAGAATGTGACAATTTCATCAAAACCAAAGAAATTGTATCAACAACAACAGGAATTTCACATAAAATTAAAGGAAACAATAATTGTCAAACAAGAAGCGTAGTCTACTCACTCATCTGCCCAGTATGTACCAAACAATACATCGGCGAGACCGGCCAAACCGCAGCACAACGTCTGTACAACCACAAACAATCCTTAATCCATAGAAACAGACAATATCCAGTAGTCCGTCACATGTTAGACCATGATGTGACAGCCGTAGATCTACAAATGATTATAATCGACAACTCCGCCAGCGACAAAAACACACGTCTCCGCCTCGAGGAGGCATGGATACGTATCCTAGCAACCTGCAGTCCCCAAGGGATCAATAAGAAACTATGACGACGCGCGCCAGCAACCAGCGCCCGCCGTAACCAATGACGTCATACATGACGTCACCGAGAACGTTGTCGTAACGACTCACGACCGACTTCAGATACAAAAAGACGGACCGCTACACGTCGTCCACCAAAACAACTGCAAAATCTTCAAAAAACCACTTCAAACAAAACCCAACAATGAGCGGTTGGGAAGCATGTTTTGTCTGCGGCGAGTGGCAGACAAAGCGCGGCATGAAGAAACATCTAAACTCCAAACACGGCTCTAAATCAAACACCCACATCACGGAAGGTAAGTTCACTTGTGTTGAATGCCACTCTACCTTCCGTCGTCCAAGCAATTTAAAAAGACACCACAAACTGGTTCACAACAAACAACTACCGATAGGTAGCGCCACAATGATAACTGAATTTAAAAAACCGCCTGAGAATCAAAAATTACCAAAACCAGCAAAACCTATCCTAAAAATCACTGACTATTCAAAAGTAAAATTTAGAATAATTTACAATCATTCTGATTTTTACAGAGAAAGGCTCGCCTCCGCCGCCTGTAAATCTCAACACATCACCAACACCGGTACCGGTAGAATCAACACTACAAACACCCTCTCCAACGCCGGAACCCATACAGGTGAAAGCCACAACAGTCCTCCCCGCAGTGACTCAACACAACAAACAAGCCCCTGCAATGAAAGCTGGGAACCCACTACCTGTGATGACTGACGAGTCAGCCACGGGACTATTACCTGACAACAACATCAAAATAGTGACCCCACAAGAACGACTAAAATTGATCCAACAAAGGATTAATAATTCATCAACATCGACAGCAATAAAACGTCAAGCCATTGACATCACTGATGACCTACTTCTTGACCCCACAGTCAGGAAGCGCCCCCTTATGACTCACCCCCTAAAATTAATCAAAAAGAAGCCCAAGGCTTCCTCTACGGCTGGTAGGCCTAAGAAACCGGCACTCCTAGACATGCCAACTATTTTGTCAACCCCTGGGGGCAATGACATTGACAGTAACATTCCAACATCTTCAACCAAAACTAGGCCTATAAAACCAAGTAAGACTATTAAGAAACGAGAAAGAAGCCCATCACCACCTTTAAGTTCACGTAGTAGCAGCTCAAGCTCCAGCACCAGCTCAACCAGTAACTCAAGCTCCTCTAGCTCGAGTGACTCTGAATATACACCACCAAAACAATCTCGTGAAAAGGCTAAAGTTTCTAAAACTAGTAAGCCGACAAAACCAGCCAATAACCTGCTTCATGACTTATTCATCAGTGATGATGAAAAGGAGACATCCATGAACACTGACTATACAATAATTATCCCCAACAACACTTCAAATTTCTCCAGCAGGACAGCCACACCAGAACCACATGTCCCTGACACCAGAACTAGGCCTAGGCCTAGGAGCACGGTGTCAATAGTACCTCCCCAAGAGGAGGCCCCAGCTGCCATTCCAACTAACAATCTCCACCAGCCTGGCGTGTGCAACATCCCAGCTAACAATCAACCTGCAGCAGCCGCCATAGCTGCCCCTTTAATCATCCATCAACCCCAGCAGATCGCTCCTGTCCTCAGGACCCAGAACTTGCCAGCGTCGGAAGTCTTATGTGACATTCAGAGAATGGTCACCAAGATCAACAAACAACTGGGATACGCGCTGAAAGAAGCCATGATCAAGGAAGGATACATTATGAAACCACGCCGCTGATTTCAAATATTTGAACCATACTTGTATGAATGAAAAAAATTTTTACCCGTGATATTTATTAACGCGCTGTAAAAACGTTCCCGTTACCATGACAACCATTGTTAATAATATTAAACATTAATGTATACCTGATCAAACTGTACAATTACAATTAATATAAAATTATACATGGACTGATGTAACAATGCCTGTGTTAATACCGGTATTTTCAAATTATATTATGTAAATCAATCATAACAATGAATTTTCCCATAATGCACCTGTATATTCATATGTGATCAACTGACTCACGGTATACCTTAGTAGTCATAATTGAAATAGACATAACCCCGAAGAAGACGGTCTATCGTCGAAACTGTAGGTTCAATACTCAATTAAATAAAAGCCACCTTGAAACCGATGTTGGACTCTAGTTGTGTTGTTCATATTTAAAAAATCACCAAAATTATAGATATTGCCCGGATGCGACTTATTCATATCCACCTCTGACCACTGAAACACACTCGGGAGTCCAAAAGGATCCTGAGAATAGGCCGAGGGTTAGTGTGAATAAGGGGTCCCAACAGGGAACAAAGGGAAGGTCAAATCCAATGCATAAAAAACCTGAGGGATTGTCCGGCTATCAAGGCCCACGCTTTGATGAGGGTACAGAATCGGAATCAGATAAATCTTCTGACGATATACCCAAGATAAAGGTTCCTTTGAACCGGAGGGTCACCATGACCCCGGCGGAACACCGATTACATAATCGAGACCCTGCCATAGGTAATTTGGGACTAGATTGCTCTAGCCGAGGTCAAGACGGTACAGACCTATTGGCTTGGAGTAGACGCATGTCGGGTCAATTAGTGCATTCTAATTATGCCGCTAAAAGAACTGCACGCGTGACTAAGCCTTACAGAGGTTTACGACCCTGGAAGGAAGAATATCAATCACTTTTAGATGATTGATATTCAATTGCTGGAACAAGGAGGAATCCTTGGGAGCTTTTGTGATATGGTTGAGTGACGGCCCGGGTAAGATAGTGGTTGAAGAATGGAGGGACACTTATGGGCCGGAAGCTACATACGACCAACTGGAAGTATTAGCTTGTTATACATTTGGGAAAATGGTGACAGTAGATCATTGGATTCTGTTTCAGAGGAGAACGCAGAAACCGAAGGAATCTGCGAAAATTTTTGGGCTAGAATTGCAGCGATTATTGCGGCAAGCTAGGCCAGAATGGATTCGGGATGCTGAATATTATATAGAATCCCTATTTGTAAGATTTATTAGTGGGTTGAGTGATCCGGATCACGCTAAAGTTTGTGGTCGAGCTTGGGAAGCTGGGTCTTCCCTGGCAGATTTGTTCATGGCGATTGATCAGCATGACAAAAAGAAAATTCTATTGGCTGGTATGATACCCGCTAATAGGGGACAGCGCGTCTCTGGAATTGAACATTCCTTAGATGGATACGATTCTTCCGGGGAAGAATCTGAAGGGGAGGAGAGAGTAGACGCCCTGAAATTCAAAGGACGTCAGAAATCTAGCTCTACCCCAGCTTCCGGGAAGCCTCCTAGTAACAAAGGTTATTCAGAAACCCCCCGGAAACCCGACACTCGGGAACCTCAGACTGAGTCCAGTCAGAAAACACAGACCCCGGAGAAGACCACTCCGGATAAAACAAATGCGTCAGGAAACTCATTAAATACCTTAATGGAGTCCATGATTAAACGCATGAACGAGGTGTTTGATAATCAAACCAGGCGCCGCCCTAGGGTCGATCGTTACACTGTCCAGTGTTACAGGTGTCAAGTAAAGGGGCACTTTGCGTCTGAATGCAAAGCTGAGAAACCTGTTTTGAGAAGTGAGGTTTCGGGAAATTAGAGGGGGTTACCGAGGATGGCAGAACGGTAACCCCTGAGGAAATAAGCCAGATTATCACCGACGTTGGCGGTGAAGATTCATTAGCAGTGAATGCGTCCAGCAAGAAGGGAGATGGGACCGTACATCCCGGAAACCATGAGGCTGGGGAGGCTGGTACAACAGGCGCCCAGGGGTGCGCGTATGGGAAACCTAGTGCCAGTTTAGAGGAGTCAATAACCAAAGAGTTGGTTAAGGTTGGAGGAACCAGGCTTCCCCCGGGTCATCCTTGTCTGGAACACCTGAAAGGATGTGGATTCGACCTGGGCACTGATAGTGACCTTCACCGGTTTACTAGGAATCCCTCAGTAACTGATGGGAAGAGGTGGTACGTTTCCTGTTCTGTACAAGGAAAGACTGGGGAGTTTCTTATGGATACTGGAGCTAGCCACTCCATGGTCTCTAAGAGATTCATCAGCTTATTGCCGAATATGTGTGAGAACCCCACAATGAGGGTAAACGCATGTACGGCCGATGGTACCAGAATGAGGACATTTGGACGGACTTTTCTGATAATCTCTGTGGCCGGGAAAGAATAGCTGAGATTGAAGATGATGGTATTCTTGGTTTGGATTTTGCGGCGCTTTTCGGTGCGACTTTGAATCCGAAAAGTGGGAAGTTGAAAATTGAATACCCGTATGATATGACCATACTCTGTAAGTTGAGAGTGATAAGTAGTGTTGCCAGTGTGGCACAGACTGTGAAGATTCCCCCGGGAATGACCTGTGACGTGTTAGTCAGTTCAGGGAGGCTAATCCAGAGAGGATTAGCGGTAATCGAGCCGGATATGGCTGTATTATCCCGGAAGGGATTGGAATCTGCGGATACCCTAGTAGGGAATTCCAGATGGACAGTGACACCCATTTCCAACCCCGGAAACTCCACAGTATATCTTGAGAAAGGCACTGAAGTTGGGAAAGTGATACTTGCGGAGGCAGTCACCGGTAGCCACCAAGACCTGAGGTTAGAAGAAGGAGGGGAGGAGGAATTGCATGAAGAGTTAACTAAGTTGTTAACGGGATCATCCATAACGGATGAGAATGATCAGGAAGCCCTAAGGGCTATGCTGAAGAGATGCAGGCAAGCTTTTGCGGCCCCAGGAGAACCCCTGGGGAGAACTAATAAGGTATTGCATGAAATTAAAACCGGGGATAACCCCGCTTTTAAGATTCCTTATAGGAGGCTACCCCTCAAGAAGAAGATTGTAGCTGAGGAAGAAATAGCGAAAATGCTGAAGGATAATGTTATTGTTCCCAGCATGAGCCCTTGGTCCTCCCCTGTGTGTATGGTAACCAAGAAGGATGGTAGCATACGGTTCTGTATTGATTACCGGAAACTGAATGGGTTGACTAAGAAGAACTCCTATCCTCTTCCTAGGATAGATGAGACGATTGACTCCCTAGGGGGGAATGAGTGGTTTTGTACCCTGGATTTACAGTCCGGGTATTGGCAAGTAGGCATGAAGCCTGAGGATATGGAGAAAACTGTGTTTTCCAGCCATATTGGGTTGTTTGAATATAAGGTGATGCCATTCGGGTTATGTAATGCGCCAGCCACCTTTGAAGCCATGATGGAGACGCTGTTAAGTGATTTATTATGGCGGAAATGTCTAGTTTACTTAGATGACGTAATTGTGTTTGGAAAGACCTTTGCGGGCTGTCTAAGTAATTTGGAGGAAGTCTTAAACCGAATCATGTCTAACGGTCTCAAATTGAAACCGAAGAAATGTAATCTGTTTAAGAAGGATATTAACTACCTGGGGCGGATTATTTCCACCGAGGGGGTTAAGGCCGATCCGGAAAAGATCAGGAGTGTGACTGAGTGGGAAGTGCCCAGGGGTCCTAAAGATGTGCGATCCTTCCTAGGATTTTGCTCATATTATAGGGATTTCCTGCCGGGATATTCCCGGGTAGCCTATCCGATCCAGTGTTTGTCACACTGGACTCCCGGAAATAGGAAGGAAGAGTTCCCATGGGGGAAGGAACAGGACGCAGCTTTCTTAGCAATAAAAAAGTTGTTTGTAGAGACCCCGGTGTTAAAGTATCCCACCCTGGATGGTCATTTTGTATTGGATACAGATGCTAGTAATGAGAGTATTGGGGCCGCCCTCAGTCAAGTCCAAGGCGGAGTGGAGGTTCCCATTGCCTTTGCTAGTAATACTATGAGTAAGACTCAGCGAAATTATTGTACCACAAAAAGGGAATTGTTGGCTGTGATAGTTTATACTAAAAAGTTCAAACATTTCCTTAGGGGGTCAGATTTTACGCTGAGAACAGATCATTCCTCTTTGAGATGGTTTTTGAATTTCAAAGATGCGGAAGGAATGATTGGACGTTGGCTAGCACACCTTTCCGAGTTCGGTTTGGAGCAAAGTCAGATCCAGCATAGAGCTGGGGTAAAGCATATAAATGCTGATGCACTTTCTCGACGTCCTATCAGGAAGTGTGAAAACACCAACTGTGATGACTGTGGCCAGCACCAGGCTGTCATAGCCGGAGCAAGGATTCCCTTTGAGATCAAGGGAACTGGGGTTCTGGAGTGGTCCATGGGAACCATCCGGAAGTTCCAGGAAAAGGATCCTAACCTTAGCCGGTTGTTGGTATTGTTACCTAGGAAGATAAGGCCCCCGCGGCCTGAGATTTCCTTGGAAAACCGGGAAATGAGAAGGCTAATAGCTCAATGGGCAGAGTTAGAGGTCCAGAGCGGAATCGTCTACCGGTGGAAGATTAATTCATCAGGTAGAAGGGTCCGGCAAGTGGTAATACCTTCCGGAATGAGGAGGGATGTTATGTATTATTGCCGTGGACACCTGACCAGTGGACATTTCGGAAAAAAGCGTTCCCTGGAACGTCTGAAAAGGAGATACTACTGGCCAGGGATGAGTAGTGATCTATTAAGATGGATTGCTACTTGCCCGGATTGTTGTAAAAACAAACCTGGGCCTGGGATGGGTAAAATGCCCTTGTCCCAGGAGTTGTTCGGAGTGAGATTTGCGCGAGTCGCAATAGATATTATCAGCGGGTTTAAAACTACCCCTGAGGGTAATACTTGTATGATGGTCGTCACTGATTATTATACTAAGTATACGAGAGTGTTTCCATTAGCGGATCACAAGGCGGCAACCTGTGCAAAAGCTTTTGTTAAAGGTTGGGTATTGCATCTTGGGGTTCCCCTGATGATGCATAGTGACCAAGGTCGGGAATTTGAATCTGATCTCTGGCAGGAAATGTGTCACCGATTGGCGATTTGTAAAACGAGAACAAATCCCTATCGGCCACAAAGTGATGGCATGGTTGAGAGATTCAATCGTACCTTGATTCAGGTGTTAAAATCCCTGGTGAATGATAAAATGGACGACTGGGATGAGCAGTGTGATTATGTATGTCATGCATATAATAGCACTGTCCATTCTAGTACCTCCTGTTCCCCGAATCTGTTAGTTTTTGGGGAGGATTTAATAATGCCCGCTGACCTGGTATTTGGGGTGGTAGGAATGAACCCGGAAACCCCCTGCCATGTTATGTTTGTGGAGTCATTAAGAGATCAATTCAAATATGCTTATGAATTGGTGAGAACTGAATTACAGAAGAATGCCACCTGGCAGAAGACCGGCTATGATCTAGGCCTTAAGCCGCGACGATTCAAAGTTGGTGATCAGGTAGTGAGATTACATGAGCCGTTATCGACTCTGAAACTTGCTAGTAATTGGGATGGGCCCTTTGTGGTTACCCGCATAGTAAGTGACAGTACTGTAGTGATACGTTCATTACAGGGAAAGATGTATAAATCTAATGTAGCTCGACTAAGAGAGTGGAAGGGAAGAGATTTGTCCCTGGACTCGAATGAGTTGGAAGTTGATACTTTGATAGAGGAAAGTGACCAGCGGAAATTAGTGAAGGAACCTCCCCGGAAACGCGGAAGGCCGCGGAAGGAGGTTTCCCGGAAACTAATGGTGCGTAAGCCCGTCACCCCAAAAAGATCGGGGAAGAAGGCGGATAATAAAGTCTCGCTGGCTGAAGGGAAAAGGACCCGGAAGGGTGTGGTTAAGGCTTAGCCCACTCTGGAAAAGGCGTGTCCTCGAACCAGGTCTAATGTTATGCCTAAAAACATAAGACGCAGTCCCCGGTTACTAGCTAGGGACGGTATAACCTAAGCCGGTACACAACGAGTGTGGTGTCCTGTAATCTTGTTAAATATTTTTCATGTTGTAATCAGTTATGTGTGGAAGTAAGTACGGTCAGAATGATCGTGATAGTCCCCCTGTCAAGGATCCCATGGGTGATGGACGGATAATCCGGTGAATTTGCTTTATTATGCCATTCATATATATTTCATTGATACTCTCGACGAGTTGACAGAGCGTAAGGATTAACACGTGGAATGAGGGTGCCTGTTTACAATTAGACGCGTGGGTGACCTGGTTCCAAGGAACTAGGTCACGGGACGTGCGGGGTTGCGCATGCGCGGTGGCGTATCTTATATAAGGCGCGCGGCTTGGCGGGAGTCGCCAGTTGAGATTGGGTGAAGGTCCAGAGCAGACCGTGAGGGCTCGGACACGTACAACGTACTGAAGGGGAGGTGGACCCCCCTATAATAATCCATCAGAACACTTTTCTTGAGTGTAAACCATGTCCTCAGAGACAGACCACCAGCCGGTGGACCCTCTTCAGGAGGGCGACTCCGCTAGCGGAGGAAACGTGGTTGATAATCAACCTGACCTCGAGGACCAGGAATCTATGGATTTCCTGGGACAAGGGGAGATCATGGACGTAGACCTTGACTCTCAGTCATCGTTGCGTCCAGCGAATGTAGCCGCCAATTACTTGGAAGGCTTAGATATAGAGGCCATCAGTCCAGCTGACGGGCAAGCAGATACCAGCGAAGCTGAGTATCAGGAAGCAGGTACTGTGTATCATGGAGAGCCGCCGGGGGATGTTGAAAAACCTCGCCCGGCCACGCCACAACTAGCAGGGTTCATGTCCAACTACGATGGACGTGAAGTGGACCTGCACGAGGACGTGTTACGTCTGATGGCGGAGGGAGCACCCAGCCGGATTGACCCGCTTATAAGGCAGGCGATACTGCTCTTCCTGTTAGTGGAATAGCAAGATGAGTTGCCCCCGGACTGGTTTGTGTACTGGGAGGCACTTCAAAAAGGACTACTCGTATGCTACTGCTTACGAAGAGCTGTATTTGATCTGCATATAGCAGATATACAGCGGCTGATGCCGGCACTCCCGATTCTATCCATGGATCCGAATTGTGGAGTTGCCGGGATGTTGTTGACTAGTACCGGGCCCGCATCGGGAAGCTCCGCGAGCCAAAGACCCGGAAGGAGTATGAAATTGCTGCTGCCACCGCCCAGCGAGTAGTTTCATATACTCTGAATGTAGGCCCTGTAGAGGAATACATGGATGCCCATGATGTCACACGGGATATAGCTATATCCTGTCTGGTGGATGAGGCGGTTCGTACAGTACGAACCAGATCTTCCAGCGCGGAAGAGAAGGCGCGTATAAAAGCGCTGAAAGCCACACCTAGGGGGCGCGGCGGTAAAAGTGAGAGAGGAGCCTCGAACCGGTCAAGCTCGGCTGACAGCAATCAGTCAGACGAGTTTGTCCAGGAGAGAGGGCGACAATCTTGCCGCAACGAGAAGGCAAGACTTGCTAACTTGCCCGATTCTGTATTAGCAGAAGGAGCACCGGAATTACCTTCCGGGGGACAACCCGTAGTTACACGGGCTGTAGAAACAACGGATGAGGCTATGGATACCAACGAAGCCAATACTCCGGCAACTTTGGATGTCCGCTCGCGACCAACTGTAAGGGTCAGAGCGATGATGAGGATTGGATCCGGAATACACCCCGGGACCGTCCTCCGTCTGCTTTCTATCAGCAGTGGCTTGATCAGCTACGGATCTTGCCAGAAACTTACTATAGTAAGGAGCAGAAAGAAAAACTTCTTTTTGCCGGTACCCGTTGGTATAATCAACGGGAAAGGAATTGGTGCCCGTTTGCAACTTGTGTAAACGCTATCGGCACTGAAAGAACCATCTATGTAACAAAGCCACGGTTCTTGAGACACCTCTGTGAGAATCACATGCACCACTGTATGGTGTACCACTGTGATATCACAGTAGGTAGAGAGTCACAGTTGTGTAACGGGTGTCTAGAACCCCGTAGAGGTGAGCTAATGCGCCACATGAAGGATTGCCATAACATGGGAATCAGTGTAGCCCGCAATCGTGTGAATGCGCTACATGATGCCGTCTGTGACCAGTACAAATCACTGACAGACGAGCAGAAAGCTAAGATCCGGCCGGCAACTCCCTACTTCTGTGAAGTCGCAGATGGGAAGTTTAAAGCTCGGATAGCTAGAGTGGACGGACGCAACAAGTTCGCCATGAATGACGAGGAGTACACGGTGTTATGCACCACCCGTACTGCTCGGAGAGGCGGCGGTAGTTTCCGACAGCCGGAAACTCGGGGTGGTGCCCGAGGAAAGAGCCGGTCTGGCCGAGACCGCTCTAGGTCTCCTGCGGTCTCTCCAGGACCGAAAAGGAGGCATGCTGGATCCACATTGGAGGAACTAGATAATTCCTACTATGGGAATTATCAGGCCCCGGAAGGTCGCGAATATTATCGCGAGTATCCAGACCCACTGTATGTAGACCGGAAAGATCGGAAACGTGATTCCGGTGGACATACGGCGGCTTCCAGTAGCATGGACTACCGTTCTCGACGTCTGAGTAGTTCAGACAGTGCCAACAGCCAATCTGACTATGGCGGTGCCCGGCCTAAGGAAAGTCCGGCCACAAGATCAAAGGCTTCACTGCCTTTGACGTACCATTTGGGGGCAACCACAAAACCCTCATCCAGGGAAGTCCGGTCTCCTTCCACCCCAACCCGGGGGATGGAGAATCTGACAGTTAAAACTGAGGCCAAATCTTTGATCTCAGTGGTAGCTCCACGGGGTATCACTATCCCGAAGCCTGCAGCGGCTGCCAAGGCGCTGCAAGTGGATGTCAAGCCCATGGTTCCTACCACCCAGGAGCCGGTTGTCATCCAGCCAGTCGCGGGTACTTCCCGCGTGGAAACTACCGGAGGCGTAAAACTAAAATACGTTCCGATAGTGAACTACTTCTCCCGGGAGGAGAAGGCGAGCTGTGAAGTGGGACAGAAAATTGTAACCGAATTTCAGGAGTCCCAGCGACAGCTAGCGGTGGAGTATTCTACCAAGATGTTAGGCCTGTTCACACATGGTCTAAAGATTGCCCACAGGGAAGAGAAAGCATTGGTAGCCGCTGGCAATGCTGACTACTTGGCTAAAAAGTCAAGGGAAGCTGCTACGGGCCAAAAGAATGCCGAGGCCGCAGCAGATTTCGTTCGCCAAGAGAACGAGAAGTTAACTAAACGGTTACAGGATATGAACGTAAAGTTTTACGGGGTGTTTGGCGTGACTCTCGATACATGGGACGGCACGGCTGAACACGCTCTGGCCTTAATAAGGGCGAGGGATGAACCATTAGGGTAAAAACTAATAAAGGGTTCAGAGTCTATTTCTAGTTTTTTTGAAATAGAAGAAGGGGCTATAATAGTTTCCCGGTCTACTGATTGTTCTTTCAGTTAATCAGATGTCATAATTGTTTTTATGACGGGTTTCCCTTCTCGAGGGAAAGAGGGGCATCTTTTTAGATGCATTTTTAGAACATCGCGGAGGAACCTT
This sequence comes from Harmothoe impar, assembly GCA_947462335.1. Taxonomy (NCBI): domain Eukaryota; kingdom Metazoa; phylum Annelida; class Polychaeta; order Phyllodocida; family Polynoidae; genus Harmothoe; species Harmothoe impar. The sequence goes on from OX381714.1 coordinate 22,647,897, forward strand.
CCGTGGAAGCTCTGGACTTACCTAACTACTCAACTCTCAACTCTAGCCGACCTGATGGGGAATCAGGACTCCACCAGGAAGCTACCAAACTAACGTCCCTGAAACTAACTTTTGGGATACATACCATGATGTGTTCCTGACACTATTATGCTGTGTTATAAACTGTTCCCGTCCAAGGATTACGTGTCAAACAGACAATGCTCGTGGTTCCAGTTATACTTATATATATCATGAACATTCCTGGAGCTAGGATTACGTGTTAAACGGACAGTACTCGTGGTTTCCAGCCGGATTATACTTATATATGTCATGAACATTACTGGAGCGAGGACGGGATACTTAGCGAGCTGTGTACATATGAACTTACCTTCGGGTGATATTTATCCAAGAAACAGTATTAAGAAGAGGAGAGCACCTGACTTATTCATCTATAAGAAGAGGAGAGCACCTCACTCATTCGTCTATTAGAAGCGGAGAGCACCGTGCCCACAACTAGATCACCAGTAAGCTATATTTTTGTGAGGGTTTCCGGGTACACTGCCAGGTTACTCATTAAAACATATTTAATATATATAATAAGTTATCGTATTGTGATACATATCACCCCAAGTGTTCCACTATGGTGTTCTCATATTTACCATATGAAACGGGTTTAATATTATGCTATATATGAAGATTGTATGATCTGATAAGCTAGGAGATGTGGCTACCCGTAAAAGTCTGTGTGTGCAGTCGTTAAGACTACGTGTAAATCATACATATACCATTGTGTATTGTCGTGTGTGTCGACTCTGTTATATGTTGCGAGAGGTATTAAGGTCTCCGGTTATATAATCGGATTACCCAGCTCAAACAAAGGCTGTGGTTACTATTATCCATTGTGTGAATGTATTCATTAAAAACACATATCAATGTAAGACGCTGGCGGTTGTGAGTCCTTATCAGGACTGGTTTTTATTAACTTTTCTGTTTTCACTTAAATATAAACACACCCCATGCGCATTCTTTTAATAACCAAGTAAAACTTCATAAGGAAGTCATATCGAAATGTGTCAAGCCGTTCGATTGTGTGTATGAAAATGTATTATGGTTGCTAGTACAGTGTAATGTCATATATTTTATTGAGTTCATTGATCTCGCTTGTCTATTTGTCGTGATAATATGTTACGCCCCTAGTTACTGTATAGACAATAACTATAAGACGTTTGTCTAAAGTGTTTTCTGTATGTTAGGAAAACCGTACATATTCGTTACCACCTAGTTTTTGTCTAGGGGGGGTAGTGTAGGGGCATGATATTACATATTAATCTCATACACAGTATTTCCGGGTAACGTCTGTTTACTCGGCTTCTCTACCTGGAGCTAGTGCACACAGTTCCCGGGAGAGGGCGCAGGTCCTCTCCAGGTAACCGTGTGCCGCTCTCAGGTGGGCTGCCGACCCACCCACCTGGCCACGTGACCTAAGAGCCGGTGTTATATAAGACCCGTGTGTTTTACCTGGAAGGCAGTCAGTGCAGGCCCGACTGACGATAGACTTCACACGTCCAACCGTGCGGACAGAGTTGTATACTAAGATTATACTGACCGTTTCCTCTATTTATAGAGAAACCTGATTTACCTGTGTGTATTGATTCTACACTGATCGTTCCCTTGTAAAGGAACTGGAGTTGTTCTCATGAATAAAGACTGATATGGGTCAGAAATCTCGAAAATGGATTAATCTGGGGGCAGAAATATATCAGATTGAAAATTCAGCAAACTCAATTAATCTTGAAGCAAGTTTATTTTATTGGAAGACTAGTATCTTGGCTCCATGAAAACATAAATTGGACGGCTTAACTCCCAGGGTGTCAGTTTTTATTCACCGGCAAACATATGTTGATATAAAAGTGTCGGAGCATACAACTAAAATATCAAACAGCTGGTAGAATGCTTTAAAAACACCATAGAATCTTCTAGTTTCACCTCCAACTAGCCACAGTATACAGGATAATGCATGCCAAGTTTGGTAATCACCACTCTAAAACCTCTTCTGTTACAGGCCGACAAACTTTGTAGAAATCTTGAAAATCTTGAAAAAAATGGCAGTGGGCACCAACTTTTCTCTAGTTTGCTCAAAATGGCCTTGTTCATCCCCAAACTTGCTGTGCACTATCCTCAATATGCATACTTTCAAGTAAATCTAGCCTGCGCTGGATTTGGTTTGATTAAATTATTATTAGCTTCACTATGAGAGTTTAACCATATCGTGTGTATGCTCCGACACTTTTATCCGAGGATCACTATATTGGGCTCTGGCACCCAAATACATCTTACCAGCGTAGGTAAAGCATGATAAATTGATGAACTAGAAGTGTGTGAATCATAATAAGTACACATAGCACCAGCCAGACTGACTTTGAGGTTGGTTGGGGCGAAATAAGTTCAAAATTTTCCAATTTCGTGAGGTGAATCACACCAAAACCACCCCTACAGTAGGCCTAAACACATATATTCGATATAAAAAGGTTATGAGGGGTAGGTGGCTCCCTTAGGTACAATTTCAAATTGATATGTAGCATGGGGAAGCAATATTAAGCGAGCGACAGCTCCATTTTTGGCAAAATATAAAAGTGTCGGAGCATACATAAAAGTGTCGGAGTATACAGACCAGCTACATTCGCGCGCTTTGTTGCGCCCGTGTGGTGAAATTGAATGAAATTTCGACACTGACGAATGTAGTTTCATCTATTACAGCCAAAATATTCCATTACAACCCACAAAAATGTGCTAGAGACCTTGTATATTCAGTATTTTCATCGTTGATGTATGCTCCGACACTTTTAAAAAAAGTCCAAAATCACTATTTTGGCGCTGGGAAGTTTAAAAAAAGAGATAATTACAAAATTCTTTTTCCACACTTTAATACTTGTGCCCCTCCTTATTTTGATTATATTTGATATATTCCAGCGCCTTTAATATTTGGCGCATTTTGACCCCAAATATAAAAGTGTCGGAGCATACAAGAGGGTCATTCTGAATTGCAGGACTGTGGAGGAAATTTGGGGCTAGACACCTGGGTAAACACTCTTAATTATTTGAGTAAACACATATACCAAATAAAAAAGGCTGAATAGGAAGGGCTGTGATGGCCTTATACGAAATGGGGGGCTTTTGAATAAAATAGAAATTGCCTGGAACCCTGTTTTGGGGGTATTTTTCCACTTTGAGGGGCCATAACTCCATAAATAATGGTCCGACAAAAAGTGTTTTTTTTTACCGGAAAGCCTAGGGTGTTTTCTCTTACATGAAATCAAGATATATAAGTGATGATTAGGTATGTCCACATAATAGCTGCTGAAAGGTGAAAAAGACAAAATAACCACCAATTAGTCCATTTTGGTGGGGTCTGACCCATATATATTCTCGCACCTGGAAACTGCCGTGATCGTTGTTCCTTAACCTAGAATAACCACGAACCACCACACATGTTTTCTTAAAGGAATATTGGTTGTTATGATGCACCAACACATTCTACCCGATTGTATCAAATTCATAGGACTGGCATGATTATTGAATGTAGCACTGACAACTTACTGACCAGGGATGCATTCATGCATCAGGGTGACCTTTTGTGTCCATATCAAACCCATTGGACTGGCACAATGCTCAAATGCAGCACTGGCCTGTTATTTGCTAATGCTGCATTCATGCATCGTAATGACAAAGGACGTAGCACAGTAAATCACCATGCTGATAAACCTCCTAGTATTTGTGGAGTGAAATGACCATAGGCCTGGTTATTTCATGCATTGGTACCAGGAATAGCTACTTGTCACTACCATGCCACCGTGTGGGTGTTGCAGGAACTATCTTTAGGCGTCTAGCTGGATGCATTATCAACCAATGAGATAATTCCCTGGCCTTCACTGCGGAATTTTTAGGGTGCATTATATAACAGCCTGTACCCATTGTGATTGCTGTATCAGTGCCTATCTCGCCTGTTACTAGATCAAGCAATGGATGCGCTGACGGGGCGACCAGACTGACCCCTATACAGGACTCACACATGCCACTGCCACTCCACTTAGTGTAGGGTGGCCGGAGGCTCTAGCTTGTCGCTCTATCTATATCTGATCCCATGTTAAGTGACTCTTTTATGATGGCCTCTTATTTTGGCTAGGGAGCAGATAGAGACCTCTAGTAACTTGGTATCAAGAGATCTTGAATGGATGCATCATACATGAGTTGGAATAAGCATAATGAATTGTATTACATAATGCAATCTTGACAGACCTTCAGATTCTGAGTCTGTCTTGAGCTCTATAACTGGGTGATCTCTTAAACCTGTCCTCTGGTTGATGGAAAATCCATGTATCAATGAGATTCTTTTTTTATTTGAAGCATCTTGAATGCAAGTATCTCATTAGGGGTCCTCCAGCTACTTAGGAGATTTATATCCTTTTGAGATAAGCCCCCTAAAAATGTGTATTTTCAGGGTTTATTTTTTCATAGAAATCTTAAATTGGTAATCCAGGGTAGATTACCGAAGAGAGAACTAAATTTGCTCAAAATGATGCATTTGGAATGGAAATGATAGGCCCTAGCGCCAGCCAGCGTCAGCCTATCTGCTGGGGGTCATATGGGGGTCTCAGACCCCAATCTCAAGTATTAACTTCATATTATAGCACTAGAGGGCTGCTCTGCCATAGGGCTAAAGAGAGATTGTTAGAAAGGTTGGAGGGGTGAGGTATATGTAATCAGCTACAGTTAGTTACTTAGTTACTGTATCAACATAACAATGACAATTTGTTAAATGCGAATATTGAGGCATTCTAGACATACATGATACATGTATGTCTAATTCATTTCTAAAAATCCTCCGGCCACCCTACTTAGTGTTTATTGGGGTACCAGGTTGTTACCCAACCCAACCCCTTGGTTACCATGCTATTTGCTCCCCACTTGTTGTCCAGAGCAGTCGATTTTGTGCTTGTATTGCTTGTGTGCTTGGTAAATCTTTGATTATTATTTTGTATGTGAATAAATAGGCAGTCATTAATTCCATGGCCCAAGTCCATATTTTGCCTTGTACCATTTTATCATCAGTCAAAATCCGTCAGTATCAATAAACATGTAAACATTGTGCTATTCAGCTTGCAGCAGAACCCAGCAGAACCTGTTTGGTGTTATCCATCTAGTTGAAACAACATGGCAGTAGAAAACTCATCCTGGTCTCGATTTCTGATTGGATACCTGTCAGCTTTTGGTTCAATGGTATGTGACGTGTTATCTGCCTCCTGCACCCAGGCCCTGCAGGGAGCAATCCCAGACTTCCAGCTGTCTGTGGCACGCTCATTGGTGCAGGCGGTCAGCTTCATAATAGGTGGACAGCTAGTTGGATCAGAATTCACAATTAACAAAGAATACATTCCTGGATTATTTTATTTTGGATTAACTTATCTAGTTTTAAACATTAGTTACTATTCTGCCACAACCTATATTCCACTAGTTGACCTGCGGGGAGTGTTGGATATAGCACGGATGGCTACTGCATTTCTACACTCCAGATGTTTTTTCTATGCAGAGATACCAAAGACCAAAATCCTATCATTACTTATTTGTGTTGTTGGTATCCTTCTGACTGCTCAACCCTCATGGCTATCCAGTCAAACAACAATATCCAATGTGACGCCCTCTGTGAATATGTCTTATGCGGCTATGAATAATAACCATCATTCTGTGAATGACATCAATGAAAGTCAAGTGTTATTGGGTTATATACTTGGTACCTTAGGGGGTGCTGCCATGGGCTTACTGTACAATATTAATGGTATTATCCTCAAAGATGTAAAACCTATTGTTAAAGCCACTTATGCAGTCTCCATCAGTTTGATTGGTTCCACAATGTGTATGGTTTATCTGGAAGAGCCTGTTTTGGTGATGGATATGGGTCAGTTGATGTTTGTGTTAGGACATGGCGTAGCATCAACTGGAACCACATTTTTTTCAGTCCAAGCAGCTCACTATGTGCCAGGACCGTCTTTATCTGTGGTGTTCAGCTTCCAGATAGTCATGATGCTCCTCTCCCAGTACACCCTCATGCATTCTATCATGCCTGGGAATTACAACTGGATGGAGGTACTTGGATGTGTGGTTATCATATCAGGAGGAAGCCTTTCATCATTAGTGGACATCCTGCAGTACAAAGCTATGGCTAACAAAGTCCCCTGATGGAAATGTGAACAATACTTATTTAGATTACTAACCCTATGGCTAGTCTATGTCAGCACCCCTTTAGAGCCAGTAGATGTCACCCCTGTTCCAGATCACCTTATCTTCCCAGAAACCGGCTGATAAATCGCTAACCATATGACCGTCATATGACTACCACCCAAAAATGACTGCCACCCAAAATAACTGCCACCCAAAAATTACTGCAACCCAAAAATTACTGCAACCTAAATGACTATGCTGATGACCAACTTCAGACCAAGGCCATGTTGTAATCATAATAAATAGCAGCCTTTGTCATTAGGCTTCCTATGTAAGGTTTTACCAATCCGGAATCGTCAGAGGGTATATTTGTATGAATGGACCTTCACAGGCTCCCTGTCTATAACTCTCCTGTTCTGCATGTCAAATATGCGGTCATTGCACCATGTGTCATGATGCTGGCACATTCATATGATATAAAACAGTATCAGGACAAATATATATGACAATATGTGTGCAGTCGAGGGAAAAGGGTCCTCCAAGGTAAAATTTCAATTATGAAATTGAGGCATCAGCTTTCCAGTGATATATTTCATCAGCATGTACCATTTCTAGCTTTTGATGACTGGTTCCTTGAATATGGATGGGCACTGTCCAATCTCGATTGCCAATGAGCTTTACCTTTCTGTGCTTTAGAGATACTTCTTTGCTCCATACATCTAATTAGCATTACCATATGCTACCTGTAATTATCAAACATCTGAACGTTTCCAAACATTCGGTCACAGATTTTGATTTTAAAATGGTATTTACATGTTGTTTCCAGTATAGACCTGTGAGACCTGTTAGACCGTCTTTCAACTTTTTTAATTTTTCAATTTTAGAATGAAAATCATGTTTCCATGGCAACCAACATGTGGAACAACGCCAACATAGGCTCTAAAACGTACATTTAGCAGTCCAAATATAGAAGGTTTTCACCAAATAGGCCCCTCTCTCCTCGTTGATCCACAGTCATTTTATAATACTGTATTGAATAAGCTATTATGTATGAACAGATAAAGGTCTATTGTTATTCTCTTTGCATCCAGTTCTCCTGAGCTGGATGTTTAATATATCAATTTGAAATAAAAAATATTATATATGGCACATATTATGCAAAATGTCATTATTACTTGGTTGGTTGTGTTTATTAAACTGTGATTGATACATAGGAGTATATGTATGGATAACCTTCAGTGCACAGCATACAGACAGTTCTGAGAGGACTCTCAACCAGGACCCTAAATGTATACTGGAAATATTGTTGGTCTTATTTCAATTCATATCGGAATCATTACCAGAATGTATCTGATCTTTTCAGAAACATTCAGATACATTTTCTTTAGATTTCTTTTCACAATAAAGAGAGTCAGTAGAACGTTTAAAGCTGGGACTCCACTAGCCGATATTTTGGGTAAGTCTCACGATCCGATCATACCCTGGTACCCCTAGCTATCCTATATATTACAGTGAAACAATCAGATCAGATATAAAGTGTCAGGGTGTGTTTATATTTACATCAGAAGTGTTATGTATACCCTTTTATTAGGTAAACACCGATCTAGAGAGGTCACCATTCAGATAAATAAAAATCAAACCTGTTTGATTTGAGATCAGGAGTCAAAATCGGCCAGGAATGCAAAATCGGAACCTAAATCGGGAGCTTGACTATGTTATATTGCCTTGGCAAGTCTAATTTCCACTTGTTTATAAACATAACCATTATTTACAAACACAAACCCATGGCACGGTCTATAGGACCTCCCTTTCTAAGGTATATAAGTGTTATGGTACATATCTGAGTTAAATTCGTGAGAATAGCCCCGATTTGAGAACAAAATCGGTTAGTGGAGCCCCACCTTAAGAGTGTGAAGGGCAGTATACTACAAATTCATGTTGCACCATCTGATCTGACTACAGCTGTCGATGACAGAACACTCAAGGTTATTATAATTGGGGAATTATTGGATATATGTACCACCTACAGCAGGTATATGTACCACCTACAGCAGGTACATTGTATGATATAGAACCAACATTGACACAATGAATTTCTACTTTAATAGAACCTCCCCAAGACAACCTTTCACACACCTTGCCTGTACATGTGCTGCATTACGTTTGCTGTATTGCTGTTTGCTGCATTAGGCTTGAATACAGCACTGATGCTTGAATCACCAGGGCTGTACTCATACATCATTTTAACCTTTTGAGATCATATCAACCCCGAGTATCTTTATTGCAGATAGTGATTTTACAAAAAAATATGGTAGATTCAAATAGGTACTACAACTTCATAAATAAGAAAAAAAATGCACATGTCAATAGATTATGAATATGAAACACATTTGACTAGTCACATACAGTTAACCATATATATAGTAGGGTGTTCAGACGGCTCTGCCACGGCCCAGACATCCAGCTGTTTACTATTCCCTCTGCACTAATATCCTAATTATGCTTAGATTATGCCATTATATATGGATGTGTTGATATCAGTGGAAAGCTATGACCTTATCCTATCCAATACAACAGTTTCTGCAAGGGTTAGTGAATGTTGAAAAGTGGTTTTGATTAATTGTGTATGTGGGAAGTCCAAATGTGTAGGTATATATACATTAACATCCCATTTATGTTTACTATTTATCGCCTGAATTCCAAAGTCATAGAAAAATAAATAACCCCCGGATTTACACATATGTGGATCTACCTTTGCTGAAAACTAGTACATTCCCTATGTAAGGCACTCTCCACTGCACCTGGATCACCACCACTCACACTAAAACAGGGGAGGGTTACTTCTGGACCAGTCCACTGTATGGTTAGACAGAGCCCTCTTGTTCTGCGAATACACCTTACTTTTCAATTCAAGCATGTTCTAATAGGGCTAGAGTTATAATTCCTCCAGCATTGTCTTATCGAAAGTCTCTTCTATATACCCTACCTGACAAACGCAACATTTTTGTACTCAATAAAAATAGCCTGAACACCCTATATATAGGTATATATATGTCTATGATTCACATAGTGGACAGATAGTTCTAGCTATCTATAGTTTGAGTGTTCCAGACGTTCCGTGTTATTGAATACATCAGTGCATTCAAATAGTACAAAGACTTCATGAATAATAAATACTGCATGATCAGTAGAGTATAAATATGGAACACATTCAACGGGTCACATACAGGTAACTTGGAGTGTTGTAACAAATAAAATGGAAATGAAATAGTTGTATGTATTTGATATAATCATGAATATAAACAAATGTAAAAACCGCAGGGTGAAACAGAGCTGTGCTGGACTGCTCATCTCTGCACCTAGACTTAGACCAGGCCTACACTAGAGCCATCTACTGACTGCACACTACACTACAGGTCTGACTCTGGGTGCAGAGATGACCGGTCCACCACAGTGTCAGACCTTTACCCTAATACTAACAACACCTGCCGACAATCTTCAATACAGCTCTGTTTCAACCTGTGGTTAAAACAATTGCTTAGTAATATCAATAGGAGTCAAATGTGATGATGAATGCACTCTGTAGGTTTACTGGGGCTTATTCCCAGTGGGCACAAAACCTTGATTCAACGTTGACAACTGGTTGATATAGGGTTACAGGGTAGATCAACATGTTTTCAACATTGATGCAATGTTACTAATTCAACATTGTCAACCAACACCTGTTTCAACATTGATGCAATGTTTGGATATCAACCTTGAATCAACCATGTGTTTCCCACCTTTCCCACTAGGTGCCTCCACAACCTACTTCTTAGTAAATCTATCTACATGCTACATCTATTTTCACTAATTGTAGGCTCTTATTTTCTCCTCAATGTATACAATTGATCAAAATCTCATTCATTTTCATTGACAACTATGGTGCATGCATCTGGTTGACATTTGGAATTAAATGACAAGAATAAATGCACGGTTTCAGTAAGACACCCTTTTTGTTGCCAAGAATAATAGATAAAGCCTCAGTCCTGACCAGGTTGGTTTGAAATGGATATGAATGCCTCTTAGTGTGATCACCAGAAGTTATTCATGTACCCCTGCCCTGGATGGTGCTAGAATTAGCATTTAATCTTAGGAAAATGGGAGGGGGATGTTGTAATGAAAATACATAAATTGCAAGGAATGGGTCTACATAAGAATACTGCATCTAGGTTGAAAACATGACTATGTTCTCAATCTCAAATTATCCATCAGCAGTCAATATTAAATCAATATAAATCATCATTTATTATGTTTATCTGTTGTTGATTCACAATGCCAGTATCAATGTTGATTCACTGATGAATGATCAACGTTGATGACCTCATCAATATCAACCAAATGACAACCCTGTATCAACTGTTGATATCATGTCGCTACACACGTTGAACCACCATTGAATCAACTAAAGTTTGCCCACTGGGTTGTACCTGCTGGGTTGAGTGGGGCTAGCATGATGCTTAAATACAACACTGGTGAGTAATTCGCCAGATCTGCATTTTTGCATCATGATGACAAAGGACACAGCACATTATAACACTATTTGGCCCTTAAAGGGATATACATTCTCCTATATGCTCAACTTGAAACAGAACATGTTAGCATCATCCTAGCTAACAAAAACATTATTTTACGTCAAAATATAACATAACGTTTTAAACTTTACATAACGTTTTGCCATAATAAAGAGCCTTAAAAAAACGTTGACATAAAACGTTATATAACGTTATAAAATTATGTATAACGTTATTTGTTTACTGGGATGTGTCTGGGTCAAACAATACAGGCAGAGAATGGGTGCCAGGGCTACATTCATGCATCTCAGCAGTATTGCAATAATGCAATAATCATGTCTATTGCATCCTTGAAAATAAAAACTTAGAATTCCAAAATCATATTTTGCATAATAGCTATGCAGAAAGTCTGAACACTCATAAGTTCACATTTTGAAGGTCAAGTAAAAAGCAACCCAGCTAAATACCCATACAGACAGGGATACAGCCAAGTAGTTTGCACTAGACCTCCGCATAATACTACCATCAACATTGGTCTTCTTTGATGATGTAGCAGGCTCTTCTCTCGACGGTACTCCAGAGTAGTGATACTTGTTGCCACCCTCACTGAGACTGACCCGTATGTTGTCTCTGGAGGCGAGGGAGGGGTCGTCATTAAAGTAGTTGTAGGGGAGGAGGTAGAAGGTGAGTTGGACACCGACCGTGTTGACCACCGGCACATCCTCCGAGTGAGGGATATGCTGGTTTCCCAGTGTGATCCATACCACCAGGTCCTGAAGGAAACAATTTGAACTTTGTGAATAGAAATATGTTCTCCATAAAAAGGGGTAGGTCTAATTAAATTGGGTCCTCTAAGTTCTGAGTTCTGAGTTCCCAGAGGATATGCACCTTGTTATAAACAAAAAGATGTGTGTTTCAGGCAACATCATGCCAGTTTTCAATTATTGCCAAGGAATTAATCCAATATGTTGAAACTCATTTTGGGGCACAATTCCTGAGACAGTCTTGCAAATAAGTGGAAATTTCCCAGATAGTTCCTGTGTGAAATATAATAGTAACGGATGACCTACCATTCCCACATTAGACCATTTATCCTTCATAAAAAGTATAATCTATCAATGCACTATGCCCTTTTGTTGGCAAAATGTATGGATGCAGCACTAGTGAGGGCTGCTCTAATGCATCATACTGAGCCAGCAGGGGTAATACACTCCCAAACTTACCTGGTCTACAATGTCGTCATCATCGTCAATGTAGTCCTGGAAGCTGAACACGGGGTCGAACATCTCCATCTGGGCATAACTAGAGGAACTCTGCCTCTCACTGTCCTTGAACTTTGTCACAGCCAGCTGGCAAATACAGTTTAAAATATGTAAAGACAGATATTGGATAGATTATACATCAAAGTCATTAGAAGAATAAGAAAAAATCAGAATTTGAAAAATAGGTGACTGCCGAATGGCCATATATGTCATGATTTAGCCAGTTATGTTTAACTTTAGCTATTCATATCAATCCAAATGTATAACATATAAAATGTTTTAAAACCTGATATTGGGTCCAAGCTCTTGAACGGGAACCTCGGTAATCCTCTGGAAGTAATAGTTTTGCCATGCTGGCTGACATTATACGATAACCTCTGTGGGAACCTAATCTGTTCTTCTCCTTGTCATTGTACACAATGAGGTATTTAGGAGTGGAGAAGTTGAACTGATATGCAGCCTCAAGCTCTGTCTTCCTCAGGTTACGGTCAAAGTACTTGTTCAGCATGGTGTTTCCTTTGTTGATGTTGTCCTATATAGTAGAGGGTACAAGCAAATTATCATTTATTAATTAACGTGTTGTTGTATTTGTGGGGATAAGGGTTTTTGACATCTCCCAGTAGAGGATCAGCTTAATTTCCTCCCTGTGTAGTCGCAATAATCAAGAGCAAAGATAACATCCATACCAAGGTTGGAGGGGAAATTTACACATGAAAAAATAATATCCATCAATCCCCACCCTACTATCAAAGAATTATCTCTCCCAGATCGAAGTAGAACAACCAACCATTAAAACAGTCAGATTGTGAATAATATGTGTAGATCTACTTAAATGAAAAAAGACATTTAGATTATGTCTAAACAAATCGTATTTGAGAAGAATAAATAAGGCACCTTGAAGGAAAAGACTCACAGTGATATTTTCTAGCTTGATATCCAATGATTCAAATCGGTTCGCTGTGCCTAGAATGTCTAGATCTACTCTAAAACTCATGTAATGATCATGTATCATCCCAAACGCTCGGGGGTCATTGATGACATGGCCATACTTATCCATTTCAGGCCCTGTGTAAAAGTTACTCAAGGGGTATCCAGACAGAGACACCTTCCCCTCTATCTGACCTCCTTGGTGAAACATCAAGTCAATGATGTAATCATAGTTTTCTACAGTCAGAATTTGTCGGAAAATCAGGGCATTGTCTGGGACTCCTTGAGCAAAGCGATCATCACCCTCATCATGGGCCCCCTGGTAGTGTCGGTGAAGAGGGATCCCACGGTTGTGTTCAAACACGCATGCTGCATTCTTGTAAGTTCTTGCTGCACCGTTCTCAAAGATGACAAAGTCGAAGAACTCTGCATAATTAGGACAGTCAATACCAGTGAAGAGTTCAGATACTCTGTGGCCAAGAATGGTGAATGAATCAAAGTAGGTTGTATGTCTTGCTGCAGGGCTTTCACCACTGTAAAACACCCCAGCCTCCTGAAACAAAAATGACAAGAACATAAACTTCCTATCTCATGTTCTAACATAACTTAATTTAGTAAAATGATTATGAATATTTTTGATTTTTGATTTGTTCCTGTATTTTAGAATGGGCTTACCGAAATGCAATGGTATGGTATATAAGAATAATGCAGCATCAAAGGGGTCCAGCCAAAATTCTACAATAGATCATAACAATAAGTACTACTAGTAGATGTGTTTACCTGAAATGAAATCTCATATGCAATTCTCTCCTTTAGGAATGTAACATCAAAGAGTTGAATTCCAGAGGAAGCTAGAAACCCAAACTCAAACTCCCAGCCCATCCAGTAGATGTGCCTGTCACTGACTGCAAAACGGTCACCATCAGGCATTGAGGCCCTCGGACCCCTTTTGGCTTCACTCGGACGAGGATGTCCACGGAAGTTAAGTGATGATTTCAGATACCTTGTGTTGAAGTTGTCCGGCTCAGGTAGGGTGAATAAATTCAATTTCTTCTGGTTATGTGCTTTTCTAACTTCAGAGAAATTGCTGAAGGTTTGACCTCGCAACCAGACATACTCAACAAACCAGTTCTGAGGATCAATATCATCCATGTTTAGGAGGAACTGGAGGCCTATAGGATGTAGATCTACACCTTCTATGTCCCGGCAAAGGTAGACCAGGATCTTGTGGTGTCCAGCTTCAGCCACAGGGGGCAGGCTGTGTACATCAGTCAGACACTTGCCTGAGCAGTTCACATATCCCCAGCCCCCCGTCATCTGCAGCAGCAGGTCATTAACTGGGGTGAGCACCTCTGTGTATAGCCCCTGGAGCAGCTCCTGTTCAGGTTTATTCTTTGGAGACCGAGCATTGAATGGGATCGGGGTCCTCCATTTTGGATTTCTGATGGGCTCCATCATGGATGGATGAGGTACAGGAAAGACCCTGTATTCCTCTATGACAGGGACTGGCAAATCACCCCTGTAAGGAGAATAGTACAGCATATGTTGACACACAAACATTTCGTTGTTATACATTGTGAACATGACAACCAAGCCGGTAGGATGCTGTTGGAACATTCATTCTCCTTGGCTACTCACTACTTATCTATTTCATTTTTGGATTGTTTACTTATTAGAGAAACGGTGTCTGTATCTATTATGATGTAATAGAATATTATATAGAAGTAGAAGGGAAAGGCAAAGCATGATAATCTCATTGTAAAACCATTAAGGGTCAATTTTATTTTGATTGACAGTGTTGGAGTAACCATATGAAAGGCCAGCGTGGCAGATGCACAATAGGGGATCAACCAGTTTACTGTGCTTAAATCTGTACACTGAATCACTTGTATATCACCATATACCCTTCGTCACATATAGGTGCCTGGGCAGCTATTTATTTGGGTACCCCTGCATCCCCGGCTTCTAATCAAATTAGGCAGCTATTCAAGGCCCGGCAGTTATTGTTTAGGGTCATGCACCCCTCCTCACCCAAGGAAAAAGAGAGCTCATAAGGCATTTGATAGCAAAACCAACTTGAATTCGTAGTCATTATTTAAAACACAGGCTTATATTCGTTGTATAGGAGGCACACTAATTGATCAAAAATGGTAAATTCTAAAGCCAGCACCCCTACCACAGGGTATACAGTGCAATAAGTAGCACATTAAAGCAACCCCTTTATAGTCATTCATGAAAAACCCCTGCACCTATTCAAGGCCTGGCACCTATTGATGAAAACCCCTATTACCCCCGGCTCATATTCAAAACAGGCACCTATTCAAAACCCTGCATCTATATGCGACGATATGGTATGTAATCCATATCTTCCTAGATCTACCTCAGAATGATTGCTCGTGCTGCCCTCTCTGGAGCAGCAGCCCCATCATCAAGATACTTCAAGACATCAGCTTTATTTGGACGAAAGGCCTCAATGAGGAATAATGACGCATCCCGCATCTTTGCCTCGTCAAACCGCACCAGGTTGAGTTGGGTCTGCTGGTGGAGGTAGTCAATGACAGCGTTCATCTCCTCTTCACTCAAATCAGCAAATGCAGCTGATCCGAGACTTCTCTTGATCGTCTCATCACCAAAAACTGATATGACAATAAGTTTATCAATAATCAATTCAATTCAGATTCACTTCATTCAATTTCTGGGGAGAGGAAGTATGAGCAGACTTTGTTATAATCCATTGTAGTAGACCCTTGACTATGGTATGGCCGCAAGGTCTGACATAGCAGCTTCAAGTCACCAAACCCAACTGGCACTGCCAACCCAGTGGGCACAAAATTCACTTTAATGTAGGATCAACATTGAATTAACATTGAATCAACATTGACAACCATGTATCAATGTTGATTCAATGTTCTGTGCCCACTGGGAATGATATATGGTAGATTCACCCAAAGACGGACACACACCTTGAGTCGGACACTTATAGACCTAGCTTTCATAATCATGCAAACATCCTACGTATGTGTGTGAATAGTGAAATGAAATTGAAGTGTTCTGCTTAACAATAAAAATAAAACCAACCATCCACAGAGATTATATATATGTATGATAGTACCTCCAAGTGGCCATGTATTCTATGAAGTAGCTGGTTTACAAGCTGTATATTTCTCTAGGACCACATGCCGGACAGGGTAGTTATCATATTGTATTTTGCAGATCATTGATATCTAGGCTTGCCCTGTCAGACCTGGGCAATTGGCATGTACACTGAAAACTCGGGTCTATGTGAAAGTCGTCACTGCGGACGACCTTAGGGTGATCATGCCATGTGGACCACCAAAGGTCGTCATATTGATCACAATATTTCCGCCACTAGAGGTCTCCTCTATGCAATGGTGTGTTACGCATTCTCCCACCAGGTAATATCTTGATTAATATCTACTTTAATGTTAACCACAGGTATGAATACTCCTTTGGAAACTGTGGCTACTGTGCAGGGTCATATTTGAGTATTTTTTAGTATGATTTAAAATGAGAATTTGGCAGTTAATAACAGAAGAGGTATATGTAGAGCATAGACACCTCTTATGTGCATCAAACCATGCATACAAGTCTATGGATTAACTTCAATGGACCATATAGACACAGAAGTACTAAGTCTACGACTGAGGCGTACGCATTCTCCAAAATAAGGGCTTGTTGGTGTACGGGGGTGGGGGCTTGTGTAAGGCAAACACTATTCTTACACACATTCTACTCCATAACAAATAACATACAATAAACATCCATGTGATCATTGGTGATGACCACAGGTCATCATAATGACGACCTCAGTTTAAGGCAGAAGGTACTCAATATGACGACCCTGGGTCGTCAATAGTGACGACCCTAATGACGAGGGGGTGATCGCTCTCGACACCAGCACAGTGATCACCCTAAAGTCGTCACTACTGATCACTTTTTTGCCCCATTGAGTTTTGAGTGTATATTTCAAATTTCATAATTGGACAAAATGGAGATAACTACCATGAATAAGTATATGAGACCATTTATAAAAGGTAATGACAATTCACCTAAAGTCGAACAATGATTTCAATCTGGTTCTCTTTCCTCTACAGATATGAGCCTAATCAAATTCATGACTTTGGTTTTACATCTATCAATGGATGAATACTCTATGCTGGGCTCTACCATAAAAATATGAAAATATACTATTCCATTATTTTGTAAATTGAGACTGTACACTTTTTCAATAATTGTAAGGTTCAGGGATGTTGAAGACATATTTCTTTTGAAAGTATCTTTTATATTTTTGACGAGAATTATACCCCTTAACTATTGATCACCCCTGTCCAATTAATTAAGTGCTCTATCATTACCTCCTTACAGAAAATAGAGAGTACTAAAGTGTCCAACTTCAGGTGAAATTTGCCTTTCAAATTTCCAGTTTTTGACATAGAATATTTAGTTAAAAACACTTTAGAACTGTTAAATTATGCATGGGTCATAGAGTACCAACCCTTTCCCATCCATAGGTATGTCATAATCAGTTGTAGATGAAATAGTCCAGTGCCTATAGCAAATAGAAAAAGGGTTGGATGGGAAGTGGCAACGAGTTTCCGAAAGCGGTGAATCTACCCTAGATACAGATATATTTCAAATCCGATTTACTCAAAAAGACATTTGATATGTGAGGTATATCGATGATAAAAATGTATAGAAATTTAGAGAAATTCGCTAATTGTGCAAAAAGGCTATAGTCGAAGATACAGTAGATTTGGATGATTATTTAGTTGAATGTATCCCTAATTGTGTCTGGAATTATAGTTGATACATTCTACGTTGTCACCAAGAGGAAATTAAAGGTTTAAGGTAGGGTTCGGTCAATTATAATCTATCTACAATTTCTCTTAATCTGCTAGGAATATTAGTTTATATTATGACAATGTAATAGAACCAAAAAAACAGTACTTCATAGTGCTAGATTTTGATAAATTGACATTTGAAGAATCTGATTTTTTCCCTACATTCAAAACCTTGCCAAACTTGAGGAATTCCATCGTGTGGCATCTAAAAGGCTGAAAAAGGTGAAATGGGTAATTACAAATGGGGATATTTGCTTTTATCATGGTTAGGTAAAAAAAAAGATCAGTTATAATATTAGTCATAAATCCATGGACGGTTTCGATTTATTGCAATTTAGCTTTGTGATCTATTTATAGCATTGAGTGCATTAATAGCATTGAATGGTACTACCCTCCCTGGATTTACCTGGAGACTAGAGCCGTGACCATTATGGTAAGTTCGGCTTGTATCCTGCAATTCCAGTCTTTTTGAAAAGGATTCTCAGTGTTTTCTCTCTATATATTTTCTTCTCTTCCCAGTTAACAAAATATATTCAAAAACATCCAAATACGAGGGGGAAAACTAGCTCAGTTTCCCCAAATAAAGAGGGTAAACCTGAAGTAACTATATTTTCTATGCCTTATTATCCGTGTTATAAAGCTAACACACCACATTTGGTCATAAGTTATTTTATATAAGATATCCTAACTTATGAAATGCAACAAATGACTTACCTATATAGAAGGTGCAGCAGAGGCTGATGAAGCTGACAGACCTCATGTTGACTGGCACTGATAATGAGTACTGATCACACCCAGCTCCTACAGCTCATTGACTGTGGTGCCCAACGGTGTGAACGCTTTTATATGTAATTTGTGTTGGTGTCTCGGTGCTTGCCTGCTGCCAACTATAAGGCCCTCCTACTGACCCCAAACATGGCACCATTAGTGGAACCAGTCCAACTACTGCACACTGCCAACATGCACAACCCTCATTGTCCACCACTTAACCTCTTAACCTTTCAAGGTTGCATAGCGCTTTATTGTACTACACCCTTTGGTAGCATGATGCATGAATGCAGCCTCAAGAATGTAACATGCTTCAGGCATGCATCATGAGGACTCTTTGATCGGGACGGGATCGGGATGATGCTTGAATGCAGCACTGCTGAGTTGCCGGGCTGGATCATTATGATAATAGGCCTTATTCAATCAATCATTTTACAGGGGCCAATTAGAGTAATTTTCTCATTTGACCCTATTTGACCCTATCATCTACAGATTATATCACTTAACATATGCAAACTCATTAGTGTTAATACCTAGCCAAGGTCAGGTAGTTCAGAGAGAGCCATGTGTGTCACACATACTCATGTCCCTTTTCTTTTTTCAGCATATATTTTTAGCATTCTGAGATCAGTTTTAGAATGAATCATTTATGTGTAATGTATATATCTGAAATTATTCGGCCCGGGACTCTAAATGATCCATTATCAGTGCACTATAAAGGTCATGATATAATGGGAAACAAAAACATGACTTTCCTTCATGCAAATCTCTAAAATAGTGATATATCTGATGGGCTAAATGGTCATTAAGCAATATATCCCCTTTGATGACACCCTACACCACTCCACATTCCTAGTGTGCCTTTGATATCATGTGACAAAAATGTAGGTCAAGAGTAATAGATGACAATATTAGGTTCAGACCAATAAAGTAGAGTCAGTTGGATACTGGAACAGAACTACCCATTGTTTAGGCCTAAAGATCAAATATATAGAACAGGAGAGTATTTTGGCTATAACAATGATTCCTCTCCGTGTAGCACACTTTCGTGAGAAATTCCAGCTGTGTTTATTTACTTGTTTTTGGACAGCTATAAATGTAGTGTCTGATGGATACCAGCTGGGTTCCAGGAATGGGTCTGAAAGTGGTCAAGGTTACGCCACTCAAAAACACTGGTTTCTCATTGCCGCACCTGTCATAAAACCATGATTTAGGGAATTTATTCTCTTTTTTTTAATATACATTTTCATATGTTTTAGATTTCTATATTTTCTAATGTATTAATATTGACATACTTGGCATCAAGTTAAAGCTTATACTGTCAGTAATGAAGCGGGATAGCAATAACTTACATGTGTGTAACATTTGCATATCAATCAACTCCTAACTATTGAAATGTGAATTTCGATCTAAGGGAACCTATTTTCCAGTCTTTTGTGTTGAGAAACCTTTTTTGGGTGGCCTTATTATCTGAAACTATCTAGCCCTCCATTGAGACTCAAAACTGCCATGCCATGATACAGATATCCAGCTATTTGCCACTCTCTTTACAGTAGTCTCCCATTTATGCCCTATTAGTGGGTGTGCGCAGCCTAGGCCTTACCAAATGTGCACTACTTGTGCAGGCCCATCTCTGGGCACTGATGATTGATAGGGTTGCAGAATAAAACTGATAATTCCAACATTCTATGCATTCTTTATTGTATTAGGAGGTTATAATTCCATCATCGGTACTATTTTTACACTTTACAAAGGTAACCTTGAATTAATGATATAACATGTTTGATTTTCTGTTTTCTGTTTGTTACTTTTTGTGTGTTTATATAATGAATATAGTTTCTCATTAGATATACCATCATATGTATGGCTGCATAATTATGCACACCATATGTTTGTTTTCCTTTAGGGATTTGTTACATATTGTTCCTAATGTAGAGGTAAGCACATGTCTAGTATCAGATTTGAGGTTAATTGTCATCTCCAATACACTTGTACATTCAGACATGACGAGATAAAATGGTAAAATCAATATGCTGAATATCGAGACAGAGATAGATGAAGTGGACATATATACTACCAACTCCTCCTACTACAATGCTAACACAGGGCTTCTTTGTTGGTGTTATAACAACACATCCGACACCACCAGCACTACATTGGTTCATCATGCCAACCCTTCGGGAGGGTCTTAATCCTATAGGGTCAACATGACGCATATAATCTGATGATGCACAGCGGCATTCATGACGACAAAGAACATAGCTCATATCATACATAAAAAGAAACACTTAAGGTTGGTCGCTACCCTTTGATTAAAGTCTACAGAATTTCTCCAATGTTCTTCTACAGGCAGTTCGAATCATATAGAATTGAAAAATGGAAGGAAAATTATGGGGTCTCAAGCACTTTCTAAACACAGAATTTTGAGAGAAAAAAAGTATTTGCATCTTTCTGTAAAATTGAACAACAAATGTGAAAAATCCTTAATTTTTGTGCATATCAACCGTTTCGTACAGAAATATGAAACTTGAAGTGCCAGAATGGCATTCTGGGTATAAATGTAATGTTTCGGGAACAGGTAGGCATAATTTGTCATAACTTTATAGTCTTATTGGTTAAAATTTTACATGATAAGCTGTATAGTCTTTCTAAGAATATTCATTAGTAAATAATTGCCATGCACTAGTTCATGTTAAAAGGAATTATCATCAGTTACAAATGTAGCAGGCTATCTTGCATGTGCTTATTCTGACACATCTAAGGTATATGCACTAGTTCCTTAGATGACTTGTACAGTCAGCGATTCACAGGTCAAATAGAAAACCAAGCAGCATAAAATCCAGATAGACAGGGATCCAACCAAATGACCTGTACCAGAATTTCTCTCACTCATATTTACGCAGGGTTGTTTTGGTGTAGGTGTAGCCGGTGCTTCTCCCGATGGTGCTCCAGAGTAGTGGTACTTGTTGCCACCCTCACTGAGACTGACCCGTATGTTGTCTCTGGAGGCGAGGGAAGGGTCGTCATTGAAGTAGTTGTAGGGGAGGAGGTAGAAGGTGAGTTGGACACCGACCGTGTTGACCACCGGCACATCCTCAGAATGGGGGATATGCTGGTTTCCCAGTGTGATCCACACCACCAGGTCCTAGGGCAGAGAGCAACACAATTGGTATTCTCATTCTGAGTCAAACTAATTTCTGGCAAAAAGGGAATGGGTTACATCTTTGATCTTTCAATTAATTTACCAGTGGCACATTTTGAGTGAACGTTTTAAACTTGCCTTTAGAGAAAGGAAAAAATTTAGAATGATAAATTTTGAGTACATGTATAGACAAAAAATGACTGTGAATGACAACAATGATGGTTCCACAGTGTCAAGTTCTCATTTGTGTTGAATTTGAATTTAAGTTCTAAAGCCTGACATTCTTCTTTATTACAAGTATGACTCCACTGTGGAGTGCCTTTGTGCAATCTGGCAATAAATGTCTGTCCTATACCTCGTCTACAATGTCGTCATCATCGTCAATGTAGTCCTGGAAGCTGAACACGGGGTCGAACATCTCCATCTGGGCATAACTAGACGAACTCTGCCTCTCACTGTCCTTGTACTTCGTCACCACCATCTAAAAAACAATAAGATATAATATCTGTTGTTGTCACTGTTATATCAATTGACTACAGTATATGATTTATTGTATATGCTGTCTGTTTTGACAATTTTTATTTGTAATTCACACACACACACATACATACATACACACACACATATTACAGTAATAGTAATTCCAACCTGATAGTCTGTCCAGGCCCTGGAGCGGAAGCCGCGGTAGCTTCTGGGTAGTAAGTACTTAGACATTCCCTCTGAGAGGATACGGTAACACCTTGAAGATCCAAACTCATTCTTCTCCTCATTGTTACAGACCATCAGGTACTTTGGAGTTGAGAAATTGAACTTGTATGCCGCGTCAAGCTCTGTTGTCTTCAAGGTGCGATCAAAGTATCTATTCAGGAGCCGCTCTCCACTATTCACATCATCCTACAATAGGATAGGAACATTGTGAGTCATTTACAGTTATATCATCATGCAATTGTTTTTTTAACATTGAAATGTCCAAATGAATAATAATTTCTGGAAAAAAAGATATATAGTCATTTGAAAGATGCATTACATCTATATGAGAAAATGTACAAAAGATATTTGATAGCAAATGATTAGGGATTGTGTTAACCAATTGGAAGATCGGTTTGGATGAAAGAAAGGCATAAAATCTAAAAAGGGTTGAAAGTATACGACTTACCGGGATATCCTCAACTTTAATGTCAAGACTCTCAAACCTGTTTGCTGTGCCCAAAATGTCCAAATCCACTCTCAGGTGATTGAGGTGGTGATGTATCATCCCAAAGGTCCGCTGCTCATTAAATACGTGGCCATACTTGTTCATCTCAGGCCCTGTGTAGACCGTGCTCAAGGGGTACCCGGACAGTGACACCTTGCCCTCTATCTGCCCCGCCTGGTGGAACATAAAGTCTATGATGTAGTCATAATTCTCCACTGTAAGAATCTGCCTGAAGATCAAGACGTTGTCAGGCATTCCTTGAGCCCAACGTGGTTCACCGGCATCATGGGCACCTGAGTAATGTCTGCGCAGGGGTATGCCACGATTGTGTTCAAAGACACAGGCACCATTCTTGTAAGTTTTAGCAGCACCATTCTCAAAGATGACAAAGTCAAAGAACTCAGCATAATCGGGACAGTCCATGTTGATGAAGAGCTGTGAGACGCGCTGTCCGAGGATGGTGAAGGAGTCAAAGTAGTTTGTGTGCTGAGCTGCGGGACTGCCACCACTATAGAACACTCCACACTCCTACAATAAGAAGTGGTGTATAATCGTAAATATCTGATGATTGAATAAAGATTCAACCTGCACATTGAAACTAGTATAAGCTCTCAGTATCAACAAACAAAATGATTTTTAAATTTTTAAATTGTCTAGAATCAGCTAATTTCTAGCCAACCAACTGATCGAATATATTGCCCTGTGTATCTAGGAGTGCTTGGTAGAGAAATGAAATATCTCATGCACATTTATAGAAAGTATATTTCAGAAAGCTTTTTATAAGGCATGTGTGAAATCTTTACCTGGAAAGCAATCTCATAGGCAATTCTCTCCTTTAGGAACCGGACATCAAAGAGTTGAATCCCTGATGAAGCAAGAAGGCCAAACTCAAACTCCCATCCCAGCCATTTGATGTGTCTGTCACTGACAGACAGTCGTCCACCATCCGGCATGTATGACCGGGGCCCTCGCTTAGGCTCACTTGGTCTAGGATCTCCACGGAAGTTCATTGATGACCTCAATTTCTCATTGTTGAAATTCATTGGCTCTGGTATGGTGAATAAATTCAATGTGTTTTGATTATAAGCCTGTCTTACTTCAGAGAATGTTTTGAAAACCTGACCTTGCAACCATATATAATCCACACCCCAGTTCTGGGGATTGATATCACCCATGTTAAGAACAAACTGAAGACCAATGGGATGGAGATCAGTGCCCTCAATATCTCGGGACAGATAAACAAAGGATTTATGCTGACCGGCCTCAACACTTTGAACTACGCCATGTAGATCAGTCAAACACTTGTCAGAGCAGTTCACAAACCCCCACCCACCAGTCATCTCCATTAGGATGTCATTGATGGGGGTGAGGATCCTTGTTAGGGCATCAGCCACAGGGACCTGGTCTGGCTCGAAGTTGGATGTGCGTGCATTGAAGGGGATGGGGTCCTTCCATGTCGGGTTCTTGATCTGGTCGACACGTGATGGGTTTGGGATAGGGGAGACGCGGTGCTCTTCTATTACAGGCACTGCTAGGTCTCCTCTGTAATAAGAATATAGAGTTGTTTGCATTGAGGCCCAATACTAGACAAAGTCATAATATATATAATGAAATGATTAGGAATGGGTATCTATTAAGTAAAACATGTCTATTTGATTTTCAAAATAATTAGCATGCATGTTTATGATATCACATATGAATTTTCAAGACTATGCAAAAGGTTAGTCAGAAGTAAAATGAAAATAGGATCAGAAGCAAATTTGTGTGCTGAGATGGATTTTGTATTCAGAGGTTTACATTTGGCTTCTTTCATTTGGCTTTCCCCGTTCCC
The DNA here is from genome assembly GCA_947462335.1 of Harmothoe impar. Classification (NCBI taxonomy): domain Eukaryota; kingdom Metazoa; phylum Annelida; class Polychaeta; order Phyllodocida; family Polynoidae; genus Harmothoe; species Harmothoe impar. The sequence continues at coordinate 22,672,632 of OX381714.1, forward strand.
TATTAACATAAGCTAAACTTTACCTCATGATTATGGCCCGCGCTGCCCTCTCTGGGGCAGGTCCTGAATGATCGATGTAGCTCAGGGCGTCTGCTTTATTTGGCCGGATGGCCTCCACCAGGAAGATGGAGGCGTCCCGCAGGGTAGCTTTGTCAAACCGCACCAGGTTGAGTTGGGTCTGCTGGTGGAGGTAGTCAATGACAGCGTTCATCTCCTCCATACTCAGGTCAGCAAAGGCAGCCGACCCATGACTTCTCTTCAAACGGTCACCTCCAGCAACTGTAACATAACATGTTAAGACACATAGAAGATAAACTACAGTTGAGGTTTTCTTGTTTGACTTCATGATCCTATCAAATCATCTATGAAACACCCATGTGATTGAGTATGTATGAATTACATTCTATAAAAATCTTGTATAATGAAAACATTCATCATTAGATTAAAAGATGATTAATTGAATTAGAAGATTATTAACTGGATTAAAAAATGTTAAATCAATACTTCCAAAATCTGTCTTCGAGACCTACACCCGCTCCCACCTAGGGTCTTTTTGATTTTTTGATGTTAAGCTGATCGTCTCCCTCCTTTCCCCCTTCCCCCCCCCCATTTCCCACTCTTCCCCTAAATTGTCATTGTGTTTTATAATCATATTAAGTTACTAAAACCCTGGTGCTATGTTTTGATACTACTAAAGTAACTATCAAATTTTTAACTTATACCTTGTTACATTAATTATATACTGTTATGCTCTAACTGATAAGCTAAGTTGATGCGGGAGCATAGCTAATCTATATAAGTCCACTCCAGGTTGCGCCTTTAACCCCTTGTCCACACATTAAGTTGGATTACCGGACAAGGGTATTTTCATTGGACCCAGAACAGGTCTTGGGTCCAATACTTTTTTTCTTTTTTTTCTTTTTTTTTCCCTCCCTGCTTTCTGTCTTTCTGTCTTTCTTTGTATTAAAATGTCTTTGACTGGGATTGAGGAGTTTGTGGAGCATGCCGGACTTAAGATGTTACATTTGAACACTCGGAGTATGTCTAAGAAAAGGGAGGAGTTGTTTGAGGTACTGGAGGGTGTGGATATTGCTACTTTCAGTGAGACTTGGTTCCATGAGGAATTTGATGATGAATTATTAACCTGGCCTGGAATGAAACTGTTTAGACTAGACTGTAATAAAAAGAAGGGTGGTGGTATTGCTGTTTATGTAGGTAGAACATTATCAGCGAACATCAACCTTGTGAATAGCCTTTGTAGGTGTAACAAAAATACAGAATGTCTAGTTCTGGATATAATCCTTCCAAACTGCAAGGAATTCCGAGTGGCAACTTTGTATAGGACTCCATCTGGGAAAAATAGTATCTTTTTAGATCACATGGAGGTTTTAATGAAGGACCCTTGGGTAAATGGCCAGGAATTGTGGCTGATGGGAGACTTGAATATAAATACATTATCTGAAAGGGCTGGTTCCAGCATCAGATTAAATGATCTATGCAGGTTTGACGGTTACCACAAATTGATCGCCCAGTGCACCCGTCCTTATAAATCACGAGCTTCTTGCATAGACAACATATTGACTAACTACGATGATGAGCTTGACTCTGGGACTCTGAATCTCTTGGTCAGTGATCACCTGCCTGTATATGCTGTTAAGCTCAAGCATAAAATTGTGTACAAGGTCAAGAAGGTAGATTCTCTGTCTTATAGGAAGTTTGACAAGGATCTGTTTTTGGAATGGTTAATCCAGGCTGATTGGGATAATTTCTATAGCATTGACAACCCAACAGATGCCTGGCAATTCATAGAAGACCACATAACGAACTACCTAGATGGAGTGTGTCCGAAGGTTCTGAGAATTATCAAAGATCGAGGTAATACTTGGATGACCTCTGATATCTTGAGCTTGATCCATGAGAGAGAGGATAACTTGAACCTGTTTTATGCCACGTCTGATAGCAGCTATCTCGATGAAGCAAAGCGGCTACGGAAATGCATCAATGTTAGTGTTAGATATGCTAAATATGCCCAGGTGAGGGAGGCTCTAGAGGACAGTAAAGACAATCCGAAGGCATTTTGGCGGAAAGTCAACGATATCATGAGGCCTCATGGTCCCGTGGAGCCTCCCGTACTGATCGGTCATGATGATAGATTAAAAGCAAATCAACAATCTGTAGACTATTTAAATAAGTATTTTGCTGGTATTGGTGAGGTATTATCTGAGGAACTGACAGAGAGGGGTGTTCTTCATATCCCTGCTAGCGATGTTCGAGATGATAATGTAAAGAGAAGATGCGATAGTATAAAAGTTTCTGAAGAACTAGTTGAAACTCTGTTTGCAGATATAAATATTAATAAGACATCAGGTTTGGAACACATGCGGTGTGATGTTGTAAAGATGGCTCTCCAAAACCTTATACCCCAGATGACATGGTTATATCAGAAAAGTTTCGACAAAGGAGTCTTTCCAACTAGCTGGAAGACAGCGAGGGTTAACCCAATTCCAAAAGCGGGGAATTTGAAGCACATAATCAATTGGCGCCCGATTTCCTTGCTACCAGTCCCTTCCAAAGTGTGCGAGAAAATCATGCACATTCATGTTAACGATAGATTGGATACAACAGGTTATCTTGGAGACTATCAGTATGGTTACAGAGCGGGCCGAGGTAATGGAGATCAGGTATTTAGGTGATCTATATGACAATAGAGAAAGGGGACATAAAACTGCCTCTTGCTATGTCGATCTTAAAAAAGCGTTTGACAGTGTAGATCATGCTTTTCTGTCTGGATGTGTCCGGAAACTTGGCCTAAATCACATCGTGGAGAAATGGATAGATAGCTATCTAAGTGAGCGTAAACAGTACACTAAGATCGGTGAATTCACCTCGGTAGTTGAGGAAGTGAAGTATGGGGTGCCTCAGGGCTCGGTCCTGGGGCCGTTATCGTTTATAATATATGTGAATGATGTGGCAAGCAGAATAAAAAATTGTAAGTTCATAACGTATGCAGACGATCTTGTATTTTACACCTCGAGCAATAAAGCACAAACTGTGAAAACAAGATTGCAAGAAGATATTGATTCTGTATACAGCTGGTGTCAGAGAAAACGATTAACTGTAAACATGTCGAAAACTAAAGTATGCTGGAGTGTGTCAAGGCAAAAGCTGCCTAGAACTAAGGGTATTGCTTTCCAAATGGGTGGCAAGGCCCTTGGAATAGTTGAAAGTTATAAGTACTTAGGCTTGAGCATCGATTCAGGATTGACAATGGATCAAGCTTATAAGGATGTTAATCAGAAGGTAAGGCCGACTGTTTGGCTTTTCAAAGTTGCGTAATAATATGACTAGGAACACGGCAATCAAAATGTATAAGGCAATGATATTATTACTATTCGATTATGCATGTTTTGCCTATGAAGGTACAACTAAAGACAATTTATTGAAGCTTCAACGGCTACAAAATAGAGGCCTGGCTATCTGCTTCCGTTCAAAGACTGGAGAGCAAGTGAAAATTGATGATATGCACCGACTGGCCGGCGTGCCAACCTTAGAGAGGTGGCGGCAGGAGCTGATGTTAAGCTTAATGTATAAATACTCAAAGGACGGAAATTGGATTGAACAAACCCCGAGGCAGCGACTAACTAGAATTTCCAAAACGTCCGGTTCAACACACTAAGGCATAACTCAGCACTGTACAGAAAGTCCCCCATGTATCGGGCAGCACTCTATGGAACAAATTGGGTGACTGGTTTCAGTTAAGTGAGAGTAAGTTACAATTTAAGCTCAGATTAAAGCGCTGTAAAGATCTGTCTGTAAAGAATCCAAACCCGCCACTTAAGGACCGACTTGATGAGTCTTTAATTGTTGTGGATGTAAGTTTTCATGAAGCTTAAAGCTGAGCTTCTGAATCAAGTCTAGCTGGAGGCATCGGTGGATGCAACCGCCATGGGGGCTGAAGGCATTGATTGATGCAATCGCTCCGGGCTTGTTGTAATGTGATAATATTCCTTCCGTTAATGGGACGTATTCCTCGGTATCTGATATCCTACAGTGTGTAAATGGGCAAGGCGTCATTGATTGATGTAACCACCCTCCTGTTATTCATATCATTCCTCCCAATCAGAACTTTATTTGAAATGCAATGCATTGAATCAAAATGGTCTGTTTTCATGGGACATGCAGAGTCAGGCATGCCCTCCACTAGCATCCTCTATTACTTGTTTCTACCAATTGTGTGTAAACCATCAAACACTGTGTTAGATACAATTGTGTTGATAACGTATAAATGGTAATATAACTTGTTTTTATCTGTATATACTTGTTTTTAATAATTTGTAAATTTGTAAATTTTATTGTGTGATTGCAATCAGAATTATAATAAAATATTGTATCATTATTATGTAAACCAAACTATGGCAGCCAGTGCGTTGCTGATAACCCAGTAAACACAAGTGCGTTATTAGAACGTAATTACAGTACGTAATATAACGTCCATATGTAAGGGTTGCTTAACGTTATCAAACGTAAATGAACGTTATCCAACGTATCTAAACGTTATGTGAACGTTATTTTAATGTTTATTTAACGTTATTACCACGTTTCGTAACGTTATTTAGATAGTATCATGTGGGTTCGAATCCTGTAACAAGCACTTCGTTTCAGTTTAGAAAGCATGTTATACCAAGGTCCCATGTTAACAAGAAATGTCTATTAATGTCCATTGAATGAAATATTGTTCCATTCTAATCCCTTCTAAATATATTCATAGGGCAGTAATTACACAAACGAAAACGTGTTGCTAGTTACAGGACTTGAACCTACATATAGTTAACATAGCATTCCTAAGCAAAGAATAATATTTATAGCTTTAAAAATTATTTTATCATATGAAATATGGGGTTGTCATTATAAACCTTGGAAACTATTTAATATCAGTATATACATTTGCAGAAACATAGGCTACACTTCCTGAGACTCGATCCTCTGACCTTAGAGGTTGTAGTCCCAGGCCCTAACCACTGGTCTGCTTGGCTCGATGTAAATAGGATCGTTCAGAAAGGCTGTTTGACAACAAAACACACTAGCCACATGTATGTGTCTACCTGTGTACCTAAATACTTCATTTAGTGCATGTCAGCAGAGCACAGAGGCCCTTCTCAGTTTGCCCCTACGAGTTAATTTTGAAGGAAGGTCACATTCATTATCATTTTAAGTGTAAAATACGACCATGCCATTGTGACGGTATATGATATTGTCTTTTATAGATATAAAGGGCATTTAGCAAACCCAACACAGCTTATTAAACATAGACCTATACATGCATTGGTGGCGATGACAAAAACCTGCGTTGAATCTACGTTTCATGAGGTATGGCTTTGCTAAAGTAGGCTATGCTTTGAAAACATGTCTATATTAATGATCTGATTCGGTTTTGGTAAAGATGCCTACTGCATTAGGGCAGGACTGGCTGTTATACAGGATCTGTCTAACGTTCCTTGACTCACATACCCACGTAGCTCAGTCGGTATAACAGTTAACTGCATATGCAAAGGTCTGGGGTTCCCTTCTCTGAGCTGGCGATAGTTCTACTGGTGTAAATGAGGGTGAAACGTAAATAAGAACTAAGAACATTTATCAATTAAGATACAATCGTTAGTCATATAGAAAAAGAGTTTATTCATTTCATTTACATTTTAAGAATAAGAATGAGATTCAACCTTTTTAGACCTATATTAACATAAAAGTAATAGCATTTACATTACTTATTTAAGTATCAAGTGATTTATGTTAGGTAAGGTTTACGTAACTTACGTAAATAAACCTGGAAATAACGTTTGCATTACGTATCTATACGTTCATTAACGTTCATTTAGGTTTAATAACGTTAAAGAACCCTTACATTTGAGCGTTATTTAACGTAGTAAAGTAACGTAATTCAGACATAGATATAACGTTCATTGAACGTTAGGTAACGTAAGTGTGTTTACTGGGAAGTCTTATCCATCGGAGATAAGTCTTTATGGTCATGTGCTATGGAATGATGAAACTGAACGCCTCTGCATACATGTATTAGTATAGCTTGATTATGATTTGTAAGGACTTTGGTAGAAATTAAGTTGTATATGTTAAAATTGATGCTGATAATATTGTCAAAATCACTTTGTTCATATTGTGGAAGACAATAAGAAAAACCATTTCAAACCAAAAAAAAGTAGCCGTGTATCAAGCATCCCAAAGAACTTGATCGTCAGATAATTCACACTGGACGAATCTCAAATTCTTTGCATATTTTGCCACAGTGTGATCGTTTCCCATTGAGAAATGGGCCTCTGAGGTCACTTTTCTCCCCATCAAATCTTGGTAATTGGCGACTACCCAATTCTTCCTTTTGGGGTGATATTCCTCGTCAGGCAGAATGTGACAGGGGAGAATTTCTCAAGTCTGTACGATTCATCCAGCTTACTATCGATTACTATTACACACTAAGTATTCAGTCAGTTCTAAAGATTACACTGGGCGATTCAGAGGACTCTTACATATAGCTGAATCGTCCAAGTGGATTGTACACTCAGACAATTACCCCCTTTCGTACAGATTATCGTCTGGCCTGAATCATCCAAGGTGAGTTTATAGGGCAGGGTTCACATAGCTATTAAACAGACACATGTATGTCAACATGACAGACACATGTATGACGACATGACGAACACATGTATGTCGACATGACAGACACATGTATGGTGACATGACGAACACATATATGACGACATGACGAACACATGTATGACGACATGACGAACACATGTATGACGACATGACGGACACATGTATGTCAACATGACAGACACATGTATGTCGACATGACAGACACATGTATGTCGACATGACAGACACAGGTATGTCGACTTGACAGACACATGTATGACGACATGACAGACACAGGTATGTCGACATGACAGACACAGGTATGACGACATGACGAACAAATGTATGATGACATGATGAACACATGTATGACAACATGACAAACACATGTATGACCACATGACAAACACATGTATGACGAATTAATGAATACATGTATGTGACATGAAGAACACATGCTTTGAGCATTCACGCATCTGGAGTTTGGAGGGGTGGGGGAAGGTGGAGGGAGGCCTGAAGAGAAATGTCCCACTGTATTATAGTAAACTATAGTATACTGGAGTATATTATAGTATTTACTGGAGTATATTATAGAGTTTATTGGAGTATATTATAGTATTTACCATAGTATTTTTCTAGCTGCTCCCTGTGAACCCCGGCTTAATAGCTCTCCCCAGGTATACCATACATCTTGTAGGACAGGTCTGGATGAAACATATAGCATCACAGAGAATTTGATAGTGAGTGAATTCACACTGGACGATTCTCACATTCTTTGCATATTTGGCCACATTGTGATCGTTTCCCATTGAGAAATGGGCCCCTGTGTTGAGGCCCACTTTTCAGTAGCTCATGCGCTCATTTCATACATCCAGGCTAACAAAGGTCAGAAAAGATGATATTCACACACCAACCAACATATAAAACTTATTTTTAACTAGTTACATTATTAACACCGGTATATTACTGATCTGTTACAGAAATAAGTACTCCTGGTGAAAAAATAGGTCTAGAATAACACTTTGAATCATATAACTAGTGCTTAAAAAAGGTTGCTTTGTCTTCCTATTGTATTCGGCATCAGGACCATGTCTGACTATATTCCAGCAATGTCCCTGGCTCATGTTTCATGTAAAATCAGGTTTCATATCCAAATATCCTCATACCTTTTAGTAGAAAATTGGCTCTGAAAGGAATTTGCAAGGCCTGTTTTGAGGTTTGCGATATTGATGACATTTCCAATATACTAGAGCCATTATCCAATAGTTTGACTGTGGGAATGTTTACTACGGTAACCAGAAACTGGCCTTTGTACCATTTTTGTCTAAAAAAACATTATAGATATAGAATTTTAATACTAAAGCTGTAACACCAAAGATTTATCATTGTATTCTGCATAAAGGGTTATCTGACCAATTTTTTATCTGTTTGTTACTCTTTTTGGGAATCTGGTGCCGGTGTGGGGTAATAATAGCTTCCCTGAAGGTACCTCTTGTCAGAATGGGTCACAATCCTGATCTTATAGTTGCTTAAAAAAAGGTCATATCCCTTTAGGATAAATTTACATGTTTAATGGTATTCTTTCAATTAATATTGGTAAAATATCACTAATTTAGAATTATAACAGTGTCGAATCCTGGTTTTTATGGTCTCTTACCACTAAATGTGCCCCAGAGTCATGTTATCTCTGCCAGGCAAACAAAATTGACGTTTTGTTATGAATGCTGTCCCTACTATATATTGGTCCAATCATATATTCTTCTGTAGACCGACAAATAGTCATGGTTGGAATATCTTGAAACTGAGACATATGGGGCATTTTCTACCATCATTTTTGGATTCAGTGACCTCAAATTAGTCTAGTCATGTAGGTCTGCCCCCGTTTTCTTTTTGTTGTTGCACAGTGTTATCATTCACCAGAATATAATGTCTTAATGCTTTAGACTCCCTACAGCACTCAGTAAATCACAGGACATCCTGACATCTATGGCCCCCTTACCTATTAGCACCCTGCGTCACCAAGTTTAAGTGGTTGTGCTGACATTGAGCAAACATCTATACCGTATTCGACGTAATAAGCACCCTGGGCGCTTAAAATATTTTTTAAGTGAAAAAATCTGCCTCAAATATTCATTCTAATAAGCGCCCCCCATAGCTGTCATATACAGACCTCAGTGGCATCTAGAAGGCTTCTTACACCCTTATTCCTTCCCACTTGGCTTGACCTTAACACCTGCGCAGGTGTGAAGTGCTCCATTTACACACAGATGAGAAGATCAGTTACAAAATTGCAGAAACACATAAAAAAATCTGGGAAAAAAATTCTGAAAAGGGGGGGGCGCTTATTAGGGGGAGGGCGCTTATTACGTCGAATACGGTACATACAATCCAACTGACATTCAGGAAATGTGCATATGGCTCAAATGACACTTAGGATTTTATATATTGTGAAGTGTAGCGGTATCTGCAAAGTGTTGCAATTGGCACTAGACAGAATATGAAGTGCCCTTTTATTGTGTCTGACATGCGACTACTTAATCATGTTCATTAGGGGTATTGATAGGTCATATTTTATTATTAGTTAAAACTAACTCATAGGGCACCTAAGTCTTGCAATAAAATGTTGTCGTAATTTTTTTGCTGTTTCTAACTAAAAATTCCCGCATCTAAGCTGGCCTAAATAGGTCCAAGATCTGAGATTTCATCGCCCAACTCTCAGTAATAGTGGAGATAAATGGAGACAAAAGAATTCGCCCATCCTTCGAGCCTGCGGGCGATAATCGGGGGAGTCCACAAGGGCCCAGAAGTAGGTGATCACGTGACAAGACGTAGGTGCCCTATTGGATAACCTCTGTGATCAATGTGCTGACACTGGACATACCAGAGAAGTGAGCAATGGATGTTTAACGCCATTTCGACAACTAAGGTCATATTCCAGAGAAGTATTAAGAGAACCAGTCACCTACATATATGTTGGTGCATTGTGCTCCAATTACCACCTTAGGTAGGCCTACTAGGGAGGTGAGTTATGGCGACACCTCCCACCTACACCTGTAGCCTTTAACCCGTTACGTTGGAGTGCAGGGTTCACTTATATCGTCATGGTGCATGAATCTGAAAAGCCGCAATTCTGTTTTTGTTGTTCAACATGTACTTTAAGTTTAAAGCATCATTCTAAGAAACTCTCAGCCACGAAAGGTGGAAAAAAATCTCGGCGGCGGATCCGTAATCCAAGTTATCAGAATAAAACGGCCAGATTCCCTGCCCTCACCTGCATAGCATTATATCTAAGTATTTTCACGTTTGATATAAAAGATTAATTTGACAGATATATGTAGAGCATAATTAGACACCTCTTATGTATGTGGAATCAGTGATATATAAGTGTACTACAAAATGTACTAGGAGTACTGATTTCCCAAATAAGCGCTTGATGACGGAGGAGGGGAGGTGTTGGTGTGCATTTTATTGGTTGCTAAGGAAAACCGTTGCCATGGTAACAAAAAAAGCCACATAATTTTGAGATCTGTGATTTTTGGATTTGGGGGGTTATATAACTTTTCCGAAAATGTATAGTTTACAATTTCCCCACAAAAACTCCACAGATCTACACAAGGACCCTGACCATAATACCAACGCTCTTTCTACATGTATTATACCCTTGAAAAATTGACACATAATGAACATGGACGTGATCACCGGTGAGAACTATAGGTCGTCATAATGACAGCCTCATTTTATGAAAAATGTATTACCCGGTAGAAATGACCCTAATGACTGGGGGTACGCGCCCACGACACTGGCACCTTAAGTGTCCTAAAGTCGTCACTAGTGACATTTGGTGTTCAATGTGGCCTTAGAGCTAAAGGACCGAGTCATTACCAAAAAGGCAAAATCTTTTCCATCCCTGCCCCCACCCCCCATTAGCCGGAAGTAGTCTCATGGTGAAGTTTTTGCAACTATTTCTAAATGGGATATCATATATAAAAAACAAAAAGTGTAGTTCTACACGTTTCCTTTTGCCATCTGCATCACATATTACACTGTAAACTGAACTGCTAATATAACATGTATAATACCAATGGGAAATTCCAGCCTCCCATATAGTTCGTATATCAACTTTTACAAACTCTTCGTGTAAACAAGGAAAATTAAATATGAAACAATTTTCATGATACAATTTACTACAATGCATATGCTACATTTATACACCTACACTGAAAACCCGGGCCTGGATATAGGTGGTCAATGCTGACCACTTTGGGTGGTCATACCCAGTTGACCACCTGGAGTGATCATTGTGATGACCCGAGGTGGTGATTGTAAGAACATGATTTTGCCACTAGGGGGCCCTACTATACAACAGTGTTATATGCAGCATTTACTCCAGGTGATTTTTTAATTAATACCTATACTAATCTGGATCATAGGTGTCCATAGAATGGAGGATATAAAGATTATTTGAAACATGAGTTGATGCCAGGAATTCAAAAGAAAAGCATGCCAGAATTACTATAAACATGTATGTGTAAGCATAGACTCCTCATGTGTCCCTGAAACCATAGCTACAAGTCTGAGGAGTGGCTGATATACAGCTATATACACATATGCCTTATTGGGCCTTTGATCAGGGCTATAATGCGCTCTCAGATGTGGATTGGTGGTGGGAAGCGGGGAATTATGAAAATAGCTGAAAAGTATACCTCATTATGCAGAAAAATATACTACTCCTCAAAAAATGTTTAGGTCAGAAAGGTGTTCATAGGTGACCACCCAGGGTGGTCACATATGACCATGCTAGTGACCATGGGGTACTCCCTCAGTACTATCTATCTATCTATATTATATATATATATATGTATATATATATATATATATATATATATATATATATATATATATATATATATATACATATATATATATATATGTGTGTGTATATATATATGTATGATATCAGTCCGACCGGATAACATTAATATATTTGAGAGCAGCGGCAACTGGTGGTTCTCTATGTCTAATCCAGGGGGCGCCCCAAGCTGGCCCCACTTGTCCATTTCCGCCCACCGCCTGCTCAGTCTGTTTCAAGTAGCCGTTGGATTAAGGTCAATTTTTTCTCCAGTGCTCTGTGCGTCATTTATCCGTCAATATGCCAAAGTTTTGTGAAGGCTGTAAAGAAGAGTTTGACGGACGCAGGACAGATTGTCCGTACTGTAAAGACGATCGTGATTACAGGGAGCAAAGGGAGAGGAGGAAAAGTGAATTGGATGACCGAGGAAAGGAGGAAGAAAAGGAGACTCCGCCGGCGGCTACAGGTGGTGCTCCAGGGAGCTCAGGGGGTGCTTCAGGAGGCTCCAAGCCTAAGACACCCAAGGGTACCACCAAGACTGATCTAGATCAATCTTTGCACGAACTGGAGGACTTATCAGCAGTCTTAGAGGAGTTTAACAAACTCTCTCTTGACCTGAACGCAAGGATGTCTAAAATGGAGGGCATGATGGTCAAGATGATGGCTCGTATGCCCGAGAAACAAGATGGCGCCCATCCTGGCCGGCGTCCCTTCAACTTCAGGACCCCGCACCCTGGTGCCCAGCCCGAGGTGCCCCCAAGGGTACCTGATCCGGAGGAACCGGGAGAGGAGGGAATCGACCCGGCAATCATGGACGGTGCGGAAATCGACGCGGAGATCGACAATCTGGGAGGCAGATCTACACATAGTCTGAGTAAGTTCGACCTGCGCAGATTTTTACCAGTTGCTGAAAGGAGGCGTCCATTGCAGGTGGATAACTCTGAGAAGCTTATTTATCTATTAACCAGACTGATGGAGGACTTATCCATGAGAGGATATAACATCACAGGTCTCCTCCAGCACATCTCGTATATCTCTTGGATGGCATCGACGGGGATATATGCCACCGAGGCCCTAGTCGAATACGACTATGAAATGCGTGATAGGGCCAGAGAGTTTGGCTGCAGGGCCTTTGTGGGGGGTGACACTCACTTATCCAACATGTATTTGGGTACCAGTGGTACAAAAGCCCACAGGTACCAATCCAGCAAGGGCCCCAACCCTCGAGGCCGCAGTCAGGGGTACAACCAGGGATCAGGGTCAGGCAGACGTCAGCCCTTAACAGGGTGGAGGAGGATTGCATCCGAGAGAGGGATCTGCTTTGATCACGCCCAAGGTCATAGGTGTGATGGGTGTCGGTATAGACACAGTTGCACTTGTGGATCCAGTGATCACGGAATGCTGAATTGCCCCCATTATCGACGGGGTGGAGACAGGAACGGTGACCAAGGCGGCTCAGCATGACTCCACAAGCCAAACAAAGACGTAAGCCGGATTATAGACTGTGAAATTGATCCGTATACGTGTATTGTTGACGGGATTAGCCCCTGGGTACGGGAAAATGACTTGTTTGTCACACCAGTGACAGCGTGTGATAACTTTGTTGATTCTGATGGAGGCCGCCATGTTTTACGAGGCCCGCTGCGCGATTCTGAATTCTGTGTACTTGACGACAAAAAATTTGTTGAAAATTCTAGACATTCGCCAGTAAATTCAAACGGTACTAAATGTGATGGGAATAATGTCGCCAGGAAACCTGCCGACATTATTTTTCAGGAAGAATGCAATTATGATATTTCTGCCGAAAATGTCACGGTAAATAATGAAGTTGTGGGAATCGCGTCGAGCCGGGTTGACGAGCCGCGCGATTCAGGTTCTGTGGTTCATAGTCAAATTAATTATGACGAAAATGTGGAAGTCTATTCGGGAGCTCTGTACAACGGGTGGTGCGAAGAGAATTTTGTCGCCAAACAGGCTGGCGACAATATTGCTCGGGAAGATTTGGCGAGAATGGGATCGGACAATAATTGGGCGAGTAAATGCAATAAATTGGGAATCGCGCCGATCCGTCTACTCGAAAACCAAGATGGCGGCGCACGGGTGGAAATTTCTTGTATTCACGATTCGTTATGGGAAAGTTTGCTGGAATTTGTGAGTATTACTACGGAATTTACGGTATTGAACAAATGTGTTGATAGATACAAATGTACCCGCCCTGTGGCCGCCGTAGAAGTGGTCCCCGGGGGGTGGTTGCCCGTTTGGCAAGCATGTGTTGATGGTACCTGTCACTGTATGTACATTGTAGAAGGAGTGGAGTGCCAGTTGATACCTTGCAGGTTCGCGGCGAAAGTGTTAGACTTCAATGGCAGGGTGTGTACCGATGATATGAAGGTGTTGACAGGTGTGTACCGTGGTTTTCGTATAGTGGACCATGGCTGTGTCTGTAAATATTCATGTACAAATTATCAATCATTGTTGGGGTCCAAGTTCAAGGGGGACATGGGTAGAAAAATCAAACAAGAACTCGTGGAAGGGAAAGTTCGTATGGTCAATAAAAGACCCAGATGTGTTCACGCTATGGGGGGGGTAGAGAAGTCAGATGGGTCACTCAGGCCTATAACGGATTGCTCTATGCCAGATGGAGAAAGCATCAATAATTTCATGGGGGAAACTTGTGAGAAATTTCACTATAAGTCTCTTGATGATGTTGTTGAGTTGATTACAGTTGACAGTGCTTGTGCAGTTACGGATATTGAGAGCGCGTACCGTTCGGTAACTGTCCTCCCCTCCCACAGAAAATTTCAGGGGTTCTGCTGGGATTTGGGGCAGGGTAACAGGTATTTTGAAGACCTGCGCTTGTGCTTTGGGTTGGCTTGTGCACCTTATCTGTTTACTTTGTTATCCGACTTTGTTGTTAAAGTAGGTAGCTTAGGACCATTTGTCAATTGTGTCAACTACTTAGATGATTTCCTTGTGACTGACAGTACTATTCAGGGATGTCAGCAGGCTCAGGACGAGTTAGGGGCCACGTTGGAGGGCCTAGGTTTCAAGGTTTCTGAAAAGAAGCTAGTCCCCCCCCGCCACATCTGTCAAATACCTCGGTATTATAGTTAATACCGTGGATATGACCCTGTCCATTGGTCAGGACAAGTTGGACAGGGTATCTAAGGAGGTAGCTGAACTGCAAAGGGTCACCAAATGCAAGCGCAAGCGTTTGGAGCAACTTGCAGGTCTGTTGGCTCACTGTGCAACCGTAGTAAAGGGTGGCCGTACGTACACGCGGCGCATTTACGACCTACTTAAATGCACAGAAGGTCAGGTGGAAGTAGTATTAGATGAACTAGTCAAGCTAGACTTGAGCTGGTGGGCTCACTTTATGGTGTACTTCAATGGTAAGGCCCGGGTCTTAAACAGCGTGAGTCCAAGTTTTGAGGTCTTCACTGATGCGTCTTCTAAAGTAGGCTTCGGTGCCCATTGGGCCCATGGGTATACTTGGGGTTTGTGGGATGGTCTTGGCCATAGATGTGACCATGAATATCATCCCCCCCAAGAAGCCTATGACGACCATATAAACGAGAAAGAGTTATGGCCGGTCTTGGTTAGTTTGTCTAAATGGGGAAGTAACTGGCGTAACTCAACAGTCCAAGTTACCACTGACAATACCCAGGTCCTTGGTGTTCTCCGCACAGGGAAAAGTAGCAATGCCACAGCAATGGCTTGGGCTCGCGAATTATTCTGGTCCTGCTGTTTCTATAACATCAATATCCGCTGTAACTGGATCCCGGGAGTCGACAACGTGGTGGCTGACTCGTTGTCCCGACTCAACAATCCAGATTGTGTAACTATTTGTTCAGCTACATTACCTAACTTCACCGAATGTTGTTGTAGGATTGTCAGGTCTGATCCGCGACTGGGAAGTCCTGAGGGAGAACGCGGCCGCTGATAACTCACGCAGGGCTTATAAATCAAGGTGGAACAGATTCAGGACTTTCTGTGAGGATCACTACTTGTGCCCTTTACCAGCTACTGTGACAACCATGTGTTTATATGTGACACACCTGGCTAAGACACTGACTTATTCAACTATTAAGAACTATGTTTCTTCAGTCTGGTTACTACACGACATTCAAGGAGTACCACATATAGACCCAAACTGTTATTTGTTTAAGGAGACATTGGCCGGCGCAAAAAGGTCATTAGGTTGTCAGGTTTGCCAGGTAGATCCCTTATCTCCAGAGGATTTACTCCTGATTTACCGTACCTTGGATTTGTCAGTTGGGTTGGATCTAATGCTCTGGTGTGCAATAACTTTATGCTATAGATGTCTGTTGAGAGCAGGTCATGTGACCACTTCACCCCATACCCTCAGGGTCAAAGACTTATTATTCAGGGGTCAGGACATGGATGTTTTCATTACTAGTTCCAAGACAATCCAGTTTAAGGAGCGTGTCCTCCTCATCCCATTATTGAACTCAGGGAACTCGCCATTGTGCCCGGTGGGTCACATCAAATCCTACTTGAATAGTACGGTGTTATCTAAGGATGACCCACTGTTCCCATATTCATACCGTGCCTTCTGCACTGAACTCCAGTCTAAGTGTAAGCGAGCAGGTCTCACAGGAGACTATGCTACGCATAGTTTAAGGAGGGGGGCGGCTACTTATTTAGCCTCTTTTCTGCCTCTTCATGAGGTCAAACGTTATGGAGAATGGAAGTCTCTTGCTGTATTATATTACATATCTGATAACTATAAATGTCGTAGAATCAAGGATGTGCTAGTATCTGACCATTGGGGTTCCTGGTAATTGGCAAAAGTGTTGTTGTTTGGGCTTTTGGCCTTTATCTTGTCAGATTGTACGTCAGGAATTTAGGCAAAAGTGTATCTATGTCTTTGTCATCCATGTCTATGTCATCTCATTCTAGCGCTCCAGTAATATATGTATGATATCAGTCCGACCGGATAACATTATTATATTTGAGAGCAATCCAGGGGGCGCCCCAAGCTGGCCCCACCTGTCCATTTCCGCCCACCGCCTGCTCAGTCTGTTTCAAGTAGCCGTTGGATTAAGGTCAATTTTTTCTTTTTGTTTAATAAAGAGGCCTTTATCTTGTCAGATTGTACGTCAGGAATTTAGGCAAAAGTGTATCTATGTCTTTGTCATCCATGTCTATGTCATCTCATTCTAGCGCTCCAGTAATATATATATATATATATATATATATATATATATATATATATATATATATACATACATGCAACCCGGTTTGTGGGATCTTTCGCTGTTCTCAGACCCACGTAGTGGGGTCATTCCAAAATTGTGGGATCTTTTGCAAGATCCCGCAACCCACCCGGGCTAAAATGATCCTATGTTCTATGATATGGAAAGATTTTTGGTTAAAAACATTTTTTTATGAAAACCCCACAATGTTTTCAAGTTTATTATTGATTCCCTAACCTGCTCCCAGGTGTCTCTACCCATCACAAACCACAGCCAGAGTATATATATATACATCCTGTGTGGTCATGCTTGAGTGAGCACATGAAGGTCAAGCTGCCTCAGATCCAGGATCCCATAATAGAGGGAGATATCACAAATATCATATATACAGTCTAATACCATTAAATATGGACTTAATCAATAAGAAAGGAAATTAGATTGGTTAAGTATTATTTTTCTAAACACTCCACGAATGATAATTATGGTATAATGTCAGGATCCAACAACCCATGTAGAAAAATGACAAAGGATCCCACTATCCAGGAGCAAAACTGACACACACTAATAAATATATATATATGTGCATATGTATATTATATACTGATTTGACTTGTGGGATCCTAGGTTCCCGTTGAGAATCCCACAAGCAGTGAGGTGGGGTGACATGGATGAGGTGATGTGGATAAGTGGAGTTTACATAGATAAAGTGAGGGTGACATGTAAGTGTTAGGGGTGTGACAGGGTGCAGATGACAACTGAGGAGTGTGAGGGGAAGTGGCAGGGTGTAGATAACGACTGAGGAGTGTGAGGGGGTGTGGCAGGGGGCAGATGATGACTGAGGAGTGTGAGAGGTTGTGGCAAGGTGTAGATGATGACTGAGGAGTATCAGGGGGTGTGGCAGGGTGCAGATGACGACTGAAGAGTGTGAGGGGGTGTGGTAGGGTGTAGATGACAACTGAGGAGTGTGAGAGGGTGTGGAAAGGTGTAGATGACAACTGAGGAGTATCAGGGGGTGTGGCAGGGTGCAGATGATGACTGAGGAGTGTGAGGGGGTGTGGTAGGGTGTAGATGACGACTGAGGACAGTTAGGGGTGTGGCAGGGTGTAGATGACGACTGAGGAGTGTGAATGGGTGTGGTAGGGTGTAGATGATGACTGAGGAGAGTTAGGGGTGTGGTAGGGTGCAGATGACGACTGTGGAGAGTTAGGGGTGTGGCAGGGTGAAGATGACGACTGAGGAGTGTCAGGGGGTGTTGCAGGGTGCAGATGACGACTGAGGAGAGTCAGGGGTTTGGCAGGGTATAGATGATGACCGAGGAGTTTAAAGGGGTGTGGTAGGGGGCAGATGATGACTGAGGAGTGTGAGAGGTTGTGGCAAGGTGTAGACGACTGAGGAGTATGAGGGGGTGTGGCAGGGTGCAGATGACGACTGAGGAATGTGAGAGGGTGTGGTAGGGTGTAGATGACAAGTGAGGAGTGTGAGAGGGTGTGGCAAGGTGTAGATGACGACTGAGGAGTATCAGGGGGTGTGGCAGGGTGCAGATGATGACTGAGGAGTGTGAGGGGGTGTGGTAGGGTGTAGATGACGACTGAGGACAGTTAGGGGTGTGGCAGGGTGTAGATGACGACTGAGGAGTGTCAGGGGGTGTTGCAGGGTGTAGATGATGACTGAGGAGTGTGAAGGGGTGTGGTAGGGTGTAGATGATGACTGAGGAGTGTGAAGGGGTGTGTTAGGGTGCAGATGACTACTGAAGAGTGTCAGGGGGTGTGGCAGGGTACAGATTACAGCTGATGAGTGTGAGGGGGTGTGGCAGGGTGCAGATGATAACTGAGAGATATTAGGGTGTGTGGCAGTGTGTAGATGACAACTTGGGAATATCAGGGGGTGTGGCAGGGTGTACATGAAGACTGAGGAGTGTGAGGGGGTGTAGCAGGGTGCAGATGACGACTGAGGAGGGTGAGGGGGTGTGGCAGGGTGCAGATGACGACTGAGGAGTGTGAGGGGATGTGGTAGGGTGTAGATGACAAGTGAGGAGTGTGAGAGGGTGTGGCAAGGTGTAGATGACGACTGAGGAGTGTGAGGGGGTGTGGTAGGGTGTAGATGACAAGTCAGGAGTGTGAGGGGATGTGGCAAGGTGTAGATGACGACTGAGGAGTATCAGGGGGTGTGGCAGGGTGCAGATGAAGACTGAGGAGTGTGAGGGAGTGTGGCAGGGTGTAGATGACGACTGAGGAGTGTGAATTGGTGTGGTAGGGTGTAGATGATGACTGAGGAGTGTGAAGGGGTGTGTTAGGGTGCAGAAGACTACGGAAGAGTGTCAGGGGGTGTGGCAGGGTACAGATGACAGCTGATGAGTGTCAGGGGGTGTGGCAGTGTGTAGATGACAACTTGGGAGCGTGAGGGGGTGTAGCAGGGTGCAGATGACGACTCAGGAGGGTGAGGGGGTGTGGCAAGGTGTAGATGACGACTGAGGAGTGTGAGGGGGTGTGGCAGGGTGCAGATGACAACTGAGGAGTGTGAGGGGGTGTGGCAGGGTGCAGATGACGACTGAAGAGTGTGAGGGGGTGTGGTAGGGTGTAGATGACAACTGAGGAGTATCAGGGGGTGTGGCAGGGTGCAGATGACGACTGAGGAGTGTGAGGGGGTGTGGTAGGGTGTAGATGACGACTGAGGACAGTTAGGGATGTGGCAGGGTGTAGATGACGACTGAGGAGTGTGAATTGGTGTGGTAGGGTGTAGATGATGACTGAGGAGAGTTAGGGGTGTGGTAAGGTGTAGATGACAACTGAGGAGTATCAGGGGGTGTGGCAGGGTGCAGATGACGACTGAGGAGAGTCAGGGTGTGTGGCAGTGTGTAGATGACAACTTGGGAATATCAGGGGGTGCGGTAGGGTGTATATGCCACCAGGACAATGTCAGGAGTGTGCCAGGGTGTACATGATGGCTTCAGGAATGCAGACAATATCATATTATGGATGTATGTACTGGTTTTAGTAGAATCCAATTGTTTGTGAGGTATTTGTTTGCAAAAATCTCGTAATTATCAGGAAATTAACAGGATCATTTCTAAAGTTGTATACATTAGCATGATAGATGTGAGGTTATATTATGGTGGAAGAGGTGAGGTGGACATATCTGTTTGGTGAAAGGAGAGTCAGGCGATAAGGCAGAGTGTAAATGACGACTGAGGAGTGTGAGGGGGAGTGGCAGGCAGTACATGACGACTGAGGAGTGAGAGGGGGTATGGCAGGGTGCAGATGACGACTGAGGAGTGTCAGGGGGTCCGGCAGGGTGCAGATGACGACTGAGGAGTGTGAGGGGAAGTGGCAGGGGGCAGATGATGACTGGGGAGTGTGAGGGGGTGTGGCAAGGTGTAGATGACGACTGAGGAGTATCAGGGGGTGTGGCAAGGTGTAGATGACGACTGAGAAGTGTGAGGGGGTGTGGTAGGGTGTAGATGACAATTGAGGAGTGTGAGAGGGTGTGGTAAGGTGTAGATGACAACTGAGGAGTATCAGGGGGTGTGGCAGAGTGCAGATGACGACTGAGGAGTGTGAGGGGGTGTGGTAGGGTGTAGATGACGACTGAGGACAGTTAGGGGTGTGGCAGGGTGTAGATGACGACTGAGGAGTGTGAATGGGTGTAGTAGGGTGTAGATGATGACTGAGGAGAGTTAGGGGTGTGGCAGGGTACAGATGACGACTGAGGAGTGTCAGGGGGTGTGGCAGGGTACAGATGACGACTGTGGAGAGTTAGGGGTGTGGCGGGGTGAAGATGACGACTGAGGAGTGTCAGGGGGTGTTGCAGGGTGTAGATGATGACTGAGGAGTGTGAAGGGGTGTGTTAGGGTACAGATGACAGCTGATGAGTGTCAGGGGGTGTGGCAGGGTGCAGATGATAACTTAGAGATATCAGGGGGTGCGGTAGGGTGTATATGCCACCAGGACAATGTCAGGAGTGTGCCAGGGTCTACATGATGGCTTCAGGAAAGCAGACTTTATCATAATATAGATGTATGTACTGGTTTTAGTAGAATCCAATTGTTTGTGAGGTATTTGTTTGCAAAAATCTCGTAATTATCAGGAAATTAACAGGATCATTTCTAAAGTTGTATACATTAGCATGATAGATGTGAGGTCATATTATGGTGGAAGAGGTGAGGTGGACATATCTGTTTGGTGAAAGGAGAGTCAGGCGATAAGGCAGAGTGTAAATGACGACTGAGGAGTGTGAGGGGGAGTGGCAGGGTGTACATGACGACTGAGGAGTGTGAGGGGGTGTGGCAGGGTGCAGATGACGACTGAGGAGTGTCAGGGGGTGTGGAAGGGTGCAGATGACGACTGAGGAGTGTCAGGGGGTGTGGCAGGGTGCAGATGACGGCTGATGAGTGTGAGGGGGTGTGGCAGGGTGCAGATGACGACTGAGGAGTGTCAGGGGGTGTGGCAGGGTGCAGATGACAACTAAGGAGTGTTGGGGGTGTGGCAGGGTGCAGATGACAACTAAGGAGTGTTGGGGGTGTGGCAGGGTGCAGATGACGACTGGGGAGTGTGAGGGGGTGTGGCAGGGTGCAGATGACGACTGAGGAGTGTCAGGGAGTGTGGTAGGGTGCAGATGACAACTGAGGAGTGTCAGGGGGTGTGGCCGGGTTTAGATAACGAATGAGAAGAGTCAGGGGGTGTGGCAGGGTGCAGATGATGACTGAGGAGTGTGAGGGTGTGTGGCAGGGTGTAGATGATGACTGACGAGTGTGAGGGGGTGTGGCATGGTGCAGATGACGACTGAGCAGTATGTACATGCAGACTTGAGGAAGTCCGGGGGTGTGGCAGGGTGTATGTGCCAACCTGAGGATATTAGAGGGCGTGGCAGGGTCTACATGCCACCAGGACAGTGTCAGGGGTGTGCCGAGGTGTACATAGCAGATTCAGGATTGCAGAGGGCATGACAGGGTGTACATGCCGACTTGAGGATGTTAGGGGGTGTGGCAGGGTGTTCATGCTGACTTGAGGATGTTAGGGGGTGTGGCAGGGTGTACATGCCGACTTGAGGATGTTAGGGGGTGTGGCAGGGTGTACATGCCGACTTGAGTATGTTAGGGGGTGTGGCAGGGTGTATATGCCGACTTGAGGATGTTAGGGGGTGTGGCAGGGTGTACATGCCGACTTGAGGATGTCTGGGGGTGTGGCAGGGTGTACATGCCGACTTGAGGATGTCTTGGGGTGTGGCAGGATGTACATGCCGACTTGAGGATGTCTGGGGGTGTGGCAGGGTGCAGATGACGACTGAGGAGTGGCAGGGGGTGTGCACATTGCAGTTAACTACTACAGTATATGCTTTAGTTTTATGTTTTCATTTATAGTATTTATAGGAACCCATAAGCCTGGATTAAAACTATAAAGACCCCATAATCCAGTAGACACAATAATTTTTTTGGATTATTTAGATAAGACACAGGTTTTCAGAAGTATACTTCTTAAAAATATATTTCTGGAGCAATAGTTGACTATGCATCTACCTAGTAGAGGTGGTTGGTGAGTAAAGCCAAAGGAAGTATCCCAGATAGGAGTTCTGCCCCCCCATGTGTCCTTTGCTACTCCAAAGCTAACACTAAGTAAACATACTCCTGTACTAGGCCAAATTAGGCCAAGGGACAGCAGCTAAAAGACCACCCCACTTTGGGCCCTTATTGTTGGGGAACAGCTTGACCTAGATAATATATGCATTTGTTTACATTCACTAATAGGGTTGGCAACAGCAGGATATATCTACCCATATCAAATATAGTCACATATTTATTTAGTTTGCTCTTTTGTACTTAATAACAAAGGGACATTGTCACCAACAATGTTAATTAGCTTCATCTACTCTTAAAACTTCAATAAAATGAATATATTGGAAAGACCCCATTTTAGAGCGTTTGAACAGATACAAGATCCCATAATCCAAGGGTACAACCAAAAGGGGGTGTGGCAGGGTGTACATGCCGACTTGAGGATGTCAGGAGTGTGGCAGGGTGTACATGCCGTCTTGGGGACATCAGGGGGTGTGGCAGGGTGTACATGCCGACTTGGGGACATCAGGGGGTGTGGTAGGGTGTACATGCCGACTTGGGGACATCAGGGGGTGTGGCAGGGTGTACATACAGACTTGGGGACATCAGGGGGTGTGGTAGGGTGTACATGCCGACTTGGGGACATCAGGGGGTGTGGTAGGGTGTACATGCAGACTTGGGGACATCAGGGGGTGTGGCAGGGTGTACATGCAAACTTGGGGACATCAGGGGGTGTGGTAGGGTGTATATGGCGGCTGGAGGATGTCATGGGGTGTGGCAGGGTGTACATGCCGACTTGAAGATATCAGGGGCTGTAGCAGGGTGTACATGCCGAGTTGAGGAAGTCAGGGAGTGTGGCAATGTGTATGTGCCAACCTGAGGATATCAGGGGCCCAGCTAACAAAAAAACGTTATTTTACGTCAAAATAATGTTTTAAACTTTAGGCCACACTTTTTTTATTATTTGGGTTACAGGCCCGCCGCACTAGAAAAGGTCATAATCAGAATAAAAATAAAATTTGGAAATGGCACTTCTTTTTTATTCTCTACCCGATCTGTATCTCATAGAAAACAAAACAAAGAAAATAATAAAAGATATATAGTGTGATATACCATAGGAAAGCTAAAATTGATGCAAAGACATCTAGCTACCTTTCATCTGGATAAAATGAGAATTTAAATTTTCTCAATTCTTTTAATATTTTTTTTTCCAAAATTCCGTTCAAATTAAATGTTTGTGTACCTCTGTCAATTCTCATTGGTTTTTTTATTTTATTTTTCCCTCCAAGATTTGGGTATCCAAACAGTCTGTACACAAAATAAGTTTAAAAAAACTCAGCCAAACTTTTATTTTATTTTTACTTTTTTATATTCGTCCTCTGTGCGTTGAAATCTTTCTGAGATGTCCGTAACCCAAATTTAAAAAAAAGTGTGGCCTTACATAACGTTATGCCATATTAAAGAGTCTTAGAAAAACGTTGACACATAACGTTATATAACTTTATAAAATGGTGAATAACTTTATTTGTTTACTGGGGGGTATGAGAGGGTGTATATGCCACCAGGACGATGTCAGAGGGTTGCTAAGGTGCACATGGCGGCTTCAGCATTGCAGAGGGTATGGCAGGGTGTATATGCCGACTTGAGGATGTCAGGAGTGTGGCAGGGTGTATATGCCGACTTGGGGACATCAGTGGGAGTGTCAGGGTGTACATGCCGACTTGGGGACGTCAGTGGGAGTGTCAGGGTGTACATGCCGACTTGGGGACGTCAGGGGGTGTGGCAGGGTGTACATGCCGATTTGGGGACGTCAGGGGGTGTGGCAGGGTGTACATGCCGACTTGGGGACGTCAGGGGGTGTGGCAGGGTGTACATGCCGACTTGGGGACGTCAGGGGGTGTGGCAGGGTGTACATGCCGACTTGGGGACGTCAGGGGGTGTGGCAGGGTGTACATGCCGACTTGGGGACGTCAGGGGGTGTGGCAGGGTGTACATGCCGACTTGGGGACTTCAGGGGGTGTGGCTTGGTGTACATGCCGACTTGAGGACGTCAGGGGGTGTGGCAGGGTGTACATGCCAACTTGGGGACATCAGGGGGTGTGGCAGGGTGTACATGCCAACTTGGGGACATCAGGGGGTGTGGCAGGGTGTACATGCCGACTTGGGGACATCAGGGGGTGTGGCAGGGTGTACATGCCGACTTTATGATGTCAGGGGGTGTGGCAGGGTGTACATGCAGACTTGGGGACATCAGGGGGTGTGGCAGGGTGTACATGCCAACTTGGGGACATCAGGGGGTGTGGCAGGGTGTACATGCCGACTTGGGGACATCAGGGGGTGTGGCAGGGTGTACATGCCGACTTTATGATGTCAGGGGGTGTGGCAGGGTGTACATGCCGACTTGGGGACATCAGGGGGTGTGGCTTGGTGTACATGCCGACTTGAGGACATCAGGGGGTGTGGCAGGGTGTACATGCCGACTTGAGGATATCAGGGGGTGTGACAGGATGTATATGCCACCAGAAAAATGCCAGGGGGTGTGGCAGGGTGTACATGCCGACTTGGGGACATCAGGGGGTGTGGCTTGGTGTACATGCCGACTTGAGGACATCAGGGGGTGTGGCAGGGTGTACATGCCGACTTGGGGACATCAGGGGGTGTGGCAGGGTGTACATGCCGACTTTAGGATGTCAGGGGTGTGGCAGGGTGTACATCCGACTTTGCGATATGAGGGGTGTGTTGCAGGGTGTACATGCCGACTTGAGGATGTCTGGGGGTGTGGCAGGGTGTACATGCCGACTTGAGGATGTCAGGGGGTGTGGTAGGGTGTACATGCCGACTTGAGGATGTCAGGGGGTGTGGTAGGGTATACATGCCGACTTGAGGATGTCAGGGGGTGTGGCAGGGTGTACATGCCGACTTGAGGATGTCAGGGGGTGTGGCAGGGTGTATATGCCGACTTGAGGATGTTAGGGGTGTGGCAGGGTGTACTGTAGTGGCTTGAATAAGCGCACCTGCGCTTATTTATTTCGATGGTACCATTTACCCTGCGCTTAGACGAGACCTGCGCTTATTCAAGATACAAAAATGGCCTAAATTTTCATTTCAATACCCTCATTTACCCTGCGCTTATTCAAGACCTGCGCTTATTTGAGACCCCTGCGCTTATTCAAGCCACTACGGTATATGCCGACTTGAGGATGTCAGGGGGTGTGGCAGGGTGTATATGCCGACTTGAGGATGTTAGGGGGTGTGGCAGGGTGTATATGCCGACTTTAGTATGTCAGGGGGTGTTGCAGGGTGTATATGCCAACTTGAGTATGTCAGGGTGTGTGGCAGGGTGTATATGCCGACTTGAGGATGTTAGGGGTTGTGTCAGGGTGTACATGCCGACTTGAGGATGTTAGGGGGTGTGGCAAGGTGTATATGCCGACTTGAGGATGTCAGGGGGTGTGGCAGGGTGTATATGCCGACTTGAGTATGTCAGGGGGTGTGGCAGGGTGTATATGCCGACTTGAGGATGTCTTGGGGTGTGGCAGGATGTACATGCCGACTTGAGGATGTTACGGGGTGTGGCAGGGTGTACATGCCGACTTGAGGATGTCTTGGGGTGTGGCAGGATGTACATGCCGACTTGAGGATGTCTGGGGGTGTGGCAGGGTGCAGATGACGACTGAGGAGTGGCAGGGGGTGTGCACATTGCAGTTAACTACTACAGTATATGCTTTAGTTTTATGTTTTCATTTATAGTATTTATAGGAACCCATAAGCCTGGATTAAAACTATAAAGACCCCATAATCCAGTAGACACAATAATTTTTTTGGATTATTTAGATAAGACACAGGTTTTCAGAAGTATACTTCTTAAAAATATATTTCTGGAGCAATAGTTGACTATGCATCTACCTAGTAGAGAGGTGATTGGTGAGTAAAGCCAAAGGAAGTATCCCATATAGGAGTTCTGCCCCCCCCCCCCATGTGTCCTTTGCTACTCCAAAGCTAACACTAAGTAAACATACCCCTGTACTAGGCCAAATTAGGTCAAGGGACAGCAGCTAAAAGATCACCCAACTTTGGGCCCTTATTGTTGGGGAACAGCTTGACCTAGATAATATATGCATTTGTTTACATTCACTAATAGGGTTGGCAACACCAGGATATATCTACCCATATCAAATATAGTCACACATTTATTTAGTTTGCTCTTTTGTGCTTAATAACAAAGGAACATTGTCACCAACAATGTTAATTAGCTTCATCTACTCTTAAAACTTCAATAAAATGAATATATTGGAAAGACCCCATAATAGAGTATTAGAACAGATACAAGACCCCATAATCCAAGGGTAGAACCAAAAGTAATGTCAACCATCACATTCTAGTGTGTTTCATCAATATGCATAGTCCGTGTATTTATCTGGTTAGTTCATAATAGTGAATGTATCACCACATAATTCTGTAAAGTGTATTTTAAAAGAGACCCCACAAAGTCATATGATACATATAGTTACACCTTTTGTGGGGTCCTGACAGAGGTCATAGTTCAAGGTCATTTGGGACCCCACAAGGGGATCCCACAATATCACATTTAAAAAAATTAATATTTCGAAATTCTTTTGTAAGATTCTGTTTCTATTAATTTAGAGGTATTCAAAAATGCAATTATTTTCTTCATATGTATATTAGTTCTATGGGATCCCACATCACTGGGTTACAGCTGAGACCTCACAAACCGGGTGATATCGGTATATATATATATATGTATATATATATATATATATATATATATATATATATATATATATATATATATAGTTTTGATCAACTCATAGTTCCAGAGGTGATATGAATACAACTGTGCCCTTTAACGCCTGCCTAACCAAACTTAATCTGTACCATAGTACACCACTCACCCAGTAGGCTGGTTGTGGTGGAGGTGAGGAGGATCCACAGAAGGAGCCGCATGTCTGTGTTCAGGTGTGGTATCTGCTACTGATGGTGTACAGTAGAACTAGATCTATGTGGGCCCTACACAGAAAATCTAAATGGACTGGCCCTTAGTCTGAAGTGGCTATCTCAGGCTATAAGTCGGGCATGACCAAGTGCTATTCAAAAATGACTGACGCAAAAAACAACATACAACTAATGCCTTACTCAAAAGGACTTGGCCTAAAACTCATTGAAATGGAGAAGACTAAGGTGAGTAGGGCACTACTGACCAACCTGACAATATTAATCAACCTAGGTTGGTTGTATAGGGTGCTAAAAAACAACTTGGTTGGCTATAGTGACTCTCATAGGAAGCCAAATAATAGCAGTGTAGCTGGGGGTACTACCATCCCCCCAACCTACCATCACCCCCACTCCCATCAGTTAAACTGTCATGTGAACCACTCCACAGGGTGGGACACAGGTATAAAACATTCTCCCAAAACTTCAAATACATTCAAAGGGCTACTCACTCGTTCGTTTTTAACTGTCTATTTATCCCCGCATGAAGTAATTTGGAGATCAAGGTATAAGGCAAAAGAGTGGCAGGCTACAACACATAATATGGCTCACTCTCATCAAATCAGTGCAACTAAAAAAGTGACGTACATGATCGGCGGACGTACATGATCGGCAGACGTACATGATGGGCAGAGTACAAAATCCATCTTTTACCCCCTGCACTACGATGTTTAACTCTCCCAACCATACCTACAGGCTGTAATGTATCTTTGGGGAGTTTATTAGTAAAAAAAACTCCCAAAATATTTATAGGGGCCGGAGGGGGGGGCTCAATGTGTAACCGATCATGTACGTCACATGACGTACATGATCGGCTTGGAATGTCATGTAACATTTCCTCATTACCCACTGCTTTACATGTCTATGATTATACATATTTAGACCTACATCATATGTACACCTTGCTATGATTGATTTATGTTTTATATATGGTCAGAAAGGGTAATTAAGACAGTCAATAAATAATGGCTGATCATGTACGTCACATGACGTACATGATCGGTATTTCAAATGTCATGTAAAATACTCTTACTAGTCGCATCTACACATGTCTAACATCTTACATGTCAAGACACACATCATATGAACACCTAGGTAAGGTTTATTTATGTTTTTCCTTGTTCAGAAAGGGTAGGGCAGTCAATAATCACCGATCATGTACGTCACCGATCATGTACGTCACATGACGTACATGATCGGTATTGAAATGTCAAGTAAAATTCTCTTCCTAGTCGAATATACACATGTCTAACATAGAAAATGTCAAGACACACACCATATGCAGACCTTGGTAAGATATATTTATGTTTTAACATGGTCAGAAAGGGTAGGGCAGTCAATAACTCCCGATCATGTACGTCACCGATCATGTACGTCACCGATCATGTACGTCACCGATCATGTACGTCCGCCGATCATGTACGTCCGCCGATCATGTACGTCCAAACAATAGTTGCATCGATCTGGTGAGAGTGAGCCATATACCATCTACACTAACCTATTGAAGAGTAATTTTTGAATATATTTCTATAGGAGAAGGTATGTGGCTATACCTTTGATACCTCTGGGAGTTTCTGAAAGATTCGGTAGTCTGCTTTGGAATTACATTTTTATACCCTTTACAATCCGAGCACCAATATGTCCACCCCAAAGGGTAAGCTCCACCATGAATAGACCACATGCTATTAGGTTGGAAAGAAAACATCTAAATAAACAATGATGACATCATGCAATGTGCATTTCCATACCTGAATGATAAGAGATTCAATCATTATTTTATGACATCCAGGTCCAGCATGTAACCCGCCCTTGCATATGTTCATCATGCCGAGTCATCAAGAACCTTATTTTAGCAACCGTCTTGCTTGCAACAAATTTCTGGGTGAACCAGCTTGTCTTCAAATTTATACACAGAGAAAATAAACAGCATTGATAAAAAGGGAGTCCATCCTGCCTCCAGAATGACTTCCCTCTTTAGGGGAGCCCAGGTCCTTATGTGACTCCATTAGGTGAGTCAGGGAACTATGTGACTCCCCCAGGTAACTCCCTTAGGTAGGCCAGGGAGTCATCTAGAGGAGTCACATGCAGTCTGGGCTCCCCTAAAAGGGGGGGGGGGTAATTCTGGAGGCAACCTGGACTCCCTTTTTGACGCTGTTTCTTCTTTCTGTGTAGCTTATTATTTGATCGCCATTTCTTTGCCACAACTGTCCTATGTCGAGCTTAATTTAGAAATCCTAAAAGTTGAAAATATGATGGTAGCCTACTTCTTGTGAGATATTCCAACCTTTCCGGCATGCGAGTAACATTATAAGAAAGGACGCTGGGAGGGGGTATGGATGGACCAGTTTTTATTGTTTATGGCCGGTGTCCTTTGTGACATGAAAAGTCTATCACCGCAGGGATGTATTACTTACAGAACGGTTTATAACTGCTTTATGATACAGCTACCCTAGATGACCACTGACCCGGTGGACTCGGGTCACAATAGGAATATCATGAAAATGAAATTGCAATAAAATAGTCTTTAAATAAAATAGTGGCTAGATCATGATGCAACTGCATACTTATTTCTGCCCTCAAAGTATATCAGACGTCCATGACATGAATCGCTAGAAGGAACGACCTGATCTGATCTAAATATATATCCCTTTTCTAAAAGGTTAAACTATTCCAACTGTATGAGGAAATAACTTGAACATCAAAAGCAGTGCAAAAATCGAGAGCAATATGTAATTTAGGGTTGTAATATGGGTAAAGTTAAATTCATGTAGTATAATAAAGATAGAACGTGTGATTTACACAGTGAATGACGGTATATACCAAATACTAAGTAGCTTGTCTGCAATACTGCTATAAATTCTGCAATATTATCTTTTTACCATTCTCACCCACAATCTCACAATTCTGTATTGGTTTCTATGCTAAAGGGAAAGTCTTAATTAAGACGCCTATTTTTAGTACTTTTTTCTAAGATAAATTACAGGAGAATTACAGCGAGGAAATGCTGTAAAATGTCAAAAAGGTGAACACAACATTTCTACACCTGAAACTATACTTTACTCTCAACACAAGAACTGTTTTAGTGCAAGGAAAGGACAAATGCAAAGAGCAATATTTGCATTTGCGGAAGGTGCTTAAGGGCTCCACCTGCTGGCATCAAAAACTTCGATAACCCTCCTTAATAGAACTATTTCTACTGTGGGACACACTAAATGACAATGTAGCAGCTATGTTGAAAATAGTTCCAGCCTGGAACTACTTTATGTGACTTTGACTATGCCAAATATGTGCGTGGAAGACTGACAGCAAAAATGATACATCCTTGTCCCGCCCTTCTTCCCAAGAAGATTTAAAAAGTCAGGCATATCAGACAAATCGGCTCTGGGTCTAGCCTTTCTGACGCTACCTTTAGTCCAAGAGTTTAAGGCTTGTTCTGATTTTGTTTAACCTTAGGTCCTATTCTGAGCTAAAATTCTTGGACTACTTTGCCTGCTGGAGGGAGAGTCAGACAAGGCTTGTGTCCCGATTCAGTCTGCTGGGACACGGGTGTGCGGCTGGCCCTTTGACAACCCTTACCCTTGGTGAGGGGGATTTTGGTCAGAAGTGACCCTTGGTGAGGGGGATTTTGGTCAAAAGTGACCCTTGCTGAGGGGGATTTTGGACAAAAGTGCCTAGGTTTTAGCAATTTTCCCCGAGGAGTCGGCCTTGGTGTAAGAATTTTGGTCAAAAGTGACCCTGTTGCAAAGAATTTTGGCAAAAAGTGACCCTTTTTGGGGGGATTTTGTTGAAATCTCCAAAAAGTGACCCTTGGTGAGGGGGATTTTGGTTAAAGTTGACCCTTGGTGAGGGGGATTTTGGTGAAAAGCAGACCCTTGGTGAGGGTTTTTTTGCTCAAAAAGTGCCCTTCCCAGCCGCACACCTGTGTATACAAAATATATGAAGTGCCCCCCCCCCGGGGAGCGCTAGACTGTGGCGAGGGAGTAGTTAGGGCGACATAATTTCCGGTCTGAATATCACGGTATATACCAAATCTTTCACATAAGTAAAACATGACTGCCCGTGTACTGAACCAGGGCAGCTATTCAGGTGGATGTTTATCTTGCCCTTCTATTCACAACACAACTATTTCACAATACCGCCCGCTTGTAAGGGGCCCCACAATGGCCAAAATTTAAAATAGGTCAAGAGGGTACTTTTCTCTATAGAAGACAATGGCTTACTGCAAAACATTCAATTAAATTTGGTGACACAGTCTATATTTTGAATATAAACGGAAAGTTTTAAATCATAGGTAAGGTCTCTAGATAAGTGTTCGTGTTAAATGGGTCGTGCTGAATAGAGGAAAATTAGATGTCTATTGATAGAATGACTCACCAGCATTACTACTTTTTTTTAAATACCATTTGTATAATCCAAAGCTTCGATCAAGGGTTCGAAAAGATACAAGGGGGTGGGAATGGCGGCCCTTCCCTAAAAATGTGTAAATTTTAGGACACATGAGAAGCTGAAAGCAGGGTTATAATAATGCTTTTGGAGATCCTGATAATATTGCTGCTGTTCCCGAACCCGCTTGTTGACCACACCTGTGGTCGTGTGTGTGCCCATTGGCTTTACGAGCAGGTGTCTACTTACTCTCAAGTTCAAGTATCAAGACATACCCGCGCTGCTCGTGCTTGTTGATAGTGAACTTGTTACGCTGTAGTCAAGGCCACAGGGGCTTAGTATCGTAGAGCTGTAGATCTACCTCACGTATGTAATTTGACTTCTACCATTCTAACTTTGGTCTAACTGTACATATGAAGCTATGAGTAGTATCTACAAGTTATGCATCCATCAATATAAATGCATCAGTTGTAATCTATCCTCTGCGGTCTGTAGCCTGCAAGGATAATAAGGTATTTTTTAAACAGCTGGTAGTGAGTGGGGGGGGGGGCAACATCTCGGTGCACGCTTGAGGGAGGTACACAAAATTGTCAATCCATTTTTACCGAAAATACCACAATTTCCTATACGTAATAGAGGCTGACGGCAATAGGACACTCAGCGGGGCGCAGAAAGATTTGAGTTCATATGAAAATCCACCAATGCCCACAGAACACGCATTCTGAGTTGGGCACAGCCACTGACACCAATGACCTCCATAGAGGAGAACTCTATCTCCCAGTCCGGCGGCACTACTGAGAATTCTACTGTGCCTTAATCACTTTCTCACCTCCCCACATGTAAGAGATGTACAGCAGGGCCACCTGTTTTATTGCCCTACCCTTTCATTTTTTTATTGCGGCTTTCCCTTTGGTCTCTATGTTATAACCAGAAATTCGTCATATATACAGTCAATTTTTGAGAACCCCCATTCACCTAATGAAGTTCCATGTCCATAGAGCCTATAAACATGGCCGTGGGATCACTGCCCGAGGCACCCTTATCATTTAGCAAACTGGTATATGGAATTGGATCCCTCCTGCTAACTCCTATTGGTGCCTGATTCCAGAGTTTAAAACCAAACCAAGAATAACCTTTGACACAACTAGTTCAGCATAGATATATCCCTTATTAAAGATAGCCTGAAGTCCTATCTGACATATACTCTCACCCCCGCCCCCTGATTGAAATAAAACAAATTTGAAACAAGATTGTTAAATGATACGTAATACGTACAGGCTATACTACGTCCGTCCCATGAATATAATCGGATATTTTTGAATTATTGTGACACAACTAGTGACAAGAGAAAAGTTGATGAGCACCCCCCCCCCCCAGCCCCTGATTATTTTTAAAGTTAGAATATCCGATAACTGGAGGTCTACAATCAATTAAAATGTGTCCGAATGATCAAAAATACCATACATCGTATACTGTACACTTCATTCACTCTCATTCCATAGGATTTCACTTAAAATAACCTAAATGTTGGCACACACATCCTTAAGACCATGGAAATACAGGGACATTGTAGATTTAGACTCTAACTATAGTGGCAGCCATATTTCAAGATGGCTGCCGCTGAATATTTCTCCCCTCTTCTATTCAACTTAGAATCATGATTCCAAATGCTAAATGTACATTTCTGAGGTCAAGGAATATAATGATGTTACTTTTGAGCTAAAACAGTGAGATCATGCATTTATCTTCATTTTCGCATAAATTATGCTAATTAGGCCTTGATTAAGAAAATGTAAAATTGATGACTTAGACTCTATGCAATAACTTTACATGGGCATCATATAATCTACGTTTCTTTTTCGAGCTTTTCCTCTTCTTTTAGAACACATTTAAAATGTTCACAACTATTACCACTGCCTTCCAAAATATTTGAAAACACAGTTCACAAACATTCACACCCCCCGTGAAGGGAGTTTTAGCAGGCACAACGTAGCCGTACACGTGCAGGTAGGGAGAGCTACGTGCCTCTGTAGCCCGGCTCTGTAGCCCGGGGGGGGCGCTTAGTATATTTTGCATACACAAGTGTCCGGCTGGCAAGGGTACTTTTTCAACAAAATTTCCCTAGGCAAGGGTCCACTTTTGAGAAGGATTTCCCTAGGCAAGGGTCAACTTTTGCAAAATTTCCCTAAGCAAGGGTCAACTTTTGCAAAATTTCCCTAAGCAAGGGTCATTTTGGCCAAAATTCCTCTGAATTGACACCATTTTTACCAAAATCTCCCTAAGCAAGGGTTCATTTTCTCCCAAATCTCTCTTAGCAGAAAATCATTTTGGCCAAAATATCCGTATGAACTGGTTCATTTTGGAAATCTCCCTAGGCAAGGGTCAAGGGTTGCCAGGGGTCCAGCCGGACACCCCTGTCAAAAAAAAATTGAGTGCCCCCCCCCGGCTCTGTAGGTACGTCAGTAAAAGGAGTTTTAGCATCCAGGCCCTCCCTGGCATGGTCGTAGTGTAATAAAATTACGTCTCTATTTGAGCTTTATTTTCCTCATGTTCTACTTCATCAATCTATATCATTTTCACTGAGCAGAGGCACATATACACGTAGATGACTCTCATTAATTTTCAAAATGACATGTTAGCTCAATCCTGTGCTATATAGA
Organism: Harmothoe impar; assembly: GCA_947462335.1. NCBI lineage: Eukaryota > Metazoa > Annelida > Polychaeta > Phyllodocida > Polynoidae > Harmothoe > Harmothoe impar. The sequence continues at coordinate 22,706,946 of OX381714.1, forward strand.
TACGTAGTGGTCAACGTAGCAAACGGCTTTGCTACGTCTTTGACGTCCGTAGCACTCACTGGACGTAGCAAAGAGCACACATATTGATGACGTCATAGAATTGTTACTAAGCAACACGCTGCAGTACGGCTACGGCTACGTCTACGTACGGCCTGCTAAAACTCCCTGCAGCATGACAAACAGGAAGGGTAAAGGAAAGGCTGTTACAAATATAACATAATGACAGTGAGTCAATCAACAGATGACATAATCATTAAGGGATAGGAATGTGGGCAAAGAAACTTGTTGTATTCTTAGATCTAAGAGAATGTTCTTTTATCAATTACGGGAGACTGGGTGAGGGCGTAAAACATCTTGGGAAACTAAAAGTTATTTCTTGTTAAAGGCAATTTCCTGAGGTCAGACAATTAATACGGTCAATGGTCAATGGGAGCTCGTTTTTCCTGACCCCAAGATTTGTTCAAATCTAGAATAGAAGAATCTAGAAGAATTTCCTAAATTGGAAAAAAGCTAGGTTACTAGGATTGTGTAGCCTGAAACACACCACTCCTTTTCTCGGCCTTATTGGACACGAAGACTGTAAACAACTAATTAAAGAATGTACCAGGCTGAACCCTACCACAGGAAAATATTCAACTCTCGATGTAGGGTAAAGGCACCCGTTTCGGACGCTCATGGACAATAAATAGGCCTACACGGCTATTTCTTGCTCTCCAAATAGCCACATTTAAAGGAGAGAGCAATTTCGATATAGATTACACATCGGACAGGAGCTCATGATTCTGAAGGAATTACCTGAAGTATCATCCTTTAAGTATTAATAAATTCACATCTAATATCTAGTTTTCAAATGATTAAACTGCACCTAAAGTCGGACACTTCATAACAGAAATTATCCTAGAGTCGGACACACTGTCCTCTCATTGGTTTAGTCGGTATATTTGGTAGTATATGCAGTAATTTTGGGACAAATATATATATATATATATATATATATATATATATATATATATATATATATATATATATATATACATATATATATATATATATATATATATATATATATATATATATATATATATATATATATATATATATATGTAGTATACCAGAATGGCATCGAAATTAACCCAACATTTCTGTCAACAAAGCACTCAGACATTTAATTGCAGTCGTAATACCAGGTAGCACGATGTACCAAATGCATCATCATATAACAGTGATTGATATATAATATTATATCGATGTAATCATATGAATCCATTAATTTGATGATAAGAAGTGACACATATACCAAGTATAAAGGCCCCTGTCTTCTTTATGATGCCAAAAATCTTGGTCAAAATGAATATAGGCATTGGTTAAATTAAATAAGACTCACCATACCATTCTTATTGTCCCCAGAAATGAAAAGACTATGACAGGATAGTCAGAAATAGTTCGATCATAGACGAACTTAGATCATAGGGGTTGGGCATACGCGTAGCCATTAAATGAGTACCTATTTTAGTCACCACTGGCTAACTTAAGCATAGTGGATATCAGTGTATAATGTGTATCTTGACTATGTAATTCAAACCCAATGGTGTCCGACCCAAGGTGTCTGTCCGACTCAGGGTGCCTGACCATGACCATGTTTATGTTACGGCACGTCTCCATTTAATTTCTTGTATATTTTCATTGCAATTTATTTGAAAAAAGTCTCTTTGATTATTATGTGATTGATAGTTAATGGTAGAAAGGAAATCGATCATTCCCAATAGGCGTTTCAAACATATCCCAAGGGTGATACGATCATTCCTCAAGGATGATTTATAGGCATTTTTAATTTGGGTGAAATGAAATTCTATAATAAGTGGTGGTAGTTATCATTAACGAGTTTAAGAAGATGCCATTATTATGACATTATAGAATGTAATAGTTGTTTATGTTATTTTCTGACTGGTGATTAGCTTTAAAATAGTTGACATGTTATCTTTGATCAGTATATTTTATACATTGTTGTCATGTAGATAGCTATATGAAATATCATGTTTCCGAATGTTGTAGCCTACATCCTATTATAGTGGGTGGTAGAAGTGATTCATGAGCGCCACATTATGTTAAATCATATTGACATTATTATTGTATGGATCAGTGTGGTGAGGGTAGTTTCCTTACAGAGGCTGTGTGTCTATGTTAACACATGTGTATAATTATTGGCATACTAATTATCGTTAGTTCCATCCCGCTGGTTGGCCGCTGCTACACCAGGGGTCGTTGGGGCTTGTTCCTGCGGTCTGCACCACTTCACACCTTACTCACCAGGGGGAGTACTCAACTATATGTGAAGAGAGCCTGGGTGGGGTATACATTATAATATGTACCTATAGTAGTTATAGGATGTGTACCAATCTGTACGCGAAATACAGTGAAGGAGCCTTATACCCCTACAGATTGGTACTAGTCCTATAACTATTTCATGCCACTAGCTGTATACAGTATACAAGAGGTGTGAAATGCTTTGTTCTCCATGCCCGCTGTGGTATAAGGCAAAAATGGGTACTACACTGATATTCCTATAGGCTCCCCATACGCCCAACCTCTCTTACTATTACTTATTAGACCTGGCGCATGCGCAACCACACACTCACATCCTGAGGTTACCCGGCCAAGTTCCCGCCATGAATCGTATTTATACACACCAAATACCTATGTTATTTTGTGTTACATAAACTTCTCTTCCCTGAGTCCTTTAAATACCGGTAGTATAACAAGTAATAAAGATAACAATAAATCAACACGATACAGAGATAACTTTTGGGCTTGGATCAGACCAAAATGGCCCTCCAAACCCCCAAACTGAACAAGTAGAGAACCATAAGCTTATTACAATACAAAATCTAACACTTTACTACTCCATACAAATTCTTATTTCATCACATTTTTTAACGGACGGTTTAAATAACGAAGTACACAAATGCTTTTCCAATCTCCCTTCTTTGAGATGTCAGACAATACCATCCCAACCATTGACAATGTCGTCGCCCCTCCATGGCGAAAACTATGAGTACCATACTTTCCACTCCATTTCAATCTTACACATAAATCTTTCAATTTTGACACAAACCACCTGTATGTAGCAACATGAAACACACCTTTAACAGACCATCCTAACAATTGCAACCCAGGCCTGGTCCCACTGTAATCCAATACCAATTGTAAACATTTGGTCAAACACAATGAATGTCCCGGCACTGTAGCTACCGGTATTTGCAAAACCCTCTGTTTAAACTGAATTGTCTTAGTCTTCCTCACAGTAAACAACACTCCCCACTCGGTAAACATCACATCATCATAAACTAAACCCATGTCAACATCAAAAAGATTTGAACCTCTCAACAAAGTCCGGAACATAATCAAGCATGACACCCAAAACACCATGTCCTCCATCTTCCTTAAATCTAACAAATCACGCAATTTCAACAATTGTTCTGGAAAAATACATGACGAGGATTCTACAAAATCCCCTTTCCATCTTTTAATACCTCCTAGAATCCACAACAACCCGAGACTCTGTCTACTTTCATCAGAATAACCCAGAATCTTCGAATGTACAATCACTGCTGAAACATATTGTTGTATTGACGAATAACATAAGCATTTACTTAAATGAGCTATGTATTTACGCATCACCATAGATACCAACGGATAACACACAAAACCTTGTTCCATACAAAATGTTTCATAACGCCTCAGTTGTACACATCTAGTCTTCTTTGTACTTTCAGAATAATATAATTGTTCCAACCGCGTCACCTCCTTCAAAAGGTCGTCATCTATAAACAAAAACCACAATTAGTCACCTCACCTTTGTATCCCCACACATTTACCCGGATTTAAATTACTTAACCCTCTCACCGCCAGATTTCTCTGTAATTTTGCCAAAAATTTGAAAAAAATATAAATATCAAAAATTGAAGTGAGGTTTTAGTATAGGTACTCCTTTCACTTTCTTCGTAAACATGAATGGAATGTAGGATGTGAAAGAGGATGTCATAGGCTTTAATATGATACCAAACATGAGGTGCTTAGACTAGGACTTGTAAGAAAATATTTTCATCAATTTTGAGTAATATTTTCTTGTTTAGCTCAGTGAATAAGGTGCCCTGGCCGCTATAGCGGACTGCTGGCGGTGAGAGGGTTAAACAACAGTAATTTCTTAATTTCGCATAATCCACAGCTATATCTCTAGCTTTACTACCGGTCACTCTTGACAAAGCATCACAGAACACATTTTGTTTACTTGAAAATTGTACACAAAACTGCACCAGAATATTTCTCTCAACCACTGCATACACAATCTGTTTCTTGACCGCCCAGTCCTAATCATAACTTCTACAGCCGTATTATCAGTGAACAAATGAACAGACTTATTCTTCCACATTATTCCCCATCTCACACATGCCATCATTGGCCATAATTCTCAACTCCACATTCGGTCCATATTCAAAATGCATAGCATAATCAAATTCCTTTAACAAAGTATTCTCCCAATTACCGTAAAACCAATCACAACCAAAACACGCACCAAAACCTAACATAGATGCATCAGTGTAAAAAGTCAAACAATTATCATATTTCAAATCAATTACCGCAGCACTACCATTAAACATAAGTGCAAAAACTTTCCACCATTTCAAGTCATCTTTGAACACTTCTCCCAACACAATTTTCGTATTCTGACCTTCTACCGTATTCATCAAATTAATAGCTCGCCTAGAAAAAGTACGACCACCTCTAACTACAGAACTACAATGTGATAGTACCCCCACCAATTGCTGTAGCTCCTTTTTCGTAGCAATTTTTCTAGTTTCAAACTCCCTAATCAAAACAGAAATCTTATTCAATTTATCTACCGGTAAATATAATTTCATGCCCACAGCACTCAATTCAATACCCAAATAACGTATTCTTTGAGTCGGCATTACCAACTTTTTATAATTCAAATAGAATCCAAAACTCCTCAGCAATTTCATCAACGTTTCCAAAGCCTCTTCACATTCTATAACTGAATTTTCCATAATAATAAAATCATCCAAATAACCAAAAGTACGTTCAAAACCATGAATCCTCATACATCTAACTATAAACTCAGTATACTGAGTAAATAGAAAAGGCGCTGATTTTAAACCAAACGCCAAACTGTTATTAACTAAGTACTCCGGCTTGTCATTTATAACCCATCTAAAGCCCTGCAAAGTTCTTTGCTCTTCACATACCGGTATAGAACGATACGCGCCTTTAACATCCACCACTGCCATTGCACAACGGGTAGACATAACTTTAGCTACATCTTTTACAGCTATATAGTTAAACTTCCATATAATTATTAATACTAATACCTTTAGGTCTACTAGCGTCAGTAATACAGCGAATAGAAGTACCTTGATCTTTTGATATGGCCCCCAAGGCATGAATACATGAAGGTTTAAATTTTACAATACTAACAATACCTTCCAATAACTCCTCCTTCACAATTTCATTCATACATTTCTCCGGGACCTCTTTCAAGATAGACAAATAATTATTCATATCATAACTCGTTGTAATGTCACGATTTGCAATTACACAACCTAATAACGTACTTTCAAATATAAATGTCATATTATAATCCCAACGACTTCTCGACACAACCTCCATAAACATTTGACAAGGTTTCAATAACACTCTTGTGCCACAAATTGAATGCTGACAGGTACCAACACACAAGACAAAATTACCCCATACACGCTCAAAATCAGTGACGCGTTCACATCTGTCAATGTCATATTTATTTAACCAGTAAGATACACTTCCACCGCACAACTTTACAAATTCATCAATTCTGGTTAATGCAATTCTTTCATCACTAGCCATATTCAAATTGTCAATTTTTCCATCACCAATCTTAATCACAGAATCTATATCACTGCTATCAGTAATATACATACCCTTATACATTTCTGAGCCTCCAACATCCCAACACATTTCAAACAACTTTGAATCATACAACACTCCTTTACACATCGTTGGACATATTTTATAAAGACTCCCCCATACTTTACATATTAGATCACCTACTGATTGATTACCATCCTCACCAAATTTTAACAACGATATTTGACACCATTTCGACATAATCACACACGTTAAGATCCTCATACAACAACTTAACGCCTTCATCCACAAATCACATACATACACACATACATACACCCCTTCCCGTACAACAGCCAGCTGCCCCCCCTACCTTGGACCCACCCCCCTCCCCCGCCCCGCCCCACACTTTCCTGCCACATGATCCCTCTCCCCACAATCTGCACAAACGTGCCTCCTGAAGCAACCTTCACCCCACATACAACGACCATCATTCCACTGGTAACAAGCTTGTTGCCTCACATCCACATAACCCCTCCCCCTCCCCCTTGATCTACCCCGCCCCCCCCCCCCCTCCCCCTATCACTTCTCGGCAAAACTGCGTCACTCCCCAAATTTTCGTGCACGAGATCACTACTTCTACTGCCAAAAGCAGTCACACCCACTGATGCCGCCATTTCCCTTACCACTGCATCGTATTGCACGATGTTTTCATATCTGTATTGTTTAAGATCTTTCCCCGCCATGAACCTAAGGTGCCCTACATATGGTTTGACGGGTTCACCTTTTTCCAATAACAACTCTATATCCCTCAAAGAGTAGTACAATAACTCTTTGTAATTCAAGTTCTTTTTACGATCCTTTTTTGGCAACAACTTCTTCAAATCATAATTACCATCTGACGAATCTGATGAAGAACCAGACGAGGTCAACTCCTCCACCGCAGGCTTGGACTTTTTCTTTTTCTTCTTCTTCTTGGCCTACTTCTTGGGTGTCTTCTCATCAGTACCGCCCTTCTTCTTCTCCTTTTTTTTCTTCTTCTTCTTCTTTCCCGCAGATAGCACTTCTTCCTCTTCAGCACTCTCACTAATCAACCCTTTCTCCACCGACTCCTCACTGTCCTCACTACTATCATCTGTATCTACTGAAGCCCCTCCCTGTTCTGGAGACTTTTTGGGGTCCTTCCCCTGCATAGCTTCAGTCTCTTTTTCTTCCTTCAACAATTGGGAAACCTCAGCTTGACGTGCCGCATCTCTCTTGATGGCTTTTGTAATCAAGTTCTCCCTCACACGCTCATCAACCTGTGACCTGTGGCTACACTCGTCAGCATATTCGTCATTTTTGATCTTCTTGAGCTCCAGAGCCATGGACTTACTTCGTGCCTTAGCTACCTCAGCTTTCAACCTAGATATTTCCTCAGCCTCAGCAAAGGCCTTCAGACGCTGCTGCTCGTACACCAGTTCTTGACTCAGACTTTGCAATATGGCTCTGTCAGACCTTTCCTCTAAAGGAGTCCTCCCCTCCTGTTGAACCATAGGTCCTGTTGGACCTGACGTTGTGCCGCCAACATAGCCCCCACCTCCTCCTGCACCTCGTTCATCTGTTGCTCCAGGTTGACTCGGGTCAGAGGCGCTTTTGTTACCCAGAATGTCCTTCTCCTCGACATGGCCTCCTCCCCCTTTGTCGCCACCGTGTACACTACCGACAGCTTCATCTCCACCCTGTCCGGCAGTCTTCTTTCCCCTTCTATCGTTATCACTATCGTCACCGGTAGCCCTTGAGCATTCCCTGCAAGTGTCATATGTCGGATTTGAGCGTCCATCGTACTCCTTACCACACGATACACACTTTTTCTTAGGCATTTATCGTCTCAAAATGACAACAAACCACATACGCTACCTCGCGGCACTTTGAGTAGTAGTAATGCCACCGGCTCCCACAAGATGGCGACTGGACCAAAGTCACCGCACGATTCCACCGGCACAAATATCGTTCTTGTCACGTCAATTCACAACACTCACGGCATTCCCTCTCTCAGCACTTAAAGGAACCCTTCCTACTTCGTTTCTGCAATTCCCAGCGTTCTTAAGTCCATACAACCACGTTTACACCAATATATATGCGCTGGCGACTGCACCTCTTGGAAGCCGATGAACAATGGCGAACCCGAGCCAACATGCCGGAAATAGACCTGGCGCATGCGCAACCACACACTCACATCCTGAGGTTACCCGGCCAAGTTCCCGCCATGAATCGTATTTATACACACCAAATACCTATGTTATTTTGTGTTACATTATTGTCAGGTTGGTCACTATACTGACCAACCCACCTTAGTCTTTTTAGTTCCAGGGGGAGCCACCGAGTGGTCATTACAGGTCGCCCCAACTAGTGGTATACAAATACAACACACCAATGATGGACCTAGGTTAGCCACTACTGACTGACCCCTTGGTCATTTTTGAATATAACTTTGCCATTGTGACTAACACTCATATGACCAACCTGGGTTTGTCTGTACTGACTAACCCTTTCAACCTATGGATTTTCAGTGTGGTACATGCGTCAGGGTTTGAACACCAAGAAAAGTCAATACTCCGTAGCTTAACTGCCAATGAATTCCATGAATGTGTTATCATATTCGTTACGCTTTGCTGTCCTTTTGCACATTCATACCATTTTACATTTACCAAACTGGCATCTTTATGGCCCTAGACCCCTAAGTTCGACACAGCGACATTGACCATTTTGAGGCTTGGTGACATGGGACATTGGGAATTTCTTAAAATCAATATTATATAGCGACATGGTCATTTCTTAAAATCTACATGGGGCATGAGGACCCCTATCAAGGGACACATCATTATACATGTGCATGTGTCTGCATAGCTCAGGCATGAATGGCTCAGGTATCCAGGTGTACTGTGTCTTGGGCATGTTGAAAGGCTGCTAATATCACCCCTGCCCCTTCTTGGTAGTAACAAATTATTTGCATTCTGTTTACTATCAAGCCTTCAAGTCGGGTTCTATTGCCTGTACCATAGATTTACAATTTACCTAGCCCAGACCTGTGCGTCCCATGGTTCTTATAATGTCATGAGCGACATCTACAGTGAGACCCACTTTTTGGAACAAATTTGAACTGTATTGTCCAATTGTCATTTGTGAGTTTGGACAGTAAGAGCGACTTGTAGGACAAGCTTTTGTTACTCGTCTTCATCTAGATCTATACCGCAGTCAATTGATCATGCTGGTGACTACAGTCTAGTCTAGCAGGTACACGCCAATAAAAATTTAAACCTGATGAATAGTACATGATACACATACAACTCGTTGGTATCGCATTGGTGCATTATGGTTTATACCTACCCGTCAGGAGTGTATCAATCTCACAAGGTCGGCATGATGTAAAAATGCAGGAGCACTACCCAGTGGGCACAGAACACTGAATCAACATTGATAAATTGTTGTCAATGTTGATTCAATGTTGATTCAACATTGGACTGAATTTTGTGCCCACTGGGTAAGAGCTGCGTTGGTGTATCATGGCAAAAATAAAGAAGATTGAGCGTGTGAGTGAACTCACAGATGCTTCAGGGTAAGCTGGGTCTCTGACCTATCATGTACAGGTAGATGGTTCATGTTGTACTCTGTTGTTATCACTTATTGGTCAGTTCTGGCTTCAGAAACGAATTCCGATGGTCGATGACAGTGTACATACACCTTGCCGACCTTTACTCGAGTGTCATCCCTAATACATGGCAAATTGTCGCTAATGCATTTAATTTGTATACATTATAGGGAAGTTTATCCTTGTTTTTTTTTTACTTCGGCACTGAATTCCCTACTTGCCCAATGCTAGCACTTTAATATTACAGATTTAGGAATAAAGTTAAATCAACAACAACAAAATTGAAGATGATAGGCTGATCGCATGCAGAGAAAGAGAGTGATATCAGAATTCATCCAGTAGCTTGGAGGTAGGGAGAGAAGACATCTCACCCAGTAGGCGGCAGGTAATGAGTAGGGAACTCACCCAGTAGGCGGCAGGTAATGAGTAGGGAACTCACCCAGTAGGCGGCAGGTAATGAGTAGGGAACTCACCCAGTAGGCTGCAGGTAATGAGTAGGGAACTCACCCAGTAGGCGGCAGGTAATGAGTAGGGAACTCACCCAGTAGGCGGCAGGTAATGAGTAGGGAACTCACCCGGTAGGCCGCAGGTAATGAGTAGGGAACTCACCCAGTAGGCGGCAGGTAATGAGTAGGGAACTCACCCAGTAGGCGGCAGGTAATGAGTAGGGAACTCACCCAGTAGGCTGCAGGTAATGAGTAGGGAACTCACCCAGTAGGCAGCAGGTAATGAGTAGGGAACTCACCCAGTAGGCGGCAGGTAAGGAGAGTAGGGAACTCACCCAGTAGGCTGCAGGTAATGAGTAGGGAACTCACCCAGTAGGCTGCAGGTAATGAGTAGGGAACTCACCCAGTAGGCGGCAGGTAATGAGTAGGGAACTCACCCAGTAGGCTGCAGGTAATGAGTAGGGAACTCACCCAGTAGGCTGCAGGTAATGAGAGTAGGGAACTCACCCAGTAGGCGGCAGGTAATGAGTAGGGAACTCACCCAGTAGGCGGCAGGTAATGAGTAGGGAACTCACCCAGTAGGCGGCAGGTAATGAGTAGGGAACTCACCCGGTAGGCTGCAGGTAATGAGTAGGGAACTCACCCAGTAGGCGGCAGGTAATGAGTAGGATAAGCGGCAGGAGCTGCATCTTAACGAGGAGAGCTGTGTAACCTACGTCCACATACACAGGAGGTGCATCTTGCAGCATTGACAGCAAGGATCTGGCACCACCCACCTGGGGGAGGGGGGGGGGGGGGTGGCACGTGAGGAGGCTGTCATGCCTCACAGCCCCGCCGTCCTCTGTGATGTGCCAACCCAGGTATAGCAGTGTGCTAGGAGGCTAGCCTCTGCCCATGTACTATTATCTAACTACCGGATTTTGTTGTGCCACACGAATTTAGAGCCATAGCAATAATACTCCATTTAATAGTCACATGCTAGGGAGATATTGGTTACTAATCAATGTAGTTAAAGGGTAGTCAATGGGGAGCGGGTTATTCTTCCGGATCTAAATTGTGGATTACGTTATCTTACTTAAGTTGCTGCACTTTGTTGGAGTTCAGTAATTACATGTACATGTAATCTGCCCATGTCTGGCCAGAACAACCAGCACCTACGGTTTTGTTATATTTCCGTTGTCACTCCCGCCATACAATAAAAGATGAATGGTATAGGCGATTGGCATCACATGTGACCCAGGGGAGAGGAGGGGATGGGGGAGGGGGGACGGAGTAGGGGGGTCGAGGGAGCGGGGATGGAGGGAGGAGGGACGGGGGAGCGGGGAGGGGGGACAAAGGGAGGAGGGATGGTGGAGGGGGGAACAGGGGAGGGGGGATGGGAGAGGGGGGATGGGAGAGGGGGGATGGAAGGGGGGGATGGAGGGTGGAGGGACGGGGACAGAGGGAGGAGGGACAGGGGAGGGGGGACGGAGGGAGGAGGGACAGGGGAGGGGGGACGGAGGGAGGAGGGATAGGGGAGAGGGATGGAGGGAGGAGGGATGGGGGAGGGGGGACGAAAAAAAGATTTGGAAAAAAAGAAAGAAAAAAAAGGTTTGAAAAAAAACGATTTGGAAAAAAAAAAGATTTGAAAGAAAAAAGATTTTGAAAAAAATAAAAATAAAAACCTCAAAGGGAGGTAGTCACAAAGCGTCTCATATAGCGTCTCAAAAAAGTGTTCCCTTGCTGCTCAACATAGAAACCAATGGGCCTGACACTCTGGGGGAGGCCCTTTGGTGGAGGTTTGTCCTATACCTGCAGTGCTGAAGGAAAATGGCCAAAAAACACACCAAAAGTGACACTTTTTCAGATGCATTTTTCAGGCATTTGAAGAAGGCTTTGATCAACATTGCAGCATCTATCAATAGGCATTTATCACAGCTTTATGTGAAGGCAACAATTGTAATCCTACAATTTTTATTGACAGAATTATTGATGGTCAAAGTGGTGTGAAAAATGTCTTATTTTTCTGCAGAACCGTTGTACCAGACCCTGAGGCACAGCAGTGTCCCTGGATCAATAACCCATAGACTAATCGATGTTGCAATTACCAAATTGAATAAAAGAGAATTCAGTGATTCTGTGATGGCTTTAGGATCCACTGTTTTTATTAGTCGATGATGTTGCTGCCGATTACTCTGTACCTTTTAACACCATGGCTCATTTATTGCGTTCATAACGTTCGCTGCTTTCGTTGTGCTAAATATTTTTCTTCACCCTCTTTAGGGCCACATGGTGCAGTGTGTCCCTTATTACCATGATGCATCAATGCAGCCCTGGCAAGTAGCTTACCGTGGCTGTATTTGTGCATCATGTCAACTGTATGGTATTGATTCACTCCAGACGGGTTGGTATAATGCATGAATGCAGCCTACGCGAGTAGTCGCCAGGGCTGCATGGATGCATCATGACGACAAAGGGCATACCGCATATGAGAAGTATGCCATTGAAGGGTTGAACGTCTTCTCATACATATCTAATTTTAATACGAATAATTATGATTAAGGCACTATGTGTTGAAGCCCCACCCACTAAAGCCCTATGTGGTAAAGTCGTGTAAGGCCCGGGCCTCCAGCCTGTACAGGTTCCAGGCGTCCCGGGTGGTGATGTTGGTGGCACCACGACTCTCGTACAGCTTGATGGCCTTCAGGTTCCACGTCTGGGTGATGAAGTCAAGCCGCTTACAGCCCCGCCCCACCGCGATCTGAAATAACAAGGACGCAGTGAAGTATTTCAACTCTTAATTTTGCATATATATTTACACCATATTGTCTATTAATCAAATTAAGCATGGGAAATACAGTATATGTCTCAGTATGTCAATACTTCTTTTTGTTGAAGCATCTGGTAGCTTCCCAGCAAACTGACGTGAGCTAGGGTCAATCTGCGTGAGCCTGGGTTAGCCTATTTTGCGTTAAGCACTAGGTGTCTGAATGAGTCAGCTCTGCATGAGCTTCCTCAAAGCTCACCCAAGCTCACACCTCCTGACTCAAATGTAACCAATAGTTTGAGTTTGTTTGAGTGAAGATGAGTCAGGCTTGAGTTAGCTTAATCCTTTTCCCAAAACAAGGTGTGAGGATGCGTGAGCTATGCGTGAGCTATGCGTGAGCTGACACTCATGTCACGCATCTTCACTCAAGTATACATCTGAGAGAATGTGGAAACTGTATGTATAAGTCTACTATTTGTCCCATGTAGAAGGGACATATAATGAAAATGTTGATTTTATTGGTTTTATGCCATGGAATTTTATGATTTCTTTAATGTTTGCAAACATGTGATAATGGGGAAAATGTTGATTACAATCAACAATACTTTGTATTCATATTGAAGTCATAAAAGATGATTACTTTTCTCTATGGGATATAGCACTGCAGTGGTATAATCTAGATTTCACACAGTGTTTAGATAACCCTTGGATCAATTCTTACTAATATAAGTAAGCTTAAGGTGCAGGGATCAAAGTGGTAGCACATACTTGCTTGGGGTTCATGCAAATTCTGAGGATGGGGATAAAACATGTTGCTTTGGGTAATAATAGGGGCACTGCTATAGCTATATGACCTTCAGAGCTGTCCTATGGAGGTCACTCAGGCTCACGCATCCTCACACTCTGAGAGCATGCTTATAAATGGAAGCTCACTCAGATTGACTCATGCTCACGCAATGTATGCTCAGTCCTTTCCTCTTCTCTGATTGGTCAATTTTCAAGTTTGAAAGTTCTTTGTCCTTAAGGGGGTTTCCCTCTGCCATTTTGAACTGACAGACACTGGAGGAAGGTTGGGAGGTAGGTTGGCTCTACTTATACTGATTATTCTGAATTTTGTAGAAACAAAGTGATTGGGTACCTATTGCACAAGCCTATGCATTACAGAGCTATGGTTATTTAAACTGATCTTATTATTGCATACGTTCCTTCTACCTTCCTTTGTCAATTCTCTGTCTAATACATGTATTATATTTCATTTTTCAGATCAAATGTTGAACAAAGGGGATAGACCTACAACCTTCTTATGGATATGATAGACATACTGGTCACTGCAACATGATGGCGGAAGATAGATTGTAATAGAATTGATGCTACTAAAAGAATAAACATCCTCCCCCACTGTAATAATTGTATCTAGCCCTAATATGGGTGGGGGGGGCTTCCCCCCCCCCCCATCACCAGCATGGCTGGTAGTAGTGTCTACTTTTCCCAACAGAGGGAGTTGTGGTGCAAGGGTGTGGGGTTGCGTTGGGTTGCGTGGGTGTGCGTGCAAACTCATCCAATCGGACTGTGTCAGCTTGGGTCACTGTGAGTCTAGCACATGGTGTCAGCTTGAGTGACTTGTGGTCTAACTCAAACCTCACACTATGTACACGTTTTTAACACTTAGTGTGAGGCCTCACACTAGCTAAAGCAAGCTGACTCAAATTTGCTGGGTTCTGTTACTAAATGCGGGCCTTCTTGTCGCGATCGGCTGCTTGGCAGACTGAAAGTAGGTACCCTTTTCTTACATGGACTGATTCACTATTTGGCTCATAAAAGTACCCATCTTGGATTATAAAACCCAGGGACCAAGAATTCACTGTTACTTAGCTCTTACTAAATAGTTACCTGTGCGACCTTCTTCCACAGGGCTGTCCCGATACCCCGGGACCTGTATTCTGCGGTCACGTATAGATCCTCGAGGTACACAGAGCGTCCCTCAAAGGTCGAGTAGGTGAAGAAGTACATGGCGTACCCGATCAGCACGGTCTCCGCCTCCGAGCTGTCGTCACACGAGGTCTGAGTCTCTACAACCAGACATTTTGCAAAGGGTTCCTCACCAAAGCAGTCCTCCTGAAGTTCTTAAAGTTAAGGAAAGATATTGTTTGTTGTCATTGTTCATTGTTAGTAAATCCTTGGGTGATTTGAATTGTTAGATTATGTTATATGCATGGGAAAATATCCAAAGGTTCTGTTAGAAAGTATACATTTACTGTAGATAAATATCAAGTGTCGATAAATATTTCATTGAGGCCTTTCAAGAACGTTACACATGATGTTAGTACCGTAAAGCACTGCCGAGACATATCACAAAGTACATAAACAACTAACATTGAGATATACAGAGCTATGAAATCATGAACTGAGGGAGTTATATAAACAGGACGAAATCTAGCTATGTTAATTGTAACCAATAGAGTTCACCAAAGCTGAGCATGGCATAATCTTTCTGTACTAAGGAAGAGCGAGTGGTGGTATTATTTATATTTTTTGTTTTGTTTAGATAAAAGTCTACTCACGTTGTGGTGTCATCGTCACCATGTGGGAAAGTTTCTCAGACTCTGCCATTTCCTAAATAATCCATAAACACAAAAGACGTAAAACTAATGTACAGGCCATGATAGTACATTATCTATAACTTAGCTGGATCCAATTATACATTCAAAAGTACCATAACGTCAGAAATACCTGTCAATGAGCTTAAACCCGCAGATCTCGGTACCCCTCCACCGACAGTCAGGGCGCAATCGGGACAGGTACTCAGCCCTATTTATAGGAGAGCTGGGGCTTTAAGTATACAAATTGTAATCGGTTTAGTCTAAATAAAAAATTTCCAAAGGAAAAGTAGCCTAGGTGGTCTGTGCGGCAATTCAGATATAAGTATGGATGCTATCCGTGGAAGTACCAGAACGGCAGTATACTGGAAAACACGTGCCTTGATGAGCCGGACGAGGTGCGTGCAGTCTGCAGACACCGCCTCCCGTATCGTCCATGACGACATCTGTACCAAAGTAACACCACACAATCAGCACATATTGGTGACAAATAAAGCTACCTTCTACATCATTTGCTGTTCGTTTTGTATACCTGTATTTATTTTGTATGTTGAATTACCGGTACTTTGTATGTAATCATTGTTCAGACTTTCAGAATCTTACAATATACGGCTAAATTACAAGCGATGTATTGCATTGTTAAAGGCTTAATATATTGCCGATTATTTTGGGAACTTCTTTTAGACCATTTATGCTATAGCCAAAGTTAGCTGAAAGTCGCCAGATCGCTTAAATTATTGCACCATGTCGCCTGTAAAATAGCCCAGGTCACTTCTGACCCCTCTGCAGCCACAGTAATATTTTAACAACAGGGGGATCGGAAATCGTGTGCGTTTGCGCCCTTTTGTTGCATAGTAATGCACGGGCTTTTTCCCTCCCCCACAAGAGCCGTTGAACTCTTAATATCCCTGCTGGTCAAGATATCCACATGTTGACTTCCTCCCCCCTGTTGTTGAAAAATAATCACCCCCTAAAGAGAGACGCCTAGGTAAACTTGGTATATGTCAATCAACAAGTAACGGGCAAGCATCCCACTGACCAGTATTCACCCTACCCACCCAACCCCCAAACGGTGTACCACAGTCTACAGGTAACGTTTACCTCATAGGCTTCTACCACTCAGTTGTGAAATTGGTTCGCCTAATTACCAGCCACTCATTCCACCCCTATGCTTGCTGTATTGTAACATGGGTACTGTATCCATATTAGAAGTGTATGCCCATCAAGTACACAGTGCCATGCTCGTTCAAAGTAAATGTACAAGTATTTT
The DNA here is from genome assembly GCA_947462335.1 of Harmothoe impar. Classification (NCBI taxonomy): domain Eukaryota; kingdom Metazoa; phylum Annelida; class Polychaeta; order Phyllodocida; family Polynoidae; genus Harmothoe; species Harmothoe impar. The sequence continues at coordinate 22,723,537 of OX381714.1, forward strand.
TTATCAGGGCAAGGCTGATAACACACCATTTATAAATGAGTCTGATAAAAATACTGGTATATCTGGGCCGAGTATGGTGGTGGGTTTATCATGGTTTGGCTACAATTTGGTATCGTTTGGTTGGAGAGTACACATGCTGAATACACAAATAGTTTTATCACAATCGTGTACTGGTTCCCTTTGTTGTAATGCATACCAAGCCTGCCAATCACTGATAAAGGGATGTACTGAAGGTGGCATACACTACACACCGGCTGGCACCCATTCCTGTTGGTGCCGTCTGTTGGTGTGCATGGTGGTGGTGCTCACCATGCTGGCTGTACCATACCACCCTGTCTACACAATAGGCCTCTATACATGACTGGAGCACCTCAAGGGTGCATTTTAGATTATTTTTGGATGGGGTTATATTCTAAGGCCTAATGACTAGAAAAACTGTCAGATGACATTAATCATACCTTTCTTAACATTAAAGATACGATTGTATTTCAGAATGAGAAATATTGGGTTATATTTTTAGGCCTACGTTCTTTTTCAAATTTCAAACTTTTTCTCTCATTTTTTAGGGGTCGCTTATAGGTGAAAAGCATTTTATGGAACTGCCAGGAATCAAACCCAGGCCGCCCTATCACGAGTCAGGAATACCTAACCACTACACCACAGCTCCTTGGCTGTCCACCTACACACGTTCCATGTTACTAGATTGGTACAGGAGGGAGCAGTGACCACCTCAGCCAGCCAATCCTGTGGGCCTACCACTCGGGGATGCAGATCACTCATACCCTATAATTTTATAATCAGCCTTGAAAATCTCAATATACATTATTGAATTCCCTTCCATGATAAGGGTAACACATTCGAGGTGATGTTTCTCCCCTCCCCCGATCCCTATTAATCTAGCAATGTATGAGTCATCACTAAATAATTCGATTCAAATAGACGATTTGAAATACAACAAACACAAATATCAGTGAAACAGCATTTATTATACGAATAAATTATGTAGATGTCATTGCATAATTCTAACCATTCCTAAATCGTGTAAGATAAATAAACGATTAGTAAAAATTCATTTCATACAGATTTTTGGAACTTGAAAATACGTTTTATAGCCACCTAGAATAAACTGTCCGCTGGTGGGTAGATTGTCATGCGTCTCCTTTGGAGTCAATCAATTATGTATATTACCCGGTAATGCCCAATCATGGGACAATGCTGCCTATATGTTACTACAATCAGGCTAGCCCTTTACAGACAGCATAATGCCTCAAGGCGTTATTTCTAGTCATGATACATCAACAACTCCCCAGCACTGCCTCGGTGCATCAGTCAGGGTCTACAAGGTTGTATATGAGCCGCATTGGGTTGGCATGATTTAAAGTGGGGATTCCACTGCCGACAAACCATGGGACGTGCACTCGTCTGTCAAAACCCAAAGTTTACTGTATTAAACTTTCGCGGTAGGAGGCAGAGATGGGCGTCAATTTGTCCACAGTGGAATACCCATTTAGTGCTTGTTAACATCAATACGCCTACACACACATACAACAACGTGTACGGCTCTCACTCAGGGACATTATTTGTTTCCACAATTGTGTATACATTAAATCATATGTAGGTTCATGCTTAAATACATGATACAAAAACAGTTTTGGGATAAAATTCCCCCTGGACCTCATGTAATGATCACTCGAACACAACATATATATGTACTTGAATTTTAAGAACTGTTATTCATAACGATCTGTACCTGTATATATCAGGTATTAATATCCAGGAGTTGGTTTTGCGATGCAAATACAACTCCTATCAAATCTCCAATGAGATCCTTCTGACAAGTAAAATACAATGCACGTTTAATATCGTAAAATCCCGCCTTTAAGAGAAATTGTTGTTTTTCTAGAAGGCGGGATTTTACACTAGTACTCTTCATACTATATATTCATGGTTATTGGTGCTCACAAAATTTAGTAAGCTCAATGGCCCCAAAAATACCTTATTGTACCGGTATGTTATCAATCCCGGCATCTTCAGGCCAAACATCACGAAGAGGGAATCCTCAAAGTATGAGGAGAGCTATAAAATCCACTGACATTATATTTTTTACAAATGTATTTCCGGAAATTATACGCTACGCATAATCCAGAGACCAAAATATTTGTATGTTTGGCCTTGGTATAATTAGTATATGTATATAAGTGGTATAAAAGCACACTGGTACAGCATTGCTCCCCTCCAGCAGTCAGCTCCTACTGCTATACAGTAAACTGGGCGGCCGTGCTCTCCGGCAGCTCCGTCACCACGCATGCAAAGTGGTTGACCGGGTTGTTCCGCATCAGCTTCTCCGTCCACTCCCCCCTGACCACGTCGTACATCTGCAGGTAGTTGTGGTCGGTGTCCTGCTCGAAGGAATGGCCGCCGAATATAAAGACGTGCTGGTGTGTGGCGAGGTAGGCCATGCAGCTGGCGTAACGCGGGAGGGCGGCGAGCGTCGTCCACTGGTCACTGTCTGCGTCATACAGCTCACACGGCTGCAACACCACAGGGGGATTGTACACCAGGGATCAGCAGGTACAGCAGTATTAGTTCCCTCATGAAGGCCACACTATATTTTAAGGAAGGGCACTTAAAAATCGATCATCAGCATTGCAGACACTTTTTTGAATACTTTATTCAAAACCAGGAGGGAGATTGATTTTCTTTTTTTTTCAAGTTAGGATGACGAAGGAGGTCGCTTTTCTTTTTTTTTCTCTCGAAAGTATTTTATTTCAAATAAAGAACGAAACGCCAGGACATTATTTTTGTCATAGGACTATTAGATATATGTGCTTACAGATAAAAGCCATGGGAAAACGATTAGCTCACTTAAAGTTGGTATCCAAACTAGGGTTTCTTGAATTGACCTCTATCAATAATAAGCTTAAAACCCTGAACATATACTTCTCTTCTGAGATAGGTACAGAATTCCTGGTACCATGATGAGTCCTAAATGATACTGTACGTGAGGGCTGCCACCTTGTGTGTTATAAGGGAGGCTTGCTCACTGCTCACTATTAATGAGGATGCGCAGTGACATTTGGCTTGGCCCACTTTTTTGTATTGAAATAGTTCTCTAAGATTTAATGATTTCAAATATGGTTTAGAACATCACCATGCTTATCCCTTTGCCAAAAGTGGAATTTAGTCACCACAACAGTTGGGACACTATCAAACTTCAAAAGAGTGTATTTCGTATTTTTGATGGTGTAAATCGCTTTTAGACAGGTGCAGGCGCTATCCGCAAAGCTGATAATCGATTTTAATTGACCAAAGGTCAATTTTTTGATTTCATATAATTTACTTTTGGAAATGCAACTTCCCTATTTTTTCAAAATGTTGTCTATGGATTTGAGGATTTCTAATCTAATTTTACTTCTTTATATATCATCTTGATCTCTGCAGATCAACTAAAACCTTTGTTGACATGGGTTCACTGTCATTATTGAAACATACTAGGTAAAAAAAGAATGAAATAGTCACTCGCTCCATTTTTTCACATACAGTGTATTCAAACTGAGTACACAAAAATAAATGATCAAATAAAAACTGAAGCCTATATAATGGACTATATTTTTCAAAAGCGAAGGCATGTTAGCTTTAGGAGACAGGTAGGGAAGGGGGCAGAGAGTCAGGTAGGGGAGTAGGAGGGTGGCAGGGAGAGAGACAAGTAAGGCACAGAGAGGCAGGCAGATACAGAGGGAGAGAACGGACAGAGAGGGGGGCAGGGACCAGCGTTCACGGGGATTACATGCATTGCCATTTGGCAGCATTATGTAATGCTCAGTTCCAACAAACTACAGCATTAATAAACTGACGTACAAGCCTGACTCTTGTACAAGCCGCACCCCTAACTTGGGAGAATGCTATAAGCCGCACAAGAGGTCTAAGAAATGCTAATTTAGTACTGGCCAATACTAGAAAAAGACCTTGTATAAGCCTACTCTCACGCTACTATGCGAGAATTTATGGTATGCACTGTCTTTTTGTCAGATGCATGAATACAGCAGTTGCATGTAACTTGTGTCATCTTCAACGAGTTAAGGACAACACTGATTCAGTGCTATGGGTCCTATGGCATCTAGGACATACCTTAACGTCCTCAAAGACCTCGTTGCCCACGTAGTTGACGCCGCCGGCTACCAGTAGGTGGCGCCCCGTGGACACCATACAGTGGTAGCTGCGGGAGTACCGCATGGCCGCCCGCTCCCTCCACTCGTCCCGCCCTGGGTCGTAGTGCCACACCCGGTCCAGGTGCCCCCGGTACGGCCCCTTGAACCCCCCACTCACGTACACATGGCCATGGTGGGTCGCACCTGCATAGAGACAGGCAGCCAAAACATATAAATGAGCATTGCTCTGCTTTAGTTTCTAAGATTATCAAAGAAAAATCCTCTATTTTTCAACAATGGGGCGGAGTGATATGGTAGATTTTTGAGCAGTGCAGTTCACATTATTCAGATCCCCTCCACCCTTGATCCCTGTAAAGGGTTGACATTACCCCACCTATCAATGCATCAAGAAACGGTGACTTTTTCATAATAAAGTTGTATTTACGTTAGTAGTAGCAGAATCTTCATAACATTGTCTATAATTGCCATGTTTGCAAACATATTATATCAGGAGATTCACAGGACAATTATCTTTCAAATAGGGAATATTAGAACAGAGAATTTTGAGGTTATCTTTATAAATTTGTCAGTCAAGCATCAGAAATGTTCAAAAACTTTATAAACAACTTTTCTGAAAACTCACCATTTATTGCTGCATTGATCTATTGAAGGGGCCCAGATATTTCGATTAATTTTAGTCCTGGTGTGTTGCATTCTAATTCTGACTTTAAACTGACAGCTGGTGTGCATGCACACCCCTTACTATGATGTCAGCTCCTACCTGCATGCTCATGGAGTCCCACCTCCAGCCCGGACTTCTGTTCCCATGTATCAGCTACAATGTCGTAGCGCTCCACACTGCGGCTGACGGTGTCGGGCCGCACCCAGCCCCCCACCGCGTACAGGCAGTCACCCACAGCCCCCAGGTAGAACAGGCTGCGAGGCTGCTCCATACTAGACATCTAGATGGAGCAACAAGTTTTTGATACAAAATTTATGTTGAATGAATTAATGATATATGACAATAAAATGTATAGCAAGGTACATGTAATTGAAACATACATTAGTCAAAGATGTCTTAAATGTGTTTCATTATCGAACTATCTAATTTCTTAACTATAAATAAAATTCAGTTTGGTAGTTTACAGCATACAAGGCTAAAAAAGGAGGAAGAAGAAAGAAAAATACAGGGCTATTAGTGATTCATCCACTTTTTGGTTACATTGACTGTAATCACTAAAACTGTATTTAGTAAGTTATTAACACTAATCTTTTAGATATTCTAGTGGCAACAGTAATATGTCCTACCGTAGACCACTTGCAGGTCCTGGTGTCCATACAGTAGACTTCCCGACTGGTATGGCGGCCATCTTGGCAGTACTGAGTCTGTCCTCCAGCGACAAACACAAAGACTCCGACCACCACCACGCTCTGCTCACACAGCGGGCGTGGCAGGCGGGGACAGCGCTTTGTCTGTGGATGACAGCTCCACGTTAACTCCTGCTGATCCACATCACACAGACCGTCTCGCGAGGTGATCATTAAACGACTTGTGGAGTTGTTGGATTTGGTGAATCCTCCAATGGCAATGGCACATGCGGTCATTCTACGAGGTATGGCTTTGTGCCCAAGGTCCTTTTTCAGGATGAGTCGGGGGTTTTGCACACATTGATTAGCGACCGATATATCATTCCACACCTTACAGTGGGTGTTTATGTGCAGAGATTCAAGCTGACCAAGGCAGGCGTCTAATTCTTGGCCGTCCATTAATGGAAAACGTATACAGTCAAGCACGCTATCAACAATTCTAATATCATCAACGCTTTCCGCCTTTGTCAGCCAATGTATTGCAGCATTGAATACACTCATCTCCTGTTCTACACATAACCCACCCTGAAGCAGCTGAGTCATTGTATCCAGCTCCAGCTCTGTGAAGTCTTCATTTTGACTCACTTCCTCAAAGTTGCTGCACATGAAGGCCAATGCAGATTCTGCAACATCTTCAAGTAAATACTCCTCTGCGAGGTCATGTATTTTGAAGCAGTCATCACAGGAGAGATGTTGCACCAGTGTGTCTGAACAGAGGGCCGTGAGCCGGGACATCTGTAAATAGGTGCTTACCTCCAGCACTTTAGATACACATTCTATTGTATCAGGAACCTCCTTTTTTTGTATAAAATCTAAAGCCAGTGCTATGCCTTCAGAGGATAGTGTTGGTAAGGTTGTCTGATTCTCCCGGGATTCTTTCATTCCACTATTGAAAAGCGCCTTAAAGAAGTCGCTATGCTCTTCGAGCTCTGTTTTTGGGGCATGGAATGTTTCACCGTCAGAAGACACAATACAAACTTTCTCTGGTGAATCCATTCTCTGTATTGTTTTCCAAGATTAGTGGTGGGAGTACTCATCATATAAGTAAATATTCCTGGAGAAGGAGAGAAAGAAAATACTACATTTAATTATTACCAATGGTTACAGTAAGAAATTTTATAATTACTACTCTCAGAAAGAATGCCAGTCTAAAGCATCACAGAAACACACTAGAAACTGTATAGCACATATCTCCCTCTCCAGGAATATCACACCACTCACAAATTAGGTTATTGAACTCCAGTAATGCTGAGGTTCATAAATCTTTATATATTGGGAACAACCCAAAGCTGTTTTCATCCCATTAACAGATTCACAGGGAGGTAAATCTGCGTAGTGAAACACTTTACTTGGCATTGAGATAATTATTTATGTTTTCAATTATATTCTTCTGCTTCAAATCAAACAGTGCCCAATGATTATGATAGATTTAAATATTCTTTTTCATCCACACAGTAAATTGATGTGGCCTACTGAAAATTATAACCATCTACAATTCATAATGAGAAGAAACTAACAGGTAACTCAAACGATTTATTTCATTTTACATATCATTTATTGTCATCCTCGTATTTCCTGCAACTGGCTTTTGACCCTCGGCCACAGCCTTCAATTTGAATGGTTTGTGGAAGAAAATGAGTTCATTAGCGATCAAACATAGAGACAAAGTCTTCAGGCAGATATGTTTCTATAGATTCATAGTAGTATGTTTTCTTATTGTCCAGTACTTTTTCAGTCCATTCTGCAGTAGCAATATCATATATCTGCACATAGTTGTGGTCCGAGTCCTGTGCAAATGAATGTCCTCCAAACAGATATATTTTGTTATCTATCTCGTGGGAAGTCATGCAGCTGGCAAAGCGGGGCATCTGCCGGAGAACAGTCCACTGGTCACTTGACGGGCAGTACATCTCACTCGCCTTAAAAGTTAAATGAAAACAATGTGTGAAACAAGAAACTTCAATGTTATGAACCAAGATGGCAGATGATAATTTGCCACAACTTCCCATTCTATCGCCAATTCAATGTCAGAAAATTATTATGAGAAAGGCTATCAGTATTTCTTTTGAATGAAAATGATTGTATCTTATCTGTCACCATGCCTGTCCAACCCTATTAGTATTCATGGATCCAATAACTCATCTAAGAATTCTGTTTTAATGTGAAATAATTTCAGTCATAAATAGGCGACCAGATTTTTGTTAAAAATTCCCCAAATAGATGTTGACGCTAACTGGTCCGCTGACAAGCAAGATAATACAAACCTTAACATCCTCAAAGATGTCACCAACAATTCTGACTCCGCCCATGACAAAGATACACTCCTTGTTGGACACCATGCAGTGGAAGCTGCGGGAGTAGGACATCGGGCTCCTCTCAGACCAGGAGTCTGTGTCAGGGTTATAGCTCCACATCCGGTTGAGATAACCTTGTCGAGAGCCGCGGTTACCTCCGCTGACATAGATGTTGCCAATATGACAGCAGCCTATGAATAGAATGTAAATTGGGATAGACCAACAAGAATACAGACAGACAATTTAGTATGGTACATGCTAGCTGGGTAGAAGCAGTATTTTTGATTGAATTTTGTACTTTCAGGTGTATTTTATAAAACCTTCAATTTCAGAATGATAGAATGTAGCACTTTTGATTATCATTGGATTATTTATTCACTGTGTTAATGAAAACATTTTACCAAAGGTGTGGTGTGGTTTTAGTGGTTGCATTAACTCCTAAGGTATTAGCTATGGTGGTCCAAATGATTGAATTTGATCATGATAAGAATAAAATGACATCACATTTACTATGCCATGAATTATTATAATTGCATATGAATAGCAGCTGTCAATACAATAATACCATGGCAATATACATATAATATTGCTGAGGTTGACTATGATAGGGGCTGTGCTAAATTATGAACATTAGATAGCGCATGTTTCCCTACCAGCATGCTCACTGAGACCTATTTCTAGGCTGCTGACATAAGTCCAGGTATTGTCATGAGGGTTGTACCTCTCCACTGTAGGGGTAGCCACCCGCGGACATACGTTCCCTGCCACAGCATACACATAGTTATTGATGGCACAGAGATAGAAGAGACAGCGTTGGGTGTCCATAGGACAAACCTGTGAGAAAATTGGGAAATATAAAACAAAAGGAGAGTCATTAGTTATCTGATCATGATTGAAATTAGTTACATAATTTTGATGATTGAAAGTATTCTATAAATAGACAATAGACATTTTAACAGAAAATATATTAAACTTGTTAAACTTTATATGGTTTGTTAGATGTGCATCATATTGATAAATATTTAAAAAATTCATTTTAATATATTATACTTCTCACGGCATTGATTCAATCAAAATAATGAGTGACTTAAAGTATTCACTCTAATGAGAGATTACCTTTGTCCACTTGTTGAGTCGGGTGTCGTATCTGTGCACTTTCCTGGTGATGCTCCTGCCAGCGACCGAGTAGTGAGTCTGGCCACCTGCCACGTAGAGAAACACTCCGAGAAGTGCTAATCTGTATTCGCAAAGTTTGGTTGGTAGTTTGGGGTAGCCTGCCCTCGGAGTACAATACCTCCACGTCACATTGGCAGTTTCAGAATCACAGATCTCCTTGATAGGGGTAACCATCATCCTCGTGGTGGAGGCCATTGATTGGGTTAATCCACCTAGCTTTAATAAACAGCGGGATAACCGTCGCGGCATCACCCACTCACCCATGTACTTTCTGATGATCAGAAGCGGTTCAGATAATATATCCTGAGCAGTAGCAATGTCAGAAATTACCTTCAGACTGTCCATGGCCAATGACTTCACTTCCTGAAGACATTTGTTTAATTCAGCCTCTGTCATCAACGGGAAGCGAACACACGAGAATATCCTGTCCACTGCACGTGATTCTGTGATGTGATTCTGGACTATCCAGTTATATGAAACTTCAAACACTTCCATTTCTGATACAACACAAAGCTTGCTACGCAGCAGTTCAATCATATCCTCCTGGTTGATAGCAGAAAAGTCTGCTTTGTTTTTTGTTATAACACTAAAATTATCCCTCATGTATCCTAGCGCAAGGTCCTTTAACTGTGGAAGTATGAACTGATTTCCAAGTTCTAGTATATTGAAGCAAGTATCACAGGACAGGATATTCTCCAATTCCTGAGCACAAAAGTTTGTGAGTTTATCCATCTGGAGATAAGTGCACACTTCTAAAATATCAGTGATGGAGTCCAATGAGCATTTCATAGTCCCATTTTGCATGAACTCCACTGCAGATTTTAATCCAGCTGAAGACAAAGTGGGTAGATCAATACGCGTCTCCTGAGATTCTCTCATCCCGCTATTAAACAGAGCAGTGAAAAAGTCACTATGCTCGGATAGGGTCTGTTTACATATTGGAAAGTCATGGCTCTCTGAAGAGACCATGCAGACTTCTGGGGAAGCCATTCTGAGATCAACACTGCTCATATAGTAATGAAATCATTCTTGATATGAGAAAAATATGTCATTTCTTCAATATCTCCTCCAAGGGCATTCTGTGGTCTGCAACAAGAAGACACATCAAAGTTGATCTAGGTTTGATTTTAAATGTCTATGATACATTAGAATAGTCTAGGTTGAAAATATGACTATTTGACCTAATAAGCACCCTCTCCCAAATAAGCCCCCCCCCCTTTTTTCTAATGTTTCTCAGATTTTGTTACTGTTATCAGTTATGTGATATGGAGCATTTCATACATATGCAGGTTTAAGGTGAAACCAAGTGAAGTCATTGGGGGTGATTAAAACCATGTAGAAGTCTCGGAGAAGGGCCAGGAAATGAATATTTGAGGCCCATTTTTCCACTCAAAACTATATTTTAAGCACCCATGGGCTTATAACATCGAATACAGTATATGAATATAAGATATGGATAGCGCATCTGACATAATAAACGTCTATATTTTTATGGCACTTTGGTACTTAAAGTGTAATCTTTTCCTAGTCTATAAAATGCCCCTAATAGGGGGAGGGTGGTTATTACGCTGAATACAGTACACCCAATGCTCCAGTCGTACCAAGATATTTATAAATGTGGAGTCCTGACTACCTGGACGCTTATACAAGACCAGTGCTTTTCAAAACCTCATGCTTGATCATAAAGGTATGATAAGCCTAATAAGATAATAAATTCTAAAAATACTTGGTTTATATCTGGAGTTTTACGGAGGTTATAATTATGTTGTTATTGGAACAGTATAACTGTCAAGTGTACTACTACTATTACTCCTGCAGTCGTCTGCTACTCAGACGCTGCAGTCGGTTCCGGGTCCCTCTCCTAGGGGTCACCTGGGTGGCACATTCCACAATCCACCCCCGTGACCTGGTTAGCATTCAAAGACACTGGGGCCAGGTACAGCCATATTTTTTTCATAGGAATTATATTTAAACAACAAAATCAATTTACATTATTAACATTTTATTTCTCTTTTATTTATGATTTACTGCGATCTGCTATTACCGCATTCAACATAATTAGCACACGTACTTAATAAGTGCACCCCCACTTTTCTTGGCAGAAATTTAGATTATAAACAACTCAGAAGCAACCCTCTATTTTGGGCTATTAAACTTTGATATACTAGAGATGTTTTGACAACATTCTGTTTAATGCACTGTGCACTAATTACGTCAAATACAATGTACCATCTGCCACCAATTATGATATTGAATCAATGCAAGAAAAATATTTCATTAGCGATTAAACTTAGAGACAAAGTCTTCAGGCAGATATGTTTCTATAGCTTGATAGTAGTAAATATTTTTATTGTCCAGTTCTTTTTCAGTCCATTCCTCAGTAGCAATATCATATATCTGCACATAGTGGTGGTTTGCTCTCGTGGCAAATGAGTGTCCTCCGAACAGATATATTTTGTTATCTATCTCATGATAGGTCATACAACTGGCAAAGTGGGGCATCTGACAGAGTAGGGTCCACTGGTCGCTTGATGAGCAGTACATCTCACACGCCTGAAAAAGTTATTGTAAATGTTTTTATTAATGTCACATATAAAAACAAGCATAAAGGGCAAGATTTTGGAATATATTCAAGTGTTATAACATCAGTATGGGAGTTATGTATAAATGTGGGTTACTCTACGAAAAATTTAAAAGAAGTCTAGTGGGGACGGGAAAAACTGATAATTTAATGGTCACATTTAAATCCTTTACATACATACCATGACATCCTCAAAGGCATCATCACCGAGGTAGTTGACTCCACCCATAACAAAGATATGCTCCCTATTGGACACCATGCAGTGATAGCTGCGGGAGTGGGTCATCGGGCTCCTCTCAGACCATGTGTCCATATCAGGGTCGTAACTCCACACCCGGCTCAGATGGCCTTGTTCAGACCCCTGGTACCCTCCACTGACATAGATGTTACCTTTATGACAGCAGCCTGCAAAATGATAAATATATTCTAAAAGTATAGGGATCAGGGATCAGTTTACAGGATTCTATTCTAATGTACTGGGAAGGGGGGGCCTCAGTGCACAATGTACTCTCAGTGCACAATGTACTCTCAGATGATGTCATACATATTGTGGTTTTTGCATTTGGCATATATAAGCGCTGGGGTCACAAATAGGCACTGGGGTTTAGGATCCTGAGTGCTTATACAGGCAAATAAAGTATGCAGGCAGTGATTGAGCTGTCTATGTGCATGGATAATGTACAAAGCCTATTGGCAGTAGATACTCATACCCTGCGATATGTTACACTTTATTAAAAAGACTCTTATTCAAGTACAGGCTCATGCTGCTATGACATTATGGATGAACTCTAAAAATATGTCAAAATAAATAAGTCTGCAAATAAATTGAATGTAATACAATGGTGACACAACAATGAAATCATGAGACGAGCCTAGGTTACACATTGAGCACTGTAACTAGTCAGGTTTTCTTACCCGCATGTTCATTGAGGCCTATTTCCAAGCTTCTGACATAAGTCCAGGTGTCATCATGAGGGTTGTACCTCTCCACTGTAGGGGTAGCCACCCGCGGACATACATTCCCTCCTACAGCGTACAGGTACTTGTTAACTGCACAGAGATAAAAGAGACATCGACGGGTCCCCATTGGACAAACCTGTAATAAAATGTACTACTTGAATGTTCATATATCAAATGGATTCATTAGTAGAAATAGAAGATGTGTATTAAAATGACTCAAAAATACATACATTTTAATTGCAATAATTGTATCATTTTCCATTCCTTTAAAGGTTTGTATGAATTAACAACACCAAATAAAATTTGTCTCATATGCAAGGTTTTAGGGTAAATTACATATTTGAGGTTCTTTGCATATATAAGTTTGCATCATTAAACACAATTAAAAACCTTCAAAAGTGTATAGATTTATCAAATTCAATTTATTTACATATAATCACGTTACCATGCTACTGGGTTTTACTTTGTGATGAACCATGCTAGATTTTTGAGCAATATAATGCTTTAATGCACAATGCTGTTTTATCGGCATGATGTACGACTGCAGCCCTGGCAGTAAACTCACCAGCACTGCAGGCATGCATCATGTTGACTGTACCAGGTTGATATACTCCTGAAGGATCAGTGTGATACAGCAGTCTAATGCTGGCAAGTTACTCACTGGGTTGCAGTGGTGCATCAAGATAACAAATGAATATAAAGCCTTGAGGTGTCATGTAACCATAAGAGAGTTAATCGACAGCAAAACTTACCTGCGCCCATTTGTTGAGTCGGGTGTCATATCTGTATACTTTGTTGGTTGTGTGTCTTCCCCCGATTGAGTACTGAGTCTGGCCTCCTGCCATGTAGAGAAACGGTCCTACAAGTACTAGACTCTGTTCACACAGTTGTGTCGGTAGCTTGGGGGAGCCCTTACCAGGGGTAAGATACCTCCAGGCAACACAATCAGTCTCAGCGTCACACATGTCCTGAACCGGGGTAACCATCATCCTATTGGTAACACTACTGGAGCGCGTTACCCCACCAAGCTTAAATAAACAGCGGGATAACCGTCGCGGCATCACCCACTCACCCATGTCTTCTCGTACAATGAGAAGTGGGTCAGTTAATATATCCTGGGCAGTAGCAATGTCAGACTAGGATTAAAAGTTTTAGAATCGAGGAAATCCACACCATAGGTGTAGTGGCCGGCTTCCATCAAGGATTCTGGATTACATATATTATACTACACAACGTAATTATAATTGATGCACTAATGCTGCATGATTGCATCACGGTTCACTGTCTTAAAACCCTTTCTTAAAGGATTAGTGAATGCATTGCGGTTCACATGAAGCACCATGCTTTCCTCAAAGGGTCATAATTAGTGTGGCGAGATACGGATGCATGAATGCATCACGGTCCACTTGAAGCGCCATGCTTTCCTTAAAGGGTTAGTGTGCAGAGGCCATGTTCACTTTTCCGTAAGGTTTCAACAGGAGCTGCGCGTCCATAGGTTTAGCATTGGGTGCTTTGCTTTTTACACCCTACATACATAGGCTCTATGGTCTCCCGCCCTTCAGCATTGCACTCCGCCAGAGTGATCCTAACCCTGCGTCGTCCCTGCGTCGTCTGCTCGTTCCCCTTACGCATTGGACCTTACCTGCAACCATTCTATATGTTTTTCACACATCTCTCACCCAGAATGCACTGCTCATTCCGGTCTGCTGAACTTTCAATAGGTACACACTGCCAATACCCTAATGACCTTCACCTGCCTGGGAACCTGTCGCTATCAGCTTTCTGAGAGCTCCGTACACTGTTGTTCACGCCTCTACCCTCCCCATACACACACTAAACACTGCCATGCGGTTCTAATTATTAAACTGTATATGACATAGCGAGGCATACACACCATGTTTAAATCCTCAGCTTTTGTCGATCTGCATAGACTTGCACACACCTCATTGATTTATTGTTTGTCGTAGTCTTTATGGAATAGTTATTGTAAAAATATAAATATAAATAACTAAATTAGTAGACTGCACAAGTCTAGTCGCAGGCTTCACAGAAATTGGCAAAAGGTCTGCACCAACCTTCCACCCCTTCACTCTTATATTTGGCTCTTCCAGGTGAATAACTGCCTAATTTACGCATTGTCGCACCTATGCGCATAGGCTTGAACAGCCCAAGTGCAAATAGGTGCGCCGACCTTCCACCCCTTCGGTGTAACAATGGAATTGTCTAGGCGCCCCTCTGCATTGTCTAGGTGTCCCTAGGCATCTAACACATAATGCAAACAATGCCCCTCTGCCGTCACACCTTGAGGAAACATTGGCATTAAATGTGGAAGGGTAGTGGAGCAAGGTCGGCACCCGCCTCAGGTGTGATCACCAACCATTGAGCGCGACTGCCGCTGGGGGGGGGGGGGGGGTAGCATGGTTTGCGCCTTCAAGACCACTCTGGCGGGGTGCAGTGCTGAGGGGTTAGTATGGCGATGTCAGAAAGCTGACTCCGGCCACCCTGCAAAGGTGCCGTTGTTATTGTGGCCAGCCAGAGCATCAGGTCGTGACTGCTGCTTGCCAGACGTGTGAAAAACAATTATTGCAGGTAAGGTCTAATGCCAGACCCGGCGCCAGGTGACCTCGGGCTGGTGGGACACGTGTGAACAACATATAGATTGATTGCAGGTAAGGTCTAATGCGTAATGGAAACACACGGACGACGCAGGTAAGGGTGAATGCGCGCTGACGCAGTGCTCGACGCAGCGCACGGAGTAAAAAGCACACCTCTGCGGATTGCAGTGGTGAAGGGTGGGAGTCTATAGAGCCTGTGTATATAGGGTGCAAAAAGCAAACGAGCCAATGCTAATCCTATGGACGCGCAATTCCTGTTGAAACCTTACGGAAAAGTGAACTCATTAACCATGGCCGGGGACTCCGTCGCCGGCCAAAAATACCTTCACGCTGTCTATATCTAATGACTTCAATTCCTGAAGGCATTTGTTCAACTCTGTCCCATTCATCAACGGGAACCGAACACATGAGAACATTTTGTCCACTATGTAAGGTTCTTTGATGTGGTTCTGGGCTAACCACTTCTGTGAAGTCTCAAACACTTCCATTTCTGATACCACAGAAAGTTTGCTTCCCAGTAGTTCCACCACATTATCTTGGCTAATAGTAGAACACTCTGCCTCTTTTTGTGCAATAATACTAAAATTATCCCTCATGTATCCTAGTGCAAGATTCTTCAACTGTGGAACCATGAACTGATCCCCAAGTTCTAGTATATTGAAGCAAGTATCACAGGACAGGATACTATTTAATTCCTGAATACAAAAGTTTGTAAGATTTTTCATCTGGAGATATGTGCACACTTCTAAAATATCAGGTATGGAGTCTAATGAACATTCTGTACTTCCATCTTTCATGAACTTCATCGCAGATTGTAATCCAGTAGAAGACAATGTGGGCAAATTAATATGAGTCTCCTGTGATTCCTTCATCCCGCTGTTAAAAAGGGCAGCGAAAAAGTCACTATGTTCTGAAAGGGTCTGTTTACATATCTGAAACTCATCGCTTTCTGAAGAGACTATGCACACTTCTTCTGGGGAATCCATTTTGAGATATACACTGCTTCAGTAATGAACTTTTCCTCTTGCCATGAGAATAAAAAAAATCCAACATTTTCCACTTCAAAAATATTTAGGGAGGCATAATCTGCAATTAGGGAATAAAAGAGATATTATATTGACTTGACTGGGGTTGAGATTCCAATAGCACTAATAAACACATTTCAGACGAATCTATTGTGGTGACCTGTTTTACTGAGCCTGCGCTTATGTATTTTGATCAAAGGCTTATCCCTCATGTATGACCGAACTGTTTGATATCTCCTGATGCAATCGGATCTGCACCATCTGCGGTGTGCATAAGACTAAGATTGGTAAGTGGCTGTATATACAAAAGTCTAGGGCTCCCCACCATGAAATAGGATATGCAGCGCTGTCATGCCCAGTTCATCCAGCCACTTTTTTTATGTATAGGTATTGATTTTATGATCAGTGACTAATTGTCACTACCCTATCACCATCACACTGTGAGTGTGACGGGACAAGTTATCGACTGCTATCTTCTTGAGGATTGGTCATTAATAAACACAGAGCTGCTAACCTCAAATTAGTAAAAACTTCAAATATTGTATTTTGTAGGCCATTTGTTGCTTAAAGATCGTATTCATCGTACTCCAATCATCCCAAAATTGTACTGCAGTTGTATTTCTAATTTTAGGGACAATAATAATGACATAAATGTATCGTAAAATGCCAGTGTATAACCTGCATCTCATGTATCACCTGCACCCAGACTTTGTAATAGATAGACTATGGTTATGAGAGGGTAACTCAAAATAACCACAGTAAACTGGCTGGCACCGCTGCATGTGGGTTGGGGAACACCCTGTATCACTCTCTGTACCGGTATTATTGTGTAGATTGTAGTCTATGGCTAGGGCCTAGGCTAGGGCCTAGGCCTGCTACTGTAGTGTAGGCCTACCGGACTGCCTGGTAATGCCAGGCAGGGTTCTCCACAGACTCAAAAATTCTCGGTATAAGCCGCGGCTTGTACGGACGTCCGACTCCAAGAGGGGATGCGGCTTATACAAGAGTATTTGTTTATAGTATAATACCGCACTAAAGTGACAATGTTCACACTCCAGGGCGGCTAAAAGCAGAATTTAAGGGATTGAAATTGATGGACAGCCTCACAGGTGTTTTTGGGGGGGATAGAAAGTACTAAAATGGGAATAACTTCTGTTCTAATTCATGGATTTTCAAAATTCAAGAACTCATAGGCAGCTAAAATGACACCGGCGGCGATCCTGGGGTTATTTGATACTGGCGGCCCTAAAAAGGACACCGGCGGCCCGTCGGTGTCATTGCAGTGTGGGGAGAACCCTGCCAGGTAGTCTAGTCTACACTGTACCGATAGTCTACACTGTACCGATAAGACACTGCCCCCCCCCCCCCCCCCCCCACTCCGGCTATGTAGCCATTGTAGGCCTACCCCATGACAGATGTAGCTGGAGCTGTAGTCAGAAGCCTACTGTAGTGTGATACTCATACACCAGACACACTATTAAACACACACTCAACGTTGTCACACACTGACACCATTTTTTTTTTCAAAATAGTCTTAAACGGTAGCATGTTATGTCTTTATATTGATGGTAACCCTCTGTCATGTGTAAACATACAGTAATACCCCTTTATTACAATGGGTTCTGCCCGGGGTTCTGCTAAAACTAAAGTACCGGTACCCTGATTTGACCAAATATTGATGCAGGCAGCAGGGTGGTCTGGCAGGAACTAGAGATACGGGTCTCTCACCAGTCTAGCAGGAACAAGCTGTACACCCATTTTAAATAAGTATATGTATAAAACTTTACCCACGAATATATAGATTAGGCTTTCCTCTTTAAATACATACCATCCTGTACTGTTGTGATTCTTACTTACAGAGGCTCTGTCAGAGCCTTTCCTATGGAAAATTTAATGACACCTGTTTAGCATAGTGACATATACAATAGCCTACCGTACGCAAGACCCGTGGGCCGTGCATTGCCATTGCCATTGCCACTGGACTGTCATCGCTACTGTAGTCTAGGTACTGACACTGGACTAGTCACTAGCGCCGAGTGACTAGTACCGTAGTGACACTGACAGTCAGTTGGTGATACTGTTTCTATCGCACATCTACCTTGTCACAATTAACCAACTCATTCTACTTAAACAATAAATTCCCAACACCAGAACGAGTGACATATTATAATAATTACCTTAAGGCTCTCTGGACAGCAAAACAAACCAGAAAACAACAACACCCACGTTTTTGTTTTGCCAAGGGTCAGCCTCAGGTCGTGGGACCTTTAATATTTTGAAATATATATTCTACTGACATCATCATTGACATATTGTAAAATACTGAATAACCGATCATGGAATCAACATCGAGATCAACTTATAAGCACATTCAGCTGCATTATTCATCACGTTAGAAACATATTCCGAATTGTGTATACATTTTTAACAAGAAAAGCATGGTGAGACCCAAAATTCTAGTTCTTGCGTTTGACCAAAGGTGACGCCAGAATCGATTTTGCAAAATGGCAGCCACCACAGACCGGCTTCAAAAGCTAGAAGTTGTGGAGCGAGAAATCTCCAATGCCCTACAATGTGCAGGTAAAATGAGAGTTTGATAAATCGTCAAGTGTAGAGTTTACTGTAGTGGCGTTTGATTGGCGTTGTGATTGTTGGGAAGGGTTTGTTTTTAGACCTCTTTGTTACCTGAGCGATAATATGGGAAAACTCCCATGGCATGGGCATAGACATAGTCTCATCAGATGGTCTCATACAGTCATAGTGCACTGCTAGGCCCTTCTCTAAATTGAGTTTTCAACCTCGGCGTCCGCCGGTACCAGAGGCCTTGCCACACAGCTAGGCACCTCCCGATATCTTCATGGAGCGATTTGTGATTCGTTCAGATCCAATGAGAAATCTGTTTCACTTTATGTAAAGGGTAGGGGGGACTTGGAAATTTCAACAGACCAGAAATACAATAAATATGACAAAGTGCCTTCTTTAAAATTTAATACCGGTATTCTTGATTTCCAATATTCTTAGCTCAGGGGGCCTGAACTCTATACCGAGGTTGCGGGTTCCTTAGTAGGGGGCACCATTGCTTGATATGGTAGCTGGCGAGATAAGTACTGATACAGCAATCACAATGGGTACAAGCTGTTACATAATACCCCCTAAGAATTCCGCAGTAAAGGCCAGGAAGTTATCTCATTGGTTGATTATGCATCCAACTACAGGCCTATATCTCCGTTCCCACCGTAATAGAATTCAGGATATCAGTGCTTTGAGTGTGGAGGAAAGGGTGTGCGCACGTGCTTGCATGCACTTTTTCGACCATACAAATTTGGAATTCCTCTATTTTCTCAACTGCATTGGATAGCCTGACATTTCCTCTTTATCAATTCCAGATTTTTCAAAGCCCTAAAAAATATTAAAAACAAGATTTAAAAAGCCACGCCCCCTGCCACCATAGACGAGAGCGATGGCCCGAGCCTGGCCGAGGTCCTCCGTTTCCTGTTCCAAGTCTGTCGTACTCAAACGCTGAAAGTGGTTTGGGGACCGCTCTCGTACTACAATCTTCTTGGCCTTAGTACTAGTACCGTAAAACCTTGGTTATAAGCCGACCTCGACTATAAGCCGAATGTGAGTTTGGGAGTAAAAATTCGGCTTATAACAAAAGTGTTTGAAATTTGTTTTCACTATGTTCCTACATTATTAAAACCTCGCCTACAAGCCGAATGGGAGGTTGGGGCTTAAAATTCGGCTTATAGCAAATAAAAACGCCAAATAAAATTCGGCTTATAGCCGAGGTTTTACGGTAGTACTGTTGTGATATGTGATATTAGGCACTTTGATAAAAAAAAGATTTTAAACAGATTAAGACTATTTTGATCACATTTGATAAAGCTCACAGAGATCTTTCCAAAACTTTTGGAATTAGGTTTCTACCTAGTCTAGAACTGAATCTACAACGTTTTTAGTGTCCGAAATAATGAGCCTGCTCCCACTATAGAAATGGTAGAAGAGTGATTCAGTTTTTGTGATGTGGATTTAACAGATTCAACTAAAATACATGAACTAGACATACTATTTCATCAATAGAATCTTTATTTTCCATTGCATCAACTTGAAATTTTCAGGGCATATCCATGGTGTAGAGTTTAATATGGTGAAGTAGTCCATGTCTCTCATGTTGAACCCATTAAAGGGCAATATAAAACGGCCTAAACTAAAGTATAGATATTAGATACTTAGTGTGGGTAGTGCTCGCCGAGATCGGGTAGAGAGGCCACAAGTATCCTACATATATTCCTGACACGGAAATCCGCGATTTAAGGCACTAATTAATTTATTTAACTTGAATTTTTTCCCAACTTTGGCAGAACCTAGCTCAGTTAATATTGGGTATTTTTTCGCTCTGATTTCACTGAGGGGTAGACTGATAGCCCATCTATAGCACTGGCTATCACAACCCAACATCATCCATCTATTAGTGCCTTAAATCGCCGATTTTCGCTGACACGGAAATCCGCGATTTAAGGCACTAATTAATTCATTTAACTTGAATTTTTTCCCAACTTTGGCAGAACCTAGCTCAGTTAATAATGGGTATTTTTTCGCTCTGATTTCACTGAGGGGTAGATCTATATCATGCGATTAAAACTAGCCATCACAATAAGTAGAGGACAGCTTATTTAGGCCTGAGATCGCGATTCCCGCCGATGCGGAAATCTGGACCCCCCCCACTGCATGCCTTTTCACACCTCTGCCAGCTCATGGCTCACTATCTAAAAAATAGGAAAATGTGTCACATTTTCACCCACCTCAAAATGGCACTGCACCAACTCGCACATGCATGAAATTTGGCACATGGGTAATTTGATATTCAATCAGTATGTGCGTTTTGGAATTTTTTATGTGCTTTAAAGTCTACTGTTTTTATTCAACTTTCAATTTGACCCAAACTTTGGATGAGTCTAGCTCAGTCAATAATGCATATTTTTTCTCTCTGATTTCACTGAGGGGTAGATTGATATTATGGCTTTAAAACTAGCCATCACAACTATTAGGGAACAGTTTATTAGTGCCTGAAATCGCGATTACCGCCGATGCGGAAATCGGGACCTCTCCTGCAGCCCTCCAAAAACTTATCACACCTCTGACAGCTTATCTGCCGGCCCACAGCGGCGTTATCAAAGTACCTAGTGATATGCAACTGGACACCAGTGTCTTCTACTCACTCTGCTTGTCCAGGCAAATCCTCAGATTATTTGCTCCTTTTTTCCAATTCACACCCTTCAGACTGCAAGAATTAATTCGCCCGTTCAATTAGTTACGGCTGTAACTATCAGATAGGACCAGGGCTGTCTGAGAGTTACGGACAAAAGGGTATTGCAGGCTTATAGTACTACTTTCAATTGAATTTAAGCCAATGGCATCATGCTTTAACCTGCTGTATGTTTCAGGTCAGGCGTTGGCTGAGCTGGGGCGCGACAAGCCGGCCAACAAACAGCTAGAGGCACACACCACGCAGTTCCTGAAGACCCTCGAGAGTGTCGAGAAAAACATGTCTGACAACATTATGTACCTAACCCAAGTATCAACCAGTAAGTACAAGGGGGCCACAGGTCAATTAGACGTTTCATAGCCACATAGTGCTTCCATGCATTATGCCCTTTATTGCCATGATCATAAAGGACATGCCAGTATATCATTAAAGTACGCTGCGGCCATTTAAGGGTTAAACGTGTATTTCTCGAAATATTTTGGGTGAATTATTTGTTGCCATAAATATCCCAACATATCTCATTTTTTTACCCCAATGAAACTGATAACTACATTGCACTAAAAGTAGGTACCGCGCATAAGCGAGTCATAGCTGCGAAATCGCCGATCCTGAGAGAAAAAATGTCAATCTTTACAAGCCTCCAGAGACAAGGAAAATGAATGCACAGAAATCTCAAACCCCTCAATAGAAAGATATGGATCTGCTAGTTTGAAATATCATTGGTATTAAGTAGGTTGTACTTGCTATACATGTGCAAATGGGTCAAATTACAGGTTTTGTCACCTGTTTTCCTGGTGCTAATTTGACTCTCTGTCATATAAGGGTGGTTCCAGCCAGTTGTTGACATATCAGGATTTTTGGCTTTGGCAGGCTATAACTATGTGGAAAGTCTATGAAACCAACATGTCTACAGCCTATCAGGTCAGGCTCATCTAGGGCTACAAGGGGCACCATAGTTTTGACCATCTGTGACCAATATTAAAGCTGTCACAGGCTGAAAACAGGCTAAATTAGGCCAAAAATGCAGTTTTCTACAGATTTTTTTCAACAAATATAAGTTTTAAACTATACCATGACAAGAATGGAAGAGGCAATTGACTTTTCTAATCATTTTCCTATAGGAAATGAATGAATGAAATACTGGATATGTTTAAATCCTTCATTACACCAAAATAAAAAGGTCCTGGGTCATTGCATAAGTGTTGTGTACTTTTGAGGCTACGAGTCACTCACTTATTAGGCTAAAAGATACCCCCCTAGCTTTTTTACAGAAATACTATAGAAACAAACTACAAGTTGTAATACAACAAATAACTGCCATGCATATATATGCAAAAACAATATTGTGAAAATATTGAATACTCTTGTCACAATACTGAATTGTAAAGAAACTGGGTAAAGTTGTGTATTTTTTCTGAGACTACTAGTCACTCAGAAATAAAACAGAATATCATCACAGCTCCTATGATATTTTTATATAACTATCAAATTCACACTTAAAGTAGCTCTATAATACAAGGAATTATCCTGAAAAAAAATTCAATTATTCATACATAGCGACACAAATAGAGCAGCGGGAACTACGTATCACGCAACTACGCATCACGCAACTACGCATCACACATTTAAAGCCCAGAGCTGTATTCCATGCACCTAGGGCTTCATTTTGATCTTTGTTGGATGTAAATCGGACCATTATTAAGGGAGCTGTGCTAGGAAAATACCAAGGTTACAAAAATGGCATTATTTTCCCCAGGATAAAACTATTTACGTTTGTACGAGTCACGCAACTACGCGTCACGCAACTATGTGTCACACATTTAAAGCCCAGATTTGTATTCCATGCACCTAGAGCTTCATTTTGATCTTTTTTGGGTGTGAATCGGACCATTATTAAGGGAGCTGTGCTAGGGAATAGTATTACATTACATTTTCATTATTTTAAGGTGACACTACATCGATTTAATTGTGCAACTTGGCAGATTTATATTAAAACAGATGCAACTAATGATTCATATAACTGTAACACACTGAATCATATTCTCATGGTTTAATCTCTAGAGACCTTGATAATTGTCTGATTTATATGCTGTAAAAAGTGGCATGGAGCTAATTATATTTATCTCCAGACTAGCTAGGGTAAAACTCTCTTAGTGCATCAAGGCTGTGGGCTAGTTCCCTAGAACCCAGGACCCCCCCCCCCTAGATAAGGGCATCAAAAGGAACTGTATGCTATGAATCCAAAGTGTGCAGATATGGCCTCTTCAAGTGGAAATATCTCAGGTTCTACCTGGTCTAGAGTAAAATTGTAGAGTATTGAATACTCCCCAATGTAATATCTAAAGGTGTAGTGTAATTAGGAATATACCACCTTTAAATTTGCTTTCTACTCCCTAGCCAAACCATTACTCACTACTCCCTCTCATCATCATGTGGCATATGAGGCTACGAGTCACTCATAAATAAACCCCTCTTTATGGACATGACAAACACACTTAGGATATAGAGAGCCCCAAGGCCCTTATACCAGTTTACAGGCAATATGCCCTACTATAAGTTCAAGTAGAAATTAAAGATATTCTATAGGGTTCCAGCTTCTAGAGAGATCTGACGGGTAGCAGAGAAAAATTGGTCATTGAAACCAGTGCTGTCCAGCCTTGCACAATTTCTCCAATACTCTTAAAGAAATAAAAAAAAGTTATAAAAAACATTACCAGATATTAGAAAAGCATACAGATATGACCCACAATATCTCCTCTACACATCATATATGTATCCCATGGCTAAAGATACTTTGAGATAAATCTAAATGCTAGATCTATTATTAAAGAATAAGTGAGTGACTCGTAGCCTCACAGATACTCCAGGGTATTGACATGGGAACTTTGGCTGGTTGCCATAGCAACACTTTTAGGATTTAACTGTTCCAACTTTGTACACAGTTGACCCAAGACCCTTACTATACTGACCCAAAAGGATTTTTATCTGCTGCTATATTTGAAAATTATCCCACCATGGCTCTCTCCAAGGCCAAATGTCAACGATTGGTTGGAACCACCCATAAACTGAATTTCCCATTGCACCATACATTGCACATGAAATATACCAGCACCATTGATTAGGATACACATCAGGCTTCACTGTGGTCCCCGGGACGAACAAAAATTATTAAAAATTATTACTTTTGTAGCATTTAATAGAAAATATTAGGTTAAAAAACATATTATTATTGAAAAAAAATGTTCGTCCCGCCCCTCACACTGAAGTTAAAAATAGTTATTACAACCATGTGAAGAGAGCTAAGCAATCCTATGGATGGTGCAGTGGCAAAATTAAATCATAGTTATTTTTCTATACAAATCCTATATAGCATACTGGTAAGCTTAAAAAAGATAAAGCTAATTTCCACAAACTTTTATTATGGTATTGATGTTGACATGTCATGGGTAGTATGTGTTTCGAATTACAAGAGGATTGGACTGCTAGTTAACAATCTATGGCACCATTTGCAGTATAGCATTTGTGACAAACGTACATATTAGTGATCTTGCCATTTTTAAATGAATATGACTCAAAAGATACACATAGAAAATGATCTGAGAAAAATTATTCATGCTCTATGTAACATGTAGACACATTACATGTAATAGCAAAGTCCTCAAGTATGTATTCCTTGAACTAGGTATGGGGTCAAAATGGCAGAATGGCCATTTTCAGTGGTAAGGGATTGGTATTTCTGCCATGTTAGAGGGTACAATATTTCAATACAAATATGTCTGAACATATTCTGAAGATATTTATGCAATGTCCATATATGGTTGATTGGGAAATATTATTTTTCAACTGCGAATTGTCATCAAAATAAGTGTAATATCACTCTGAAATAGGCCCATTGGCTATTGAAAATGAAAAATGCTAAATGGCTGAAACTTTTATTTTTCGAAAATTCATATAAAATTAACTACTGAACGGATCTTAAGATAGTTACCATCATTCTTCAGCATTCTTTATCAGCTTCCTAACCAGTATAACAATTTTGTTCAGGGAAGGGTTTCTTCAAACTACCCGTGGTACCTACTAAAAGTTCTGTGTTAATGAATAACAATTTGTTAAGTGCTTAGTACGCTGAATACGGTAGGTCTAATTAGGTCGGTAGCATACAACCCACCAAGCCGTGTTTGATGACCCGTGTGCTGCCTGTGTTTGTGTGTAGGTCAGCCGCACGAGGGCTCCAGTTACGCTGCCCAGAAGAACCTCCAGATGGCGCAGCACCGCCTCGAGCACATCCGCAGCTGTGTCAACGGCCTCGACCAGATCCGCGCCGACCACCACCGCACCCGCCAACAACAACAGGTAGCACATGCTTTTGTGATTTTAGACCCAAAATTGATTTTGATGTCTTAAATGTTCAACATTAAAGTCAGGGTTAAGGCTGTTTTGCTGACGGATTACCCGAAACACACCAATTTATTTTTTGCCTTCATTTTGATGCACACTTCAAGTACACTTTCATCATGCCAGGATGATTGATTCTCCAAGATTCACTGCCAGTGTGACTTGCAGTGTTACCACTTGATACTTTAAAAGAAGTAAATACTTTATTTCAGCACTTTTCCAAATTTATGCTTTAACTATACTTTATTTTCGAGAAAAGTGGAGGAATCAGCCCCAAATTACAGGATTTTATACTTTATTTATACTTTATTTTCAAGAAAAGTTGAATTTTCTGGGGCAAAAGAAAATCTATAGAACTGACGAATTCGAAATAGAGACTTGCAAGATGTGCTGGTATCATAAGGATATTGTCATGATTCTCACCAGTGTTGCATATATGCATCATGCCGACCCTACAGGGCTGATAACTTCCAATGGGTATGAGGGGAGACCCCTAAATTCGACATGGCGATATTGCCTTTTCTTAAAATCGACATGTGACCTAGTGACATGCGATATGAGGATTAAAAAGATAGTGACAGGGGACATGGACATTTCTTAAAATCAACATGCGACATGAGCATTATTAAGCGACGTAGACATGCGACATGGACATTTCTTAAACTCAACATACAGCATGGGGACTCCCCCCCCCCCCCCTACATCTATACCCCATGGCTCGGCATGAATGCTATTCTGGCGAGTCACTCGCAACATGCATCTCTTAAAGCGTTCAAATTAGTCTAGAAATCACACTGTATTTTTCGAGGACCAAATAAAATATATTGTACAGTAAATTCTTAGGTATTTGACACTAAAGGGTACCGTAAAGTCTCGCGTAGAAGCCACGGTAAATCAGAAGCAGCTTTAATTTAATACCAAATATGCCTATATATGGTGCGGCTTATACGAGGGTCTTTCAGGGTATACTACAGTACTAAGGTGGCCATAATTAGATGCCCTGTCAGGCTTATAGGATTCTCCAAAGTTAGGGGTGCAGCTAATACGCGAGTTAAGCTTATACGCAATGCTTTATGGTAATACACAAACCGATCCTCCAGTGCGAGATATAAGGAATACCATGTATGGGTCGCGGGTTATATGATGGGCTTTGGAAATATACTTCAGTACAAATGTAGAAAGTATTTCTCATGACTATCATAATATTCATGCCTGTGTTATACGCAACATGCGGGTTATATGCGGGAGCTTATGGTGTCTTGTATTTGGCAGGCCATGCAGCGGGCAGCCATGGCACAGTCCCAGGGCGACCCGGGCACCCTGCAGAGGTCCATGTCCACAGGGGAGGGCATGCCGCTCATGCAGCAACAACACCAGCAACAACAACAGCAGCAACAACAACAACAACAGCGGTTCACAGCGGCAGATGGAGGCATGGGAGGCGCGCAGCGTGGCTACCCCCAGGACCCACACTGAGTGGGTGGCTGCGGCATGGGTGGATGAATGTGTGTGTGCCCTCAGGACCCACACTGAGTGGATGGGTGCGGCATGGGTGGATGAATGTGTGTGTGCCCCAGGACCCACACTGAGTGGATGGGAGTGGCATGGGTGGATGAATGTGTGTGTGCCCCAGGACCCACACTGAGTGGATGGGTGCGGCATGGGTGGATGAATGTGTGTGTGCCCTCAGGACCCACACTGAGTGGGTGGGTGTGGCATGGGTGGATGAATGTGTGTGTGCCCCAGGACCCACACTGAGTGGGTGGGTGTGGCATGGGTGGATGAATGTGTGTGTGCCCCAGGACCCATACTGAGTGGGTGGGTGCGGCATGGGTGGATGAATGTGTGTGTGCCCCCAGGACCCACACTGAGTGGGTGGGTGCGGCATGGGTGGATGAATGTGTGTGTGCCCCCAGGACCCACACTGAGTGGGTGGGTGCGGCATGGGTGGGTGAATGTGTGTGTGCCCCCAGGACCCACACTGAGTGGGTGGGTGCGGCATGGGTGGATGAATGTGTGTGTGTAGAGATGAGCTAGTACAGATACAAGTGTAGCATTAAAGAATGTGGGAATTCCATAATGTAGTCCGTTACGTTGAAATAAATAATGTAATACCCCAACGTAAGCCGATCTATTAAGCAAATTTCAGATGTCAATCGGCTTGTAAATTTGTCTAAGAGTAGCGGGGGATCTTAACACCCAATTTCCTTGAATTGGCATATCAAACAGTTTAAGTCTAAAAGAAGGCCTTCATTTTCACGATTTTGGAGTTAAACTACCAAAAGTACTAAAATGCCATAACATTTTTTCATGAGGGCCCAGAGCGCTTATAACATCGAATACGGTATAGCTCCCCATCAAACTAGGCGGTTGTTTTATCAGGGAGGTCACGGTTTGTGAGAGTTTTACTGTATCCTCATCCCGGGTGTACACTATGGGCATCCATGACGTGTGTCAGAGTGAGTAGCTGCACAGAAAGCACGTCCCGAGCACGCACCACGGGGGTCCTGTCAGCGTCTCTGCTCGCATAGCCTGTGTGGATGCTTGTGGCCGTGTCTCACCACTTTCAGCCAATGTGAACGTCTTTGACCGGATGCCATCTTTGACCGGGTGACGTCTTTGACTGGGTGCCATCTTTGACCTCCTCACAGGAAAAGGTGTATTTAGGGCAGGTGAAGAGATATATGGAGATATAACCACCGCCATTTTCTTTATTTTATCCCTTACATATCAAAGAAGAATTTTTTTTTTAAATCTTATTTTTCATGGTGGCCGGTCAAAGATGGCACCTGGTCAAAGATGGCACCTGGTCAAAGATGAAACCCGGTCAAAAACGTTCACATTGGCCCAAGGTGGTGAGACAAAGCCTTGCACCGGTATTTTATATTGTAGTGTCCTCCTTGGGGAGAATATACAACATTGACTTAAAGATGCAGTTTTTTTGCGATTTCGTTTTTTGTAAAAGACAGATTTCTTGCCAAAGTCTTAAAGATGAGGCTTTTGAAATATTTATTTCAAAAACAATGCTCTAGAACAGGCGGAAAGCACATTGGCATATTTCACAATCCGACGGGTTTCACCATTGGAAACAATATTGTTTTACTATTGATAGGCTTTATAATGTTTTGGTGCCCCAAAATATCTCAAAGTAACCTAAAGCGCACCTATTTCTGTGGCGGGGTCCAAATCTAGGAGCTATTATAATGGGAAATTGATGTCAGGAACCTAGACTGTGACATAAACTTATGATAAAGTATTCTTTATTGATGTTCATGATTGCTACATACCTAAATACTTGTATAGTCATTGTAACTTCTGGTACACATACGCGACACTTGTATTGATACCAAGGAAAATATCTACTTTGTTATGATGTTCTACTTTAGAAATTAAATCTGATGCTTATTAGATAAAGAAAGCTGCATATCAAAGCAAGGATTAAAGACGTTTAGTGAAGTAGCACTCACCTAAACAATGTATGTTATTTCTAGTAAAACTAAATTGAAATGATCTCACTCATTGTGTTTTATTTTATTGGTTAAAGGTAATTCTGGAGACTGAATAAAGTGCCCAATAAAGCAGAATACGTTATATGGACTTGGGCTGGATTTAACCTGCCTATTTATTATAATATATATATTGACTTTGACACAAGCCAACTAAGAGAAAAAAAAAAATTAGATAAATAACTAACCACAATATATAAGACAATGAAAGCGAGCAGGGAGCAGTCCCACCTCTCCGGGCGGTGCTGTGGCATAAACAAAGCCGGTAACCAACGTACACATGAAGCATAGCAACAGAACATAGGGGGCGCCCCTTACCGGGTAACACGGGTTTGGCGCGCGCGAATGACCTTACCAATAGAGGAGACAAGAGACTCGTATCCAACCATTGGTTAAAGGTAATTCTGGAGACTGAATAAAGCACAATACGTTATATGGACTTGGGCTGGATTTAACCTGCCAACACCCAGAATTACAAATAACCATACATACATGTATAATATAGAATCATTTTTTACACATAGCGTCAACCACCATTTTATCCAAATTAATTCTAGAAGATAAAGGCTTAGCCAAATAAATTAAAGCAGTAAGGCCAGCCCAAGGCTAGCCCAATCACCCGTTTGTCTAATATCCTCTAGCGGTACGCCACAACTATGTAAAAAAGCAGCACCAGAACGCCTTAAAGAATGGCACCCAGCCCCTTTGACATCCATGTTGATAGCTGATAACAATCTCTTTAAATAATTATTAAGTACCGGGTAGGTAAGTGGAACCAAAGCTCCAGAAACCTTTAACATGAAAACAGGTGAATCTCTGGTGGAAGATGGACAATCATTGAAATGGTTAGCTAACATAGTCGCTGCACATAAAGGTGAGCCTATAGCGTAAGTGAGAGGTACCAAATGTACACATTGACCATACTGGATCGTTTTAGAACTTGAGATCCTTAGTAATACACCCCAAGGCATAAAAGTAAGAGAGCTCCTACGTAGGAGATGACCCTCCATTTTGAAATATTAGGTACAAGGTTACACTTCCTCAACAGGGAACGAAAGCTAGTGGCTATACACGCCCACATACATCTTTCATTTACACTCAGACAATCTACATGCATAAACATATTCAACAAATTCTCTAGCGTTAAAGTCACACGTGTAGGTACAGGATCACCTAGGAGTCTCCTGAGGCCTTTTAAGGTAGTTGAAAAAATAAAATTCAACCTAATACCCGAGACATCATAGCCAAAATACTTGTTTAAACTAATGACCCCAGATACATAATTATCAATGCTAACATAGCATAGAGAGTCTGACAGGAAAACAATGAACTTGCACATAACATCCACAGTAGTTGGGACCACTGCCACCATGATTAGGGCGCAGAAAGAAATATACTTCTTCCACTGAGAGGCTTTTGTACGCCATGTGGACTCTGACCAACAGTAGGATCTAACTTTAGCTACTTTCGTCTCTAGCCTTCGTCGCAACAGGAGTACATCTGCAACAACACAAACCCATAGGGATTTTCATATTATTTTCATACATGCGAAACAGAGCATCAGCAGTCACATTCATTTTTCCTGGGATATGTACACTTACAACATGACAATGAAACAATACACTCCACCAGAAAATTCTACGTAATATAGACAAAGCATAATTATTAGAGCTCTTTCCAGTATTCAGACCTGTGACAACTTGCGTATTATCAGAAAAGCAAACGGCACGACAGTTCCTCCAGGCAGGGCCCCACCTCCAGAGAGACTCCACTACCGGGTAAAGTTCTTGAACGTTTATGTTATCAGGTATGTCCTCCCCTGGGCAGTGTGACAGGTGGGTGTGGCTGTCACTCGCAGCATCTAAGTCCATGTTCCACATGCCTGCCAGCCAGTCTCTGCCCCATTGTCCTGTACCCTCCTACCCACCATCTTGGCTTCTCCATTAAACCAAGTGGCGAAATCTCTCCACCATTGTAGGTCTAGAAAAAAGTTCTTGGTGAGGGTAATACGTCTCTTACCGGTAGTGAAACCAGATAATAAACCAATAATTCTATGAGAAAAAGTTCTTCCACCTCTTACTACCGTAGAACAATGACCTATGATACCACATAGCCTCTGAATTTGCTTGCGTGTCGCCTGATGGCGACCAGCAAAGAACGTGAGCTCCTCCTTCAACTTGGGTATTTTATCATCCGGTAGTAACAACTTCATCTGAACCGTGTCTATAATTATACCTAGATATTGTTGGACTCTGGAAGGTGACAGAACCTTTTTATAAGAAATATTAAACCCTAATGAACGTAGAAAAGAATGAAGGGCTAATTGAGCCTCCTTACATGATTAAAAACTGTCACCGATCAGGAGAAAATCATCTAAATAACTATAACACTTGAACCTGTTAGCGTTCATATACCTAGTGACAGCGTCAGTCAAATTGTTAAATATATATGGGGATGCACGAGCCCCAAACGACAGAAAATTATCCTCTATGTACACGTCTTGACCACCCACACTCCAGGACAGACCTTGGAACTTTCTATCACCGGGACGAATCATACAGGTACGGTAGGCAGCCTCTATGTCTGTTACCGCCAAAAAACAGTTTGGGGTTAGGCTCTCACATATCTCGTCAATACTACAAAACTTGAAATTATTAAAGGTGCTCGACATATAATTATTAATAGAAATGCCCTCAGGTCTGCTAGCGTCAGTGATGGGACAATATCCACCAGAAGACTTCTCAACAGCCCCCAGGGCATGTACCCAGTGTGGCTTCCTATCTACAATACTGAGTTTACCGGTACTAACCTCCTTCAAAATAATATCATTCATGAAACCAAACGCGTCCCCTGTAGCAGAGGCATAATTAACACATTCATATGAAGGGATATCAACCAAAGGATCCACGATTTTGAAACCATGCATAACCCCGTCCAATAGGAACAAGCTGTCAGGATCCCATGCACCGTATACATCATTATCCCCCCCGACAACATATTCTTCCAACCACAAGGCTTAAACTGTGACTGGACCTTAGATACATTATGTACACAATTAATATCCCACAAGGGACTATAATCCAAATAAGCTATAAGTAAGTCACTGATACTGTCCATACATATAACTTTGTCGTCGCGGACCAAGCCGAAAGTGTCAACATCACAGGTGCGCTCCTTGCCGGAGTCCATCTGTACCCCCCCCCCCTGCTGCTGATGGGGGTTTTAAGAGGTGTAACCTTGGTTGAGACCTTGATTCTGTTGGTAGTATGAAGACTGTGTCGGCCTGTTCTGCTGCTGCTGTCCCTGTTGAACGCCATTGTTGTAGCTGCAACCCCCTTTAGCCCTATGTGAGCCTCGGCACACGCAACAGACATGTTGTTTATGGCATGGGTTGTATTGACAAGAAGTAAAGTTCCAACTAGCACAGACGTCGTCCGGGCACCATATTCTCGGCGTGGAAGGCTTGCTGGAGCCACCTGGCTTCCCGTTTTGAGACGAACCCTGGAGGAGCCGCATGGCTTCTACATAAGCCTTCGTGCTTTCGATACCAAAGTGAGTGGCATTGGCAGTGTGTTCTGCCGCTGTAAACCTGACCTCTCCCGAAGCCACTTTGGATGTAACGTCATGTTCATATCTGGCCACTGCCTTGGGCATGTAGGTAGGTCTGATCTCCTTTAGGGTGATGTACTTAAAGTGTTCCAAATACCCCTGAACGTCGAACCGAGCGTCGTTTGCTTTAATGATGCACTCAGTCACACACACCATACCGTATACTAATTCTCTATAAGACATCTCCTCATAGCTTTTATCTAAAGGTAGATGAAAATCTGGACGGATCCAATGTCGTGATCGCTTTCTGCAGGCCGATTCACTCGTCCAATGGAAGCCAGACATGCCACTACCCTCACCTTGCATGGGTAATCCAGTGTTGTTGACATCTGAAGTTGCCAACCCTAGAGCCTGTAAGCCTAAACCAACAGACTCCAAGCCAGCTTGAAGAGTTGTCGCTGCTGTCGTGCTGCCTCCTGAAGCCAAAGCCAACGATCCATCTGCGTAGAACAGTTGACGCTGGAAGCCATGCTCACCCTCCAGCGTCCATCCGGTCCCCGGGGTCTTAGGCTTAAACCCTGGAGGCGGTACAACTGGCTTCTGCGCGTCCGGCTTGCTACCCGATCCGCCATCTTGGCCCGAAGCCAACTGCTCCTTTAGCTTTGCGTTCTGAAGGTTAATCGCTGCCAACCGCTCCTCCATTGACTGCATCTCTAGCTTACGCTTTAATATGGCCTGCTTCTCCTCTGCCAGTTTAAGTTGCAGAGAGACATTCTGTTCCCGATCCATGGCTGGTGACCCCGGCTCCTCCGCCTTGCATAATTCGAAGGCTTCGTCTTCCTCCTCGTCCAACCCACCTTTAGAGTGTGTGGGTTTAGCACATTGGGGACACGCCGATTTACGATGGTCATAAACAAAGGCGCAGCTCTTGCAGGGCTGCATGGCTGTGGAATTAGATAAATAACTAACCACAATATATAAGACAATGAAAGCGAGCAGGGAGCAGTCCCACCTCTCCGGGCGGCGCTCTGGCATAAACAAAGCCGGTAACCAACGTACACATGAAGCATAGCAACAGAACATAGAGGGCGCCCCTTACCGGGTAACACGGGTTTGGCGCGCGCGAATGACCTGACCAATAGAGGAGACAAGAGACTCGTATCCAACCATTTATTTTTTAATTTTGTGTTAAATTATGCAGCTTGAAGTATCGTAAAAATGACATTTATGGCATACAAGTAAGCTTAATATTAAAATCAGGAGAACAGCGTTTTCATAGGGGAGGTGTAGTCCCAACGTTCTACAGACCTAGTCCTACAACTCTTGTCAGAAACGACACTTTCAAATCTTTTAGGAATACTAGTCCGTTTCCTTCAATCTCTTTCCTTAGATTGTATTTATAAGTTTCCTACAGAAATTGCCCAACATTTTAAGATTTCCTACTTTTGTTCTAGAATTGATGCATCATTTAGTGCATCATTTCGTCGTTTCGGCTGTGTGTCATTCCCTGTTGATTGGGCAAGATGATTGAATAAATGCAGCACTCGCAAATTACTCACTAGGTCTGCATTAATGCATCATGGTAAACTGGTATACTATAGTGCATTAAAGCACTATGCGGCCCTTAAAAAGTTGATAAACTAAATCCATTAATTAACTTATGACAACTGGTACCACTTTTCCACACCAGTGACCTTGAGTTCATTGACGTTGTCCTTGTCATACATGTGGCACTGCCTAGTGTCCTGTGTGTAGTAGAAGCGGTGGCACAGCGGCCGGGCTGTACACATAACGCCACACTGTATGGCCGACCTCACCTGTACGGTGCCAATAAGGGACCCGCTATGGCCGCTCACCCCTGCCGCCATACCATGGAAGTGCAGACCAACTGGAGACAAAACAAAGGCAAATGATTTATTATAAAGTTCTTTTTTTTATCAATGAGGGCAAGCAGGGAAAACACCCCATCATATCTATGAGAGTTCTTTTTTCATATGAAAATACAATAACTCAACAGGGACAGCATGGGTGTATTAACCATGTAGGTGGGTATACTGTATAAATGCAGCAATGGTGAGAACCCCCCCCCCCCCAGCTCTGACACGATACAAGCAAAGGGCACGACAAGGTAGCCTCTCAGGATGCATGCACCCTATGATAAATGCTGTAAACGATTTTTTCTTACTCTGTAAATTTTGATATGGAACAAAAAACAAAAATTGTTTTTCAGTTACTACCAAGAGACTAAAATGAAAATCTTCCATTTAGAATAATTGAATAGTATTTATGGCAGCCAGAAAGTAATATGTGCCAATTTCCCATAAAGAACGTTTCATTTACATTACAAATAAAAGAATGTTAGCACCAAAGATGGATTAATTCTCAGGAGACTACTGCATTCTCCATCAAAAAGTACCCTGTTGTGCTGATCACGCTTTTAAAAGGCATGCTAAAGGTATTGCTAAATGTCAGGGTCTAGTGCAACAGCAGCATGGATTATTTGCTATCAACATATATAGTAGGGGTTCCACGGAGAAATACTCATTTGGCAATATAACCCATTGACTTTGGCTTGTACCGGTAATGGTAATATTATTACTATGTCAATGACATCAGTACCTATACTGCAAATAATACCGGACCACACTGTGCATAGGCGTATAACCGGGCGTACAACAAACTGTAAACCAGTGTAGTGGTTCGGAATCTCAGAAAGAGAACAAGAACGTCAGTTTCCAAGTGCGAAGTAGAAAGCGTGTTTTATTCAACGTATCCCTATTACAATTGAATCTAGTCTTAACCCGAAGGGTAAGACGGAGCAGTCCTGGTTCAATCTAGTGATTGGGGTAGGGTAATGCTGGGAGTCAGCCGGGCCTGCACTGACTGGCGACTATACGAGGAGGGGAGGTTTATATACCCCCTTTGGATGTGAAATGGACATGGTCACGTGTCGGTTGGCTCCCGCCTGAAACGTGGTGCGCAGTACCCGAGAGAGGACAGTCGCCCCCTCTGGGATACCGCCCACACTAACGCCAGGCGGGAACAACCCGAACTTAACCCTCCTCGGTCACCTGGATATAAATGATTACCGTAGTAAACCCCTACACTACCCCCCCTAGACAACACTAGGTGTGGTAAAAACCTGAGTAGTAGACTCATAATAAAATAGTTTGACAACCAGAAGTAGTTTGTCTATACACTATACACAAAGGGTTTTACTACCATTAGTCATATGTAATATATGATGAACAATATTAATGGAATTAAGGCATTACACTGTCATAGAAACCTTATGATATGACTTTTACGTTAAGTAGTACCCGAAGTAGTTACTAACAGTTTGTAACTATCTTTTGATAGGAAATACATATATAGTCCTGATAAGGACCTTTAAAAATATGATCGGCAAGTGTACCAATTCCGAAGAATTATTACCAGTCCTAAAAAGGACTCACAAGCCTAAAAAAAAAAAAAAAATTACATAGGGATACATGATAACTTCTCTCCGCACCAGAATCAAAATTTTTTATCACCTCCGTTTTCCATAACAAAATATATCTACGACTAGATATACATACTCTTATTTACATCCACCCGAAGTGGTCAACGTTTGAACACAGTTATGGTTTATACAGATCTTTGGTAATATCCTGAGTATCATAAACTATCGTAGTGTATCAGCACCATAAATATATATATTAGAAACATGGACGAGAATGTACGTTTTAATAAATAATCTGGAACTGGAGCGGTATACTGCAGAACCTCACAAAAGTGCTATGGCGACTTAAAAAGTCGGGTACTGGGCTGATCTCCGGATCTGCTTCGGGACGAGTACGTGAGGTGCTCTCCTCTTCATCTTGGACGACTGAGTGAGTTGCTCTCCTCTTCATCTTGGACGACTGAGTGAGGTGCTCTCCTCTTCATCTTGGACGACTGAGTGAGGTGCTCTCCTCTTCGGGTCTACCAGCAAATGGTAGACTCCTGTAGGTGCAATGTTTGTTTAAACGTTTACATATGTGGAAATATTATTAACACTTGGTATGTATATCATTACCTCAGAACCTAAGGGTTCTTTTAATATGAAGGGGTAGTCCCTTCATATTTACCTTCGGCTTCCCTAGCCGAAGAGTTCCTGAAACAGCTACAGCTGTATTCAGTTAACCCGAAGGAGCTTTGTTTCAGCCTTCGGGTACCTCCTTCTTTTGGATGGCCTCTTTCAGCTGATCCAGGCTCCCATCCCAGTCCGAGAATTTTATCCCGAGGCAAACTTTAAATTTGGCCTTCATCTCCCAAATTTCTTCCTGGAGATCCTTACACTCCTCTCGGACTGTAGCTTCCAGCACAGCGGCTTTGTCCCGCTGTGCTTCCAAGAACCTAGTCTTGGTAACTACCTCATCGGCAGTGTCCTTCTGAAGGCTCTCCTTTTCCTTCCGGTGACACTTCCTGACCCCCCCAATGAAGTGTTGTAGCACCCTCTTGTGGTAATCCTCAGCCATCACCCGCTGTTCCCTCTGGAAGTCATCCAGAATCTCCTGTCCGATCTGATTGGACAGCGGAGCATCCTTAGGAAAATTGGATGCTATTGGCGCTACACTAAGAGTGGCCGCAGGTTTCTCCTTCTTAGGTTTGACCTCCTGAGTTTTAACAGGAGGATCTACGGTTGGTTTCCCAACCTCAGTCGGCTTCCCTGGTGGTGGAACCGGCTTATGGGGTGGTGTCGCCGGAGCTGGCACTGGACCTTTTTGTGGCGGAGGAGGTGGTTTCATAGTCTCTCCATCCGGCCCAGTGATCCGGTGAGCAGGCCTAAATGCCTTGTGTGATGGCGGCTGTTGTTGGTGCCGCGAAGCATCCCTACCGGCATGCTTTAACACCTGCTGGTGTATTCCCGAAGGGGCGGCTGGTTCCGCTCGTCCCGAAGCAGATGAAGGTCTGCTTGTCGGGCCTCCTCGGTACCCGGTGTCGGGTAGGACACCCCCCTGGGTAGACGAGGTGGACGCCACATGTCGCACCAAGTCGTACCAGGACCGGGAGGGTTCCTCCCCAGGACTCCTGCGTCCCCGTCGGGCCAGCTCCCTATCAATCTCCCTCTGGTGAGCGAGTTCATTCTCGCGCCTTCCGGTATCTTGGGGGGTCTGGCCGAGCGTCTGAGACTCCTGTCCAGGCGCCAAGTCCATCTCCGGATAGTCAGTAGATCTATCCGCAGATGCCTCATAGCTACGACCACTATGAGAGGACTCCGTGTAATAACGGGAGTCAATCTCCTCAAGGCTGAGGGTCCCTCCTCTTCTTACATGAGTAGCCGGGCTGGTGGACCGAGAACGTCCCCGATCTCCTCTCGGCTGCTCTACCCGACTTCGGTAGTAGTCCCTCGGGTCGGGTTCTCTCCCACCTCTCCCCCGGCCTCGATTGGCAGACCGACGGAACATCTCTGGTGGGTATTGGTCCGGATCCAAGTCAAACTTCCGTGGACCCGGGACCTTCGCAAACCTCGCTACTGTGAGCTTCGATTTGCTTTCTGCTACCTCGCAGAAATACGCCTTAGAAGAATTAAGGCTCTTCGGATCCTTCTTCATGACATCTTTGAACGCGTCTATCACGCGTTCATGCAGGGCCATTACCTTGGCTCTGGCCTCTCCGCCTCCAATATTATGGAGCACGGTCATATGCTTGATTAGGCGTCCACGCCTAGGATGTAGGTGACCCGAACAGGTAGTGGTACCTGCCCCCTCCGGATCGCACTGGTACACCACATAGTGATGGGTGTGGTTCTCCACTAAGTGGCGCAGGTACCTTGCCTTAGTGGTGAAGGACACCTGTAATTCCAGAGATGACTGGCATTTCTGGAATGGACACTCAAGGTGGTCCCTGTCCCAATGTCGGACGGCCCAGCGGATCTTTGCCTTCTGATCCCTGGTATAATAGGTTTCCGGGAAGAAATCTATTTTCTTGAGCCAGTCCTCGTAGAACTCGCTCACGAGAGGATCCATTTGGGTGGCTCTACACCAATCCTCATCGTCGGATCTCCCATTCAAATTTATGCTGGGCGGGATGGAGAAACGCCCTGATCCTTTTGCGCATTTCCC
This sequence comes from Harmothoe impar, assembly GCA_947462335.1. Taxonomy (NCBI): domain Eukaryota; kingdom Metazoa; phylum Annelida; class Polychaeta; order Phyllodocida; family Polynoidae; genus Harmothoe; species Harmothoe impar. The sequence goes on from OX381714.1 coordinate 22,762,506, forward strand.
CCAGTAGGAGGGAATGAATCCCTGAAATCCACCTCTGGCGTTATTCCAGATGTGTTTTTCCAGGGCAGATCCCGACTCACTTCCCGAGCTGACGTCGGACTGATGTCCAGCAGCCACCTTCGGGTCGGGCGTCGGGTCGGATTGGGTGACTGTGGTCGCCGGATCCGTCGTCTGGGAAGGAGATTTTGGAGCCGCAATGTCCATATCGTCCTCCCCTGTAGCAGACTTCCCTTGGGAAGTACTGCTCGTATCAGATTTATCTGATACTGACCCATCGGTCATAATCCGCTGGGCGTCTGGTACTCTCTTTAACCGGGCTGACTCATTCCTCAGGGCTTGGCGACCCCGAGGCTGGACAAAAGGGGATTCACCTTTTGCAACTACCACAGTCCGGATATCCTGACTGTGGGGACTGCTAGTGCGGGTTACAGAGTCACCCCTTCGGATGTCCCTGCTGGCCTTTGCTGCAGCGTTCTCCTCTGCCTGAGTCAAACTCTTAGTCCGAGTCTTGACCATTTCCTCCACCGTCTCGACTATTGCTTCGTGACGGCTGAGGCCCTTCTCCGCCATGATTGTTTTCATGCGGTTATAGTCTATCTTATAGACCTCGTAGGATAAGTTGGACCGTATTAAGTCCCTATATCCTTCAACCGATTTCGGTTCCAACATCCCTACTGGGTTGTATCTGCGGTAGCAAGCTACAGCAAGGGTAGTGGCGCCGAGGTACACACACCCCGACGTCGGCCATCTCGGCGTCAAACAAGCCCTTCCGAAGTGCTTTACACACCCGGAGGCCTTGCTGTAGATTCTCCCAGGTGCTAAACCACTCTGGGGGCATGATGCGGAGAGCTCCCGCATCAATAAATTCTTGCAACATATCCACTATGTCGTTCGGGATAGGTCTAGGTAGGCCTATCTCCGTGGCGGACATTACGTCCGGGTGGAGATTCATCTCCCTCCCATCGTAGCAACTCTTACCAGTTGACTTCACCAGTCTAACTGGCTTCTCATCCTTCGGGTGGTTATCCGGGTCGATGTTCGGATTCCCACACATGTCCCACGTATCCTTTAGATGTTGGGCCTCTTCCTTCTCTATTTTTAGAGCAAGAAGATGATCTTTTTCATGAAGACTCCTTCGTTCAGCCTCAGTGAGGGCTGATCCAGACGTGGATACATCCATGTCTTCCTCTCCGAGGAGTTGCTCCTCGGAGAGAGTAACAGGGCTGGCGGCACCAGCACTGTCTTCATGGGGCAGCTCGGCCATGTTGTGTGGCCGGTCCCCTCCGCCCAACTCGAGCTGCCGTGAGGCCATGCGGGGTTGGGCGCTCTTATTTCTACTAAATAAGAGTCCTATCTAATACTACAGGTCTTTGTGGAGGACCTGTTCTCCTTTTTGAAACGTATTCACCTACTTTTGACGCTTGAATTCGGTTCCTATTAGATCCTCCTCGTTGGCCAGCACACCGTGCCGGCGAAGATTCGAAATCTAATGAACCAAAACGACCCCTTTGCGCAGAGGTCACGCGCATCCACGCGCGTCTCGGGCCCTCCGCGAGACTGCCCTAACTAGGTCACTCATTGACCCAGTTCTTTTCCCGCGCCCGCAGGGCGCCGGTGCTCGTATTATAAACAGGTGTTTCGGGTAGTAGCCGAACCTTTCGCAACCAACAGCTCTGCTGGAGTATTAGTGAGGTTTTTATGGGAAGCATGCCCGCAAACCCACCGGATTATCCGCTCACCACCCACTGGTACCCTGCTGGGGGGTTTACACGCTCCATACCCGGTCACTCGTGCATATTCCAACATTTAACAGATGACAACACAAAACAATTTCTCGGAAAAAGAGGAAATAAATTTATAATTTTTCCCGCCAGGAATTTCTTGCCTCCTTCTCCTAACATAGTACGGGACAACACACTCGTTGTGTACCAGCTTAGGTTACCGCAGCCCTTTCTATCAGGCGGGGACTGCGTCGGGTACCTCCCATGGGTATTTTCTTTGACCTAGCTCCCGAAGGCGCCTTTTCAGAGGCAGGGTTAGCCGTCCCCTTTCTCTTCCGCCTAGGTTTGCTTACAGCTAGCGAGACATTTTCCTTCTTCTGCACCTTCGGATCATGGACCCCTAACTTCCTAGGCCTTCCTCGGCCACGTTTCGGGGTTATCTGATCCATTTTCCTGTTCTTGACTTCTTGGAGTAATTCATCTACTCCTAACCCATACGTTTCTGTGGTCAGATCCCTCCCCTTCCAGGGACGGAGCCGAGCCACGTTGGATTTATAGATCCGCCCAATTAAGGATCTAATCATGACAGTACAGTCACTTACTACTCTAGTTACCACAAATGGACCATCCCAGTTGCTTGCCAATTTTAAATTGGATAGAGGTTCGTGTAGTCTCACTACTTGATCCCCTACCTTGAACCGACGGACTTTTAGTCCATGGTCATAACCAGTCTTCTGCCATTTCGCGTTCTTTTGTAACTCAGTTCTAACAAGTTCATATGCGAATTTAAACTGGTCTCTTAGTGATTCTACAAACATCACGTGACAGGGTGCGTCGGGATTCAACCCGACCACCCCAAAAACAAGATCGGCTGGCATGATCATGTCCTCCCCAAACACTAATAAGTTTGGGGTGCAATTGGTGCTTTTATGAACAGTGCTGTTGTATGCATGGCATACATATTCACATTGTTCATCCCAATCCGTCATACTTTCATTCACCAAGGGTTTCAGAACCTGAATTAGCGTTCTGTTGAACCTTTCCACCATCCCATCACTCTGGGGTCGGTAGGGATTGGTTCGGGTCTTACAGATGGCTAACCCATGGCACATTTCCTGCCATAGATCCGACTCAAATTCCCGGCCTTGGTCACTATGCATCATCAGAGGCACTCCTAGGTGTAATACCCAACCTTTCACAAAGGCCTTCGCACAGGTCGCTGCTTTGTGATCGGGTAAGGGGAACACCCTCGTGTACTTAGTATAGTAGTCAGTGACTACCATCATACACGTGTTACCATCAGGGGTTGTTTTAAAACCACTGATGATGTCGATTGCTATTCTCGCAAACCTCACTCCGAACAGTTCCTGGGACAAGGGCATTTTACCCATCCCAGGGCCGGGTTTATTTTTGCAGCAATCGGGACAAGTGGCGATCCAACGTAATAAGTCAGTGCTCATTCCTGGCCAGTAGTATCTTAGGGACAGGCGTTCTAGTGAACGTTTCTTCCCAAAGTGACCACTGGTCATATGACCGTGACAATAATACATCAAATCCCTCCTCATACCGGAGGGGATCACTACCTGTCTGATCCTTCTTCCCGAAGGATTGATCTTCCATCTGTATAGAACACCTTCGGATACTTCCAGCTCTGTCCATTGAGCTAAAAATCTCCTCATCTCTCTATTTTCTAGCGAGATTTCAGGTCGAACAGGTTTGATTCCCTTAGGAATCAACCCGAGCAACCTCCCCACGTTCGGATCCTTCTCCTGGAACCTTCGGATAGTCTCCATTGACCATTGAAGGATACCAGTTCCTCTGGATTCCAGTGGCAACCGGACTCCAGCTAGGACCGCCCCGTGGGCTCCACAATCATCACATTTCTCATTTCCACAACTCCTTATGGGTCTGCGGGACAGTGCATCAGCATTTACATGCTTCACACCGGGTCGGTGTTGGATCTGCTTCTGTTCCAACCCGAACTCTGATAAGTGTGCTAACCACCGGCCTATCATACCTTCAGCATCCTTAGAATTAAGTAACCACCTCAAGGAGGAATGGTCAGTCCTCAGCGTAAAATCTGAGCCCCACAAAAAATGCTTATATTTCTTTGTGTAAACAATCACTGCCAAGAGTTCCCTCTTGGTGGTACAGTAATTCCTCTGTGACTTGTTCATGGTGTTGCTAGCAAAAGCAATGGGAACTTCCTTTCCGTCTTGGACCTGACTCAGAGCAGCTCCAATGCTCTCATTGCTGGCATCAGTATCCAGGATGAAATGACCGGCGGCTGTCGGATATTTCAACACTGGTGTTTCAACAAAGAGTCTTTTGATGGATTCAAAAGACTCGTCTTGTTCTTTTCCCCATGGAAAAACTTCCTTACGCCTACCAGGTGTCCAATGAGACAGTGACTGGATAGGATAGCTCACCTGGGCATAGCCTGGTAAGAAATCTCGATAATACGAGCAGAACCCAAGGAATGAACGGACATCCTTGGGACACCTGGGTTTTTCCCACTCCGTCACACTTCGGATCTTCTCCGGGTCTGCTTTCACACCCTGTGTGGAAATGATTCTCCCCAGATAATTAATATCTTTCTTAAACAACTGACATTTCTTAGGTTTTAATTTCAACCCATTACTCATTATTCTCTGGAGGACTTCTTCCAGGTTGTCTAGACAACCTCGGAATGTCTTTCCGAAGATAATGACGTCATCTAGGTAAACTAGACATTTCTTCCATAGTAAATCGCTCAGTAATGTCTCCATCATGGCCTCGAAGGTGGCTGGCGCATTGCACAACCCGAAGGGCATGGCGTTGTACTGGAACAATCCTACATGGCTAGAGAAGGCCGTCTTCTCCATGTCGGCACGTTTCATTCCGACCTGCCCGTACCCAGACTGTAAGTCTATGGTACAGTACCATTCATTCCCTCCTAGTGAGTCAATGGTTTCATCAATCCTCGGCAGAGGATATGAATTCTTCTTCGTCATCCCATTCAGCTTCCTGTAGTCAATACAGAACCGTATGGTCCCATCTTTTTTTGTGACCATACAGACTGGACTGCTCCAGGGGCTGGAACTGGGTACAATAACATGATCCCTAATCATCTTATTGATCTCAGTTTCTGCTACCTCCTTCTTCTTCAGAGGTAGCCGACGGTAAGGAATTTTAAAGGGGGAACTTTCCCCCACGTCAATTCCGTGTAGGACTTTATCAGTTCGTCCTAAGGGTTCTCCTGGGAACGCGAAGGCCCTTCGGCAACGTTTTAACATTACCCAAAGGTCCTTCTGCTCCTTCGGATCTAGTTCCGAAGCATCTAGAATTAGCTTTTCTAATTCCTCTTCAATTACGACCGTACCCGGCGGCTCTTCGGATGGCAACCCCAGAAGGCTGCTGGTGACCGCCTCCGCGAGTACCACACTGCCTACTTTAGCGCCTTTCTGGAGATATACCATATGAACACCAGGATTGGAAATGGGGACAAGAGTCCATTGGGCATTTCCCACCAACGTATCAGCAGATTCCAACCCGAGGGATTGGAGATAAGCTACGTCGGGTTCCATGACTCCGGCCCTTCCTCTTAGTTCAGAGGAAGCGCTGATTAACACATCACATGTGGTTCCCGGTGGAAGTTTCACCGTCTGTGCGACACTTGCTACACTACTGATAACTCTCAGCACACATTGTGCTTTGATATTATAGGGACTCTGTATGGACAATTCACCTGTCTTCGGGTTCAACATCATCCCGAACAGGTCGGCAAAGTCCATCCCTATGATACCATCATCCTCGATCTCAGCAATGGTTGGGGAGAATACAAACTCCTTCCCCACCACTGAGATACAAAGGAAAGTACGTCCAAACGTCCACAATCTGCTACCGTCGGCTGTGCACGCATTTACCCTCATTTTAAGGTCATCATTTGTGCCCAGCAGAAGAGTGTAGAACTTCCGAGAGATGATGGAGTGGCTGGCTCCAGTATCTATCAGAAATTCCCCGACTCTACCCTTCACAGAAGCGACTAAATACCACCTTTTTCCTTCTTTCAATGAAGGGTTACTAGTGAACTTCTGTAAGTCACTCTCAGTACCTAGATCTAATCCACGCCCTCTTATGTATTCCAGGCAAGGGTGATCTAGGGGGAGCCTGGTTCCACAAACCATTGCACTATACTCCTCCGCATAAGCACCGGGTTTCCCCGACTCACTTCCCGAATGTATGACTGGAATGCTGATGGCCCCGGCCCCAGGGTTCCCAAGCTGCGCCTGCTTGTCCCCCATTTGTCCGGGCGTCACTACTGAGTGTGAACTTACTCCTGTTCCGTCAGGAGTATCATGGCATATTTCCTTCGGGATCTCTGAGTCGCCTTCCTCAGGGATCCCCTTTAATTTTCCGAGTTCTTTCCGGAGAATCGCATCACAGGTTTCTCAGCTGTGCATGAGGAGGCATAATGCCCCTTCTCCTGACATCTGTAGCATGTTACAGTACTCAGTTCGGGTTTAACCTTTCGTTCCTGTTTCTTATCAAACAATGCCATCATACGCTGCATCATGGCTTCTACCAATCCGAGGGACTGGTCGGGTTCCGATTTCATCGGAACATTGGGTTCTGGTGGACCCGAGGGAGGTTTGGAAGGGGTTTTTGAATTGTCCCCTGGAGGTTTCTCTGGCTTTTTGCTAGAGGATGATTTGTCAAAAGGTTTCCGCCTTTTGTTATCACCGGACTTTTTGTCCCGGCGCTTCCCACTGAAGGCTACAGCCCCAATGGTCTCTTCTCCTTCGGAATCCTCACCCAAGGATCCCCCGCTGCTGCTATAGTCAACTACCGCTGACATTCGGGATTGGTTGGGCACCAATCCGGCAAGAAGAATTTTCTTCTTCTCATAACCATCTATGGCTAAAAATAGATCGGCTAGGGAGGAATCGCTCTTCCAAGCTTTTCTGGTTAGTTCCTGATGATCAGGGTCACTCAGTCCGCTAATAAACCGGACAAAGAGAGTCTCGATATAGTAATCAGCGTCTCTAGCCCATTCGGGTCTTGCCTGATGCAGAATCCGTTGAAGCTCTAGACCATATATCTTTGGGGACTCTTTTGGTTTCTGGGTTCGTCCCTTGAAGACCAACCAGTGATCCACGGTCACCAGGTTCCCAAAGATATATACAGCAGTACTTTCGAGCTGATCATATGTACCCGAAGGGCCATATGTACTTCTCCATTGGGAGACTGCTGATTTACCTGGCCCATCATTTAGCCAGATTACGAAGGCTCCTAATGAGTCTTCTTTAGACCACCCATTGTATTTGCAGTCATCCACAAATATTTGGTATTCATCTTTCCAGGGTCCTTCCCTTTGTAGGGTTTGGTGATCCTGGCGGTGCGTCGGGCACCCCTGGTGGCCCCCTCTATCAGCTGATCTGATAGATTCCGGCTCCAGTCCATTATTTCAGTGGCATCTTGTCCCCGGCTATAGCTATCTAAGCCAAGGCTCTTGATACAAGGATCAGTATCATAAACCTGTCTCAGTCCGGAAGCCATTGAGGTTCTTCGGGTCAATGGTCGGACTGGAGAGACTGGTTCGCACCCGGGAAACTGGGTGGGTCGAGGGCGAGAAGTGGTACCCGGATAAGGGGGAACACTCCCGGTGGTTGTCTGGTCATGGGTTTGGGGTCTAGGCCGACTTCCCTGACCAGTTGTGGGTCTATCAGGACTATCAGTACGGGGGTACTGTCGGTTCTGATCCCTAGACCATCCAGCAGAAGGTCCTTCCCCGGCTCTCTTGCCTCGGGTTGCATGCCCCCGGGTTTGATTTCCCGGAGTTCTCCCTTCTGTGGTCTCTGCCTTCTGGTTATGATGAAAAATCAGGTCACCCCAATTATCATAACCATACCACCCCCCCTGTTGATCCTCATGGGTGGTGGTGTTCTTGCTCGTACCCGAAGGGGGTGGAACAGCTCCATACTGAGATGGACTATCCCCAGCGAAGGGGTTCAAGGTGTCATAACTATCGACTCCCGACGCACTTCCCGCGGAGTATGCCGTCGGATCGATGGTTACCGAAGGTCCCGTCGGAGCAGGGGGAGCAGATGTATAGTAGACATCTTTCTCTACCTGTCCTCCGGAAGGGTATCGGATGGTGGGTTTTAGAACTCCTTGGAGTGGAGGGTTCTCCACTCCTTCCCCAGGGGTGAGGGTCACCTCTGGGTCAGGTACCTTCTGGTTACCTAGGTAGAGTTCCAACTCTACCCGTCTAGCTTCCAGTATAGATACCGCCTGCATGCTCTCGAGCTTCTTCTGATCTAACTCTTCGTTTGCTTCTATGATAGCAATTCTTACTGCCTCATTGTCCTCGACCTGCTGGTTGCGAGCGTCCTTGGTGGCGTGCCATTCCCTAGAGTATCTTTCTAGGTCCGCCTGATACTGTTGTTGACAGGCATAATACTTCCGGTTAGCTTGACCTAGCTCGGATAATCTTTTCTTTTCTTCTCTCAGGATTTCCTGGTTTTTCTCAATCTGGTCTTGGACCAGTTGGTTGTCACGGGTCAACTGATCCGTTCTCCACTCCATATCCTGATGGACCTGTCTATTCTCTAAGATGTACTTATCCCTTTCAGAGATCAACGAAACCAATTCGTCGTGCAGAGCATCGTACTGCTTGTTCATTTCTTCCTTGTTCCGGTAATCGTTGTCCCGGTCCAAAGTGTCGTCCTGATTAAGATCAGGTCGGGTCCCGACGATGGGACCTCCTTCGGGTACGACCCGAAGGGGTTGTGGCGGTATTTCTAATACCGTCGGGTCCAGAAATGAGCCTTTCTGGTTCGCTCTTTTCTTTCCTCCGGGAAAGAAAACGGAGTCAGTCGTGTTGAACAAAGAACGCCCAGTGTTCAACATGATTTGACCCTGAGTGGCAATGAAGTTCGGTGTGAACCCCCTTGCCTCCTCCGGATCCATCTGGTCCACCCTGGTGGACTCCAGTTCTCCTTCTTCCAAGGTCGCTCCTGGATTTAAAGCTCCTTCGGTTTCACGCATGAAACCCTCGAAGCTGGTCGGAACAACTGGGTTGTTCCGCTCCGGGACGTTACCGTCCCCATACTTCCCTACTCCGGCCAGGTTCACCTGACTGCTACTCGAAACTGATCCTGGTCACGGCACCAGTGTAGTGGTTCGGAATCTCAGAAAGAGAACAAGAACGTCAGTTTCCAAGTGCGAAGTAGAAAGCGTGTTTTATTCAACGTATCCCTATTACAATTGAATCTAGTCTTAACCCGAAGGGTAAGACGGAGCAGTCCTGGTTCAATCTAGTGATTGGGGTAGGGTAATGCTGGGAGTCAGCCGGGCCTGCACTGACTGGCGACTATACGAGGAGGGGAGGTTTATATACCCCCTTTGGATGTGAAATGGACATGGTCACGTGTCGGTTGGCTCCCGCCTGAAACGTGGTGCGCAGTACCCGAGAGAGGACAGTCGCCCCCTCTGGGATACCGCCCACACTAACGCCAGGCGGGAACAACCCGAACTTAACCCTCCTCGGTCACCTGGATATAAATGATTACCGTAGTAAACCCCTACACCAGGTACATGATACACAGTTTGTTTGTTTGTAATTCTTTATTTATACTGTCCAATTCATAGGCTTATAGGCTGTATTGTTGTAAAGAACAGTGTATCAATATGGTTACCACTGATCAAGCTCATCTCTTATGGATGAGTGTGCTCAGTGGTTCCATTTATACCATGATGGAATTGGTATATATAATATGCCAGTGATGTTGATTAGCATATGGATAAACTATTGACTTAATTAGTATATTAAATCCAGTTTTATGTATTAAATTTCTTATCAATGATGAAATGGTAAAGATGATGATAATGATGTTTATGCAAGGGCCTTTTCTTCTTATAAATCGAAGGCATGTAAATGATAATTGGCATGACTCTCTGTATATATTATGCAATTATCTCTGCCTTATGTGATCATGCATTGTTATGCATAACCTCACAGGCAAATTGGGTCGAGTCCCCCTTTCCCCCCTCCCCCACCTAAATATCTGGGAGAAGATCAATAAGATCCTCATATTTCCCATTTAACCATGAGATAAATTTGACTTCATTATCAATCTCCCTGGTTTCTACTAGCTGTTTATTCCACTCTATGGATAGCCTATAGCCCAATTTCTTTCTGCATATGGGATTCTTGGGTATGAAAACTGTCATAAGGGTACCATCATGCATCCTGGTTCTAATGTCCCTTATGTCTATGTTTGCTTCTTTCTGAGCAGCTTTATAACTAGCCATCTCCAAATGCTTGCTTCTTCTTTCTTTGAGTGTATTTACTCTAGTTTTCTTAGCTTATCTGTGTTGACAGTATCCTTATTTCTAAGTGCTGTCTTTACACCTCCATTAATTTGTGTTTGAAGCTTGCTTAGATGGGTGTCAATACATATCATATATAAGATATCCCCATAATCAAGGGCAGGCATAATCATTCTTTTCAATACACTTATAGCAGCATGACTAGGCATTTTTAGTCTTATCCTTCTAAATAAATATAATCTGAAATCTAAATTCCTACTAACCACATCCACATGTTTCTTGAAAGACAATTGTGAATCAAGTGTCATGCCTAGATAACAATATGTTGGCGTGTAGAGGATAGGATCTTGCCCTAGCGCCAGCCTTGGCCTAACCAACCTGTTCAAAAGTGCCTCCGTATAGAATGTCATAGCCTTAGTTTTCTTGGTGTTTAAGGACAATATATTGCTTAAGCACCACTGGGAAACATTTCTGAGGTCATTATTGAGGATGGCTTCTACTTGTTGACAATTTGGCTTATGCTCTATGTAAATGACAGTATCATCAGCATAGTGCTGACATTTTAGGGAAGCAAGACATAAACTTAAGTCATTTATATACAGTAAAAATAATAAGGGACCTAGCACAGACCCTTGTGGGACTCCACAGGTAATTGGGTGCAGGTCTGAGATTATTTTGTTTGCTTTTGTACATTGTTTTCTATTGCTTAAATAACTTTCTATCAATTTTATTGTGTTTATTCCAAAACCTTGCATGTCCAATTTTTTTAGTAGAATTTTGTGGTCTAAAGTGTCAAATGCCTTTTGAAAATCTATGCTTACTATGAATATTGCAGTAGTTACTTTATCTTTATTAAAGGAGTCGAATATGTCTTCAGTCAGTCTAGTCAAGCTGTCAATAGTAGATCTTTTTGGCCTGAAACCGTCCTGTTTATCTGTTAGTATATTATTTTCTGTCACATGTTCAAGCATTTGTTTATGGATAACCTTCTCAGCCAATTTGGCAGGGATGGGCAGGAAACTTATGGGCCTAAGGTTTGATACTTCAGATGCATCTCCCCTTTGGGGAGAGGACTTACTTAAGGGGTCGCAATAGGGTGATTCAAATTAACATATATGCATGCATTATTTGACACAGATATGTTGAGACTATACATATTATACACCAAATTGATCATATTTAATTTTTGTATCAAATTGGTTCCGTTATGGAAGGTTTAAGAAGCCCTGGAGTGCAAATGGAACAAAAACATTCTTTTTTCTTAGAACAGCAGTATGGGATGTAAAAAGAACACTTTCATCAGCTCTGGTTATTGGGGAGTTATCTAGGTGTCATTCCCTAGGACCCTTTTCTTTCTTTTAGCTATATCTCAATTATTAAACTCTACAGAGCTGTTCAAAGTAGCATAGTCACTTGAAAATTGTTGGAAATTGTTGAAAACAGGCGAAAATAGGGGAAAATAGGGGATTTTGGTCATTTTTCATGAAAAATCATCAATTTTTAAGTGATTATACTACTTTGAACAGCTCTGTAGAGCTTATTAATCTATCCAAGGGAAGTGAGGCGACACAGGAACTGTTTGGGATCCGCGCCGCTGGATAGATGGCCTATTTATTAACATAGTAAATGACTAGTTGAATAAAGTAGAGAAGAAAAAAAATAAAAAAAGAATTTTTTCAAATGTCCATGATTGAAGGTGTAGCAGGCTGGCAGTGACGTCACGGCGTCACTGGCGGGAGAGCTGGTAACACCCCCTGTTGATTAATAGTAGTACTAGTTGACTAGTCCATGTCATTAATCTATCCAAGGGAAGTGAGGCGACACAGGAACTGTTTGGGATCCGCGCCGCTGGATAGACGGCCAAAGTCCAAATAATATAGCATGATTATATAATATGAAAATAGAACAAACTTAAGTCACTCATGATAATATAACTTAGTCAATAGAGCGCACCCTTATGGTGCGTCGCATACGACGACAAGGCCTTGGAGACTAAGGAGTCCGTCGCCACTCGATTGGTGAAAGGCTTGGTGAGATACACCAAAGCCGCCATGCTGGACCAATCCCCACATTGTCTTATATCCTCCAAGGAGAGGCCCAGATTGTACATGTACAAGGCTCCTGCGCGTCGTAAGGAGTGGCAACCCACCCTCTTAGACTCCAGACCCGAGCGGTCTAGCAGGGTCTTGAGAAAAGATAACAGTTTGCTGTAAGTCAAAGGCTTAGGGGTGCCAGATCCTACCAGCATGAAGGCTGGGCTGTTTGGATCTGAGCTTGGGAGATCCATGAAATGTTTCCGGACCCAAGTCACCGCGCACACTGGGGAACCAACAGCTACAGTGACAGGGACTCGGTGGACCTTTTGACAGTACTGAATGGTTTTGGAGCTGGACACTTTTATTTCCAGCCCCCAGTCATTGAAGACCACGGCTCCTCTACGCAGGTAGTGACCCTGCAAGGCACTGGAGTCCGGGACAAGATTACTTTTCCTTAGGAGGCCTCTGAAGGCCAAGGCGATGCATGCCCACATAGTGATCTCGTTTGGATTTGAAAGGTCCAAGCTGTTAAACATCAAATGCAAGTCCTCCAGGAATAAAGTGGGGCGGTGAGGTTCTGGGTCGCCCAAGGCCCGGCGGATACCCGACATTGTCATAGCAAAAGTAAACTCGGACCTGAGGTATAGCACATCATGGCTAAAATAATTGTTAAGGCTGATCACAGCGCTAATGTAGTTCTGGATTGTAGAATATCTCAAGGATTTAGACAAGTACACCGCGTAACGGCACATGACGTCAAGCTTGGTGGGTACCGGGGTGGCGTCGGCTAGGGCACAGAACCCGAGGAACTTTTTCCACTGGGAAGTTTTCGTTTTCCAGGTGGAGGCCGACCACGCCATCGACCTCAACTCCGCGGCCCTGATGTCCAGCTCCCTGACAAACTGGTTTGTTTCTACAACATAAATGGAAAGGAATGTCATTAAAGCACTCGGCTCTGGACACTGCATCGGCAACAACATTCTTGTAACCCGGCAAGAAAACCCCCACTAGATGGCAATTAAAAATCACAGTGTCCCAGAAAATGAGGCGGAGGATGTCCATAGACCTGCTATTGTCACTCTTGCCCGTATTCAACGCGGCCACCACCTGGGTGTTGTCCGTCACGCATTCTACACGCGTGTCACGCCACTCGTCCCCCCATCTCCTCAACGCCATGAGGATAGGATATAGCTCCTGGACGTTAATGTTAGAGGGAATGTGCATATCCGGTTTAGGAGTACAATGATTGTGAAGATCTCTCGGGTCCCTCAAACTCTTAGACCACGAGCCGGCGGCCCAGTCGTCGCCGTACACAGCCCCCCAACCGACCGTGGTTGCCGCATCGGTGTGAATGATTGCCGTGTTCATTGGGCCCGGTTTGATGATCTTAGCTTCCCCGTTAAACCACGCTGCGAAGTCTGACCACCACAGGAGGTCCTGGCGGAACGACTTCGATAGCGAAACATATCGCTTGCCGGGGGTAAAATGCGAAAGCATTTCGATGACTCGATGACTGAAGGTCCTGCCGCCCCTAACTAGCGTGCTGCAGTGGGCTAGGACCCCACATAGGCGTTGCAGCTGCTTCCTCGTCGCCCGCAGGCGACCTGAGAAGAAGGCTATTTCCTCGTGTAGGCTGGCTATTTTCTCGTCGGGCAGACGGAGCTTCATTTCGATGGAGTCTAACTCCACTCCCAGATAGGTCTGGATTTGGGCCGGCGACTTGACCTTTTTATATGAAATATAGAAACCCAACCTCCTCAATACACTATGGAGGTAAAGTTGGGCTGTCTGGCATTCGCTGAAATTGCGACCCATCACTAGAAAGTCATCAAGGTAATTGGCACAAAAGAAACCTTGTCCCTCCATATGACGCGAGACCGCGTCGGTGATGCGAGTGAACACGCTAGGAGACATCCTGGTCCCGAAGGCCAAGAAATTGTCCTCTATGAAGCACGGGGTACCGTCTATGTCCCACTGCAAACCTTGAAACTTCCTGTCACTCTCTCTTATCAAAATTGACCTATACGCACTGGTAATGTCTGTGACTGCCATAAAGCAGTACGGTTGTATGGCTGCAGAAACCATATCTACGGTTTTATACTTGAAAGTTTGGAAGGTTGATTCCATAAAGGAATTGATGGATGCCCCTAGCGGGCGGCTAGCATCCGTGATAGGCCTATACGAGCCCCCTTTTTTCTCGACGGCACCGAGGGCATGGATGCAGTGGGGGGTACTCGGTACCAACGACAACTTGCCACTACTCAACTCCTCGAGAATAATCTCGCTAATCTCATCCTTGGCTGAGACGGTCGCAGATTTATAGTTTGTACACAAATACGGGTGAATCACAGAGCCTGGGTCAACCAATTTAAAGCCGTGGGTTAAACCGTCCAACAAAAAGTGTGCGTCTGGGTCGGGGGCGGCTACACCATGTCCCGACAGCATATCCCTCCAAGCACATAAATTCATCTGTGATCGAACACCCCCCACAAAGTGGGTCTCCTTGACATCCCATAATGGGAGGTAGTCCGCGTACATGCTACACAAATCATCTACACTCGCACATACACAAATAGCATCACAATCCACCCTGATGTCCCATGTCTGCGCGTGCTCTCGGCTCGGCTCCGCACTGACGGCTAATGTCTGCGCGTGCACTTGGCTCGGCTCCGCGCTGACGACTAGATCATGTGGTCACATATGATGACCTGGGTTGCCCTGTTGGGCATGAGGGGGACCTTGAGGTGGGAAACCACTTCCATATCCTGGAGGGGGGTTACCCATCATTTGCGACTGGTTGCCATAGAAACCGCTAGGTTGGCTCCTGCAGTATCTACCTTTATGGGCCCCCCGGCAGTTGCTGCAAATATGTTTCTTGTTGCAAGGGTTATAGTCGCATCGGTCTCGGAAGTTCCATTGCCCACAAATATCCGGGGGGCACAGTCCTCCTTTGTTGCCGGAGCCCCGCCCCCCGCTGTTGGCCCCCCGACTCTCACTGCGCGCCGCCTCCCGGGCCAGCGCTCTGAGGACTGGTCCAGTGTTATCCGCGCCCAGGCAGTCGTGGCGGGCATCCTCGTCGCAGTGTACATAATCTGTGAGATCACCCTCTATGACCTTGGTGGTGACCTTGAACTCATACTTAGCAAGAGTGTCGGCCTCATAAGCCTTGGACAAGCCCCTCATAGTGATGAACTTCATATGGGCAGAGTAGCCCCTGGCCGTTATGCGGCTGGGAAATTCACCTTTAATGATACACTCGTGTACACATGTCATGCCATAGACAAGCTCTCGGTAGGACATTTGCTTGTAATCCTTGTCCACCTCCAGATGGTAATCAGGCCTAATCTTTTCCCTAGACCTCTTCCTCCTGTTATCCCTAGTATAACCCCTCAGCTCATCACACAGAATCTCAGACAAACCTTGAGGTTGACGGGGTCCCAGGAGAGCAGCATCAAAGTCTGGGGAGAGTAGTCCCAGAGACTGGTGTGATAGCCCAGCCCTCTGTAGCCCTGCTTGGATGGTGGCTGAAGCAGAGGATGGGTACAGAGGCTGTGGCCTCTGCTGTTGTTGCTGCTGTTGAAGTGGCTGTTGCCACTGTTGATACTGCTGTTGCTGCTGTTGATGGGCTTCTTCGCGCTGGGGTTGCTGCTGCTGTTGCACCCAGAGCAGGTAAGATTGATATGAAGTGTCGGCATTGCCTTTTGGGCCTACACCACCAACCTGACCTCGCTCTTCACGGGTGTCCGATCGCTCTCCGCGGCCCACCTCTCGCTCTGCGCGGTCGTCGGTGGTAAAAGGAGCTGAGCTGAAGCTGTTTGAAGTATCCCCAACTCTCTGCCATTGTCTATCGTCCTTAAAACGACCCAAATTGCCTTGCATATCGTTGTAGACGGCCGCACCGGAAGGGTGAGAGTGGGCGCCGCCATGATTGTTGATGTCCGCGGCCGCGTTCGAGTCTCCACCCCGGTGAGCAGAAGTCAGCGCTGGTCCCCGCGTGTCCGCGTGCCGCCCGCCGGGTATCGGCCGCGAATCCGCGCTATGGTAAGTTACTAACCTACTTTTCTCACCCTCGAACGCGTCCGCGCTGCCGACAGCCTGTACTACACCGCGGAAGGCGGCTTCTGCCAGGTAGGTATCTCTTTCCACCCGGTTATTGCCGGCTCTGATCCCGGCCAACTCTAGCTCGGCCTCTTTCAGCTTCTGTGTCCTCTTTAAATGAACCTCCCTGGCTCTCTCTTTGATTGTAAGAGCCTCAATCCGCTGAAGAGCCTGCAGGAGCTCTCCCTCACGGGCCGCGTCGTCATCCGCGGCCTGTTGTTCATGTTGGCGGGTCGTCCCGCCCGGGGCTCCCGTCGGCGCAGGGCTGTCCTTGCCGGTCCTCTGCTCTCCGTCGGAGCCGCCATGCTCCTCCGGTGCCGGCTCAGTCCTGCCCCCCTGCTTCTTAGGTGTACCCTTGTTAGGGTTGGGGGCATTGCACTGTGGGCAACCATTGCGGTTTGAGTGGTATTCCAAACCACAAAAACAAATAGTAGGCATGGCTAAATCTCAAGATAAGCACTAGATCTCAAGAAATATCTCAAGAATTTTTTCAAATGTCCATGATTGAAGGTGTAGCAGGCTGGCAGTGACGTCACGGCGTCACTGGCGGGAGAGCTGGTAACACCCCCTGTTGATTAATAGTAGTACTAGTTGACTAGTCCATGTCAATAATTGAGATATGGCTAAAAGAAAGAAAAGGGTCCCAGGGAATGACACCTAAATTAATCTCCAATTATAAAAAGTTATGATAGTGTTCTTAATCCATTCCATAATGCTGTTTTAAGAAAAAAGAACGTTTTTGTTCCATTTGCACTTCATGGCTTCTAAAACCTTCCAAAATGGAACTAATCTGATAGAAATATTAAATATGATCAATTTGGTGTACAATATGTATAGTCTCAACATATCTGTGTCAAATAATGCATGCCTATGTGTTAATTTGAACCACCCTATTGCGACCCCTTAAGCTATTTTCCAGGCATCTGGGAAGGAGAAAGGGCCAAATTTATGATATATCTGACATGCTCTGGAAGACACATCATAGCATCTTTAAGTATCTTAGACGATATATCTTTAACACCTGAGGCTTTGCCTGTATTTATATTGCCTATAAGTTTGACCATCTCCTCTTCTGAACAGTCTCTCACTGTGAAATGCTTATTTACCCTTGGGCTTGGAGGATGCCATGGTGCATTCATATGCTGTGCTAGCTTGTTACCTATTGTGGCGAAAAATTCATTAATAAAATTGGCTGTGTCAGCATCAGGGATCGGGGTATTATTATGGACTAGGTTGAAATGTGGGTCTTTAACCCTGGGGTTTAAAATACCATTTATTTGTGCCCAATACTCTTTTGGTTTTTCCACATTGGCATTTAATTTATCCATATGGTACTCCCTCTCAGCCATTCTACAGGCAGCTTTGGACCTATTCCTGAGGTAATCAGATATGTTTTTGTCATCTTCATTTTTGGTCCTCCTGTACTTAGCCATAGCAGCATTTTTTTCATGTATTTGCCTCATGAGCTGTGTGTCAATCCATGGCTGCTTTTCTTGCTTAAAACTAAATGTCTTGATAGGGCAAGTGATATTTATAAGAAATGTGATCTGAGTCACAAATATATCCCATGCTTTATCTGGGGTGTCAGCTTGCCAAAATCTGTCCCAATTTGAATTCTTTAAGCCCATCTTGAAATTTTCCACAGTATAATTCTTATCCCTGTAAATTCTGCCTTTTTAATAGGGCGCTGGACATAGGATCTAGTGGCATATATGAGATGATGATCTGTGATTGCTGGGGCAAGTACACCTGATGAAACGATATGTCTACTGTTAGTGAATATGAGATCTATCATAGTATCATCAGTATCTGGGTTGACATGGGTGTCTTCTGTAATGAGTTGCGTCAGACCTAGTGTTTGACATAGGCCTCTGAGCCCATTTGCTTTATTGACTCCAGGTTTATAATTTATATTAAAATCACCAAACATTATAATTTCGCTATATTTATTTTTGTCCAAATTTGTAAAAATATCTGAAATTTTGTCTGGTGCATTTTTCATATTTTTATCTGGCCTATATACATTAATGATTAAGATTGGCTTTTGTTTTCCCCTACTGACTGCTACACAGTGTATTTCCAGGTCTTTCGTGCTACTATCATAAGCTGCAAAAGCCTTGGTAGTGTATGTAATATCATTGGCTATGTACAGGAGAACTCCTCCACCCCATTCTTTCTCAGTTAGGTCCTGTCTGTCCAACCTCACAATATTATACCCTCTCGCTGCCACCTGACTGTCCGGCATTTTCTCATTTAGCCAGCTCTCAGAAATCCCTAAGACATCAATATTAGAATTTTCTAGCATTAGCCGCACAGCAATCTTATTGGCCACTAGGCTACGTGCATTCATATGACAGAAGTGCATACCCTTTTCCCCTTTAAAATCAACTATAGCCATCCAAGTGGTGAGTTATATGTAGTTTAACGGTGGGGGGGGGGGGGGACCCAGGGGGGGGGGGGGTGATGTATTTTCTATACATTTATGAGTCAAAATGCCATCAACTATATATGTACTTTTATATATAGTTGGCTGAGGTATGTGCCATACGGCTACCTGTGCATCTCTCGGAAGCACCTTCTTATTGTGCATTGAGAATGCTGGGGGGGGGGGGTTTATGCACCAACAATTGGCTGTGTCAGCATTAGGGATCGGGGTATTATTATGGACTAGGTTGAAATGTGGGTCTTTAACCCTGGGGTTTAAAATACCATTTATTTGTGCCCAATACTCTTTTGGTTTTTCCACATTGGCATTTAATTTATCCATATGATACTCCCTCTCAGCCATTCTACAGGCAGCTTTGGACCTATTCCTGAGGTAATCAGATATGTTTTTGTCATCTTCATTTTTGGTCCTCCTGTACTTAGCCATAGCAGCATTTTTTTCATGTATTTGCCTCATGAGCTGTGTGTCAATCCATGGCTGCTTTTCTTGCTTAAAACTAAATGTCTTGATAGGGCAAGTGATATTTATAAGAAATGTGATCTGAGTCACAAATATATCCCATGCTTTATCTGGGGTGTCAGCTTGCCAAAATCTGTCCCAATTTGAATTCTTTAAGCCCATCTTGAAATTTTCCACAGTATAATTCTTATAACTTCTCCCTGTAAATTCTGCCTTTTTAATAGGGCGCTGGACATAGGATCTAGTGGCATATATGAGATGATGATCTGTGATTGCTGGGGCAAGTACACCTGATGAAACGATATGTCTACTGTTAGTGAATATGAGATCTATCATAGTATCATCAGTATCTGGGTTGACATGGGTGTCTTCTGTAATGAGTTGCGTCAGACCTAGTGTTTGACATAGGCCTCTGAGCCCATTTGCTTTATTGACTCCAGGTTTATAATTTATATTAAAATCACCAAACATTATAATTTCGCTATATTTATTTTTGTCCAAATTTGTAAAAATATCTGAAATTTTGTCTGGTGCATTTTTCATATTTTTATCTGGCCTATATACATTAATGATTAAGATTGGCTTTTGTTTTCCCCTACTGACTGCTACACAGTGTATTTCCAGGTCTTTCGTGCTACTATCATAAGCTGCAAAAGCCTTGGTAGTGTATGTAATATCATTGGCTATGTACAGGAGAACTCCTCCACCCCATTCTTTCTCAGTTAGGTCCTGTCTGTCCAACCTCACAATATTATACCCTCTCGCTGCCACCTGACTGTCCGGCATTTTCTCATTTAGCCAGCTCTCAGAAATCCCTAAGACATCAATATTAGAATTTTCTAGCATTAGCCGCACAGCAATCTTATTGGCCACTAGGCTACGTGCATTCATATGACAGAAGTGCATACCCTTTTCCCCTTTAAAATCAACTATAGCCATCCAAGTGGTGAGTCATATGTAGTTTAACGGTGGGGGGGACCCTGGGGGGGGTGATGTATTTTCTATACATTTATGAGTCAAAATGCCATCAACTATATATGTACTTTTATATATAGTTGGCTGAAGTATGTGCCATACGGCTACCTGTGCATCTCTCGGAAGCACCTTCTTATTGTGCATTGAGAATGCTGGGGGGGGGGGGGGGTTTATGCACCAACCTGTTTAGTTGGTGTTTTACCCTATTTCCCATTAGACATCTTAACATTACATTATGTTAGTATTTTTATCATTAAATCAGTGAGTGGGAGCTTCCACTTTTCTTTTTGGTTATGGGTTAATATATAGTATTCAGTCAGAAGTGTCATAGTAGAGGTACAGGGTGTGTAGAGGTTTAGAGGATAGAGTAAATAAATGTAGATAGTGGGGGGGGGGGGTCACTTGCATGTCCACCTGGTGGCCTGCACTGCTGGTTTGTATACAAGCGTTTAGTTAGTGACCAGTTAATTTAGTTGATTAATTTTAATTTTAATAGGGTGCTGTTATAGCCAAGTGAGGAAGAAGAAGAGAAGAAAGTAGCTCAAAGTTCTACATCAAGTAAATATAGAGCAGGTAGCTCTTATATCACTATATATCACTTATATCCTATATCAGGATATATCCTTATATCATTTAGACAAATGTTCAAAGTCCATAATCATGGCGAGTAATGTCACAATGCCCACATAAGGGTTTACAACCGCTGCAACTCCGGTATCTAATCTCCTCTATATGTGTGCGTATTTACCACGCCGAGCAGTGTCCAGTGGCGGCGCACAGGGGCGCTACCGACAGTCCTGGCAGAAGGGTGTAACCCAGCTACCCATCATAGTTTTTATACTGACTTGGCCGGCCATCGTACATGGTCTGTCGCCTACCCCTGTCTCAGAGTTCATATTTACATTACTACTGAAGATATGCTTATGGCATCTAAGTGCTGTGTATTTTAGGGGTGATATCTATAAATAGGGAGGGTTGTGGTTTACTTTGCTCGTGATTTGGCATAATATGACTTTTATACTATATTCTCTTATGGGTAGAGTAGGTTGTTAACAGGAAAATCAGGTCTCTTATGTATTGCAAGGGGTTACAGTCTTTCAACACCAAAGAAACACATTAATTCAATGTCATTATCATATATGGAGGGGTTATATCATTTAAATTACAGCAGATGACAATACTTTGGCTCGGCGGCATGCACTGCTAGTTAGTATATTGGTTCTCTTCTTATAATCGTCATATGAAATTGCCCTGGTGGTCTGCACTGCTAGGCATATTATATACGTTTAATATGGGTTAAACTTTTGATTTTGAAGTATACCAAAATGTTATATATTATTTTCCTGTTAAGCCAGCTCTATTATATTAGTATTGTAGTAATTCTTTATAAAATTGGGTAAATTTTAATTTTGATTAAGGGCATATTAATATGGTGCGATCTCACCCAGCTGTGCTCCACATTCCTCCAGAGCTGTCTTGTTCTTCTTGATGACATAGGGGAACAGGCGAGCCCAGGCTGTCTTCGTAGTGGGGTAACCATGGAGACCGTCGTACAGCTTCCCATACTTGTGTTGGTACCCCTTATGTTGTTGATGATGGACTGTATTTCAAAGCCATGGCCCTACAAGACAATGGTCAGCGTTCATGGACACAATGGCTTGATTAACTGTGACCATGCCTTCATTAACACCAGTCTGTTGATCATGGTATGTGCCCTGTGTCTCATTGTGCTTATCATAATCCAGTCCAATCATTTGACTGTAGACAAGACGTTGGCCCCTTTCAACATTGATAAACCTCTTCATTATCTCCAGTCTATCTACCAATACGTTTACTAGGGATTCTACGTCATTGAATACTGGGGTAAGTAGACCATCGTCACCCTTGGTTGATAGATCATTAACACCTCCGAATACGATCATTAGATCATAGCATCTCTCAGACAGAATGACTGCTGCTTCACGGTGTAAATCCAGTAGGGTAGCTCCTGATCTAGGCTCCATTTTGATAGTAACGTCTCTCACATTCAAGTCTGCAAGGGCAGCCAGGATTCTTCCTTTCATAGTAAATCCTCTACTATCCGCTAGTATAAGCACTTCAAACATGCTCTCAGTGGTTAAACATACAAGGTAGTATATATTTAATTTCTATACGTATCCTCTGTTCGTATGTCGCTGTGCTATTCTAGGCTGGTTGTGGTTGTGGCACTCTAGTGGTGGGAGGGGGGGGGTAGGCGCGCTTGACCCGTCAAGTACGTGGCGCTATAGTCTGTTTAGGGTTAGCTGGCTTCTTGTTCTTGAAGGAAAGTCCTAACTTTCATCAGCGACTTTCCGCACAGATTTTGGCCTGGCCTATTTTCATCTGCATTTTTTTTCACCATCTGACAGATTGTACCCTGTACCAAACTCATTGTCTTTAACCCATTGAGGCCGGGCAGAAATTTTTATTTTTAGTCATGGGGCCAGGAAATTTTCCAAAATTTTTCCCTGGGGCCGGGACATTCTCAAATCCCATAGAGTTATGTCAATTATAGTCGACATTCGGCCCCTCATGGTGTAGACTATAGTCGACATCCGGCCCCTCATTGATGCAGACTATAGTCTACATCCGCCCTCAATGGGTTAACAGCCTCTAATAACTCTACCTCTCCTGTCCCAATTAGGTACCTGGGTTTTGTTCAAAACGGGCTAGCTGTAGCTCTTCCAGGATGGTGACCATGTCTGTCTCCCATGTGATACTCCCTTTTGCTTGTTTTGACAGTCTCTTTGCTTCATAGGGGCAGTCTGTAGATAGGATGTCGTTCGCCAACTCATTATTCCCACTGTATAAAGCATACCTGTGTTGGAACGCCTGTTCAACGCTTACGTAATATTCACCCATATACTTGAACTCTGCCTCGTGCATGTTAGACAGCATAGCGTATTTTGATTGAAAGGCAATCTCACCTCCTTCCAGTTTGAGTGTCTTGGCGTCAGCTAATTTGAGCCCTTGAGGGGCAGCGTCTAGATTGTCACGGTCAATGGCCTGGCCATTAATGACCACCCCCTGCCTTTAATGGAGACTTTGTGCTTTTTTGCCTTGGCAAAGGAGGCTATAACCCTAAGGTCACGCTGTTTGTTTGCTTCTGTGGGGGTGAGATCGTCTCCTATAGACACGTCCTCCCATTGATCCAGGTCTTTCAGAGCTTTAACCTTACTGTAGACTGTACCTTTGCTGGCTGGGTGTTTGAGCACTACAATGATAGGACGCGGCCACGCATGTGTTTTCCGCCCTAGTCTGTAGATTGCAAAACACTCCTCCACCCCAAGCTCCATACCCATATCAGTGAACAGCGTTGCTATCGCCCTTTTGGGGTCTGGGTATTTGGTTTCATCTACTCCTCTTATGATCAGGTTAGGCCTTTTTTTTCCAATTAGATCCTTTTCCCTTTCAGACCAGCCCTTGCCGTTTGCTTTTAAGCTTGAGGGTGTCCAACTCGTCAGCCAATTTTACAATCTTTTTCCGCTGAACCCTAATTTTTTGGGTGTTGGCATCAATTTTTTCCCCTTGATTTTCTACAAGTGTCAGGAGGTGGGCTAATTGTTGCTGATTGGTATTTGTGACACCCGCAATTTTATTGGTGGTACCAATAAGCACACTAAGGTCTGCCACTGCTAGCCTTTTGGGTTTGGGCTTGCTTTCATCCTCTAGTTCCATTGTGGAAACATCCTTGATAGGAGACATTATACTTTGCCCCAGCGCAGTTATTTTCCCAAAGAGCGTCTTGTTGACTGGCTCCTCGTCACCCTCCAATGGTGGAGGCTCATTGTCCACCTCCCCAGGTCCGCCGGCGGTATCAATCCCTCCTATTTCCTCGATTTCTTCAATTTCCGGCATGGTACAATCCTCCTGATACTCTCCCCTGTTTCTACACACCTTTATAAGCACACTGTGTGAAATTGGTAACCCTAGATATGGAATCTCCCGTCGTATTCTATGTAATGTCGGAGCAAAATCCCCAGTGGGTGTTTACTCTGCGACGGCCATCTTGCTGTCTTCAGTGTATGGTCCAGCTCTTCGGGCAATGCACAATTGGTGACTTTCATGTGTTTCTTTTAGCCTCATACCCCCAGAGAGCCAGAAGTTCTGTACCAATATCCTGGGGGGGGGGGGGCACTCAATTTTTTTGACAGGGGTGTCCGGCTGGACCCCTGCCAACCCTTGACCCTTGCCTAGGGAAATTTTGCAAAAGTTGACCCGGACACATGTGTATGCAAAATATACTAAGTGCCCCCCCCCGGGACCAATATGCTGTCCTAGACTTATTAAAGAGGAGACACTAGAGTCTATAAGCGTTCAAATTAATGTAAATTCCAGGAAGTGCAATTAGAACTTTTGGATGTATATTGATTACACGATTCAGTTGATTGGACTTGGGCTTGGTTTATATTGTTCAAATCATACCCCACCACCGAGTTTAAATTATTTTTATACATGAACATACCACTCGATATGCGCCCCTGACAGAGGCCTTTAAAACTGTGACTGCAATCAATATCATTCCACTGTCGGCTGTTTCCCCCCATCTCGATGCATGTCTCTTGAGATGTGCTCGGTTCGCCCGGATGGTATTTTGTCCATGAGAAGGGTGTACCGTCACTCCAGTTGGCATTAGGTTCTTCATATCCAATCCATAGTTTGTCCTGGCTGCTTTAAGATGTGAGTAAATGTATTAACCATATAGTGGCAGCATCTAGGGGTTTAAATGTAGAAGCCAGGGTTCGATCAATTTTGATCTACCAACAATTTCTCATAATCACTTGGGACTATATTAGTTTGATACATGATGATATAATAAAAGCAAAAAAAACAACAACTTCATAGTGCTAGATTTTGATATATTGGCAATTAAAGATAGGACACCCTTAACAATAGCCAGCTATGGGAAAATCCCTATTTTTCAACATTTTTCCACTTTTTGAAAATTTGACTAATAATATCTCAACCAAACTTCTCAGATGTTTAGAGGAGATTATTAGTAACACAATCAATCCAGAAAAAATTATTGTCATACCGTAAAACTTTGGTTATAAGCCGACCTTGGTTATAAGCCGAATGTGAGTTTGAGAGTAAAAATTTGGCTTATGTTTGAAATTAGTTTTCAGTATGTTCCTACATTATTAAAACCTTGTCTATAAGCCGAATGGGAGTTTGGGGCTTAAAATCCGGCTTATAGCCAATAAAAACGCCAAATAAAATTTGGCTTATAACCAACATTTCACGGTAGGTGAAACTAAAGAGCCATGACCAATTTAGGGAAAAACACAAATTAAGAAAATTGTATTTTTTCTACATTTTGCAACACAGAAAATAAAAGTGCCAACAATTTGTAACCAAAATCCTAGCCATCTGTATCTAAGATTATGTGATAAAATTATACGGTTTGGGAATCATTCAAATATTTTCTAGTCGGTCTAAACACCTATAATAGAGTAGCACGCATCTTTTAGCATGAAAAACTGTGACAAGGTGTGTAGAACACCATAATGTGGCATATAAAGGGTTAGTAGAGGTGAGTTAGGATATATGCAAGAGAGAATTATGATTTTATCATGATTATAGGTAGTTTCATTTTTTTGCCACCAGGTGCCGTATGTGTAGACCCTGGCTTCTACCTCTAATGCTTTGTGGTTATAATGCATGGACATAGGCTCGTTGAATAAATACCCAGTGCTGCTCTCATGCATCATGACCACAAAGGGCATAGGGCTTTAAAGCACTGCCAGTATATATATTCGGCCATTAATAGGCTTTAGGACAATATATTTTGAATATTGCTCTACATCACTCTATTAATATTATAATCCATGTGATATGCTTTGATTCTTTCCCCCGCTAATTAATTTCTGATGGATTTCTTACCTGAGGGAGTCAAGGAAGTCAGCCACAAAGGCTGATGTCTGCTGTGAGTCGATTGTAGCGAGGTTGCCACCTTTGCTGACACACGTCTGTTCCATGTTGCGGAAGGTGTCAGGAGTTGTCTCCACCCAGTAGCACATGTGGTTGTCTCTGTTTACCTGTAACTGAGACACACCTGCTGCAATACAAGAGAGTTTGTTTGGACTTAGCATGCAGGACAACAGACGACCACACAAGCAATTAAAGCGGCCATACCTCGAGGTGCCTGGACGTGTGCTTACCTCCTGTATTAAAAAAAGCTTACCCTCCGTCTTTCCTCAATGTGGCACAACCATTAGAATGAATATGGACACATGAAGTTTGCTATCATTCTATATATCGGGGCTCTAGCCCCAAACTCCCTTTTCTGTTTTAGCTATCATTTCTTTCTTATTTTGAAACTGATAACACAACTATTGTCGAACCCATCCACCGTTATGCACCTCCATCAGTGAACTAACTGATGGATAATTACCTGACGTAGAGGCACTGGGGGACCATGTTACCACATGCAGTGTCAGGACAAACCAGATAACCAATTCTGAAGACATTCTGCACAATCTGAAAACACATAAACAATTATCCCGAACAATAATCAATAATCTGATGGTGGAATTTATCATAACTCTACAGAAACTATTGCGCCTTTATTATTTCCTCAAAGGTATTTTGCTTCTAATTCAAGTAATAAATTATTTGTTCTGGTATTAATCTAATTTTCGAAGATTCGACATTTAACTGCAGTTTAGTAGAACGTCTTAGCCAAATTACATTTATTTCAAATGGAAGAATCATGACTGGACCTAAAGTTGAAATACTTCTATAGAGATCTAGGTGAAGAATATTGGTCCACATACACTTTGAGGGTAGCATAATATATTTTAATGCCCTATGTTCTTGTTTGTTACCATGATGTTTAAATGTGACCTTGATGAAGAACTCTACAGGGATCCATATATACATATATTATAACACTATGGGGTTGATGCAGCACTGGGGAGCTACTCCTCCCCAGCTAACAAAAAAAACGTTATTTTACGTCAAAATAACGTGCTAAATCTGTACATAACGTTATGCCATAGTGAGGAGCCTTAGAGAAACGTTAAATAACGTTACAAAATGTTGTATAACGTTTTTTGTTTACTGGGTCGGCACTGAATTTGTGCATCATGACAACAAATTAACATGCCCTTACTAGCTCGCACAAGGAGAATCTAAAATAACACATACCTTTCAGTCCCAGCTTAGACTACGCTCGGTTCTTTCTGGCTTGGGTATATGTATTACAGCAATAGTTGTAGTGCCAATACGGGGTGGCAATCAATGGGGGTAAACAAAAATGGTCATATTGGTCATATTACTGAGCAGAGCTGCGCTTGAGTGTAGGCCTACTTGAATGACAATGCATGCATTCTACCTGTAAGCGGACCTGTAAGGCAGTAACTCAAATAATACTATTAGGAATAAGACAAAATATAACCAAATGAGCAATAAGATTGACACTTATGTATGGTCTTAGTGAGCATGCTAATTCATGTGTACGAGTGACCTCCAGCCCCACATCATGTATGTATGACCTTTATGACCCTGGAAAATGGAACTTGTAAGAGTGAGACTTGAAAGAACGAAAACACCTTATAAAAAAAGTAATGGATGTTTTAACCCTTTATATTACCTATTATTTTAATTTACCCAGTACCCATGACAACTGTGGAACAATATTAAAATCATGCATCTCAGTGAGACCTTTACTTTGAGATATCACATGACCATATCATGTTAAGAAAAGACAATTTCCTCAATACAAAATATATTGTGAGCTAAAATCATGTTTTGAGTTAAAATGTTGGTTGCTATGGAAATGATGCATCCCCATGAATACCCACTCAAATGACTTTTTGACATTGAGGACAGAGCATATTGTGGCCATGTTGGTTGTTCTGTCATGCATTCACAGTTATCAGTAAGGATGATGATGTTTCCGCATCAATCATTAGGCATCATTGTTGGTGTTTCTGGTTGCCATGGTTACCTAGGACCTGTGACAACTCTAAAACTATGTTAAAATGATGTATCTCAATGAGACCTTTAATTTGAGATATTACATGAGTGTAGGTGTTGAGAAATGACAAACTTCATAACACAATATATATTTTGTATTAGAATTGGCATGCTGGTTGCTATGGAAACACACTATCACCATGGATACCTACTCAAATGACTTTTTGACTCTTTCAATCAATCAGGCATGCCCAAAAACCCCAATTTAGAGGTATTACACATGCAAATCTCATAAGAATTGACTGATTTATGACTTTAAACATTTTCGTCAGCCATCTTGGACGCCATCTTGAATTTCGGAAAATGCTCAACGATGCCAGCCGGGCATCGTCAAGATTCTGAAAGTATATGACTTCCTGTACCCAAATCAGTCATAACCTCTTCGGGGTTTTTTTCTGCAAGGTTTTCAAGCTGGCAACTGGACTATAGAGGACTCGTTGTCACTCTGTCAGAATGCACGCAATGCTTAAAATATAAGTATCGCACTCCAGTTTTCTTTATTGTGAAAGTGACCATTTTGTTTCGTACCACTTTGAAATTTCTAATAGTAGTAAGGATAGATTATCGGTTGGAAAGAACATTCAAGAAGTCTTTCGGTTCTTTAAGGTTTTGTTTTTTCTGTATACCTTTTGCACTCCATTTTTTACATTTTCTTTCACCTGTCGAGTCGATATCGTAGCAAATGTAAGTCTTAGGGTTGAGACTTAGAATCCCGTCACCTTCCCACTCGGATTTCAAAAGCCCCATAGTTCTCAGATCGTGAGCGTAACGTCTCTCACAACACCCGCCAGGTGGAGGGAGCCATTCTTGCACGCCTTCGGTTTTTATCTTTACGAAAAGGTCTAAGTGATCGTTGCACACTGCTGTTGGAATCCACTTTCGTTTCTCTCTGAAGTACGTTTCTCTCAGCTCGGGTTTTACCAGGTCATCCAACGTTTCACCGCTGAGAGCCATGTAAAGACTGTCCGTGTCCATTTGACAAAGAGCATAATCGCGCCGATCGATGAATCTATCCAAAAAGTCGTACGTGAACTCTAACATTTTCAACTTAGCGTACTGGTACACCATGAACCCTATTTGAATAGGGAGGTTGTTCTTGACCATTTTTGGTTGCAGTTCGACTTCAAAGAGATCCGTGGTCAACTTGGCCCCCTTTTTGAAGCGCCACGAATTGGTCAATAAATTGAAATTTCGACCGTTAGTGTATTTCACATTGGTGTGTCTTTCTTTGTTGCAAATTGTTTTACCGTATGTAGCATTTCCCATTAACTTGTAACAGTCTGACAGAATTTTCTCGTTCGGGTTCACGTCGCCACGTCTTCGCGCTGTGGTTACTTTGTCTGCGAAACCGGCGAAGGGTCGTCTAGGAAGGTATTCTACGAACATCTGTACTTGGGTGACTATCTAACCGTGATCCAAATACCACTTAAGAAGCGGTGTTCCCAAGAGAACATTTTTTCCGTGATAACTCCCTATCAGACTTCTCTGAGGTGTGTTCAACAACTTTTCTTCCTTGGCAAAGTCTGACATGTGAGTTCCTATGTCGGATCTCGAAACGTTTACGTTCTTGAAAACGGGGGTCATCTCTTCGAAGTATTCTCGTAGGTGTGGATCTTGCCGTTTCATCTGTCTCCATTCACACTCCCACACGACGATCAGCTTGTAACCTAGTGCTTTCAAGTAAGCGCTTACTCTAGCCGTTCTGTCGCGTCTCTCATCCCTGAGTGAAGCGCACGGATATCGCTGCAGTGGTATGCACTCGTGAGCGTGGAACCAACACCCGTGAAACTGGAAAACTGTATTAGAGGTCGGGTGAAAGCCGTCGACGCGAATTCTTCGACAACCTAGAACCATCTCACCGCCGTTCAAAGCGTGGCGTAGTTTGACGTCGAGAGTGTGCTCTACGAAGCGTAGCCACTCCAAAGCGCTGTGAGAGTGTTTTTGTCTAATTTCAGCTCTGAACTCTGACGTCTCACCACGTAATTACCCGTGCAGTGCGCTTCGCTCATGCAGCGCAAGTACAGCAAGTTAGCGTCTACTCCTAGGATGTGCTCCCACGTTCTCGCTTCTTCGCCGTACTTATGCTCCCTTATTCGTGTGGTACCCTTCTCGTGAAATCTATGGAAGATAATCGAAGGACCGCCGACTGGATTTTCTTTGATCAGAGAGTGGAGGTGAGCGTCAAACTGGGGAAACGTTACGAACATTGCCTCTGTGTTTTGGAACAAGAACCGTAAAGTCAAACCAGGAAGGGAGAACATGTCAATTCCGCGATCTCTGAAAAATTTAGCGTGATTGTTCAGAGCCTCTATGAAAGGTTTCACGTCTTTGTTGCTGTAGTAGATCAAGTAATCTCTCACAGTTTGCATGTTCTGTTCGGACCAAACTTTTCCACATTTGGCGTAGTCGGATTCGGTCATCTTGCTTCCGGTCAGTTTGCTGTCAAAAGCCGATCTCGGTGGTAGTGTTCTGTTTTCCAGTTTCCTGGTAGACGTCATCCATTCGTAAGGAAAGTGACCTTTCTCTTGATTTCTGGTGGAAGCAAGCAAATAATTCGCGTAATTGTAACCAGGTGCCAAATAGTTTACTACGTCCAAGAAAACCGTGTGCTGTGTGTAAACTGCCAAGTATTGGTTACTTCTCTTTACGCTGAATTCTTCTTTATTTCGGTCTTTAGAGGAGAAGAATGCGTGAAGCTGTATTTTGATCAAGTTCAAGTCGTAGCGCCCCGAGTTGAAACCTACGACCGGAACTTGACGGAGATATCTCAAAAGCCTCTGCTTCAGTTGAACCAACGGATGTCTGTGTCGAGTTGCAGTGAAGTCGCCTGTACCCGGAGAAAGTCTGAACACCGCTTCCTCTAGCAGGAGAGCTTCACTTATCGCTGCATCTAACTTCGCTAGCATCGGTCGGTAAACTTCTAGCATCCTCGCTCCGATGACTTTGGCGGTGTCGTTTATGTGATTTAAAACTCTATCCAACAAAGGGTCGGAATCTGCGTCGGATTCTCTCACGAAGCATACCGGACCCTCCTACCCAGGAAAGTCGGATGCGACGCTAGCCGACAAAGGGACGTGATCCCACAGCACGGACACATGTTCGGTGGACGGTTCTTTGGACGCTCTGGAGAGAGCCTCGGAATCGAAGGTGATCTTGTAAGGGTACATTCGCGAATTACCGTCGGGGGGAAAATGGAGAAATCTGCTAGCGCTTGGAAAATCGTTTTCGAATTGTGGTAGATTCCACCCACATATCTCAACTTGACTTGTCGACAAGGGGAAAGCTGATTCCTGTGTCTTTTCAGTAAGAACTCAGTGGTGAACGCCGCCTTACACTTGCAACACTTGTAGATACCTGCGTATGCGTTGAAATCGGTAACCAGAGACACGTGCAAACCTTCTTTCGTCGTCAGGTGTAGGTTGATTTTACCTCGGACGGCCTGAGTTTTCGAAGGTGGTCTGATCAGACTAACTTGTCTTTTCAACTTCTGTCCCCTCACTGCACGCACGGTGTAAAGCGCTATTTGTTTATCAAACAAGTTCTCTAACGTAGGTAAGTTGCGGATGTTCAAACCCGGAAAGGTTTCAGGATCGGCAGTGGGATCGAACTGACGTAACAATTCCGAAGCGTGTTTGCCAGTCTTGTATAAGTGAAAGTAAATGCAGCGAAAGACGCACAGTTTGTCTGCGTTGGGAAAATCTAACACACCGCTTCTTTTTCCAACTCGACCCGCGTGGGTAACCCTGCCACCTATGGGAAATTCCCCCGGTCCCATGTAAATGCAAATGTTCAAATTGGTGGGGAAAAGAACGTGCCACTTGGTGTCAGAGTCGCAAAGTTTCTGTAATTCTTCGCAAGCGATGGTGTTTTGCATGAGGGAGAGGAGCTCTTCTAAACTTTCTGAATTAGTTATGGTGGGAAGTGGTTGTATAAGAGTTGCGTTGTTTTGGGAGGCGTGAAAGTAGCGTCGTTTGCTTTTGTCTTCTTTGTGTTGTAATATTAAACCTAGCGACAAACCTACTTTGTATCTGAATCTTTGTGTTAAGTGAATGTGTCGCATAGTATCTACAGCGTCACTCAACTCACCGGTTGGTAGTCTTAAGTTTGTCACACTCACACGAGTCCCGTGCACCTGTTTGTATTGCAGACCAATTCACAGTGAATATTTCTTCACCGTTCGGTATAGCGCATATCATGGGAGGGATAGTTACTCCGTTGAGAGATTCGCGTCGACAGGTGATTTTTCAACAACTACCTTCGCCGCATAAAGGACAAAACCTCGATATTACTTTACATTGTTCCATGTGTCTGTCATGATTGTACGACCGTTTAAAACTTTTGAAACACTTTTCGCAGATGTACTGCGACATGTTTTCACTGAGATATCGATATATTATGTGAAGCGAAATTATTCTTATTATTTTTTTCATCTACTTAACCAAGTCTGTCTGTCTGTCTGTCTGTCTGTCTATCTATCTATCTTATTCTTTTTGTCTACGCCGCATCCGTCAAACACTTTCTCACGTGTGTGTGCATGTGCATACCTCTCATTCCAGAACTCTGCCGAGAAATTTGAGAATGATCTCTCTTTTGTCATCAAACTCTTTGAGCACCTTGTTGGACACCGTCACACCCTCCAGTGTGGGGTTTTTGTCGACGCCTTAATACTTGCGGACGTGGATCACGTTCTTACCCTTGTAGTAGCTGACCGCGGTGTACACTTCCCTTTCTGCGTCCAACAACATAAACCAAGCTTCGTGAAAGGGGAGGCCCTGCGTAGCCCCTGCGTCGCGTATCCGTGCCACCTGGTGGGTGTTCGCGATGTTCGCTATCAGCTTGAGCAGTCCGTCGATGGTGAAGCGCACTTGTTTAGTGGGGGTTGGAGATGAGTGTTTGATGCTGTAGCGCTCCTTGGACAGTCTAACCTGATCCAACCAGATCTCAAGCTTCAAACCGTCGAGGAAGAACTCTAACATGCCGGCCTTCGTGTCATCTTTCTCTGCTTCTTCTCTTTTTCTCTTCTTGGAGGTCAGGTCGTGACTCTTCTTAGAAGGTTTCAAGACAAGAAGAGTATCACCATCAGGGTGAGCTGAATCAGGAGCAGAGCCAACAACAGGAGCAATGTCCGTGCCTATAGCGGTGAAGGTGGGGTCATAAGTCGTCGAGGAGGAGCGAGCATGAAAAAACACCTGAACGTCCTCACCGCCCTCAGCGCCCTCTGTCTCCACCGTCACTACCTCCTCTTCCTCCTCCTCGTCCTCTGTCTCCTCCTCCTCCTCGTCCTCTGTCTCCTCCTCCTCCTCCTCCTCCTCCTCCTCCTCCTCCTCCTCCTCCTCCTCCTCCTCCGCCTCCGCCTCCTTCTCTCCCTCTTCCACCTCCTCCGCTCCTACTACTACGTGGTGCATGCGCTGAGTGTTGAAATCGATGTAAGTGTATTCACCAGCGTCGGTCGAGGATGATGGAGCGGCCCCTTCTTCAATGTGCGCCGGTTGCTGACGGTCTTCATCGAAATCAGTGGGGAGGTAAAAACCTGGTTGCCAGTAAGGACGACAGTCACTTGTGAGAGGCGACCCGATGTTGGTAGTAGTAGCAGCAGCAGTAGCAGCAGCAGTAGCCGGAGCAGTTGGGGTCTCTGTAGTAGTAAGTGTATCACTAGGTACATCAACACCAACAGGAGCACCAACAGTAGCAGCAACACCAACAGCAGCAGCAGTAGGGTCGTTAGCAGTAGTAGTCAGGTGTAGCAGTGTAGGTGCCACAGTAGGTGTAGCCGTGGGAACCGACAGGTGTGCAGAGGGGGTCCTTGTTGTTGTCGATGTTGTAGTCGCAGCAGTAGCACACGTAGCAGTAGCATGTGTAGGAGGTGGAGTTGGTGTAGTAGGTTTAGTAACACTACTACCGCTAGTACCACCGCTAGTACTCACTACACTGCGAAGGTTATAAGTCATTGAGGTTGTGGTGATACTACCATCTTCAGTAGCAAGGGAAGCCGCTAAACGCCCTCTCTTCGTCGTCTTCTTGTGTAGGTGTAGCTTAGTTGGTCTTCTGCTTATGATGGTGTGTGTAGAGAAAAGAGTAGGTGAGTGAATGGTGGTTTTTCACCTTCCTTATATACCACCGCTTCTGGATACCTGCTGGTTTTGCTAAGCCTATTATCACAGTAGGTTGTCTATTAATCCGTTTTTCACCTGTCCTCTGCTGTTACATCATAAAAGGAGCGTGTGGACTTCAAAGAAAATAGTCGATAGGGTGTCTATAAATCCGATTTTCACCTGCCCTCTGCTGTTACATCATGAAAGGGGGGTGGTCCTCATAAGCTCTTAATGAGGGGATTAAAAGTCTCATGTGGATAAGACAGGTATACAGATGGAAACGGGTTTAGTATAAAAAATCCCATTTTCAGCTGCCCTCCACAGATGGAGATGAAAAGGAAAGCCGAATACCACCTGTCCGCCTCATAAGCTCTTAATGAGGGGATGAAAAGTCTCATGTGGATAAGTCGGGTATGCAGATGGAAATGGGATTAAAATCCTCTGTATAAAAGCTCTGATTTTTCAGTTGTAAAACCCATATCACATCTGACCACTACACCTACCACATCTACCAACGCCACTACCTCGAGCGTTACCACCAAACACTAGCACCGCTAGCAACTACACCTCATGCAAGATGGCGAGAGCTCACCCTTGCCTTCCTCGGTATCGGTCGACCGGATCTGTTGCTAAAGACGCTACACTTTTTCACCAAGCGTGAGTTGGATTACAACAATCCCGACTTGCCTACAATGGAGGGGTACTTTAGCATCATGGCCGAATCGTTAGGTAGTGAGTGGAAACACTTGGGGCAGTATTTACCTTTGGCAACTGACGAGTTAGATAGGATCGCTCAACAATCCAAAGAAAAAACCTCACTCGCCCGATCTTCGAAGTGTTGAAAATATGGCGAGCTGATCATCGCAGTACACATTTTCAACTCATTCGAGTGTTGTTGGAGCACATGGACAGGTCTGACGTCGTCATCCATATATTACTTCACTTTCAACACCAAGGAAGGCGCTCAGGCTCTCGCTATGACATTTAAGGTAGTAGTTGCATATAACATCGAGCGCACCCTTTTCTAATACACTTGTGAAAGAAAAAAAATAGAAGTTGCGCGCTGGTGTAGAATTAAATATTAAGTCGCTACACAGGAGCGTGTGTCTGCAGTGGCGTCGTTTTCGTCGTCGTCTTCGTTGTCGTCGTCGTCATCGTCGTCTTCAGAGGGTGTGAGTGTGCAGTCAGCCGGCGGGAAAAAAAAAAGCACTGAGCTACCTGTCTACCTGCCTACCTATCTACCTACCTGGCTACGTGTCTGTCTACCTACCCGACCAACTAACTGACTGTCTGACTGACTGACTGACTGACTGACTATCCCCCACCGTACTACCATCATGGGCGACCACCCTGCACTGGCCAAGTACACGGCTTTCGAGAGTTTAGGGAGGCGACTGAACACTTTGGAACACTTTGGTATAGACCACGCTCTTTCGCAGAGACTCTCGCCGCTCACGGGTTCTTTTACATAGGTGGTAAGGATGTTGTTCAATGCTTTCAATGTGGAGTCACTATACACACGTGGTTAGACAGCGATGACGTCGCTGTGGAACATTTCAGACATTCTCCTACTTGTCAGTTGGCTTGTAAAGCAATGAATATAACGCCACAAACCAGAATTTTACTGACGGCAATGTTGAAGACAATAAATCTACTGACCGATGATATAGCTCTCAGAAGGGAGATGAGAGGGTTGTCAGTGGAAAACGCTAGGTGTTTCTTCCGTTTGGACGACGAGGACATCTTAGGATAAGTCGTCGTAGGTGATTCACCACAGAGTCGACACACATTAGTCAAATGATTCAAAAAAAAAAAAAAAAAATTTAAAAAAAAGAAAATTGTTGTGTTTTTATTTTCATACGAAATCTAAACAGAAAAAAAAAATTAAGTGACTCGCCTCCGAAGAGGAGGCGAGTCTCTTGATTAAGTAAAATTCTTTTTTTTTTTTCTTCCCCCTTCACTACTAGCACCCTAAGAGACGCTCACTCCCAAAGTGCCCCCTCCCCCCCAAAGTGCCCCCCTCCCCCCCCAAAGTGCCCCCCATACTCCCGCAGAGTGCCCCCCTCCCCCCTATGCACCCCCGCCCCCTATGCACCCCCCCCTTCTCTTCTTCCTCCCCTCAGTTAATTAACTACTAAAGAAATCCTCCTCTGACATGTCTGATGTGTACATTCAGACTCCGATACATATTATACTACTCATGGTGAGGGTTGTAGAGAAAGTGTGAGTGAATGACATTCTTCTTCTTTCCCCACCCCTTATACACACCTCTGGAGATTTATAAGCTGCTTAAGAGAGAGTGAGCTAGCTAGCTAGCGAATCCTGTTTCCAGCTGGAGGGTCCTTCCTACCTTCCCTCCTTCCACCCCTGGATTCAAATCTTGTTTTTGATCTGGAGGTGTGTTACATCTATAAGAGGATCAAGTGTCGTCATTAGGAGATTAAGGTGGTGTTCAACGAGGACGTATACAAAAAACTTCATACAGCAAACAGCAGGTGGTGATCATCCTGCAGACATTCTTCATGTTAACTAGGTGGGCACTTCCAGTCACGTGACCACATTTTTATTGTTTTTATTATTTTATTTTTTTTAAATTGGGTCACTTCTGTCACTTCCGGTCATTCCTAATCCCTCCCCTAAGTAGGTCACGTGACGTCACTTCCGGTCATCTTAAGTAGGTCACTTCCGGTCACGGGGGTGTGGTCTATTATGCAAATGAGGGGGTCACTTCCGGTCAAATGGAGGCCTCTGATTGGCTGGTACATCGGAAGTGACCCATTATGCAAATGAGGAAGTCACTTCCGGTCAAATGGAGGCCTCTGATTGGCTGGGGTCATGACCTTGACCTCTAAGTAGGTCAAGGTCACGTGACGTCACTTCCGGTATGCCCTTATATGTGACGTCACTTCCGGTCAAATGGAGGCTTCTGATTGGCTCCAAGTCCAATGAGTAATAAACAGTACTTAACCATAGTCCCGTTCCGATACAAACTATACTACTTATATATATATATATGGGTGGGGGTCCAGAAAATGTCCATTTCACAAATTGAGTTATTTTTTAAAAATAATCATTTTAAATGAAGAGAATGTATTGGGATAACTACATAATTGCAAAAAGCCCAATGAGTACTAATAGAAAAAATATGCGTATTAATTATAATTTCATGATTTTTTCAGATTTTAGCTACTTTTCAGGGAAAAAATGACCAAAAATCGATGTCCCCTGGAAAAAATCTGATTTTAACGGAAATTTTCTTCAAATGATATTAGATTTACACTTTTTGCTTCATATGTGTTGCATACAAATGATACTTCTTCATAACACCATTTATTTCAATATTTAATTTTTATTTTTTTTAAATATTTGTTTAAACTACAAAAATAGCAATTATTCTCATAATCTCATATATCTTTTTAAACACTTGATTTTTTTGGAAAAATATTACACTAGATGGATGTTTTGTGCCATTAGGCATATCGCGGACACCTATACTCTTGGGCAGAATGATAAAAATTAAGACAATTGATCATTTTCTTGGTGAAATTAGAGCCCAAAGAAGGAATTAAAAATGACCTGTTTAAGCCAAATTTCTTGAAAAGGTAATTAATTATACAAATCCTGCATAAATTACATATTACCTGCATTGGATAAGCGTATGTGTGAGCTCTACACTCCCATATCGATCGATTTTTTCTATTTTACATTTAACAAGCAAAAACAATTGTTTTCACTGGATGTTACGTTCACTAGATTGCTGTTACGTTCACTAGATTTATTTAAACATTTTGAATAATATCAGTCTAAATGTCCTCTAAGGAGGAAGGGAAATATCCATGTGGTGCCTACATAGTACATGCACCATATGCAATAAGAATCGTAACTCGGTGCAACGTCTTTGTCTTTGTAAATTAAGATATCAATTTATGTTACGTTCACTAGAATTATGTTACGTTCACTAGAATTATGTTACGTTCACTAGAATTATGTTACGTTCACTAGAATTATTTTTGGTTCCACGGAGACAGTAAATTGTCATGAAAATATGTCCTTTTTTGTTGATTTCTTTTGATAGGCCGCATGTATGTCTGTTTGACAAACCTATCAGCAAGGATGTATGTGGATGAATGCATGATTTATGTAATATTAAGAACTATCAAAACAACATGTCCTGTATTTTATGTAATGTTACGTTCACCAGATATATGAAAAAGTCAGAAATATGCATAAATAATTAAAATATAGCCGTAACACAAATTGTCCAAGTATATCTGAGCATTACAAATGACACTGACCTGTTTCCATCATTTTATCATAAACATATTTCATTCTAGAAACTATTCAATTTTTGTGTTACGTTCACTAGATGTTACGTTCACCAGATATATTGAAAACAACCGAATTTTGGTCTAATTGTCTTATTTTTCTTATATTAAATATCTGGGACATGCTGTGCCTTTTTTTGCATAGGTATTATACCACAACCAACTGAAAAAAATGCTATTATTGACTAATATTTCATTATAATTCCTCTATTTTTCTACTATGTTACGTTCACTAGATCCCACTGAACACCTCTGAATAGTAAAATAAACACAATAGAATGGCAGAAAATACAAAATATCTTCAGATATGTTAGAGCACTTTGTATACTTTCATCTGGGTTTCACAGCTAGTTTAATACTCTTACATGTTAGTACTTTTCCCTATTTAAAAAGATTATAGGTTCGATTTAGACAGAAACCAACTGGCCCTCAATTGACTCTAGCTATAAAACTATCACAATGAGGAATTAAAAATAGAGAAAAAGTGTACAGCACCCTGTTACATGGTAGGAAATGACACATTTTTGCCCTAATTCAGTGAATCAAGTTCATAACTAAAAAATGTCATCATATTTTTTCACTATTCTCTTGTTTATGATAATATCTGGTGAACGTAACACAATTTTGTTTCATTAGTAAATGTATTTTTCAAACTTACATAGAAAAAAAAGTAAGAATCCTAGTATCACAAAATTTGGGAATGTGATGGTTCATTGCCTCCTTTATATATAGACAAATCTGCTACAACATTTGGGCAATTCAGAAATATTATTGTTTTTCACTGGAAATGGACATTTTCTGGACCCCCACCCATATATATATACATATACACTGTATTTATATATATATATATATATAATATATATATATATATATATATATATATATATATATATATATATATATATATATTGTCCTTGGTTATGATAAGTGACAAGTGACAAGTAGATACACTTTCGCCTAGGTCCTGTCCAACACAAATTCAGGAGGCCAGTTTATTAACAACTGAAACAACAAATTTGACAATTGAAACAAAAAGAAAAAATGAACCGTTTCCGGCGACCTGAGATGGGTGAATGAGGGCGGTTACTTGCCCGTTGTGGGTGAGGTAGACACTCCACCCCCCCCCCCCCCCCCCCCGTGGCTGATCAATGAACTAGCTCCCCACTGGAGTACCATCGGGTGTGTACAATATACACTGATATTCCTGCGCGTGTAATATCCAGTTCATACACTTAGATACACTTTTGCCTAGGTCCTGTCCAACACAAATTCAGGAGGCCAAGGCCAAACAAACACAATTTTGCCACTCATGAGTAGTCCAACAAACGCGAAGCCACCAGGGCATCCTTAGAGCGCCTTGCTTTATAATTGTTGGATATATAAAGGAGAACAGCAAGGGATTTCCAGTTGCCATATTGCAGGAATGAAGATAGATAAGTAGCAGATCCAAGGTATAGGCTGTGCGTGTTAAAGTCCCCAGATAAGCGTGCAGACGCACAACACGACTTCAG
This sequence comes from Harmothoe impar, assembly GCA_947462335.1. Classification (NCBI taxonomy): domain Eukaryota; kingdom Metazoa; phylum Annelida; class Polychaeta; order Phyllodocida; family Polynoidae; genus Harmothoe; species Harmothoe impar. The sequence goes on from OX381714.1 coordinate 22,802,483, forward strand.
TCTAGCAGAGAAGGCCTTGTAACTGTACATAAACAGATAGTCCTCCGCCTCAAATTTTGAGAATGAGACATATTTCTTGAGTGATCTTACAGGACAGAGAGGGGAAGCAGTTGCAGCTACTACCGGTATCCTTTGCACCCTGTCGCCATACTGTATAGTCTTGGAGCTTCTCACATTCACATCCATACCACCTTTCCAAAAAGACAGGTCCTTTACTTTCAAAGTATGAGGAGAAAATGACACATGGCTGGCTCGAAGTAGGCATCTATAACATATCAGCACAGCGCACCAGAAAGTGAAGTCCGCCCATACATTTATATCCAAAGTGCCATATATACACAATAAGTCAGCAGGCAGCAATGGGTCCTCTTGCTTGGTTGCGGATCCCTGTAGTCTCTTAGCACCATTAAGGGTACTTTTTATCAGGAAACTGTCAATATCCACATGGTCTTGACCCCATAGACTCGAGACATAGTTCTTGATTGACACAAAACACAGCGTTTTCATGAGATAGGTAATATACAAACAGACCATTGTTATGGACGCTGGTATAGGGGTAAATGAATAAGTCCTACAGAATCTATAATATTTGTTCCATCTTGTAGCATATGACTTTTCAGTGTTTTCAGCCCAACACTCCTCCCGCACCACCATCCAATAGTCCAACAAGGCCACCAGCTCTACAACAACAATTAGCAAAGCCAGGGATGGCATTAATACACACTTCCACACAATCAGGATTATTCAATCTAGACAAACAATCTGGTATCAAATTATCAACACCCGGGATCCATGCCGCCTTCAATTCAATATTCATAAAGCAACATGCCCAAAATAACTCTCTAGCCCACTTCATAGCAGTACTATTACTACTTCTACCAGATTGTAGAACCGCCAGGACCTGGGTATTGTCAGTTATTACATTCACAATACAGTTTCTCAATTCTGAACCCCAACGTTTCAGGCCTATAAGAACCGGCCACAATTCCTGTTCGTGATATGGTCATCAAAAACCTCAGTCGGGGGTTTTTCCTCATGGGGGCAGGTGTCACCTGTGCCATCCCAGGTACCCCACATATACCCCAATTCACAAGTGCCACCAAAACCAACCTTTGAAGCATCAGTACCCATGTTGCATACAGGCCCTTTATGATTTAATATCCTAGCTTTGCCATTACACCAAGACATAAAGGTTTTCCATCAAACAAGATCTGCTCTAACAAGGTCATCAAGTACAATTACATCTCCATTGGCAGTATCTCTCAAAAGGTTATAAATCCTTCTGGTATAAGTCCTACCAGCGCGGACTACCGTGGCACAATGGCCTAAAAGGCCTGCCAACTTCTCTAACCTCTTAAGTTTGCAAAGTCATGCTTTCAGTATTAACAATTATACCTAGATACTTCACACACCTGGAAGGGAGAACCTGCTTTTTTGCTGACACATTAAAGCCCAAATTATGAAGTGCACTACACAAGTTGTTCGGAGCTGTTATACAACCCTCTTCCGAGCTATGAGTGACAAAGTAGTTGTCTAGGTAATTTATACACTTGGGAAAACCACCTTTTTCACCTATTTTCACCACAAAGTCAGACACCATAGTGAAGATGTAACAAGCAGATTTAAGGCCAAAACAGAGCCTCAGATCTTAATACCACTCTTCCCCTCTACCCATATTCCATACAAAAACTTGGAAATCTCTGTGTGACGGAATGACAGCGATAGAGCGATAGGCATTCCTGATATCAGACACTCCACAGTATGCATTTTCCTCCAGTAACTCCACAACATTGTCTATGGATTCATAACGAAATTTTTTACAACACTCGTTCATATAATTATTGATGCTGAGACTTTCTGGACGTGAACAATCAGTTATGGGGCGGAGAGAACCATCGCCCTTTTCTATACCACCCATAGCATGGATACAGCGGGGTTTTACCTTCACAGTCCCGACTTTATCCTCCTTTAATTTGGCCTTTATTTTTGCACTCATTTCACCTGAAAACTTTTTCCCCATCAGGGAGTCGTAATTTTGACAAAAATAGCACGCATCACAACCGTGGTCTACTATCCTGAATCCCTTGTATATGCCTGTCAAAACATACATGTCGTTTAAAGTAACATTTTCACCAAAACTCAAAATCTTTGCACCAAAACAACAAGGTTTCATCTGCGTCTCAACCCCCTCCAGGGTGTAAACACAACCGCAGGTGCCTGCCACACATCCCCTCCATACGGGAACCCAGCTACCCGGTACAGCCTCAACAGCAGCCACCGGACGGACAACACTGTAAGAAACACAACAATTATTTAGAACCGAGATATCAGTGGAAAAACTCACATATTCTCCCACATTGAGTCGTGTATGCATGACAAATCTACATGGGCACTGCCATTTTGACCTACATTAACAGTCCGCGGCGCGATTTCTAAACGCTTACATTTTGACTCCCATTGCTCACAGTGACCCATTTTGCCCATATCGGACAATTTTAAAATTATATTGACATTGTCACCATTATTTGACAAATTATCTGCGTTACTCCAACCATTGTATAAAGCTTCCGGATAATTTTCATCAATAACATAGTCTGCGGAATGTTCATGTACACAGGAGTCTCGCCGACTGGCCGCTTGAGCTACTACTTCAGTTTTAGCGTTAGAAATATCACAGTTTGTAGCTCTAGAAGTGTTGTTAACACCCACCTTTCTGCTCAAAGGACCTAAAGAGCCCTTATGGCCGGTGAGTCACGCATTACCACCGCCACCTTCACCACCGCGGCGATTGAAATTGGGGCAGTTCAGCATACTACAGACCAAGCCAACCACCGTGACGACAGAAGTACAGACCGACCAGCACTCAACTGAGGAGTCCTCCTCAGAGTCTGAAGGGGAAGAAGAAACTCCACTTGCTGTGAGAAGTGAGACATCTACCACAGCTGACTCCACGGCTGACCCCTCGACCCAGGAGGACCAACCTACTCGCGACACGTCCAACACATCATAGTCACACTCTCTCAGTAAGACTTAAAATGGCTAACTTTAATCATCATAATGCTCATGTGCCATATTATGCAGGAATCCCAACCCCTGCACAAGCCCTAGCAGATACAAGAACGCCCAAAATCCTAATGATTGGCGACTCGAGGTTGGCAAAACTACAGAACCTACCCAATCTCATTAATAATCTGCAAAATGTTAGTATTCATTCAGGAACCACCACCTCTAGCATAAAACCACATCTTGATATTGAGCTGCTGCTATACCCGCCTAGTGCGGTTTATCTAAACATAGGGGTCTGTAACATCACTGTTAAAAACCCTATTACCCAGCAGTTACACATTATTAATGACAACCCCACTGAAGCCATAAATGACTTCAGGCTGGAAATGAACTCTCTCATTGACTATGTGAAATACGCCTCCTACCGCCCAAATCTTCCTGTAGTAGTGATTCCCACATTCGGTGTCAACATGACCCATGCCAATCAGCAGTGGACACATCCACAGGTGCAATATACAATGAACACTACAGCAATAGGGATGGCTCAGGAGGCCATGAAATTGAATAATGCCCATGGGGCATTCTCAACACGTGTACATAGCTTGATTCACCACTGTCACGGCCATGGCAGATTCTCAGCATCCTTTAATCATCTGTATGATGGTGTACATCAGGACAACTGGCTGGCTGCCAAGATGGCTTCCATCATGACAAACACTATAGCCAAGAACAGGCTTCATGGTGTACATCCCTAGAAAGGACACCTGCCCTGGCTAAGGCTACCAGAATAATACAGTTGCCAATAAACCCTGCCTTACATTATATGCTGATACACAATAGCAACTCTGATTATGGTTTGGGCGTGTTTATTCTCACGTAGGTTATCCAGGCTATACAAAACAATAATTATAAAAAATTTGACTTCCGTGCCACACCGGTCACTGTCTGAGTTCTTTGTGCCTGACCACTGTTGTTGTGGTTGCTTAGCACCAGGTACCAACCAATGCCTCCAGGTGGGGTGGTTGAGCTTGAGTCCAAGGCAGTTCACCCCCATGACACCAGGGGGGGATACTGTCACGTCCAGTTGGTTTTATAGCCGCATAAAGCTGCTCACTTTATGCCCACAATAAACCCTGCCTTACATTATATGCGGATACACAATAGCAACTCTGATTATGGTTTGGGCGTGTTTATTCTCACGTAGGTTATCCAGGCCAAGACACGCCAAACCGAAGGCAGAGTTTAGTAGTCAGTCCATTAATCACCGATATACGCCGCTGGGTTCTCAAATATGTCCTTCACAATAGAACGCTCCAGGCTGATCTTGGAATCCAGGGATCTCGTGAGGTAGAAGAGTACACTTAAACTCTTCCAGTCCCCCAAGTTTTTAATGTCCACCAAGCTGATCCCATTTTCTGCTAGGAGGCTAGCGCCTCCCCGCCTCATTGAGTGCGAAGACATCAGTTCAACACCCTGAGACACACACAACCTTGACAACTTTCTTGAATACCAACCATAGGTACCCCTGACCCAATCCCCCCCAACCATGTACCCTACCAGCTGAGAATCCTGACTTGGGTAACACACCTTCTCACACAATAAGGACAGATAAGCACAGATACAGAATATAGACCCTGGTATAGGTACAAAGGGAATGTACAAGACCCTTTCCTTAAAACAAATGGTTTTTGTCCTATGCACCGAAACCCCCACCCCCCATGACTCCCAACCTACATCCTGTTTCTTGACTGACAATTCCACTTCCACAAGATTAGACTTCCTCAGAAGCCCCCTGAACCCCAACAGAACCGCCACCCAGAAGGCCAGGTCCTCTGTTTTAGACAAGTCTAAACCTTTAAATATCGCCACTAGATCCAATAGGGTAGCAGGCCTGGCCTGCTTGGTAGTATCACCCAAAGTACGCTTTATACCCCTTAGAGAAATAACTAGTTCAAATTTATTTGGATCTACATGATCCAACCCCGCCATATCATGGAGAATCCATACGGCACCTAGATACTGCTGTATTGATTTGAAACACAACCTGTCCGCTAAATGTACTATGTACAATAATAACATGTCTAGACTAGCTGGAATGGGTTCTACAAACCCATACTCCTCACAGAATTTGAAATAAGACTTCCACTGAGAGGAACGGGTTGACTTGGAGTTTTCTGCCATCCATCTGGACTGATACACCCGAAGTTTCCTCATCAGGGTGAGACCTGAAAACAGCACAACCAGTCTGAGAAAGATACCGGTAGGGACCCCTTGCATTTCTTGTCAAAAAGCCTAGATAAATAATCTGCTACTGTATTTTCCTTGGTTGAGATTCTCCTAGAGACTATGTGAAAATTATAAAAACAGCTTCTCCAAAACAATTCACGAATCCACCACATCGCCCTGACACTAGTGGACCTACCCGTGGACAACATGGCCTGGACCTGGGTGTTGTCGGTCCAGACCACCACCTTCCTATCTCTCCACAACTCCCCCCATCTATCTATGGAGGCCAAAACTGGCCACAATTCTAGAATATTTATGTCAGCATCCGGAACTATCTCTGTGGGGCGTGCCGAGAAATGATGATCTAAGAACTCCTTGGCTTCTTCTTGGCGCTTAATATCTAAGGAACCCGCCAACCAGTCCCCATCCCACCTTGAACCAAACCCAGTTTTTGACGAGTCTGTTTGGATATTGACCGCCCCCATGTCATAATATCTAATCATCTTGGCCTTACCATTAAAGACTGTTATAAAACTGTCCCACCACCTAAGATCATCCTCCAGCCATTCCGGTAGATGTACTACAGTCTTGGAGGTTGGCACATATTTTAACAAGTTGATGATTCTTCTGGAGAATGTGCGACCCCCCCTCACCACTTGACTGGCGTGAGCCAAATGGCCACCCAAAACCTCTAGATCCTTCCTACTACACAGCTTCTTCCCCAAGAATTCAGAAATTAAAGCAGCTGTCTTATCCAACTTGTCTTGAGGTAACCGGATCTCCATATTCAAACTATCAAGTTCCAGCCCTATATATCTACAAACTTGAGTAGGGCTGATTACCTTCTTCCACGCTATGTGGAACCCCAGACTTCTGAGCAGTTCTACCAGCACTGCCTGCTTGTCCCGACACTCTTCAAAAGTGTTACCAATAACAAGAAAATCATCTAAGTAACCATACACATTGTTTATACCTCTCCTACCCATACATCTTACCACAAACTCAGTAATCTGGGTAAAAATGAAAGGGGCGCACTTCAATCCAAAACTCAGACTACAATCCATGAAATACTCCTCCTCCCCATTCACATTCCAGATGAAACCCTGTTTGGACCTATCCTGCACTCGTACCGGTACGGCCCTATAAGCCGAGCTTATATCTATCACAGAAAAAAAACAATTCGGAGTAACATCTTCCAATATGTGATCCATCCTTACAAATGAAAACTTCTCGCAAGTCGTTTCCATGTAATCATTTATACTTTTCCCCTCTGGCCCCGACTCTCCTCTACTACAATCAGTGATGGGGCGTATGGACCCGTCAGGCTTATAAATAGCCCCCAGTGAATGCACACACTGAGGTACTTCTTCTGATCTACAAACTTTACCATCTAACAATTCCTGTGTGACAATCCTATCCATTTTTTCCTTGGCGTCACCTTTCAAAATAGAATCATAATTAGACCGAGTGTAAGATCCTTCGTATGAATCATCCACAATTTTGAACCCTTCCCGCACACCATTTAGCAAGTATTTAGCATTAACATCCACACCCCCGGGATGATTGAAACACTCGTCAAAGAAAATACACGGATTTAATTGGGTGGGGGCTGACCCCAAGATGTGATATTTCTTGCAGAACAGACCACAAGGTCTGTTTACTTTTTCGCCACCGACCGTAACCGAATCCACCACAACAGGCTGAGACGTTTGCGCCCCAACACCCACAGTATTGCTTCCTGCCGGCCAAATAACACCATCTTGTGGATTATCATCCACCACATCAACCAATTCTATCGGCCTACCATCAAAACAAGAATCATAATTGTGTAACTCACATGTATTTTGATGAAAACTGCTTGCGAAACTACGAGACACCAACCCATCGCCATGCACGCCGCCATCTTGTATAGTGACGTCACCACCGGTCTCGCGCCACCTCTCGTCTGGATTTGTACGAGAAGCCGCGAGATCCAAGATGGCGGTCTTCGGAACCAAGTTCTCGGAATCAACTATTTCATAATGATTTTTCCCTAATTCCGCGGAATTACACGTGACAAAACCCGGGTTTGGCTTCTCATCGTGTACAGAACCATAAGAAATTGAACAAGAGCGTGTTTCCACACCGCTCACGACCTCTGCGCAGGAATTCTGGCGTCCACACTCCCGATGGGAGCCGCCGCGACCAACAACAACACACCCGGCCCCGCCCCCTTCCGTCAGAAGGGGCGGTTCACACACCGAAACTGATAGTTTTATATCAAGACATTCACTTGTCTTATCCAATTTACCTTGGAAACCACTTGTTACTTTACCTTTATTCATACCTACACCTGACTGTCCCTGATTCATACTGACCCCACAAGCTCTCAATCCCTCACTGATAGAACTAAGAGCTGCCTCATCCTAGTCTTTAGTAGGCATTGTACACTTTACCACACAATGGTCTGCAGAGCCACATCCCTTGCAAACGTGAGGGAACCTACAGTTGACAAACCTACAACCAAAGGAGCTATTGAACTGGTTGCAAGTTATCCTGCCACTCCCCATACCCCCGGTATGACCCTGTGGTGGGAACCCCTGGTTGTCACCTCCCTGGTTACCATAGTAACCCCTGTTACCATTGTAGCCACCACCATAACCTCCCCTGTTGTAACCACCCCTGGCCCTACCTCTACCACGGCCCTGGTGATTTTGGCCCCAATTACCTCCCTGGTTTGAGGCCCCGTCACCCTCACCTAGCCCCATCCCATTCTTGGACAAGCCCTCTGGACCTACATATCTCATCCATAATTCATGGTCACCATAGCAGAAAGACTTGATCCCATGTAGCTCAGCTCTGTCCCTCATGGCCATATCATATCTTACCAAACAACCATGGTCATAAACCTTGACCTTGTCCAATAGGAATTTTATGTTTACCGTACAAGTGGGTATTTACCCCCAAAGCCCCAATAGCACTTTCCAATCCCAAACTGGCGGAAATAACATCATGGATTGAAGGTTTTTTCAAGTTGTCAAAGGTCATATGAGGCTCAAGGTCAAAAACTGTGTACCTACGCTTGTTTGCCTTTTCAGAGACGATGAAGGTGGGTTGTTGCTGCTGGTGCTGTTGACCTCCCGCCTGTCCGTGCTGGAGTAGTCCCTGTAGCTGTGACAACACCTGGTTGTGTTGTTGTTGCTGTGATGTGCCTGGTAGTTGATGCGGTTGCTGCTGCGGTTGTAGTAAATGTTGAAACGCCGACTGCTGGGTCGGTTGGAGGAAAGAGGAGGGTGCAAACTGTGTTGACTGGGTTGGGATGCCATACTGTAGGTGGGAAGGGGTGATGCCACCCTTCCCTCCCAACCTGCCACCCAGGAGCGCAGACTGCGTCCCCGAGCCACCCCCCAGTTTGCTGCCCAAAATGTTACCCAACAATCCATACACATCGAGCCCTCCTTCTGTGGCCGGCTCACCCGCTCCTTCTTCACTAGGATCCTTTATATCACTCTGGGTCGAAATGTCTTTGTCTTTGTCTGTGTCACCGGTTGGGAGGGGGGCACCGGCACCACCCCCCGCACCTGCTTCCCCAACCGCCGCCATGACACCTTGCCCTAGGTTCATGCCTGTCAAGCCTTGGACCAACCCGGTAATCATGGACATCTGGTGCTCCATGGTTTTACGAGACTCTCTACACTCCAAGAGAAACTCCTTTAGTAAACCAGACTCCGTCTCTGGTGTTTTGGACTCTTCTGTCCCACCGTTACCCGCTAGATATTTATCAGCGTCCTCCTTGATCATCTCGGCATCAATGTAAAGTTTCCATTCCGAGTCATTACCGGTAGCCAGTCCACATGCTTTCTTTGCTAGCTCCACGTAGATGCACTTCTTCCCTCCTTTAGGCTGATGTGCCTCCAGGCATTCACCACATTGCTGAAGTTTCCTGGTCATTTTAACCTATCACCATTTCAATTTGACTTCCGTGCCACACCGGTCACTGTCTGAGTTCTTTGTGCCTGACCACTGTTGTTGTGGTTGCTTAGCACCAGGTACCAACCAATGCCTCCAGGTGGGGTGGTTGAGCTTGAGTCCAAGGCTCCCACCAGTTCACCCCAATGACACCAGGGGGGGATACTGTCACGTCCAGTTGGTTTTATAGCCGCATAAAGCTGCTCACTTTATGCCCACAAAAAACAACTCCCACAATTTGGTAAGATCTACTACTTGTATCCCTAAGCAAAGCTCCTTATTTAAATATTTCACTCCCTCGAGGGGCCCATCACCGATCAATGAAACTCAAACTAATTTGACCGAAACCACGATCGAGTTGCCACGCCCCCCTCCCGATACCGAGGGATCCGAAACCTCACCACAACTTAGTCCTATGACCAACTCTCAAGCCATCTTTGGCCCCCCACCACCTTTAGACCGAATGCTAAATATGGTCCCTCTCCCCCAAAGACAAACCCATCAATACCACACTCGATCGATGGGGCCGGTCAAATCACATGAGTTTTTGATCAGTTCTGACGCCGATCAACAAAACTTTTTCCATGCCGAAATCACGCCAGACCAAAACGACTGGTATTCGGAAGATTTAGAGTTTCCTCCGTTACCAAAGCGTAAACTAAGCAATATAAGGTCTAACCTGGCTTTCAGCGACACGATAACGCATGAATTCCCTCCATAAATATCCATTTTAAGCCAAAATACGACAAACAATGGCGAAACGCCTTGCTCGACTCGCGAACTCTCGCGCCCTCTCGCGGGTAGACGAGAGGATACGAGAAATGCGCCTATGACGTCATGGAATTCCCTCTCGCGGGAACGGGGGAACCCCTCTACGCCGACAATGCCCTACTCGCATGTTGAAAATGACCGAAATATCCCAAATAAAGACGATTCAAGCAACCAAACGCCTCAAAATCAATCTATTTCGAGCCCTACTCCTGATTCTGCCCCTATCAGCATCGATTTAACCCCCGAAAACGCTGAAAACAACAACTTTTCGGTTGCCCGAAGAGGCTCGATTCAAAGTATTGCCGAACTCTCGCGCCCTCTCGCGGGCACACGAGAAAACGCGAGACTTCACACTATGACGTCACAGGATTCCCCCCACCCGAGCGGGGGAACCCCTCCTCGCACTCGCCAAGGCTCCAGACCATCACAAAATGTCGTTTCTAGCCTTGATAAAAGCGATCCGATCAATATAAATGTACCCCAGGTACACAATATCACCTCTTACATGATCCCAAAGACCCCATTGACTGTCACCCCCGCCGCATCCGGCACTGACACACCCACCACCATCCGAGCCACTCCCTCGATTGTGATCTCCCACTTCCATTCACCATCCAGACCCAATAGAGTACCCTTAAAAATCTCTTTCAATATGGATGACGATTACAATTTAACTGCACCTCGCTCTGTTCTATTTCAGGGAAATGCACCAAGGACAAGCTCTTTTGTCCCGATGGAGGTGGACAACAACTTGACCCCTAGCGGCATTAATCCACTAGACACTACCTTTGTCCCCACAGCCAGCACTTCCACCCAGGCTATGGGCACAGCTGTCTCCACACTCGGCCCAGTTTTTATCCCCACTGCCAGCACCTCTACTGCCACTGCTGGGATGGGCATAACGACTCCATCAACCAACCAGGCTGCCATCACCACAGGCTTCGCCCAGATGACCGCAGAAGCGCAAGTAGCCTTCCTACAGAACACCATCCGTCAGATGCTTGGTTCAACCAACACAAATTCCAGCCCCCTGACCACACCAACCCCTAACCCAGTTATCCCTAGCCAAGTGGTCGCACCCCATCTTACGCCTATCAATATAGAAAATGCCAGCGGCAAACAGGCATATTTCGCCCGACTCCTACCTGAGGCGGCTGATACCTGGCGACTCTATTGGGGGTGTTATGAAAATTGCGCACACTCCAGATTACGAGCCGATTTCTTTAGGCATCTGGCCCACGTTAACCGATTCCCCGCTTGGACCACTGGTGTACTACCACCCGGCGGCCTAATCACAACAACAGAATCGGCCCTAGCACTCGTAGGCATGCGACGCACACAAGCCATATCAACCCTCAATACTATGGTGTCCATTTTGGACAATAAGGCTGATGGCCTACGCGTCAACATGGAGGCGTTCTATGCCGCGATGCAGGCGCATTACGAGCGCCAGAATGCAAAACCCGGTAGTCCAGATTATTATGAATTTCTCCCCGCGTGCACTCTCGCCACTCAGGTTGTAGAAAGAGCAACCGCTGAGTTGAACAAGAAACTTAACGATGAAGCAACGCAACTCAAAGACAGACCACAAGATGCCCTGTGGTCTGGCATCCCGGCTGAACTACGCCCGGGATACAACCCTCATGCCATCGCTGGAGCAAACAACATCCTCCGAACAAGGGACCCTCGCTCTCTTTCACAGGTCAGCCCTCTAGTTTCACCCATGGCGACTGGCACCATCCCCCAATCAGCTCTCACCCTGGAGCAAATTTTAGCTGCGGAGAACAGGGCCCGGTTAGAAGCCGAAGCCCCCCGTAGCATGAACCAGGTTTTTTCCACCCAGTGGAACCGCGGCAACAACCAGAGAGCTCCCCGCCCTCGAAATACTCGAGGCGGGACAACGGGAAGCCCCAACAACCAGCGACAATCAGCCACAAACAATCCACGCTCCCAACCCGGGCGTCGCCGCAACCAGGGAACCCCGGAGAACAACCAGGGACGCCCTCGCCGACCAAGGGTGGACCTGGTGGACCTCCTCCGCCAGGCAGGCCACATTTAACTCCCCCACGTCAGGCCACCAACAATGCCTCGATAGATCCGAACTTACCACTACTGTTCAATGCTAATTTTGACAATCCCTTTGAAGATGAAACCTTTGTAGAATCATTTGAACTATACTGTATGGACTATCTGCCATTGCTGTACGACTATCAAAACTTAAATAGTAATGCTACGATCAACTCTGCAAACAATAAATCTCTAGACTGTCATTCCGGTGTTGTTAATCTTTCAGATCATCAACTTTCAGAAGGGGAGTTTACCCTCTTACAGAAAGGTCTCACATTTGTAAGCACTCCAGCAGCACCAGACCCCGGTATCATCATGGAAGACATTAACAAATTCCATCTTAGTGTTAAGAGACATATAGCACTAAGCAAATTTGACGATAAGGCCCCCCCTCCGGCAGACTTTGATAAGATCCAAGTCCGCTTCAAGGACCAAAAATTCAAATGTCCCTCCAAATGGAACCCTCCAGCTCCAGGTATAGTAGAACATATGGCCCTACTTAATCAAAGAGACATAGAAAAGAGTTACCCTAAAATAACGCCCCGCTCCAACCTAACTTGGTCCGAAAAACAAGCCAAAATAACTCTCTCGAAAAATCCTAACATAGTCATTAAAAAAGCAGACAAGGGTTCCGCAGTAGTACTCCAGAATAGATCGGACTACATCAAAGAAGGTCTCCGCCAACTAAATGACAGAGACTTCTATAGACTGCAAGAAGACAACCTCACCGAGATCCACAATGACACCATCACTAAAGAGGTAACTAGAATGTACTATCAAGGTGAGATACATCTACAAACAGCTGAGTATCTAGTCGCAGAAAAACCAAGGACACCTAACCTGTACCTTTTACCCAAAATCCACAAAAATGTCCTCCCCCCTCCAGGTAGGCCCATTGTTTCGGCAAATGAATGCCCAACAGAGAAAATCTCCCAATTCGTCGACTTTTTCTTACAACCAATTATCCCAAAACTACCATCCTTTCTAAAAGATTCGGGAGCCTTCATAAACACTCTATTAGATCTTGACATCCCCGAGGGTGCCATTTTGGCCACCATGGATGTGACAAGTCTCTACACTAACATCCCTACACCTGAAGGCATCGCAGCTGTAGGTAAGGCCTTAGCCACAATGAGACACCCGAATCTGAACCCCACCAATCGTTCCCTATGCAAACTGTTAGAATTGGTCCTCACATGCAACAACTTTCAGTTCGATGACAAGGATTTCCTCCAAATTAGCGGAACAGCAATGGGAACCAAATTGGCACCAGCTTATGCCAATATCTTTATGGGAGATTTTGAAAACAGGTTTGTATATCCCTACCACACTCAGCCACTGGTATGGAAACGATACATTGATGATGTGTTCATCATTTGGACTCACGGCAAACCTGCATTAGACATCTTCCTACACCACCTAAACACATGTCACAAAACAATAAAGTTCACAATGGAAGACTCTACCACTACGGTAAACTTCCTAGACATCACGGTCATCAAAAACACTGAAAACAAATTAGAAACCACTCTCTATTGCAAACCCACAGACAGTCACAATTACCTGCTATACTCCTCAGAACACCCCAGACACGTAGTCAGAGCTATCCCATACTCTCAATTTATCAGAGTCAAACGGATCTGCACTAGAGAGTCGGAATTCCTCAGAAATTCCCTCATGCTCTGCACACATTTCCTACGCAGAAAATACCCCAGGAATCTCCTCCTAGATTCTCTCACAAGGGCAAAACTCCAAACTCGGGCTGAACTAATCAAACCAAAAACAAAACTCCCAACTACCGGTAGACCAAAAGCCTTTTACTGCATCACTACCCACAACCCTCATAATCCCCCCATAAAACAAATTCTCACAGAGAACTGGGACCAGATGAAAAAGACCAAAACAACTCGAGAGTTTCACGAGCACAAACTGGTCTTTGGCAACAGGCGAAACAAAAGCCTGGGTGACGAGCTTGTGAGAGCCTCCACCAGCCAAAAAACCCCCGCCACCAAGGTCCCACACATTAGGAAGTACCCGTGTAACTCTCCACTGAACTGTAGATACTGCCCAAAAATTAACAAGAGCGGCTTCATTCAGTCGACCACTACCGGCAGAAAGTTCAGGACTTTGACCTCCGTCAACTGTCAAACCGCCAACATAATCTATGCCATAACTTGCAAATCCTGTGGCATACAATATGTTGGCCAGACCCTGGAACGGATAATGGACCGATTCTAAGGTCACCATGGGGACATAGACCACAACCGCGACAAACCGGTTGGGAGACATTACAACCTATGCCCCCCTCCTCCACAACGAAAAAGGCCTCTGGTGTAGACTACACCAACGCAAATGTCATGAAAGACTTTTTGGTATTGATTATTCCCCACCTGAAAACATTAATCAATAACTGCTTGGACAAGGGCATTTTCCCTGACAAATGGGCCAAGGGGACGATAATCCCCATCCCCAAAAAGGGAGACTTACAAAACCTTAGTAATTGGCGGCCAATCACACTGCTCCCTATCATGAGCAAAATCATGGAGCGTGTAGTACATGGACAGCTAATGGACTATTTGTTAGAAAATGATTTATTGTCCAAGGTTCAATTTGGCTTTACACCGGGACGCTCAACTGCAGATGCAGTATACAAACTCACAGATATGATATACAAGGCCATGGACAGGGGGAAAATTACCTCATGTCTCTATATAGACATAAGGAAAGCTTTTGACACTGTCCACCATGCCAGGTTACTAGACAAACTCGGCGCTATTGGTGCCAATAGATCAGTTTTAAGATGGTTTAGTAGTTATCTTGGAAATAGGGTTCACAATACTCTGGCTAACAACAAATTATCTGACCCTACTAAGGTCACGTATGGTGTCCCCCAGGGCTCCATACTGGGGCCCCTACTTTTCTCAGTTTATATTAATGGCATGCCTGATGTGGTAGAAAATTCAAAAGTGATCCTGTATGCTGACGACGCTGTCTTAGTAACTGAGGGTTCTAGGCCCGAGGACCTGTCACGTATCGGACAGCCAGACCTAGACACTCTCCTTGACTGGTGTGCCACAAACAGACTAACAATCAATACTGAAAAAACAATGATAGTCATTTATGGTACTCCAGCTAATACTGGAGGTGTAAATGTACCGATACTTAAGATTGGTAATGAAAGCGTAATCAGGGTAAGCTCATTCTGTTACCTAGGCGTAACACTAGATGAAAACCTGACAATGAAAACCCACATGGCTGGAGTCAGGAAAAGGGGCAATTTCAAGGTAAAACAAACCCACAGAATTAGAGACTACATTGATAATGACACTTGCCTAACAGTCTATAAGCATTATACTCTCCCAACACTAGAATATTGTAGCTTCATGCTAGACAGTGCCACCCATCTGGACCAAAAAAGCATCCAAACAATTCAAAATAGAGGTCTCAGGCACTGTCTAAGGATTAGAAATCCAACTGACATCACCCGGGAGGATTTACACTCACAATGTCACCTCCCTTTCCTAGTTAAAAGACGCAACACCCAACTTCTTCTGTTTCTCTATAAACTCTCAAAGGTCCCTGATAACCTGATCACCCTTGAAAACCCAAGAACCCGAGGAGAGAATAAAGTGAAGTTCAAAGTTGGCCGGGGCAAGCTCCACGTGGTTAAAAAATCCCCACTACACAGAGGGGTGATACTGTGGAACTCACTAGATAAGGCAGTTCAGGAGGCCGACACTCGCGCTAAATTTAAGAGTCTCATTGAAAAGATAGATTTCACAGAAGTTAAGCTGCGTCATGCAGCCATGCGACAATAGTCTATGTATTAACACTCGTCAATTGTAACACTGTAGTACATCAAAGGGCATGTCCAGTGCATCAGCACTGCTCCCCTCAGACAGATTATCTGGTAGGTACAGTGCACTAGCACTGCCCCCATCTCATGATATATATATCATATTAACATGAGATACAAATATTGGTAGGTTCAATGCATGAGCATTGCCCCCAGCTTGATACATATAGATATGACATATTTTGGTAGGTCCAGTGCACAAGCACTGCCCCCAGTAGTATATATTCACACCTTATTGATAGCACATTATGATAATTATAGCCATATTATCATCAAATACATAGGTAGGTACAGTGCACAAGCACTGCCCCCTTCCGGCTACTTCATAACATCTGCCATAACCATCCTGAGCTGACACACTAAATGGACGCTGATGACCAAAAAGCAGTTTTACTATTCTGGCAGGTACAGTGCACCAGCATTGCCCCCAGCTAGTAATTGAAGAAGACATAATATTTTGAATTAAATTAGCGTGCAATGTCTACTCCACAATCTATCTATATGTTCTTTAAGCTGGATGGTATATTGCATAAGCAATACCCTCCCCGTATCAAATATGGCCTCAACATAGACTGATAGTGGTACATTGCATCAGCAATGCCCCTATCTTTAGTCTTTGTATAAATTTACTATTTACTATTCACTTATTTATTTATTTATTTATTACAATCTGTAAATGACTAACTTAGCCATATTTATAAAAACATTAGACTAGGAAGGAAACCAACCCTATTATTATTAAACACTCCTCTGTCCATTGTGAAAATAAATGACATTCCGCTACCCAAGATACTCTGTAACCATAAATTGGTACAGTCACCTATCTATAAGAAACGTATGACATGACATCACTGAATTGTACATATTGTTCTACTTTTCAACCTTTGAAAATCGCAGTGTAAACCGTGACATTGTTTGAATAAAAAATCTTACAAATCTTACAAATCTTACAAATCTTACATACTATGGTCTTTTGATCCACTGGAACATTCATGTTTAAAGCGACACCCATCACAACGACGACCCTGAGCGTGCTCAAAACAGATGGCCCTGTCTGCGGCC
Source organism: Harmothoe impar (assembly GCA_947462335.1). NCBI lineage: Eukaryota > Metazoa > Annelida > Polychaeta > Phyllodocida > Polynoidae > Harmothoe > Harmothoe impar. The sequence goes on from OX381714.1 coordinate 22,819,419, forward strand.
ACTCGTCTCCGGCCAGTCAGTCCTTGACGACAGCCACCGTAATTGTTACTGCCGCTACCGTTGTAGTTGGAGGACCTACCTCTCCCCTTATTATTAACTCCAGTCGCCCTATATGCTTTGGTGCCATTGGCCCCCAGATACATGTTGGAAAGGTGCGTGTCACCTCCGCAGAAAGCACTGCATCCCTTCTCCCTTGCGCGATCGCGCATCTCATAGTCATATTCCACCAGAGCATCCACCGAATATATACCTAGATGCCATCCATGATACATAGGACAGTTGCTGGAGGAGGCCTGTCACATCAAAACCACGGGAATTTAAATCTTCAAGTAGCCTTGTAAGTAAATAAATCAGTTTTTCTGAAGACTCGATGTGTAAAGGTTTCCTCTTTACCCTGCAGGCAAGAACCGACGTAAATCAAACTCATTGGGATAGGCCTCCCCTGTTGTGCATAAGCTTCCTCCAAGTCTGGCTCAGCACCATCCACTGCCATGGCCAACATGGCCGCCTCGTCGTCCCTCCGCCCAGGTGTGTCACGCTGACGACCCAGGATCAGACGCCCACGATGCCGACGGTACTCCTCCTCAGCGCGACAATCAGCAGCTGTTGGGTCAGAGCCTCCTGCGGCACCAGGAAAGTTGAACTTAATCCCACTGGTACCAGCTGTGGCACCACCAGTGACACCACCTGTCGCACCTGGCTCCTCCTGTACGGCTGGGTCCTGTGCGGCCGGGTCGCCGGCATCATCACCTTCCTCGCCGCCATCTTGACCACCAGGTAACCGCCGGTTTATGTCCAAAATCAGGCCTTCTATCTTATTCATACGGGTATTCAGACTTAAGGACAGGGATCTAAACTCTTCCAGGAGGCCACTTACATCCCCAAAGTCCCCAATGTCTCTGTCCAAGTCCCCTAGAATACTCTCACTGCCACCCACGGTTCCGGTCCTACTCCCCACATTCCAGCTTGAACTCACCCTGTCTGTCTGTCTCTGTAAGTATTCATTGTCGTCCTCACAATATGAACAACATTTTCTCCTGCCGTCGTACTCGCGTTGGCACACACCACACTGCTTAGGCATCTTGACAGACTCTAAGTAGGGTTTTTAAATAGGGAGTCATAAGAAAAAATGAACCGTTCCTGGCGACCTGAGAGGGGTGAATGAGGGCGGTTACTTGCCCGGTGCCGATGAGTTAGACACTCCCCCCCATGGGTGATCAATGAACTAGCTCCCTACTGGTGTACCATCTGGTAGGCTGATATTCCCGCGCTTGTAATATCCAGTTCCCCGTCACTGACTCCGTCAGTCAACATATGAAACTGTATATTAGTCTTCTAATAGTAGCACCGCATGTCGGAAGAGCACACAGCAAAAGTCTCACCGGCACTAGCATATCTCGGGATGCCAAGTAACATACGAAGTGCATCATTGTATGCTACCGTTAACCTTCGCATAGAAGCCATATTGTAATTAGTCCATAACTGAGCAGTATACAAAGGTGTACATGTAAAACTTACGTACAAGCATGTTGCCCTGAGCATATAACATTCTGCGCTCTCGTAAAATATCATTATCATGAGTGAATTACAAATAATGTGACCCAGGTACTTGACCTCCTCACATTCATTAAGAGTAGAGCCCTTTAGATCAAAAATGGGCATCCTCATCTGTTTGGCCATAGGGGATCAGACTACTATTAGCGCACTATTGAGAGGGTTATAATTAATATCATTTTCAATACCATATTGCCCACAGACCTTTAACAGGCTAGATAGACCATGACTAGCAGGGGTAAATATGACCAAGTCATCAACATACATAAGATGATTTACAATGTTTGGTCCACTTATACAACCACTTTTACAACTATTTAGCTTATTGGATAAGTCATATATATTAAACAACTAAGGAGAAAGTATACCCCCCTGTCTAACACCATTACCGACAGTGAAGTCTGCAGACGTAACACTGCCCCATCGAATAGAAACCCTCTGAGAGGTGTACCAATATATTAGTATTCTAACAATGTAGCCTGGAACTCCTCGGTTAACAAGCTTATTAAATAGCTTGGCATGGTTAGCCCTGTCAAATGCTTTTGACGCATCTAGAAAACACATAAACATTGCAGCATTAAAACCCTCTTAGAGGTGTACCAATATATTAGTATTCTAATAATGTAGCCTGGAACTCCTCGGTTAACAAGCTTAATAAATAGCTTGGTATGGTTAACCATGTCAAATGCTTTTGACGCATCTAGAAAACACATAAACATTATAGCATTAAGCGATGTGTATTTTAGTACTAGTTCCTTAAGTGCATGGATACACATATCTGTGCCGTGCTTCTTTTTGAACCCAAACCGGTTGGCATTAGTAATAAAGTAGTCTTCTACCTTTGATAAAAGAATCATTTCCAGTATTTTAGATATAATACTTGCCAAAGCTATAGGTCTATAATTGTCCTTACTGCTTATTTTCCCTGTGTTATTCTTTATGACTGGGACCAGGACCACAGCCAGCATGCTATCTGGTAGAGATCCGTGTAGCAAAAAACCTGTTAGGCAAGACGAGAGCATTTTCAACAAACATTGACTAGAGTATATATATATATATCATATATATATATATATATATATATATATATATGTAGGGGCACGAATAATACGTGTACATATGGGTTCGTGGAGTCAGAGCGGGAAGTGCCTCCTTTGCACACTAGGTGGTAACACCTACGCCATGTCCTTTTGGTTATCCGGTAGCGGAGCCAGGCAGGGCACTCCAGACGGCGCTTCGGTGGAGTGCCACGTCGACACTGCTTGGTCCGCGCTCAGGATATATAAGAGGCCGAGGTTGGCTACCTCAGGGAGTTCGTCCCAGGACGAGCTCTGACCCACACCTTTCGATACCTTTGTTACCTTTTCGATCGGGGCACCTACACCCCTCCCACACTCTGGCTCCTGCACCAGCCATGCTGGCTCAGGACCAGATCATCCAGCTTTGCTGACTTCGAACTACCGGTAGAACGCTGTACATCTTCGAGTGGTTAAACCAAGTGAACCGAGCAAACCTTCGTGTTACTTTAAGGCTGTGATCGTGACTGAATAAACCTGTTGCATTCAAACCGATTTTGGAACCTGTGTTCGCGTGATACTTCCACAACCCCGACATTGGTGCCGTGACCAGTTCGGGTGAAACACAGAATAGCACAGTCGGTTCGGGTGAACATGGCTGAACAGGCAAAGGGTGGAGCTTCACTTCACCCTATTTCGAGTCCGGATCCGGAGGTGGTTGCTGCCCTTGAGAAGCACTATGGGCCGAGCCGTTTGAGTTCCACACCAGAACCAAGCAGACACAATCCTGATTCTATTCGAAAGGATCTAGGTACGAACCTAGAAGATTCTTTGTATGAGACTGGCGGTTCGAAGAGGCACATTGCTCCTATGCCAACACAGGGCATGAGCATTTTGCATGCTGAACGACACCAGTGGCAGGTAGTATTTGACTGTAGCAGTGAAGGGAAGATCTGCGGAATTTTTAGTTGATACTGGGGCTAGTCACTCCATGATCTCCAAACAATTCCATGATCTTGTAGCCGATGAACCAGATAACTTCACAACGAGGGTAAAAGCTCATTCGGCCGACGGTAGTTGCATGCAGACGTTTGGTAAAGCGTTTTTTTAAGTCAATATAGGTGGACAGGACTATCTTCTGTCGCCTACTATTGCTGATCTGAGTGATGATGGCATCATTGGATTAGATTTTGCTGCATTGTACGGGGCGATGTTGGAACCTTGTAGGGGGATGTTGAAGATAGAGCATCTGTACAAGATGGCCGTACAATGCGTGTTGAGAAAAGTATCTTCTGTAGCCTCGGTGGTACAGACGGTTTAGATACCCCCAAGACAGACATGTGATGTCCTATTTTTGAGTGACAGTATCTTCCGAGACCAAATGGGGGTAATCAAACCCGACGTGGTGAGACTGGCGTCCATTGGACTCAAGAGTGCAGATACTTTCGTTGGCAGTGGCAGCAAGAATTTGATTCCCATTTCGAATCCTGGAGGTAAAGTCCGATATCTGATGAAAGGTACTCCGGTGGGGCAGGTGATCGTTGCACAGGCAAGCACCAGTATACTCTCAGAAGATACCAAACCGAACCTTGAAGGGATGTTCGATTTGCGTTGGTGGACGATTCGAGCCTGGTGATGGGGGAGCAGAAAGATCAGTTGAGACGACTATTAATGAAGTACGATGTAGCATTCGGGGAGCCCACTGGGTTGGGCCGAACTGATATGGTGCTACCTTCTATCAATACAGACGACGCTGTACCTTTCAAAATCCCTTATAGACGCCTACCTTTGAAGAAGAAATTGATGGCAGAGAAGGAAATCGCTGATCAGCTGAGATTAGGGGTGATTGTTCCCAGCACTAGCCCCTGGTCCAGTCCTGTTCAGATGGTAACTAAGAAGGACGGCACAATTCGCTTCTGTATCGATTATCGAAAGTTGAATGGTTGCACAAAGAAAAACTCCTATCCTCTTCCCCGTATAGACGAGACTATTGATTCCCTGGGCGGAAACCAATGGTTCTGTACGCTGGATTTACAATCCGGATACTGGCAGGTTGGAATGAAGGATGAGGATCAGGAGAAGACAGCTTTTTCGAGCCATGTCAGTCTTTTTCAATACAATGTGATGCCGTTCTGGTTGTGTAACGCCCCTGCAACATTCGAAGCCATGATGGAATCTCTGTTGAGTGACCTGTTATGGAAGGAATGTTTGGTGTACCTGGACGACGTGATTGTATTTGGGAAAACCTTCGATTCGTGCCTGGCTACCTTAGCCAAAATTTTCGAGAGGTTGAAAACCAATGGTTTGAAATTGAAACCAAAGAAGTGTCACCTATTCAGGACTTCAATTAACTATCTTGGTCGGATAATATCCACCAAGGGCGTTAAGGCAGATCCCGAAAAGCTAGATGTTGTGTCGGAATGGGAAAAGCTGGAAGGACCTAAAGACATACGGTCTTTCCTTGGTCTGTAGCTACTACAGGGACTTCCTACCGGGGTATGCCAGAATAGCTCAGCCTATGCAGGCTCTAGCTCACTGGACTCCGGGTAGAAGGAAGGAACCTTTCCCATGGGGTCCTGAACAAGATCTAGCATTCGAAGCCGTGAAGAGCCTATTTCGAACCACTCCAGTTTTGAGATATCCCACAGCTGAGGGTCATTTCATACTAGACACTGACGCCAGTAATGACAGCATCGGTGCTGCTCTGTCCCAGATACAGGATGGGAAAGAAGTACCACTGGCTTTCGCTAGTAATACCCTCAATAAGGCCCAGAGGAATTACTGTACTACTAAGCGCGAATTGTTGGCGGTAGTAGTATATACGAAAAAGTTTAAGCACTTTCTGTGGGGAGGTGATTTTACTTTACGGACAGATCACTCCTCCTTAAGGTGGTTGCTAAACTTTAAGGAAGCAGAGGGGATGATCGGTCGATGGTTGACCCATTTGTCCAAGTTCGGGTCGGAAAATAGCCAAATCCAACACAGAGCAGGGAGCAAGCATATCAATGCTGATGCCCTTTTGAGAAGACCCATAAGGAAATGTTCTAGAATGGATTGTGATGACTGTGGAGCCCATAACGCTGTAGTAGCTGGAGTTCAAATGCCGTATAATGTAGGACATTCTAAAGCTATGGAATGGTCCACGGGGACCATCAGGCAATTCCAGAAGGGTGATACTGTCATTTCAAGACTAATAGAACAGGTCTCCAGTGGTATTCCGCCACAAAGACCAACAATTTCGATTGAGAACCGGGAAATGAGACAGCTACTTGCTCAATGGTCTGAGCTAACCGTTGTTGACGGTATCTTATGTAGGTGGAAAATATCACCTTACAAGACCAAACTTCGTCAAATCGTGATACCCACTGCTATGCGAAGGGATATCATGTATTTCGTACATGGACACCAGACCAGTGGACATTTTGGAAAGAAACGCTCCCTTGTGCGACACTCCAGAAGGTATTACTGGCCTGGCATGAGTAAAGATATGCTAAGGTCTTGTCCGGATTGTTGTCTGAATATACCAGGTGAAGGCCTGGGGAAGTTACCACTAACTCAAGAACTGTGGGGAGTTAGATTTGCACGCATAGCGGTTGACATCTGTGGTCTCAAAACCACTCCTGATGGAAACATGTGCATGATGGTGATCTCCGACTACTATTGGAAATACACAAGAGTGTTCCCTCTAAAAGATCATAAAGCCCATACATGTGCCCGTGCATTTGTAAAAGGCTGGGTGCTCCATCTGGGCGTGCCCTTGATGTTGCACAGTGATCAAGGAAGAGAATTCGAATCCGAGTTATGGGCAGCAATGTGTAATAGCCTTGCTATATGCAAAACAAGAACAAATCCGTACAGACCTCAGTCTGATGGACAAGTAGAAAAGTTCAATAGAACCCTAATACAAGTCCTGAAGCCTTTGGTCAACAGTCAGATGGATGATTGGGACGAACAATGCGAGTTTGTGGTACATGCTTACAACAGTGCGGTGCATGCTTCCACCGGTTGTTCCCCCAATCTGTTAGTGTTTGGAGAGGATTTGATTATGCCTGCTGACTTGGTGTTCGGCGTAGCTGGGATAAACACTGAAATACCATGTCAGGTGATGTTTGTGGAAGCATTGAGCAGGGGTAGACACTAACGCTGGCCCGGGAGCCAATGGCCCGTAATTCTTAGTCCGGGCCCGTAATTTTCCACAGAATTAGCTTCCTATGGGCCCGGGTGGCCCACAAGAATGGGGAGAGGTAACCCATGGAAATTATCCTGTTATCATTACAGGCATGTAATATACCGTTGGAAAGAGAAAATCAACGGGAATCTTCATATTTTGATTAAGTTTTGATGTATCCTAATCAATAATAACTATGATTTTATTTTTGAAAAAACTAAATGCTTTTGTTGGGCCCGCAGATGTAGGTCCGGGCCCGTAGAATTTTGGAGCTTCGGGCCCGGGTGGCTCATGACTGATAACGTTAGTGTCTACCCCTGTTGAGGGATCAATTCAAGTCCGCATATGAGATGGTTCGATGTGAGCTGAGTAAATCTGCATCATGGCAAAAAGTGTGCTATGACGTTGGGTTGAAACTCAGGTCCTTTCGAGTAGGGGATGAAGTAGTCAGGCTACATGATCCACTACAGCAGCTGAAACTGTCGCCCAACTGGGATGGTCCATTTACTGTAGTTCAGATTGTCTCTGAATCTACAGTAGTGATCAAATCAATGTTGGGACGCCTGTATAAATCCAATGTAGCTCGTCTACGTCGGTGGCATGGTGATATTTCGGCGCATTCGAAGTCAGGGGAGCATTCGAAGTCAAGTGACACTGAGCGGAGAGCGACCACCCCGGAACGACGTGGTCCTGATAGACCTAGGAAACTAGTTATACCCTCAAGTGTGGGAAAATCAATGCCCCCCAGTGTTGGTAAATTGAAGAGAAGCCGGGATAGGCCTAAAAAAGATTTACCAACACAACAAGTTTGAGCTTCTGGCAAGAAGGATAAAAAACATGTAAAAAAAGTCTCGGCAAATGAAGGTCTGAAGGGGAGGAGGGCTGTCCAATTGACTACTGGACATCCTGTCGAATCTTCCCGGATGACCAGGTCTAAAGAACCCAAGGTAGGGTTGAGGCGCAGCCCACGGTTTGGCCAAGGGGCTGCTGTGACCTAATTTGTATACACAACAAGAAGATTCGATCCCATGGTGGTAGTACAGACCTAATTGCTGTCAAGTGATCAGAACTAGGGCAAGTGCTGGTTGAATGAATGTCCCCGAGGGTGGCAGACGGATTATTCCGGTGGGTATTCTGATGTTACCCGTAATGACATTTGCCTACACTCCTGAAGAATTCATGATTAGCAACAGCCGTGGTTCTGTGGAATTGACTCAATAAGGATTACACTCCGGTGAGCTACCCGTTCGATTAGTGGCGGGAAACGCGAGCGTCTCCCGCTGCGTTATCCGTTAGAAAAGGGCTATCTGGTGAGGCGTGAACGCTGATTAGTTGACCTTTGCTCCCGCGGCGGGCGTGGTGGCGCGAGACAAGAAGGGCGGCTGCCATATTGGAAGTCTGACAAGAAGACGCATGTTCGCTGCAGGGCAACAGAGGGAGATTAAAGGGTCCTGGTACCGACAAAGATCCTCCAAACCACATCATAATACGTCGAAGGTTGGTTAGTTCCCGCTCAAAGTGTCGATCTCCGCAACATCTTCGTTTAAACTTCGTTTTTTTTAGAAACATTCGACTTCGATGGAGGAGCAGTACCCCTACACCCCCGGTGAGGGCCTCCAGTACGAGGATCTGGATCTATTCCAGGATGTAGACGACGGACAATTCGATGACGTACGGGAGTCGGACTATGAATTCGCCTCCGAGTCAACGGGGAGTACAGCCACCGTCCGAGTGGCTGGGATAGGCTCCTATTCGTCGGCCGAGCAGGACGCTGTGGCTATGCCACCGCCGGCGACGGTCAACTTGGGGCCGTTGCCGTTGCGCAACACCCCAAAACGTGTGGCTTCGAAGGGCATCGAAAACTCCATGGAGCTGAACGCGGCAGGCGACCTGGAGGAGAGTGACATGCCAGAACTGGAGGAAGTGGGTCAAAAAGTGCCTATTCACGCAGTAACTGAGACAGAAATGGAGGAGTACGTTCGCAAATTGTTGACTCAGCAGCAGCTGATGCAAGTGCTGGAATGTGAACCACCATTTGACACTTCGTTGCATCTCCACCCAACTCTGATGGCTATGATGATGGATAGACTGGGGGATCAGGGCTTCTATCGCTATGACCCTACCTGGTTGGACAGTTACGGAGGACCTATCCGTGGGGCTTACGAGAACGGAGTCTTTAGTGATATATTGTTAAGGTGTGGTAAAGACTTTTGGGCCCTCCAACAGGCCCCACCAGCCAAGGAACAGGTCCCTTCGATTGATGGGAGTACTAAAAGTACCAAGGGGAAGAAGAAACGGCTCACCAAAACTAAAGGTGGCCGCAGATCCTCCCGTTCGGGTACCCCTCCAGTTACTCCACCAACATCCGAAACTTTCGAGCCTACTCCAGCTCAGTTCGAATGCTCTTCGAGTCCTCCAGAGTCAACCCCGACTCCATTCGAAGAACCCACTACTACGACTGAGACTGTTAAATCTCAATTCGAACCACTTCCGAAGACTCCGGGACCTTCACCGGTCCCCTTCGACAAGTCTCCAAACGTCCTTTGGCTAACAGCCATGGATGTTACCCCCGGTACCCCGGAGCTGGCTGAGCAGGAAGCTCGGTTTGCTCAAGTGGTAAGGGAGTCTGATGAGCTGAGGGCAGCAAGCGAACAATTACGGCAGACCCTTGATGCTATGAAAGCTGCTCACCCGAGCTCAGTCCCGGAAAAATCCCAACCCACAACAGAAGGGACGCGCCGTGCCTGACTCCTCAGCACCCAATTCGGATGTGGAGGAGGGACCGTTCGAGCTACCAACGATGTAAAGTGAAGAAGGCTGAAGCACGACAGCCTTGTGTCCCTCACGTCTTGCCCCCACAAACAACTGCGATAAACATGTCTCCAACTGTGAGGTTGGTCGATGTGGTTTCGAGAAGTGAAGCCAATACGACTTCAACCCCTTCAACACCTCCAAAGACACCGGCTAAGACTCCTGTGCAGGTTCCTATGCCTGTATCTCCGTCAAGACCTCGGGATCAGGGCATTCGAATACTCCACCTGTTGTAGCTTCTCCCCCTCCGGCAGCCGCGGCAGCAGCCTCGGTAGGCCGCCAGGATGTACCTAACTCCAGGGCAGAGGAGATGATCTGGCGTAATGCTACTGGGGGCTTCAAAATATTCAGGCCTGAGTGCATCGAGCACTGTAAGAGATCCAGAGACATGTATTCCTGCCCTAAGGAGAAGGACTTCGAGGAGTTATCCGATGATGAGGAGTGGATGAAGTCAAGCACCACCTCTCAGAGCACCTTTCGATGGACAGAGAATTGGTTCGGCCATCTTCATGATCGGAAGGAATTCCCTGAGTCTTATTACAATCATAAAGGCCGCCCTAAAATCAGATGGGCCATGGCTAGATACCGGCAAGGGGTGAGGGAAGAGTGCCCCTTTGACTCATGTATGTATAATTTTAAGCATGAGAACCGTCCCATGCCCACCTCATGCGGCATCTGGTTGAGTGCCATATGCACCACCGGGCGCAGTACATCTGCACCAATTCGGGTAAATCCAACAAGAAATGCCACGGGCTGTGGACCTTCAGAAGGGGTCGAATGATTGAACATTTGATCCAGTGTCATGGCCAAGCCATGCTGCTGGCCAGGAAGAACGTAGGGGATCTGCATGCACGGTTGGTGGCGGGGTTAGACAAGGGGAAGTTCGAACACATCACCATAGAGACCCTACAGTTCAGGAAGGTGCAAATCGCCAAGTATTCGAAGCAGTCCGCTGTGTTTCAGCGCACGGATCAAAAGGGTCGCTTGGACCTGGGTGCAGATTTGTATAAGGAGATGACTGATTGGAGGACTGCCAATCCCCTCACAGGGAAACGTAGTGAGACAAACAGAAGTCCGGCCACCTCTGAACCTGACTGTAAGAAAGTCAAGTCAGAGGATCCTTCTCCCCGAGCCCCGACTCCCGGAAGAGGGCGAGCAGTGACAATCGAGCACCGGTCCCCACTCCAAGGCCTACGACCTGATTATGGTCCGAACTTTTTGGCACCAAAGGGTCGCTCCAACCTCCAAACCCTTCGTCCCCTGACTCCTGGTAACTTGGCTAGTAGGACCGAGTACCCTTCGATGGACCCTCCTGGTCCGGAACAGCAGACCCAGAGAGATCCCTACAAGGACCTCCCCTCGGGTATCGCTGTAGAGGATGCCCTTCGCTGGCCAGATTCCCGAAATGTCGAGATGATCGACTCTGAGAACTATGTCTTACCTGGGAAGAAGGACATGGTGGTCACTGCCACCATCCACACCCCCCAGGTGGTGGGAAAGACAAGTCCGGAAGTAAGCAGCTCCAGTGTGAAGGGTGGGCGTAAAACCCCCACCTCCACAGTGACTTTGAGTTCGGAATATACAGAGACAGAGACTGTGGTGAACCCAGTCCCAGTGACTACTTCGAACCCTGTCACCACCACACCAACTACGACTGCTCTAGAGGCGACGGCAGGAACTGTCGCTTCTCCAGTAACCTTAAAGACCACTACCACAGCTACCATGCCCTTCAGGCCCGTGGTGAAGGAGGAATTGACAACATCAGTTAATCCTGAGAGGTGGTACGAGCTAATGGTCAGTGGCGAGAACCTTCGTCCCGCCGTACACCTCCCAAAAGACTACTTCGAGCCTGTGAAGGCCCCGGATGCAGTAGTGCATACAGAGTTGTATGAACGATGGCTGCATGAGCAGCAGGCCGCCATGCAACAGTGTGCCACTTGGGTGGATAGTGCATCTGCAGACTATGCCATAGCCATGCAAGGCAAGGAGGTGGAACGATTGAGACTGATCTTCGAAAAGCAGCGTATCGATGAGCAGCCAGAACAAGGCAAGGTGACCGAGCTCACCAAGAGACTAGAGAAGTCGAAACGAGAACTCAAGACGGCCTGGCCCTTTCAAAAGGCAGCGGAGGATACTCTTGAGGAGCAGGCTTCTACGATGAAGGCCTTAAACATCAAGTTTATCCGGGTGTTCGGAGTCGGACTCGCTCAGTGGAGTGGAACTCTCGAGGAACTCCAAGCCATTATCAAAGACTTGTGAAGTGTTCGTGTGTTCAACTGCATCTTATGACTTGTGTGTATTGTGTTTCAATGATGGCATAATAATTCATTAGTTACAAACGTCCATGATTGAAATCATAATTCTAAAATAACATAAACCGGTTATAAGATGTATATTTGATGTTCATTTGTCGGGTGTGTAAATGTCTTCGTCGTCTGCATTAAAAAATAAATAAAAAGAGTGAAAATCCTAATACTTCTAAAGTTCCAAGCGTAAGTTATACTGTCTACTATGGGCGGCTACATATCTGGTACCCTCATAATTCGAACCAACAACTTTGTATCCAAAATTTTTTTTTGGGAAATAACAACCGGTATTCGAATTTCGAAACTACATTTATTCTTATGGTATAAGGTCATATATTTTTTACCTCAGGTAAAAACATATTATAAGACATTCCTTGGTTATGTGAGAGTTAATTTCACAATTATGTTGGTTCCATGTATTTTTGATTATACAATAGGTCATATAATTACCCCTCTAGGGACGGTTCGCCCATATAAATATTTTCGAACCACTACTTCTGTGTCAGTCCGTCCTAAAAGTCACTTAATGTGCATTTCTTACCTACCTTAAAGAGTAATGATAAATAATTCCATATTATTATTAGCAATCTCATCAAAACCATAAAAAGCTGTGATCTCGGTAGTTAAGAAAAGTAGAGTAGTATAGAACATATATTCGTATCTTTATTATAGATGGATACTCACGTATCCATCTTGTCGTTATGATGTTGGATCTATGAGATCCCTGTTATGTACATAAAATGTATAAATGTTGTTTGGGTGTAACAGGTCAAGCTAGATCCAGTTCTACTTTCTACATGTTCAGGCAGAACATAATTCGAACCCCTCGAATCTATACAATTGATGTCATTATGTACACTGATATTATTCTCCTATGTTCGAGTCGTATATTATATCAGATGTGTTCAACCCTTGTTATAATCTGGTGGGGGTGATGTAGGGGCACGAATATTACGTGTACATATGGGTTCGTGGAGTCAGAGCGGGAAGTGCCTCCTTCGGACACTAGGTGGCAACACCTACACCATGTCCTTTCGGTTATCCGGTAGTGGAGCCAGGCAGGGCACTCCAGACGGCGCTCCGGTGGAGTGCCACGTCGACACTGCTTGGTCCGCGCTCAGGATATATAAGAGGCCTAGGTTGGCTACCTCAGGGAGTTCGTCCCAGGACGAACTCTGACCCACACCTTTCGATACCTTCGTTACCTTTTCAATCGGGGCACCTACACCCCTCCCACACCAGCCATGCTGGCTCAGGACCAGATCATCCAGCTTTGCTGACTTCGAACTACCGGTAGAACGCTGTACATCTTCGAGTGGTTAAACCAAGTGAACCGAGCAAACCTTCGTGTTACTTTAAGGCTGTGATTGTGACTGAATAAACCTGTTGCATTCAAACCGAATTTGGAACCTGTGTTCGCGTGATACTTCCACAACAGAGTTCGGTCAATTCTATTCTACCAACAATATCTCCTAATCACTTGGGATTATATTAGTTTGATGTATGATGATGTGATTGAAGCAAAAAAGATCCATACCTCATAGTGCTAGATTTTGATATATTGACATTTGAAGATAGGACACCCTTAACTCAGAAGCTAGCTGGTGAGTTCTACTGGACGTCGGCTATGTATAGGTCTAAAAAGCAGGTTCAGATCGGTTTCTGGACGTGCTGAAAGCAGGCTCAGATCGGTTTTTGGATGGGCTAGCTAATTTGGTGCCACAGCACCACCTGATAATTATTGGTTTTCAGAATCTATTCAATCATTACCCAATAATATCTTTCATGAACAAGATATCCTAAGTCCTGCTAATCAACCCAAGGCATGATCATACTCTTCCTATCTAAGAATCGAAGTATCAAGAAGGCCTTTCATCATCAGGTTTGAGCCACATTCAGCATATAGACAAGTGTCTATAGGGTGTACATTGGCCTTCAAATCCATAGTTCATACCCACATTGAGCATATGAGACTGTGTTATGCAAATTGTAATGCCACAGAAATAGTGTCTACACTGGATAGCTGCTTAGAGACCCCCCTTTTCATCATTCAAATATAATATAGTCTACCTTATTTCCACACTAAGAACATCTATTCATTATTATTTTCCTAATCTACAGCACTTTGACCTTTTCTTGTGTTATTGTATAATGTCAATTTCATCAGTCTTTGTTAGACAACTCTATATATTGTATAGTAGGGTTCGTGGTTATTCTAGTTTAAGGAACAATGAGAACGGCAGTTTCCAGGTGCGAGAATAACAGACTTTTACTACAAAAGTGAATCACGTTCCTGAACAGGGGAACACTCAGTGTGAAATCAGCACACAGATAATAATCAGGTTACTATACGAATACAGGAAACTGTCGGTTTAATATCAATATACAACATTGTCCGCACAGTTGGACATGGTGAAGTCTATTGTCAGTCGGGCCTGCACTGACTGCCCTCCAGGTAAACACACATGTCTTATATAACCGCCGGTCCTTTGATCACGTGGCCAGGTGGAAGGGTCGGCAACCCACCTGAGAGCGGCACACGGTAACCTGGAGAGGAACAGTGTTGCCCATGTAGATTTTTTCCCCATGTAGGAGCACAGCGGTAGTGACCACTACACCTTATATCTGAACTTACAGGATAACATGATGTGTTACATACTAAGACGTGTAAACAATGGTTGTATACACCAGGTCAGTACCACCTCATACAGTAACAAAAAGACAGAAAGCAGACACTGGCATGTTTCTTCAGTTTTGTATGCAGATATGAAGATGATGGCACCTAGAGTCAATAAGTGATCTGGTACCATACATCTACACTGGAGACCTGGAGCTGGTTCATGTTGTCATTGTTGTAGAGCTGGCAGGTGTGTTCAGGCTGTGTGTGTCTGAACCTGTAGCAGCGGGGGTCTGCAGCACACAGAATGCCACATCCAATAGCTGATTCTGACTGTTTGGTTTCAATAAGGGATCCCACTCGGATGGTCTCCCCTGTGGCAATGGCATTGAAGTAGAAACCATCTGGAAATATAATATAAATATGGACAATCAAGCTATGTTATATGCATCACAAAGGTGTCTGCATGGTAATCTAATTAAAATAAAAAGGTACCAAAGATTTCTCGATTGAATTTACTTGTATGGTTTGCAACTCTTTCCATGACTGAAATGCATGGTGTTTGTCTAAGGATATTGAGTACATTTGCATCTTTCTTTCTTTCTCACACAGTCAACATGTATTTGGAAAATGTTAAAAGCGAGGCTACATACACCATTATGGGTCAAATGACTTGTGTGCCACATTTAGAGCACTATATTGGTTATAACCACGGTAACTTAATAAAACAACCGCTAAGAGTAGTTTGCTAAGGGCTATCGGAACGAATATAAATATCAAGCTGAGTATTAAACAATATAGCTATTCCATTCAGGCTCCATTGCGATCTCTTCACCTGTCCATTCCCTGCACATGAAGGAGTTTGCCAACCATGTCAGCCGTAGCTCACACGTGGGTAAGGGTGTCAGGGTAACATAATGAACAGCACCAAAATAATAACAAAAGTAAAAGTAGTAGTATCAAATGACATTGAATAATATATATAGTGACCACTCCCTAAACTACATACCAGAGGGCATGTGGATTTGACAAAGGCCTTGATTGTCATGGGAACACATAATGTCCGCCCACTTCCAGTTATACGGTGGCCACTTCACTGTGCAAAACTCTGAGGCACCATTTGGTTCATTTCCATAATAGTTTGTCCATGAGAAGGGGCTGCCGTCATTCCAATTAGCAGCAGGTTCTTCATAACCAATCCATAGTGCGCTGTTGATCCTTAACGTGTTGAAAGGAGAGAGCAAAAGAAGGCATGTTGTATCCTTGAATGACAATGTTGAGACCATTGTAGAAACTATAAACTTAACTGTCTCTTTGTTCTGTCGGAGTGTACCGTCTATACTCTTTGTAATTCAGCTATGCCCCATTACCTTATTGTGGTGTTTGTCACATACAATGATTGGTTCATCTTCGCACTGATGCTATTTGATAAATATATGCATTATACTCCAATGTCAAGATCATGAATCTAAATAACTCTATTGAGCTCCATGTCAAGATGTATCAAGTAGTAATGTTATTTAGACCTCCTCCAAAGAAGGACCTACCACTCAAATATGGATTTCAACATGTAACATAACAAATCCCCAGACTTACTTGGAGACCTGAATGAATTCCATCACAAGGTCTGATGTTTGCTGTGAGTCGATTGTGGCCAGGTTCCCACCTTTGCTGACACACGTCTGTTCCATGTTGTGGAAGGTGTCAGGAGTTGTCTCCACCCAGTAGCAGGTGTGCTTGTGTCTGTTTCTCTGGGACTGACACCTACTTACTACAATACAGGGTTCATGTATTTCTCATTGTAGGACAAAATGCACAAAAAAAGAGTACGAAAACGGTGGTGCAAGTTTGGAGAAAGGCTTATGTCAAATTGTCTATTTCCCACATTACGAGATACCCCCTATTTTAGACTGTTCCAACCACCCACTTATATAGCCATGGCTCAAATAAATTATCCACATCGACACCAGGTCTCGGTGACTTTGGACTTAGCAGTATCATAGTTTATCCATCAAAAGTCAATTATCCCGCTTCCTGCCGCCCCAGTGTACGTCCTTGGAACGTGATCAGGCGACTGCCATCCTCTAATATAAAGCTGGGGCTTGACTATCCGATTTTCTGCTCCAAAGTAAATCTGCCAGATCATGACCCTAACACAAATGATTGCTGTCAGTTGCTGATCCAGGATTGTCTAGAGAGGGAGGGGGGGGGCAAAATCTGGCCAGCCTAGACTGAATGTCTGTTCCTCCGATCACCGCAAGCGAAGCGTAGCGGGCATACTAGGGGGGTTTGGGGGCATGCCCCCGCCCCAAGGAAATGTTGATGATCTAAACTTGTAATGGAGCATTCTCAGGCATTTTGGAACAAAAATGTTAAGACTTTGGCCTTTATAACTTGGGGATAGAAATCCCTGTTATAAGGAAGAATACTTTGATATAGTCATCTGTAGAGCATTTTAGAAATTTCGAACCTCAAGTGCAGTGGGGATTTGGGAGCATGACCCCCAACAAATCTCAGTGATCTAGACTTGACATTCTCAGGCATTTTTAATACAAAATATATTAAGACTATTATATAGTGTCTATTATATGACTTGGGAAATCCTCTTTTAGTGATAAATGTTCTTGGTAATCATTTGAAGAAAATCTAAATGCAGTAATCTGGTACATTTTCCTATACATGATACCAATACAGAGGGACAATGTAATGCCTTGGAATAATGAGGATGGTGTTGAGAGAGAAGGAGGAGGTAAATTAGGGGGTTCAGGCAGGAACATTAAGGAAAGGAGCCAATCGAGGGAGGTAAGGATGTTGAGAGAGACTGGGGGCAGTCATATGCCTTGGCTCTCATTACTGAGATTCATCATTGAGCCCAAATTTGAATGCCCCTCAGATTTATACTGCATTGGAAAAGGCTGCTATGTGTTATATGATATTGTTCCCCTCTCTCTCTTTCTTTTTCTTCTCTCTTCTTCCTCTCCCTTTTCTTGTTGGGGAGGGGGGGGGGGGAGGCCTTCGGCTCGTGCATTATTGCCAGATATACCTCACGCGTGCTTTCCCGAGCTGCCATTATTGCGTTAATAACGTTGTTTTTTTGTTAGCTGGGCACAGGGTCCCTACACTGGGAACATGTATAGCCTTATCCTTTTATATCTATTGTCCATGGTGCTAGGTATGGGATTGATTTTTCGAAAGAGGCGTTGAAATGTTTTTATAGACTAATTAGCAAAACACATGATTGTGCCTCTCATAATAAGGCATTGTTAACATAAATCTCGAACACGTAACACCATGCAGGGAAACGTAACAGAGACAACCAGGTAGTTAACTGGGAGGAACGGTACAGATTACTGAACTCACCCAATATGCGACCACAAATGTCAATTTCTTGACTTAAACATACACATGGATAACCACAACTACATAGGCTTCAGCCAATCAGAAGGCAGAGCCTTGCTCCTGATGCAGAAAATTGACCAACTACAACATAGCAGACTGGATCAGGCTGGGAGAGTGTGATATGAGTGGATTATTCATTTACAGATACTGCATCCCAGCTAACAAAAAACATTATTTTACGTCAAAATAACATTTTAAAACTCTAAATAACGTTATGCCATAGTAAGGAGCCTTAGAGAAACGTTTTATAACGTTATATAATGTCATAAAATGTGGTATAACGTTTTTTGTTTACTGGCATCTTTCCTTTGTTATGGAGACTTGTGGTTTCAAGCTTAGTGTGTCATCAGGCATGAATATAACTGGATAGGATGATAAGACAATTGTTGTGTAATTCTGTGCTGTAAATGCAGACCAAACCTGTCGGAACAGTTTTCTAGGGGAAAGGTTTATTTGCTTTGGCTGCATGGCTATACAGTAGTTGACTCAGGGTTTAATTAACCCTGAGTAATATACACCTACCAATTTTGCATTTTAAGACTATATTGTTACATAGGAGAATTGTTATATTTCGGTTATCATTCGACATAGAGACATGTGGAAAAACCCATGACATAGGCAAGATCGGGGGACAGCATTTTCCTCAAAATTTTTTCTATAAAACTCAATTTTTCTTCAAAATATGGAACTGCGATCTTCACGAATTTATTTCTCTCTTTTGCTATTATGGAAATGTACTAAACCAAATCTATCACCCGCTTCGGACACCCATAGACTTCAAGGCTTAAGCGTTTTCAACAGAAGATAGAAATGACTTTTTCAGCGAATTTGCCCGTATTTCTCTCTTTCTACCCCCAAACTGGGCAAAAACTGGGCACATTCTACCACCAGTCTAAAACACACAACAGAAAAAGTGGGACATGTAAACTGTCAGATGCAGAGAATGAATTTAGGTATGATAGCACAAACAAGGGGATCACAGATCACTTCCAAATTTTACAATAACACAGTCCAAACACAGAATACGGGAAAATATCAACCCCCCACACCCCCCCTCCCCCCTCCCCCTATTTTCTCCCCACCTCCTCCCCACCTACCCATAACTATATTTTAAATGAACCAGAAGAGGTGGAAGTGAGGCTAGCACATGCCACACGCCGAAGAGTGGCGCCACTGGTACTTCTTGTACTGCGCGAGATGTCAACGTGTGCAGAGGAAATTGTACCACCCGTATCTCTGCCGTTTATCGTCCGATCGACTCGCTTTTTGATAGGGACAAAAGGCGGTACATGCCCGCAGCCTGCAACTGTCGCTCACACCCACCTGCACACCCACACCCACCTGCTCTCCCACACCCACCTGCTCACCCACACCCACCTGCTGGCCTGAAATGGAATAACATACATGTATGACATATGACTTGAGGGTGCTTTTTAACAAGGAATTCATTTCTGGTGCCAGAATTGACCAATGAATGATGATAAGGGAGTACTATATCTAAGTACATGATAAGCTCCAGCTCCAGCTCCAGCTTACCCTGAGTCATCTGTGAGGCCACTCACACGCTCAATCTTTTAATCTGGTAAATTAAGCCCAAGGGGAGTGATGGTGCAGAGTCTATGCATCCATCTTTTCTCTTCTTGATTCCTTTCAGCTCTTCCCTCCGGTGACTTGGGAGAGTCTTTGATGAAGCTCAAGATGCTGATGACTGGGCCCTCATCCCAATTTTGGAAGGGGTCTCTCACACTGGTGGAACACTGTTGTGTCTTCTCCTAAAGTGAAGGGAATGTTGAATCTGTGACCCTTGAACGTTTCTAAGAGTGCTCTTTCTGTTCGGCCTACATATTGTATGGCGCAATGCCTACAGGTGGTATAGATTATGTTTGCAGTAGGCAATTTACATTGATTAGAGGGCGTTATCTTCTGCCAGTGATGTGAGCCACCTATGGTTGATCTGGGGACAATAGTTGCATCCTTTTCGATTGTTTAGCACTTTGCATAGGAAGCGCTAGATATGTGGTCTTATGGCCCTTATAAGATTAGAACTGGTAGAGGCTTTAACTAGTTCATTCCTTAGGGGTTGGTTTTTGCATTTCCGAAAAATAGATTTGGCATCATCATACACTCTGGTTAGTTTACATTTCAGTCCCAGTTGTGTTGTATTATGCACTGTCAGAAGTAAGTGTAGCTGCACAGTGAGTTATACTGTAAATTTACAGTATAGAGGACGTATTTCTGGTTTCTGCTCTTAATATTCGAGGTTGTGAGTCCTTTTCTAGTATTTAAGGCTGTGTCTCACCAGATCAGGCCAATGTGAACCGGGTGCCATCTTTGACCGGCCACAATAAAAATAATTAGGAAAAAAGTCTTCTTTGATATGTAAGGCTAAGGCCAGTAAGGGATAAAATAACGAAAATGTTGGTGGTTACATGTCCATTTATATCTTCACCTGCCCTAAATAAACTGTTTTCTGTCAGAAGGTCAAATTGTTTGATTGTCTTTGTTGCAAGTAGAAATTTGTATTGTATTTGATTTCACCCTTCTGTTGTGTTGGTAGACTATATTTTGGGTTTATCATTATCGTTATCTTATTCTGAGAATAGAGAACTGTTCTTTCCCATGTCTACTACAAGGAAAGTGATTGGGAGATATTTTGAAATACTAAACTGGTAGTATGTATGGTTCGCCTTGCAGTTATGATGATTTCGCAATTGAAAAATAAAGGCAAATATTTGAAATATCCATTATAGAAATATATTTTCATTGAATTAAAATCCAGAATGATACATAACTCAGCTCTCTATGGAGGCAGGCAGGGAAGCCAGGGTAAAAAATAATTGCGGATTCAAAAGTCACTGGCCTTGTCATTTTAAGGAGTTGCCAGCACTTAATTACATCATGAAGTAAATAACATGCTGAAAGGTTTGTATGTCTTTGAGTATTGTTCTTGATTACTTTATTTTAGGTAGCTTTGTTCCAGTGTTTAGATAATGATCTGCTGGTAGGGCACTATTTTTACCGCTTCTATAATGTATGTCAGTTCTATTCATGTCAGATGAAATGCCCCCTTTAATAGAGGAGCTGGTACCATACATCTACACTGGAGACCTGGAGCTGGTTCATGTTGTCATTGTTGTAGAGCTGGCAGGTGTGTCCAGGCTGTGTGTGTCTGAACCTGTAGCAGCGGGGGTCTGCAGCGCACAGAATGCCGCATCCAATAGCAGACTCCTGGTGCACAGTCTCAATGAGTGATCCGCTATAAAGTGTCTCCCCTGAGGCAATGCAATTGAAGTGGAAACCAACTGAAAATAAAAAGATAGGTTATCAAAATATTCAAGATAAATAAATCATCAAAGGTGATTATGAATAAGAATAAAGTAATTAGAGCATGGATTATGACTGGAGCTAATAAACTAGTGTGGGTCAAATTCGTAAATGTTATCCTGATTTCCATACACTTGTGTACACCATTTAAATCTGATCAAGTTGATAGCGGAGCTAGGAAGGCCTAACCATTAAAGATTATTGATAATAAGACATTTTCAAGAATAACATTTGGATTGAATATAGAATATATCTTAATTACACGAATAGATTCATCTTAATAGTGGACATTCTGTAATGACATCGATGGATTGTAATGTTGGACCAACCCCGTTGTGAGAGGCTCCCGAATCTGACCTCTCCCCCACATTGTTGATAGATTAGCTAAAGTACATACCAGAGGACAAGTGGATTTGACAAAGGCCTTGAATGCTTGGACTGCATATATGATCTGCCCACAGCCAGTTGAACTGTGTTATCATCACTGTGCACAGCTCTGTGGCACCATTGGATGGTTCAGTATAATGGTAGTTTGTCCATGAGTAGGGGCTGCCATCATTCCATTTACCATGCGTTTTTTCATATCCAATCCATAGGGAGTTGCTGAAACTTTAAGATGTAGGAGCCTCCTGAGGTGGAAGGAACTGCAAGCCTCCAGATTGTATTACTCATCTGGGGAATACCCAACAATCTGTATATAACAATTAGGCACCATTTATATAATAAATGCCTACCATGAAACTAATATCCAGGGTCTAGTTATGCACTTAAGAACTTATGACTGAATAGAAACGAACCCATACAATGTCAAAGGTTCTTACCCAAAGTCCTGGATAAAATCCATTACAAGGTCTGATGTTTGCTGTGAGTCGATTGTGGCCAGGTTCCCACCTTTGCTGACACACGTCTGTTCCATGTTGTGGAAGGTGTCAGGAGTTGTCTCCACCCAGTAGCACATACGTTTGTATCGATTAATCCTAGACTGACAGACACTCACTGTAACACAAGACGTTTCTGATTGTAGATTTCACAATTTAAACAATGATATGTTCCCCAAGATGAGATGACTATAGGCTGCTGTGGAGCATGTGTTGGGACAGATGTTACCAACTGGTAATATATTCACTTTAATAATTTATTAATGTCAGTTACACATGTGAGGTAAATAGTCAGGCATATGAAGGAAGCTACGCCTAATCCATGTCAAACACCTTTGTTACAACATAGGTTTTGCTTTGTGTCCTCCCACAACGTTACAGGTTGAAACGCTAATTCAGAGTTATGATAACTAAATTTAATAATGTGAATTTAACAAATAAAGGACATATTGATTTGAAACACTTTTTCACATTTGCATTTCAAGTTACCTGAAGTGGAGTACCCCATGGACCATATTGATACATTCAATGTGATGACAAACCAAATAATCCTTTCAGAGAACATTTTCCTGCAGCTGAAAGTATAAGAACTAAATAACACCAAATGCATTAAATCGTATTTGTAAATTGAATAAAATGTGTTCCTGAGTGGGAAGATACTTACAATGCAACTTGGTCTCAACTTATGATTGAACACGACATCAGCCCTTGCTCATATATATTGACCATGTCACAGTCAACAGTAGTGAATGTGGACGTAAGGCTATCTATACAAGGTATTGATTGTAATAGAATAGGTCTATTTGGGGTTCCTGCCGCATATGAGTCCTCTTAAACATAATATCTACTGCTGGTCTGCCCAGCTAGCTGCAATAAGTGAGTGTATCACCCCTGTAGGGTCAACATGATGCATGAATGCAGCACTGGTGAATCACTTGTCAGGACTGCATTCCTGCATCACACCAACAACCCAAGGCGCAAACATAACTGGGCCCCAGTTGGGCCCCGGTTGGGATGGAAACTGGGGCCCTGCGAGAACAGGCACAGGGCAAATGTCCGCGCCCAAGCGGGCTAGCCCAGAGTGGGCCCCAACTAGGCCCCGGACGGGCCCCACTTTCATATTTTAGGTTTACAACTTACATAATAGGCCAGTTTAGTAATTGATTTTAATAAATACATTGCCATTTTATCAATTTAATGATTAATATCTAACTGGGCATTGGATGGGCACAGGTAGGGCTGGCCCAAGTTAGGATTCTGCTAGGATATCCTTACAGGAAGCCTTTCAAGTCACACATTTTCTACTAAGAAGAAAGAAAATGTGTTCATCAACTTCAAGTCAGCAATGATAAGACTTGTGCAAGTGGCTATTTTAGTAAATCTAGATACTACTTCATCTTAGCCATCAAATCTTTAGCTGATACCTTCAGGATATGTGGGTTCATGTCTTATAGTTAATTTTGACCCACAGCATAGGGGTCTCCAGGTGAATACTTCATTTTCTACCTTAATAGAAACTTCCATATATTATATAACTGCATTGAAATATCTTCATAATTATACATATATTAACTACATGACACATTTTGGTTTCATTGTATTTATGAAGAAGTTATCTTGAATCGGAGGAATTCTCTCTAAATGATATACAGAGGCCATCTAGTGTCAAAACTTAGAACCACATGGCCATCTAGTGTGAACACTCTGAACTACTTGCTAGGAAGCCCACATCAAACCCAAATAAAGTCCAACTATGATTTTCCAGTAAAATCATCATTATAAAATTTCAAATTAATTTGTTTTTTTAAAAGAGGAGTTTGATTCATACCGTAAGGGACTTCCATAAAGCATTTGTGAAAATGAAAATTAGCCAAGTCTAAGCCCACCTAAAGCCCAATCATACACTTCCTACATAAAAGTGACTATAACATGTTCATAATTGAATTTTTTTAAATAAAGAGCATGATTCAAGATATCAGGGATATTTACAGTTTACATTTATAGTAAAATTCACATAGCTCAACTGGGGCCCCATTGAAGCCCATGCATTTGCCCATCCCAAAACACAGCGCAGTTCAGCCCAAGGTTACCCAAGGTAAACCCAGCTGGGCGCCAGTTGGGCATGTTACTTGGGATAGGGCACATTGAAGTGCTATGTGGCCTTTAACGGCCACCATAGAATGTACACATGTAGCCTGGCCAGAGGTTGAACCACCTAAAAATGCAGAAAAAAAACAGACAATAATACAATTGGGTCACGCACCAAATACGTTAGTCAATGTCTATATGTAGGTACAGAGTCTCAGACTCAATAAGACTTCATGTGGATACATTGTACAGCCCGACAGCATGTTCACCCTTGCGCCTTTGTTGTCATGGTGACCGGGCACATGACTGGGGGGCAACTCATCATGCACCCCAGTTGTTTGGGTTAATTCCTATTAGATAGTCACACTTAGATATCTTTTGGCTGAGGGCAGGATATCATTGTCTAGCAGTAAAAAAGTGTATCCGTCATAAATCTGCTTCAGCTAGATAAAACGGCTGAACAATGAGCTGATCCTTTTTTTATGTGTTTTATTGGGTAAAAGATGACAAATGCAAAAGTAGATGTATCATCCTAGCTTAGGCGCATTGCCTTGCTTCCGCTAGGTCCCCTCAGTTGTCCATTAGAAATGTGACGTGCTTTTGCTAATTACGAACAAGTCTGGCCAATTGTCTTGACAATATTCCCATAGAATCTTCTATGTTCTTTCATACCATCGAAAATGATGCTTATTTATAATACTCTCAGCACTGGTATATGGGCTAGCTCTTTAAGGACAACAACGTTCTTCAATACATTACTTATGCCCTTTGTCGTCATAACAATGCCAGGGCAGCATTCACCATGCACCATGACAATACCTTGGGAGCGTGCTCAGGTTCTATGCCGTATGTAAACAAAAAGGTTCAATCATTAACAGGCACATTGATCAGAGTTCACAGTATGTAACCCTAACTGAATCAACAGCAACCAGCATCACACGTGTTTACTTAATCTGTTAACCCTTTAAAGATGGCATGTCGTTAAAAGATGACATTTGTTGTCAAGATTTACCGATGTAGCCACGTTGAGTGACTCACCATGGCTGCATTGGTGCATCATGCCAATCCTTTAGTAGTGCCTCAACCCTCTAGGGTCGGCATGTTGCTTGAATTCAGCACTGCACCCAGCACGATACTCGTCAGGGCCCATATAAGCATTTCCATTTAATATACCTCACCCCACATTCAGTAGGATATCTAACCGATCACTTAAACATGGTAATTACAGGATATAACATGTTTCCTGGTTAACCAGAAATAACCTGAATGATGATAAAGGATCCTAACAGATCTATAGACCTTAATGTGTTCAGAGAATATTGGGAACAAGTGCACTAAGACGTATACCATTCATATGTAAACAGTAGAGGTATCTAGTCAAGTTGATGAATGCATATATATACAAGGTGGCAAAGCAGGAGCGCAAACCTCTCTGCATCAGACAATACCACACTGCTAATCTATAGGTTTAAGAAGTTATTCATTAGTAGCTATTCGAGGTCAGTCATAGGGGTATTCCTCCTGCAGTCAAAATGACATTAAAAAAACTTAAATGAAACAATGACTTGGAGAACTCAATAATATTTTAGCTCCTTATACACCCAACCTATAGGTTAGTCAATACTGTCCGGTTCGTCAATACTGACCAACCCACCTTTGACATTTTAGGAGTATAGTAGGGTTTCAGAAAGTTGTTTTGACTAAGGCCATATTAGCCATATTTTATTTGGACTCAGTCATTTTTGAATATAACTTCGTCTGTGGCTGCTTTTATCGATCTAGACAAAGCTTTTAACACCGTAGGCCTCCCCATTCTCAGAAGTAAGCTAGAGAATTATGGTATAAGGAATAGCCCTCTACCTGGCTTTTGATCTATCGTCCCAAAGAAGAGAAAACTGAGGCGAATAATTCATTTTCGGTACTTGAAATAATGATCTGTATATATAGTGTCCATCATGGCTCTATTTTGGGCCCTCTGTTATTCTCATTATGTAAATGCAAGGCTTAATCCCAATATGTGTATAAACCTCATTAGAGGTATACCAGGTACCAAAGACATTAATACACAGAGACACGGAAAGTTTTATTCTTGGAAAAAGTTATTTTCAAAAAATCTGAAAAGATCTTCATTTAATTGTCAACATTCTTTCCAAGCCTTCGAAACAACTGCTGAACTGTCTATCACAGCGTGTGTAAGATGTGTGTAAAGCAGGATATGGAATTGTATGTGGAGTTGGTATCAGTGTATAACTCTTACTCTCTGTTCTGTTCTGGAAAAGTGAACTGCAATATCATCATTAATAGAGGAGCTGGTACCATACATCTACACTGGAGACCTGGAGCTGGTTCATGTTGTCATTGTTGTAGAGCTGGCAGGTGTATTCAGGCTGTGTGTGTCTGAACCTGTAGCAGCGGGGGTCTGCAGCGCACTGATTGCCACATCCAATAGCTGATTCTGACTGTTTGGTTTCAATAAGGGATCCCACTCGGATGGTCTCCCCTGTGGCAATGGCATTGAAGTAGAAACCATCTGGAAATATAATATAAATATGGACAATCAAGCTATGTTATATGCATCACGAAGGTGTCTGCATGGTAATCTAATTAAAATAAAAAGGTACCAAAGATTTCTCGATTGAATTTACTTGTATGGTTTGCAACTCTTTCCATGACTGAAATGCATGGTGTTTGTCTAAGGATATTGAGTACATTTGCATCTTTCTTTCTTTCTCACACAGTCAACATGTATTTGGAAAATGTTAAAAGCGAGGCTACATACACCATTATGGGTCAAATGACTTGTGTGCCACATTTAGAGCACTATATTGGTTATAACCACGTTAACTTAATAAAACAACCGCTAAGAGTAGTTTGCTAAGGGCTATCGGAACGAATGTAAATATCAAGCTGAGTATTAAACAATATAGCTATTCCATTCAGGCTCCATTGCAATCTCTTCACCTGTCCATTCCCTGCACATGAAGGAGTTTGCCAACCATGTCAGCCGTAGCTCACACGTGGGTAGGGGTCTCAGGGTAACATAATGAACAGCACCAAAATAATAACAAAAGTAAAAGTAGTAGTATCAAATGACATTGAATAATATATATAGTGACCACTCCCTAAACTACATACCAGAGGGCATGTGGATTTGACAAAGGCCTTGATTGTCATGGGAACACATAATGTCCGCCCACTTCCAGTTATACGGTGGCCACTTCACTGTGCAAAACTCTGAGGCACCATTTGGTTCATTTCCATAATAGTTTGTCCATGAGAAGGGGCTGCCGTCATTCCAATTAGCAGCAGGTTCTTCATAACCAATCCATAGTGCGCTGTTGATCCTTAACGTGTTGAAAGGAGAGAGCAAAAGAAGGCATGTTGTATCCTTGAATGACAATGTTGAGACCATTGTAGAAACTATAAACTTAACTGTCTCTTTGTTCTGTCGGAGTGTACCGTCTATACTCTTTGTAATTCAGCTATGCCCCATTACCTTAATGTGGTGTTTGTCACATACAATGATTGGTTCATCTTCGCACTGATGCTATTTGATAAATATGTAGGGACATTAATATTATTACGATAGTCGAACGCCTACAAGGTAGTTCGGGCGGCCAGAGCCAGGGGGCACCCCTATCGGAGGCGGACAGTATATAAGCTGTCCTCACCCCCTTGCTCTGGCAGACCTTCTCAGGTCTCTGACTGTATTACATTGAAAGATATCGAAAGCCGCATATACATATTGATCGAACCTCATATACATCAAGGATTAGCATTATTGTACAGGAGAACGATAAATAAACCCTGTTTTCTTGCATCTCTACATGAAAACTGCAGTTCGAGTCCTTATTTAATCGAATTACATATAGACGAACTCTACACTGGTGCCGTGACCAGGATTTTCATGAAAGAGATAGCGGACTGACCCTGGCGGAGGCTCAGTCAAGAAAGGGGGGGGATGAAGGATCCGGGACCGAACTGGAGGATGGGGAGCTGGATCTCACAGTGGCCCAAATAAACGAAGTCTGGAATGTGGCATCTCGGATGCACACCCCGGACAAGAAAGGATCTCGAAAGAGGAGTTTGGTTTTTCGAACTCCAGGATAATTCACTCCATTAAGAAAGATTCCGAATACCAATCCGTTCAGAGGGAACCCATGGGCGGACGCGCTTCCCTCCGAACCAAACCTCGGACATATGGAAAGAGATCTGTCTAGGCGAGGCCGACAGATCCCTGATTATGATGCCTACTGCGAGAAATTGAAAGCAGAGGAAGAGGAAATGAGGGATCGGTATACGGCCATGAATGAGGATCTGATCCGTCTGGCAGACGAAAAAGCTAGGGTAATCGCCCAGAACCAGAAAGAAGCAGAGGAAATGAAGGAGGTAAAAGCCAGAATACAGGCCGACAGAAAATATATCAGTGAACAGTTGGCACTCGAAACTTCTCAGTTGGCCAAGGTTCAACAGAAGGTGAAATGTGTCCAGCACAACCTGACAGAAGAACAGACGCAACTCCAGAAAGACAGAGAGGAGGCTCGTAGAAGTCGTGATCTTCGGGACACCTACGAAAGCGAGATCGAGCGACAGTCCCAGAGGGTAAAGAAAATCAAGGCGGACTATTCGAAAGAAGAAAAGTCCGGCCAGGCCTTGAGGGAACAGTTCGAGCAAGAACGAGAGGCCTTGAAACAGGCCCGAAGTGAAATGAAAGCGGACCTCGAGGTTATTCAGAAAAAGAAAGAAGAGATGAATGACACCTATCTGGCCTACCAGAGTCAGATGGAGGAGATCCGCAAAGCGGAAGAGGTTCGTAACAAAGAACCAACGAATGAGGGAGGCCGGCTACCAAAGCATGTCGCGTCCACCCCTAGTCCGATCTTTACCACCGTGGAGCCAATCGAAACACGGGGGGTAGTATCGGACGGTAAGTATGAACGAACCCACGGGAGGACTGCCCCGAATGACGCCGACCGTAAAGTAACGTATGGGGGAACGGAGGAGAAAGAGATCTCTGGTACCCATGATGTTACGAGTGAGATCCCACCCAAAAGAATGAATCATAGCTACGGCTCCCTGCATCCCTTCGCGGATGATACGCTGGCAGGACATAACTATACGGTACCACCCCTACCGATATATAATATAACCTACCAGTACCGGGCACCCTTTCCCGGAGCCGGCTCAAACGAAGGACGTCAGTCCTATAATGAGGGAGGTGGATCATTTCCAAGCGGGGGAGCCGGCGGTGTTCCTAATCCAGGGTCTAACCCTGGAGGAGGAATGGGGACTGTGCCGGACCCCGGTTCATATGGAGGCTACCCCTCTAGTCCTGATCGAACACAGCCCAATCCAAGGGGAGGGATACCAAAACCGGTCCCTGCCCCACGTAGACTGACAAAACGATCATCAATGGGCCCGAGGGTCGCTGCAATAGTGGAATCCGATCCTTGTATACAAGGGATGGGGATAGACTGTTGTAGTCGAACCAGGGAGGATGAGTCTGAAATTATGGAATGGAGCCGGAGGCAGTCGGATCGACTGGTATGGAGTCACAACAGTGCTCGGAAGCCTGTTCGGACTCCCCGGCGTTTCAATGGAGAGAATTGGAAGGAAAGCTACCAAGACTTTTGTGACGACAACCGTTACCATGGGTGGGACAAGGAGGCTTCCTTGGGTCCCCTCATTAAATGGTTGAGTGAAGGTCCGGGAAGAATAGCGGTAGATGATTGGCGAGAGACGTATGGAGAATCCGGAGATTACGACCAATTGGTGGCAGCAGCCACACATATCTTTGGTGTATTGTCAGCGAATGATCCTTGGTCGGAGTTCCAGGTACGGACGCAAAAACCAAAGGAGTCTCCGAAAGTGTTCGGTCTGGAGCTTCAAAGGTTGTTGCAAAAGGCCTGACCTTATTGGAGGCGTGATGATGAATATTTCTTAGATGAACTATTCACCCACTTCATAAAAGGACTGAGGGATCCGTCCCATGCTGAACTCGTCCAGAAGGAATGGGGACGAGGTTCCTCAATGGTAGACTTCTTCTTGGCTATAGATCAGCATGAGAAGAAGAAACGCTTACTTGCCGGGTTCGTACCCAACCAAAGGGTGGCGTCCGCACATACGGCCAACCCCGAAGAGAGTGATTCGGATGATGGTTCGGATGAAGAAAGAATTGCGGCCATCGGGGGCGACAAGAGGGATAGAAAGAATCGGTGGAAGAAAAACGTTAGTAAACCACCTGAGAAAGAGAAGCCAGTTGAGGTAAGCTAAGGTAAATCGGTCCCTACCCCCCTGGTGGTGGAGTTATCCGAGAACGAAAAACGGTTGATGGCCATGATAGAAGAAATGAAAGGGTTGCTGGATTATCAGAAACGACCGAAGCTGGATAGAGCAACGGTGAAGTGTTTCAGATGTCAGGAGACCGGACATTTCGCAGCCGAATGTACAGCGGATAAACCTGTTTGGAGAGAAAGAAAGAGAGAGGAGACGGGAAATTAGAGGGGGTTGTCCGTGAAGGCAAACTGACGGCCCCGAATAAAGTATGCCAGGGTACAATCCATACGAACGCGATTGAGGAGTCTGTAATGTATCTGCCCAGCAGCATGGGAAATGCTAATGAGCCGAAAACATGTGGGGCTGGGGGTATTGGTGAGACAGTTGCCAGGGAGAGCAAAGAAGGGAAACCGATCACCAATAGAGAGGAAGGTTGGGTAGAAGAACTATCCAGGATCGGGGGGATCCGCCTTCCCCAAGGTCATCCGTGTCTGGAGTATTTGAAAGGATTCGGATTCAATTTTGACATGACAGACGACGTCAAACGGTTCGCAAGTAATCCCTCGATGATGGGAGGAAAGAGATGGTATGTGTCCGTATCTGTAAACGGCAGAATGGGGGAATTTTTGTTGGATACTGGAGCTAGCCACTCCGCTATGTCGAAAAGATTCTTCGATCTGGTGTCGAACATGGATGATGACCTCACAACGAGGGTAAATGCATGTGCGGCTGACGGGAGCAAGATACGAACGTTTGGTAGGACTTGTATGATCATCTTGGTGGGCGGTAGGGAATATATCATTTCCCCTACGGTTGCTGGGATTGAGGACGACGGGATCATAGGGATGGATTTCGCTTCCTTGTATGGAGCAAAATTGGATCCCGTCACGGGAGTGTTGAAGTTAAATCATCCCTACACGTGAAGTTAGTGGTGTAGCGAGTGTAGTACAGACGGTAAAAATACCTCCCGGAATGGCATGTGATGTCTTGATAGCCTCCAGTAGGATGAAGAGGGGCGTTCCGGGGGTTTTCGAACCTAATGTGACTGTGTTGGGAAAGAAGGGATTGGAGTCGGCCGACACCCTGATAGGGAATATAGCGTGGGGAGTGGCCCCCATCACGAACCCGGGTTCGAAAACCGTCTACCTAGAGAAAGGCACTGTAGTAGGAGAAGTGATATCCGCGGAAGCGGTCACCAGTAGCTTTGAGAAGGGAAACGGACTAGTCCCGAACTGTGAAGGAATTGAGGAGGGATTGGCAACATTAATAGAAAGGTCCGGATTACAGACAGAGGGACAGAAAAGTGCCCTGAGGGAGATGTTGACTGAGTGTAGTTCAGCC
The DNA here is from genome assembly GCA_947462335.1 of Harmothoe impar. Classification (NCBI taxonomy): domain Eukaryota; kingdom Metazoa; phylum Annelida; class Polychaeta; order Phyllodocida; family Polynoidae; genus Harmothoe; species Harmothoe impar. The sequence continues at coordinate 22,851,197 of OX381714.1, forward strand.
TTCGCGCGGCCCGGAGATTATTGGCAGGTGGGAATGAAAGAAGAAGACAAGGAGAAAACAGCGTTTTCGAGCCATGTAGGGTTGTACCAGTATAACGTGATGCCATTCGGACTATGTAATGCTCCGGCCACGTTCGAAGCCATGATGGAGACCTTACTGAGTGACTTGTTGTGGAAGAAATGTCTAGTGTATCTGGACGATGTGATAATATTCGGAAAGACATTTGACGAATGCCTGGGAAACCTGAAGTTAGTGTTACAGCGGATAATCTCGAATGGATTGAAGCTGAAGCCTAAGAAGTGTAATATGTTTCAGAAAAGTATTAACTATCTAGGACGGATCATCTCTACGGAAGGGGTGAAGGCTGATCCGGAGAAGGTTAAGACGGTAACGGACTGGAGCATTCCTAAGGGGCCGAAAGAAGTGAGATCCTTCTTAGGGTTTTGTTCTTATTACAGAGATTTCTTACCGGGATATTCCCGGATAAGTTATCCAATCCAATGTCTGTCGCACTGGACCCCGGGGAGACGTAAGGAGAAGTTCCCATGGGGAAAGGAACAAGGGGAAGCATTCGAAACAATTAAACGGTTGTTCGTGGAGACACCGGTGTTGAAATACCCCACTGCGGATGGTCATTTTATATTAGACACTGATGCGAGCAATGAAAGTATAGGGGCGGCCTTGTCTCAAGTCCAAGATGGGAAGGAGGTTCCAATAGCATTTGCAAGCAATACAATGAGTAAAGCGCAAAGAAATTATTGTACGACAAAGAGAGAATTATTGGCAGTGGTAGTGTATACAAAGAAATATAAACACTTCTTGTGGGGATCTGATTTTACGTTACGTACGGATCATTCCTCTCTGCGGTGGTTATTGAACTTTAAAGATGCGGAAGGTATGATAGGACGGTGGTTGGCACACCTATCTGAGTTCGGATTGGACCACAGCCAAATTCAGCATAGAAAGGGGGCTAAGCATGTGAACGCTGACGCGTTGTCGCGAATCCCAGTGAAGAAGTGTCAGAATGACGGATGTGATGATTGTGGGAAGCATAATGCCGTGCTGGCAGGAATCAGAAAGCCTTTTAGAGATCTCGAACCGGTAATACTGGAATGGGACGAGAACTCCATTAAGAGCTTCCAGGAGAGAGATGCGAATAGTATCCGTCTGAAGATGTTACTTCGAGAAGGAAGGGTCCCGACTCGGCCAGCGATATCGTTGGAGAACAGGGAGATGAGGCGACTGATAGCTCAATGGACAGAGTTAGAGGTGGTAAATGGATTGATTTATAGGTGGAAGACGAATGCTTTGGGAAATAAGTCAAGACAGATCTTTATTCCTACTGCCATGCGAAGGGATATAATGTTCTTTTGCCATGGGCATCGGACCAGTGGTCATTTCGGTAGAAAACGGTCCCTGGAAAGGCTGGCTAGAATGTATTACTGGCCAGGTATGAGTACGGATCTGTTGAGATGGATAGACACTTGTCCGAAATGTTGTACAAGCAAGCCAGGTCCTGGGCTAGGTAAAATGCCCTTGACCCAGGAATTGTTTGGAGTAAGGTTCGCGAGGGTGGCAGTAGACATAATTACAGGATTTGTGACAACTCCGGAAGGAAATACATGTATGATGGTAGTAACGGATTACTATACGAAGTATACGAAGGTATTTCCGATGAAGGATCACAAAGCAGCGACTTGTGCGAGAATGTTAGTTAAAGGATGAATCCTATACTTGGGAGTGCCTCTGATGTTGCATAGCGACCAAGGGAGAGAGTTCGAATCGAATCTATGGCAGGAAATGTGTCATCAATTGGCCATTTGCAAGACCCGAACCAATCCGTATCGACCACAGAGTGATGGTCAGGTGGAAAGATTCAATCGTACCCTAATACAGGTCCTGAAGAGTTTAGTAAATCAAGAAATGGATGATTGGGATGAGCAGTGCGACTTTGTATGCCATGCTTATAATAGCACGGTACATGCGAGTACGAACTGCTCTCCGAATCTGTTAGTATTCGGGGAAGATCTGATTATGCCAGCGGACCTAGTGTTCGGAGTAGTTGGTATGAATCCAGATGTCCCGTGTCAGATCATGTTTGTGGAAGCGTTGAAGGAACAATTCCGGAAGGCGTACGAATTAGTAAGAAAAGAATTAGGAAAGACAGCTAAATGGCAGAAAGTGGGCTATGATACTAATCTAAAGGTTCGGCGGTTTGCGGTAGGGGACTTAGTAGCGAGATACCACAAACCTCTGGTTGGCATCAAGCTGAGAGATAATTGGGATGGTCTGTGGAGGATTATCCAGAGAATAAGTGATGATACAGTCCTGATGAGAGATACCTTCGGGAGGAATCAGAAATCAAATGTAGCCCGGTTGAAACCATGGAAGGGGAGAGAGTACTCCAGGGAAATGTTCAAGATGGGACAAGAGGAGAAAGAGGAAATGAAAAGGGAGTTAGATAAAGTAGTCGAGAAGAGGGGTCCGGGGAGACCTAGGAAGGTGAAGAAGGAAACGGTGCAAGTTAAACAAACTCCAAAAAGATCGGAGAAAGCAAAGAATGTCTCGGCAGGTGTAGACAGGAAGAGAAGGACTGTTCCCTCTATGGCTAAGAGGGAACGGAAGCAGACCGCTCCGAATGTCAGGTGTAAAGAGAATCCGGTGGGGGTTCGTCGCAGCCCTAGGTTGAGAGTGAGGGGTGCTGTTACCTAACCTGAAACACAACGATGTAATCAGTTAAATATTGTCATAATTATCGGGGTAACCTGGTAATTTGTCTTATATGTAGGAATGATCACGACAGAAGCCAGAAATCCAACAAACTCACCTTTGAATGTGCCAGTGGGTGGTGGACGGGTAATCCGGCGGATTAGTAGTTGCTATCCGTATTTAAATCCATAATGACTCGAGATGAATTCGACAGGGCGGTGAGGATATCAGTGCTATAATTACCTGATCGTAATGCGTGACGCGCGGGAGAAGTGAATGATTGTTTATGTTTTGCAAGCGCGGGAAAACAATGAAGTCTCGCCGAATGCGCGGTGTCTCGCGAGACCGACGCGCGTGCGCAAAGGTCGACGCGGGTCAACGATCCGCCATATTTGTTTACGGTTCGCCGGACAGAGCAAGGGGAAGCGTATCAGAGCACAAAAAGCGAGGGTATAAAGACTGTTTCAAGTGATATCGGTGTATAGCAGGTGGGTGAAGTAGCCAGGAGCCCGTAGAGAGGGTCCTGGTACCTGTCATTCCGGTTTATATCGATATTTGTTTAAAAGAACGTGAGTGTCACGATGGCTTCGGCGTCTGGCTCTCATTCGGAAAGATCGGCCCTCAACGAGGTGTCCGAGATGTTCATGGAGACTGAGGCGATGTCGCCAGTTACAAAGACCGCAGAAAGTGTACTGAATGAGGATAATTCCGAAGAAGAAGATACCACTATGGGAATGGAGATTGAGGAGATATTAGAACGATCGGACGAGCCGCTGCTCGAACCGAATCTGGATGGGTTCAAGTCTCGGTATGACGGCCGAGAGGTACACATCCACGCCCGAATCTTGAAAGGAGACCGAAAGTGTTGGAACGCAGCCACCAGAGACTGTGTTCGGCACTTTTTATCGCCGACTGAGTACGCAGCCCTACCATCATCATGGCTGCTATATTATAATATGACTGAGGCTGGCCTGCAAGTGAGCCAGTCGTTCCGGAGGGCCATCTTCGATTGCGAAATCGCACATCGACAGCATCGTCTTCCGAATGTCCCGTATGTACTGACCGATCATGCGGGGATGGGGGTTACCGGAATGGACATTGTCGGAGATGTCCTATACCGGGAACCGGATATCGAGAAAGAACCGAGGAATGAGGAAGATTGGGTCGAACTGGCCAAGAATCCGAAGGTTCCGAGTCTATACACTCTGGATGGGGACGAATTACTTCGTCGTCTGAAGGAGTGTGCTGATCCGGAAGAAAAACTGAATGAGATCATCTCCACGATGATTCGAGAGGGGACCTACGCCAATCGGGCGTACGTACCCGGGCGAGAGGAAGAACTGACTGCGGCCCAACATAAAGAACGATTAGCATCTATCCGAAAGGGGAAAGCTATCCTCAAGGCGGCCAATAACAAAGGTAGCCTTTCGACGGAGAGCGAAACTGATGGGGAAGGCAGTGCTAAGAAAACGAAAGGAAAGAGTGTGAAGGGTAGGGGAAGGAAAAGACCCCAACTGACACCGAATCTGACAGTGACCAGGGTGTTTTCCACACGGTCCTGTCGGTGAAGGATAAGAAAAAGTTGAGGGAGAGTAAGAAAGACACTAAAATGACTGTGCCGAAGCAGGTGGTTACTAAAGTCACCGAGGCAGTTGGCAAGAAAGATCCTTCGAGTGGAGATCCACTGAAAGGACGAATGGCTGCCGTTCAGGCTGCTGCCACTGCTAAAGTAGGCAGTATAATTGGCAGAGGGAGTGTAAAGAAGGCTGTCAAAGTGACCGAACCCGAGGACAGTCCGGACGATGAGTCTGGACCGGATTCAGGTGGCGAACCTCCAGAGACTGATCCGGATCCAAACAAAAAGGATCCGGAGGAAGAAATGGAGGTACCGAATGAGGAAGCACCGAATGAGGAGGTACAGGAGGAGGAAGAGGAGAAGAATGAAGGGAAAGATGAGGAGAACACTGAACGACTACAGCGAATCTGGAAGAATAGTGAAGCAAAGTTTGCACACTTCATTCCAGGTTCGTTTGAAGAGTGCGCGAAGGGCAAGAAAGCTTACGGTTGCCCTGAGCCTCGCAACATGAACGATGAGAGTGATGACGAAGATTGGCTTCGGGAAACCGAAGACGATGCTTTGCCATCAGAATTCTATGACGAGTGGTTCGCACAGATTCTTAAATATCCGGAGAGCTACTACATAAGAGACCAGAAGTCAAAGCTACGCTGGGCATACCTGTGTTGGTATATGAAAGACGGTGAGCGGTATTGCCCGTTCACCATATGCATTGAAGAGAAAGGAACAGACAGGACGTATCCGACTCGAATGCGGTTCCTGCGCCATCTTTGTGAGAGGCACTTTCACCACCCCGTGGTATACGAATGTGCTAATTGCAAAGGACAGAGGGATAGCGCAACCTGCAATGGTTGTGTTACTCCGAGAAGGGGCGTGATGGTTCGCCATCTTAAGTACTCCCACAGCCCCGGATTGAGTGCAGCACGTGAGAAGGTAATGACCCTGCACGATAAGGTGATGATGGAGTACAACAAAATGATTCCATCGGACTTCAAGCAGATCACAGTGAAGACCGACTCATTTTGTAATGTACACGAGTCGACGAAAGGCAAACTGTGTGCGAGGGTTGCAATAGTGCGAGCTCGAGGCAAGTTTAAGATGTCGAACGAACTATATTCTAGAGTGTGCGAATGGCGGGGTGATCCACCTAAAGCCAAAATAGATGAGAAAAGATGGGCTAGCCGTAGCCCGGCGAGTGGTAGGGGAAAGAAACATCGATCAGATTCGCCTGAGAACTCGGAGTTCAAGAAACCACTGGCCGTGGCTCGGGACTCCAGGTCGACTCATCAGAAGAGGAAAGATTCGACTGAGTATCAGTCACCCATGAGTGGGGGGTCGGGCTCACGTCCTTCCTCAGCAGCATCATCAGCTTCACAGAATGATAAGCCACCTGCTTGGTTCGACCGGAAAGATCCGGCCCCTACGCAGGGATCGAGTGATTACCCGGAAGTAGGCGGACAGAAGGTTCCTCAACGTGTCGAACCTGAACTGACTCAGGTTCCGGACAATAGGCCCCGACTGAGCACACGACCGGTGGATCTTTACTTCGATCCGAGTGACAAAGTGGTTTGTGCCCAAGCCCAGGAGGCGGTGGACACTTTCCAGGAGGCTCAGAGGGAATTGGCTGTCCGATATAATCAGTGGGTGGCGAATCTATTCGCCCGCTCTCTGGTTGAACAGGAAGCCACTTGCCGAATGGCTCTGGAGAAGGAGAACGAGGAGCTATTGGCAGCCGAAACTGCTAAAGTCCGGAACGAGGCCAAGCTAGCCGCAGCAAAAACTGCATTAGCTCAGAAACGACTGCAGGAGTCCAATGACCGGAACGAGGCTATGAACGTCAAGTTCCAGCAGGTGTTTGGGGTATTTATGGACGAGTGGGATGGCACCCGCGAATCTGCTCTGGAACTGCTAAAGAACCAGGGTGATGAAGGGTGAGCCCCACAACCCGGGAGTGATAGCATATGAGTGAATTGATATTCGAAGGAGAATGAGTTGGTGGGGTATGAATGTCTACTGAACCATCGAACAGCAGTAACAGGAGTACGCAGGATGAAATCGGGTGACCAAACATATGAAGAGGAGAGCACCAATCACCCGTTCGGAAGAACGTGTCTGTTCAGTCGGAACAGAGACGGCAGTACGAATAATGAAGAGGAAAGCACCAATAACCCGTTCGAACGAACGTGCCTGTCCAGTTTGGGACAGGACGGCTGTTGAAGAGGAGAGCACCAAACACCCTAGTTCCTCCGAAAGGATGGAACTTCGTGCCTAACCAATGTCAAAAAAGGTTAGGATGGCTGCCCGGATCTTCAATTTTTTGTTTCCTGTTTTTTTTAATCATGAGAGATGTCAAGTTGTTCTAGTCGCTATTCTCTATATGTTTGTATGTATATTATACATGTGTCCCTAATAATTCGAAATGTGTCTAGCCGTTCGGATGTATTACCACCTGTGTACATAATATTAGTTTTGTATATTTTTATAGACCCTACTGTGTTCACGACGTAACATATCGCTTTACTAAAATAAACTCAGTTGTATGAGTTTATATCAAATTGTATATATATTTAAAAAAAGTAAGAGTATGTATTGTCTGGGGGGGGTGGTGTAGGGACACTAATATTATTACGATAGTCGAACGCCTACAAGGTAGTTCGGGCGGCCAGAGCCAGGGGGCACCCCTATCGGAGGCGGACAGTATATAAGCTGTCCTCACCCCCTTGCTCTGGCAGACCTTCTCAGGTCTCTGACTGTATTACATTGAAAGATATCGAAAGCCGCATATACATATTGATCGAACCTCATATACATCAAGGATTAGCATTATTGTACAGGAGAACGATAAATAAACCCTGTTTTCTTGCATCTCTACATGAAAACTGCAGTTCGAGTCCTTATTTAATCGAATTACATATAGACGAACTCTACAAATATATGCATTATACTCCAATGTCAAGATCATGAATCTAAATAACTCTATTGAGTTCCATGTCAAGATGTATCAAGTAGTAATGTTATTTAGACCTCCTCCAAAGAAGGACCTACCACTCAAATATGGATTTCAACATGTAACATAACAAATCCCCAGACTTACTTGGAGACCTGAATGAATTCCATCACAAGGTCTGATGTTTGCTGTGAGTCGATTGTGGCCAGGTTCCCACCTTTGCTGACACACGTCTGTTCCATGTTGTGGAAGGTGTCAGGAGTTGTCTCCACCCAGTAGCAGGTGTGCTTGTGTCTGTTTCTCTGGGACTGACACCTACTTACTACAATACAGGGTTCATGTATTTCTCATTGTAGGACAAAATGCACAAAAAAAGAGTACGAAAACGGTGGTGCAAGTTTGGAGAAAGGCTTATGTCAAATTGTCTATTTCCCACATTACGAGATACCCCCTATTTTAGACTGTTCCAACCACCTACTTATATAGCCATGGCTCAAATTATCCACATCGACACCAGGTCTCGGTGACTTTGGACTTAGCAGTATCATAGTTTATCCATCAAAAGTCAATTATCCCGCTTCCTGCCGCCCCAGTGTACGTCCTGGGAACGTGATCAGGCGACTGCCATCCTCTAATATAAAGCTGGGGCTTGACTATCCGATTTTCTGCTCCAAAGTAAATCTGATCATGACCCTCACACAAATGATTGCTGTCAGTTGCTGATCCAGGATTGTCTAGAGAGGGAGGGGGGGGCAAAATCTGGCCAGCCTAGACTGAATGTCTGTTCCTCCGATCACCGCAAGCAAAGCGTAGCGGGCATACTAGGGGGGTTAGGGGGCATGCCTCCGCCCCAAGGAAATGTTGATGATCTAAACTTGAAATGGAGCATTCTCAGGCATTTTGGAACAAAAATGTTAAGACTTTGGCCTTTATAACTTGGGGATAGAAATCCCTGTTATAAGGAAGAATACTTTGATATAGTCATCTGTAGAGCATTTTAGAAATTTCGAACCTCAAGTGCAGTGGGGATTTGGGAGCATGACCCCCAACAAATCTCAGTGATCTAGACTTGACATTCTCAGGCATTTTTAATACAAAATATATTAAGACTATTATATAGTGTCTATTATATGACTTGGGAAATCCTCTTTTAGTGATAAATGTTCTTGGTAATCATTTGAAGAAAATCCAAATGCAGTAATCTGGTACATTTTCCTATACATGATACCAATACAGAGGGACAATGTAGAGCCTTGGAATAATGAGGATGGTGTTGAGAGAGAAGGAGGAGGTAAATTAGGGGGTTCAGGCAGGAACATTAAGGTAAGGAGCCAATCGAGGGAGGTAAGGATGTTGAGAGAGACTGGGGGCAGTCATATGCCTTGGCTCTCATTACTGAGATTCATCATTGAGCCCAAATTTGAATGCCCCTCAGATTTATACTGCATTGGAAAAGGCTGCTATGTGTTATATGATATTGTTCCCCTCTCTCTCTTTCTTTTTCTTCTCTCTTCTTCCTCTCCCTTTTCTTGTTGGGGAGGGGGGGGGAGGCCCGTCCCCCCCCCCCCCACCTAGATCCGCCAATGGCTATAAAGCTGGGGCTCCACTACCCGATCTTTTGGGTAAATCTGACGACCCGATCATACAGGTCTATATAGTTTGATCAGGTAAAAACAAAGGCATATTTCCTATATATATCGGCCGATCACAGCCAAGTGGCTGCACTAAACGATTTTCTTCACAATCGGTGCTATTCTCATGAGTCTGACCCAGCTATATACCATAACAACTGCATACCATGAGCAGGGAGGTATTATACACACTTCTATAAGTTCATGTTTATAAATAATGTTTATGTTTACAAATGAGTGGAAGATAGAATGGCCAAGGCTACATATCACAATTTAGCTGCCGATTAAGCCCCGATTTTGCATTACCCAAAATATCGGATAGTGGAGCACTAGCTTAATAAATGGCATATATATATATATATATATATATATATATATATATATATATATAAATATATATATATATATATATATATATATATATATATATATACACGCACACAAAGTACTAGAGTAGGGCCTATGATCAGATTGTGAGAATTGCCCAGAAAATCGGTTATAATGCAAAAATGTGTTAGTGCATTATGCTGACCAATGTATATAGTTCAAACAGTTGAGCTATTTTAACCATTTGAATTTCCATTTACCTGCAGATGAGTCGATGCACCACATCGCTGCGTTCAATAAGATGCCAAACCAAATAATTCTTTCAGACAACATTTTCCTGCAGATGAAGCACACATTATACCAAGTTACATTAAATTCCACTTGCTAATTTGAATGTAGAAGACGTTTGTATGATTATTGGGATGGATTTTGATACACCTCGAGGATAGAGTGGGAAGGTACCTACCATCTAGCTTGGCTTCAACTTATGCGTGAGCACACCGCCACCCTGCATGCCTATCGTATTGGCAAAGTCAAAGTCAACACTTAGGAGAGTGGAAATAAAGTAGACCGAATAAGGCATGGATCGACTGAAGTGGTCACGTAGTGGTAAATAATATGCAATATTAATATGTACATGGCTGGGGCCAGGTTCTGTAAATAACATGTATGGTAAACCCATCTTTCATAAGCTATATTATGTTGTGCCTGTTGCTAAGCAAGTAATGATTGCAATGACTAGCAACACAGAAGCTTGAAAAAAATTCCAGTAGTACTGATAGAGACCCCCCCCATAAACAAAAAACGTTATACAACATTTTATAACGTTATATATATAACGTTTCTCCTCATTATGGCATAACGTTATATAAAGTCTTAAAACGTTATATTGACGTGAATTATACCACGATTCTGGCGTTTCCCGTGCCGAGAGTGGATATTTGCCGTTTGGTTATCTCAGGATATACGCACGCTCAGAATTTATTTTCGAGTGCAAGACCCTGTTACATATGTTAACAAGGTAATGAAAGATATCATAGCCATTTTGGCTACGAAATCATTGCGACTCGTACGGGTTGCGAACCCCCCCCGCTGAGGCCAAACGCCAGCGCCTAACCTCATGCGCCGTGGAGGCGGCACATAACGCGGGTAGGAAGCCAATACTTATTTACCTTGTCGCCATGGTTTTGTTGATCGTTCGGTGAATCCATTTTGAATAACATCCAAATGTGGCGAAATTAGACCTTGTCAAGCTTATTCCTTCAGTCCAATGCAAGTTTAGATCTCCTTGTTGACGATCCCGTGCAGTATTAGCCTTTTAATTGCGTAAATTCCTCATATTTCGACATTTTGCGAAGGCCGCCAGCCCGCTAGAGTTGTAACAGCGGGACGCGTCCGATCACATGACCGACTGACCTACTTTCCGCGGTGGCTTCGATCAGCTGATCGTCCTCCGCCCGCCCCAAATACAACTCTAACCGGGATGGTATCGATCGCAAAATGTCGAAATATGAGGATTTGAGCAAATACTACACGGAAACATCAAGAAGGAGCTATAAACATGTACGGGATTGAAGGAATAAGGTTGACAAGGTCTAATTTCGCCACATTTGGATGGTATTTACTACGTATTTGGTACCGCTGGGAGAAACATGGCGCTCGGCGAGTCTGCCAGTCGATCCGCGAGACAAAATGGAAAAAGGTAGGCCTAATATGTTAAATTCTCATATATTTGAAGAAATAGTGGTATAAACGCATTAATGGCTGCTCGGTAAAGCACTTGTGAGGTATATCTGTCTAATAATGCACTCGCCTTTGGCTCGTGCATTATTGCCGGATATACCTCACGCGTGCTTTCCCGAGCTGCCATTATTGCGTTAATAACGTTGTTTTTTTGTAAACTGGGCACAGGGTCCCTACACTGGGAACATGTATAGCCTTATCCTTTTATATCTATTGTCCATGGTGCTAGGTATGGGATTGATTTTTCGAAAAAGGCGTTGAAATGTTTTTATAGACTAATTAGCAAAACACATGATTGTGCCTCTCATAATAAGGCATTGTTAACATAAATCTCGAACACGTAACACCATGCAGGGAAACGTAACAGAGACAACCAGGTAGTTAACTGGGAGGAACGGTACAGATTACTGAACTCATCCAATATGCGACCACAAATGTCAATTTCTTGACTTAAACATACACATGGATAACCACAACTACATAGGCTTCAGCCAATCAGAAGGCAGAGCCTTGCTCCTGATGCAGAAAATTAACCAATTACAACATAGCAGACTGGATCAGGCTGGGAGAGTGTGATATGAGTGGATTATTCATTTACAGATACTGCATCCCAGCTAACAAAAAACATTATTTTACGTCAAAATAACATTTTAAAACTCTAAATAACGTTATGCCATAGTAAGGAGCCTTAGAGAAACGTTTTATAACGTTATATAATGTCATAAAATGTGGTATAACGTTTTTTGTTTACTGGCATGTTTCCTTTGTTATGGAGACTTGTGGTTTCAAGCTTAGTGTGTCATCAGGCATGAATATAACTGGATAGGATGATAAGACAATTGTTGTGTAATTCTGTGCTGTAAATGCAGACCAAACCTGTCGGAACAGTTTTCTAGGGGAAAGGTTTATTTGCTTTGGCTGCATGGCTATACAGTAGTTTAATCTGGTAAATTAAGCCCAAGGGGAGTGATGGTGCAGAGTCTATGCATCCATCTTTTCTCTTCTTGATTCCTTTCAGCTCTTCCCTCCGGTGACTTGGGAGAGTCTTTGATGAAGCTCAAGATGCTGATGACTGGGCCCTCATCCCAATTTTGGAAGGGGTCTCTCACACTGGTGGAACACTGTTGTGTCTTCTCCTAAAGTGAAGGGAATGTTGAATCTGTGACCCTTGAACGTTTCTAAGAGTGCTCTTTCTGTTCGGCCTACATATTGTATGGCGCAATGCCTACAGGTGGTATAGATTATGTTTGCAGTAGGCAATTTACATTGATTAGAGGGCGTTATCTTCTGCCAGTGATGTGAGCCACCTATGGTTGATCTGGGGACAATAGTTGCATCCTTTTCGATTGTTTAGCACTTTGCATAGGAAGCGCTAGATATGTGGTCTTATGGCCCTTATAAGATTAGAACTGGTAGAGGCTTTAACTAGTTCATTCCTTAGGGGTTGGTTTTTGCATTTCCGAAAAATTGATTTGGCATCATCATACACTCTGGTTAGTTTACATTTCAGTCCCAGTTGTGTTGTATTATGCACTGTCGTACATACACACACCCCCGGAGTGTGGATGCTATAACCAGACGCAGTAGTATACCTAACACTCACCAGGTGGGGCATCATTATACCTCCCTCACCTGTGTGGTGACCATACCGGTCACACCATAACGCTGCTGACCAGCAAGGACTACCGACACTTCTTTTTACAATGACTGGGCAACATAGATACTGTAAACCATGCGGTATTAAGCATAAATGCCCAACTGAATTAAAATGTGCACTACAAGCTTCTAAAACCGATGAAGCGACAGGTGACGTAGAAGAAGGAGAGTCAGCCCTTGAGGACGACCAATGGTTCGAGGAGCCGGCCCGGCGTGGTGGGAAGTCGCACACACGCCGCCATAGCCGGCAACAACCGAGCACGCCGGCCAAGAAGCCGGCCATGAAGCCAGTCATCAAAAAGCAACCCCAGGTTCCCTTTCTCCCCTTGTCTGACGAAGGGGAATTGAGTGAGTGGGAGTCAGGCAGTGAGGCAGATCAGGCAAGGGGTAAGATGGCTGAAAAGGAGTTTATGCATTTCGTAAAAAATGTGAAGTTTGTCAACAAGAGGTTGATAGACAATGACTCCAGGCTAAACAATATCGAGGGGCTTCTTATGAAAGTCTTAAATCTTACCCCAGAAGAAGTGGCTGTTCCCGAGAAGAAGCAGCCGGTTCCTGAGCCTCCAACGACGAGCAGCAAGCGTAAGCAGAGGAAGAGGGCGCAGGCAATGGCGGAAGAGGAAGCTCGTCAGGCCAGGCATGCGGCCGAGGAGGCCAGGAGAGCGGGCGCAGAAGCCGCCCTGGCCCGGGCCAAAGCCAAGGCTAAGGCTAAAGCCAAAGTCCATACTCCTAAGCGAGCCCCCTCTGAGTACTCTACTGACGATGAAGATGATGACAAAGGACGACCTACACCTCGCAGAGGGAGACGACCCAAAAAACACCCTCGTCCCCAACAGTATTCTTCCAGTGGCGACTCTAGTGACACTGACAGCCACAGAGGTCACTCGAAACCAAGGGTTCATCGTCGACATCGTCATAAATTTTCGTCAAGTGGGTCGTCCTCGTCTTCAGATTCGAGCAGCGGTGATGATCGTCACCAAAGGTCCCATGGTCGTCATGTCAGACGTAAGTTCTCTACAAGCCATTATCTCCCTAGAGAAGATCGTGAAAAATTCTCTACTGTTGAAGGTTTGTGGATGTGTCATGCTAAACTTACGAAGAAAATGTGGGACAAGGGTGAAGATGTGGGTGGTATGCTAAAGCATAATGTGTTCCTGAGTGAGAAAGCGTACTCCAGGGCATATAACACCAACAGTCTCGCCAAATATGATCAAGCTGTCAGGAAGCGGGCCAACAAGAGAGGTGCGTCATCTTTCACCTCAGGTGACTCAGAATTATGTGTAAGATTCTTGGGCGCCGACAGCACACGGCCCGTTCAGAAACAGCAACAACCAGGCAAATTTCAGAACCAGGGTCAAGGCCGACAGAAACCGCGTGCACCACAAACGCCTTCATCGTCGTCCCGCTATTGTATGAAGTTCAATGGCGATGGATGCACCTTTCCCGGTTGTAAATATCCCCACGTTTGCAGCCACTGTTACAAACCAGGCCATATCATGAGTGCTTGTTATGCCTTGGTGGGACCGCCTACAAACCCACAAGCAGCCGCCCCATCGGTTCGTACAACGTAGGTCGTTGACAGTAATGGCGGGTTGTTGAATGACGCAGTTGTCAACTCACTCCCATTTACGCCCGCCATCGCCATCCCTGAGGCAGTCGTCGGGGAATTAACCGTCTTCATAGACGATTCGGAGTTGCTACGTCCTCCAGTACACACTAAATCGTTAGATGATGTACATTTCTCCAGTTATTTGATGGATTGTGATTCACACTATCCGATTCCGTCACTCCGGAAGGCAGGTAGTCGCCATGACAGTCGCAAAGCATCATGGGTCCACGATGTCGTGGACACTTTTCATCACGAAGATAATTCGCCGGAATTAATTCGTAATACGTTAATGAACAATGATGATATGGAGATAACGTCTATTAATTCATCATTAAATTCTGATAATGTGAGTCCTTCAATTATTCAAATTGATTCGGCTTCGCTCGGTCTATCTTCGGAACATATCGTTGAACCGGATGTAGAACTCTTCAGTGATTATCAAGATGGCGGATGGAGGACGAAATTATGGTTACCAACAGACCTAAACAAAGTCGATACGAGCTTTAAAGTGAGTTACAAACAGTGTACATTAACAAATGGCTGTGGTATGGCATCAACAAGTAATTACTCATACGTCAAATGTGTCCAGATTTCTGCAGATACGCACATGCCATTATTTTCATCGTGTTTTGATGGCACCTGTCACTGTGATTACTATCTGAACGACGTGGTAACCCAGTTAAAGCCTTGTCGGTGCTGTGCTATGTGCGCCTTTGACGAAGAATTATCAGACGAGGACAGTTTTGTGTTAACAAATATTTGTCAAGGCGTTAAAATAATTGACTCAGATTGTGATTTAGATTACATTCGACCAAATTATAACAGTGTGGTAGATGCCACAGAAAAACTAACGGCAACGGTATTAAATGAATTAAGTACCGGTAAAATATCTCGTGCTACTACAATTCCAAGATGTGTGCATTCACTGGGAGCTATATTACGCCCAGATGGTCGCATTAGGTGTATAACAGACTGCTCACAACCTAATATCAGTATAAATGATTATATGACCACAACTGCGCACAAATTCTCATATTCAAGCGTTGATGATGCTGTGGATATATCCCAGACACATGGATACTCAGCTGTGGTCGATATTTCAGATGCTTATCGTAGTATCAATATTCATCCATCGGCTAGAAGTTTCTGTGGTTTCAAATGGGACTGCGGAAATGGAGATGAATATTTCAACGACAATGTCATGTGTTTTGGCATACGCAGCGCCTGTTACCTGTTCAACTCCATAACCAATTTCATGAGACGTTATCTATACAGGCTTGATGTTAAAGTAATTAATTACTTAGACGACTTCTATATACCAGGCCCTACTTTCTCTCAATGCCAACATAACCAACAGGTTTTAATAAATCTCATCAGACACATGGGGTTCAATCTAAACTGGAATAAGATGAGCTCCCCCTCTCAGGTGACAACCTTCTTAGGCATTGAAGTAGACCTCTTAAGCATGGAGCTAAGATTACCAGCCAATAAACTTCAGAAAGCCAAGAAATCTGTGTCAGGAATGCTAAATAAAACTTGGGTCAAACGAAAGGAGCTGGAGCAGCTTACCGGTACTCTTTCACACTGTGCGACAGTGGTGAAAGGAGGCCGAACTTTCACACGCAGATTGTTTAATCTGTTAAAAGCTACTAAGCAGCGCAGGCGTATAAGCCTGGGTTCTACATATAGAGAGGATCTGCATTGGTGGGACAAATTCTTGGAGTGGTTTAACGGCAGGGCAAAGATCTTAAGAAGATATGACAATTATACCACTTCTAAGATTTATTGTGACTCTTCTAACTCTGGCTTCGGCATTGCTAGTGACCAAGATGACATTCTGTGGGGACTATGGGACTACCATGCGGGTATCTGTCCTCATCATGTAGACCCCCCATCAGTGAACGAGTTGTTTGATTCTCAAATCAATGTGCTGGAGTTATGGCCGATTCTCAGCCTATTAATACATTGGGGTGACAGATTAAAAAACACTTCTATTATTTTGTACACAGATAACACCCAGGTTCAACAATGCTTAGCCACAGGTCGCTCAACAAATGTGAACTCTATGAACTGGATTCGTGATATTTTTTGGAGATGTGTAATTCTGAACATAAATATCATCCCAAGGCGAATATCCTCTGTCAATAATGTACTAGCAGATGCACTTTCTCGACTCCCTAAAAAATCTTACGTTGATACCTGCTCAATGTTAAGTGACAAGTTCAAATCTTGCTGTGCTTGCAGAGTTGCAGATAAAAAGAAGATGGCACGACTTAAGATTAGCCTGCTGGGCCGAATCAACATGGCAGACACGCAGGTCGCAGTGGAAGAAGTACCTATCATTCTGTGACCAAAATGGGCATACAGCAGTTCCAGCAAGTGTTGATACGGTATGCCTATATATAGCCTACTTGTCTTTCACCTTCAAATACTCTTCTGTGACAAATTATATCAGCGCCGTCTGGGCGCTACATGAGTGGTTCAATGACGTGTCTCCTGCTAAAGGATCATTTCAAGTACGCTGTACCCTACTAGGGGCTCGTCGTTTATTAGGAGATACCCCATCACAAGTATCCCCACTTATGCCTGAGGATCTGTTCAGGATCAAGGAGAAGCTACACCTGGAGGATCCTATGGACATGTTATTCTGGTGCATAGTTACACTGTCGTTCAGGTGTCTACTTAGAAGTGGACATGTCACAGCATCTGTGCATACTCTCAAGACATCAAATGTGGAATTCACATCGTACGGTATGGATGTGACTGTGTTATCTTCAAAGACAATTCAGTACAAAGAAAGGGCACTGGTTATACCGGTAGTGTCTTCAAAGTCTCCTCTCTGCCCAGTACAGTGGGTTAAGCAGCTATATTCTCCGTTAGCCCATGATACACCACTCCTGTGTGTACCGGGTACCCACAACGCACCTACTTACCAATGGTATCTACAGAAATTGAAAGACTCTTGCCGGCGAGCTGGACTCCCAGGCCGGTACGGTACTCACAGCCTACGCAGAGGTGGTGCCTCCTTCCTCAATAGGATAGGCCTACCTCTTCATGAGATCAAGGTTTATGGAGATTGGAGGTCATTATCAGTTCTCCTGTACCTATCAAATGACAAAGCAACCCGTTATTCTAAGGACAAATATGTTTCTAAATGTCTCTCTCGTCTGCGTTAAGACTAGCCTCGCCTTTGGTTTGGCACTCTCTTGGCGGTGAAGTCCGTCAAACTGCCACTCGGCGTGTTGTTAGTACATACATACATTATCATATCACCTACCAAACCAGACGAGTCTACAAGGTTATGTACATACACACACCCCCGGAGTGTGGATGCTATAACCAGACGCAGTAGTATACCTAACACTCACCAGGTGGGGCATCATTATACCTCCCTCACCTGTGTGGTGACCATACCGGTCACACCATAACGCTGCTGACCAGCAAGGACTACTGACACTTCTTTTTTTTGCAGTTATACAAGTTCAAATTAAATAAAAAATTCGGCGGTGAAGTCCGTCAAACTGCCACTCGGCGTGTTGTTAGTACATACATACATTATCATATCACCTACCAAACCAGACGAGTCTACAAGGTTATAGAAGTAAGTGTAGCTGCACAGTGAGTTATACTGTAGATTTACAGTATAGAGGACGTATTTCTGGTTTCTGCTCTTAATGTTCGAGGTTGTGAGTCCTTTTCTAGTATTTAAGGCTGTGTCTCACCAGATCAGGCCAATGTGAACCGGGTGCCATCTTTGACCGGCCACAATAAAAATAATTAGGAAAAAAGTCTTCTTTGATATGTAAGGCTAAGGCCAGTAAGGGATAAAATAACGAAAATGTTGGTGGTTACATGTCCATTTATATCTTCACCTGCCCTAAATAAACTGTTTTCTGTCAGAAGGTCAAATTGTTTGATTGTCTTTGTTGCAAGTAGAAATTTGTATTGTATTTGATTTCACCCTTCTGTTGTGTTGGTAGACTACATTTTGGGTTTATCATTATCGTTATCTTATTCTGAGAATAGAGAACTGTTCTTTCCCATGTCTACTACAAGGAAAGTGATTGGGAGATATTTTGAAATACTAAACTGGTAGTATGTATGGTTCGCCTTGCAGTTATGATGATTTCGCAATTGAAAAATAAAGGCAAATATTTGAAATATCCATTATAGAAATATATTTTCATTGAATTAAAATCCAGAATGATACATAACTCAGCTCTCTATGGAGGCAGGCAGGGAAGCCAGGGTAAAAAATAATTGCGGATTCAAAAGTCACTGGCCTTGTCATTTTAAGGAGTTGCCAGCACTTAATTACATCATGAAGTAAATAACATGCTGAAAGGTTTGTATGTCTTTGAGTATTGTTCTTGATTACTTTATTTTAGGTAGCTTTGTTCCAGTGTTTAGATAATGATCTGCTGGTAGGGCACTATTTTTACCGCTTCTATAATGTATGTCAGTTCTATTCATGTCAGATGAAATGCCCCCTTTAATAGAGGAGCTGGTACCATACATCTACACTGGAGACCTGGAGCTGGTTCATGTTGTCATTGTTGTAGAGCTGACAGGTGTGTTCAGGCTGTGTGTGTCTGAACCTGTAGCAGCGGGGGTCTGCAGCACACAGAATGCCGCATCCAATAGCAGACTCCTGGTGCACAGTCTCAATGAGTGATCCGCTATAAAGTGTCTCCCCTGAGGCTATGCAATTGAAGTGGAAACCAACTGAAAATAAAAAAGATAGGTTATCAAAATATTCAAGATAAATAAATCATCAAAGGTGATTATGAATAGGAATAAAGTAATTAGAGCATGGATTATGACTGGAGCTAATAAACTAGTGTGGGTCAAATTCGTAAATGTTATCCTGATTTCCATACACTTGTGTACACCATTTAAATCTGATCAAGTTGATAGCGGAGCTAGGAAGGCCTAACCATTAAAGATTATTGATAATAAGACATTTTCAAGAATAACATTTGGATTGAATATAGAATATATCTTAATTACACGAATAGATTCATCTTAATAGTGGACATTCTGTAATGACATCGATGGATAGTAATGTTGGACCAACCCCGTTGTGAGAGGCTCCCGAATCTGACCTCTCCCCCACATTGTTGATAGATTAGCTAAAGTACATACCAGAGGACAAGTGGATTTGACAAAGGCCTTGAATGCTTGGACTGCATATATGATCTGCCCACAGCCAGTTGAACTGTGTTATCATCACTGTGCACAGCTCTGTGGCACCATTGGATGGTTCAGTATAATGGTAGTTTGTCCATGAGTAGGGGCTGCCATCATTCCATTTACCATGCGTTTTTTCATATCCAATCCATAGGGAGTTGCTGAAACTTTAAGATGTAGGAGCCTCCTGAGGTGGAAGGAACTGCAAGCCTCCAGATTGTATTACTCATCTGGGGAATACCCAACAATCTGTATATAACAATTAGGCACCATTTATATAATAAATGCCTACCATGAAACTAATATCCAGGGTCTAGTTATGCACTTAAGAACTTATGACTGAATAGAAACGAACCCATACAATGTCAAAGGTTCTTACCCAAAGTCCTGGATAAAATCCATTACAAGGTCTGATGTTTGCTGTGAGTCGATTGTGGCCAGGTTCCCACCTTTGCTGACACACGTCTGTTCCATGTTGTGGAAGGTGTCAGGAGTTGTCTCCACCCAGTAGCACATACGTTTGTATCGATTAATCCTAGACTGACAGACACTCACTGTAACACAAGACGTTTCTGATTGTAGATTGCACAATTTAAACAATGATATGTTCCCCAAGATGAGATGACTATAGGCTGCTGTGGAGCATGTGTTGGGACAGATGTTACCAACTGGTAATATATTCACTTTAATAATTTATTAATGTCAGTTACACATGTGAGGTAAATAGTCAGGCATATGAAGGAAGCTACGCCTAATCCATGTCAAACACCTTTGTTACAACATAGGTATTGCTTTGTGTCCTCCCACAACGTTACAGGTTGAAACGCTAATTCAGAGTTATGATAACTAAATTTAATAATGTGAATTCTACAAATAAAGGACATATTGATTTGAAACACTTTTTCACATTTGCATTTCAAGTTACCTGAAGTGGAGTAACCCATGGACCATATTGATACATTCAATGTGATGACAAACCAAATAATCCTTTCAGAGAACATTTTCCTGCAGCTGAAAGTATAAGAACTAAATAACACCAAATGCATTAAATTGTATTTGTAAATTGAATAAAATGTGTTCCTGAGTGGGAAGATACTTACAATGCAACTTGGTCTCAACTTATGATTGAACACGACATCAGCCCTTGCTCATATATATTGACCATGTCACAGTCAACAGTAGTGAATGTGGACGTAAGGCTATCTATACAAGGTATTGATTGTAATAGAATAGGTCTATTTGGGGTTCCTGCCGCATATGAGTCCTCTTAAACATAATATCTACTGCTGGTCTGCCCAGCTAGCTGCAATAAGTGAGTGTATCACCCCTGTAGGGTCAACATGATGCATGAATGCAGCACTGGTGAATCACTTGTCAGGACTGCATTCCTGCATCACACCAACAACCCAAGGCGCAAACATAACTGGGCCCCAGTTGGGCCCCGGTTGGGATGGAAACTGGGGCCCTGCGAGAACAGGCACTGGGCAAATGTCCGCGCCCAAGCGGGCTAGCCCAGAGTGGGCCCCAACTAGGCCCCGGACGGGCCCCACTTTCATATTTTAGGTTTACAACTTACATAATAGGCCAGTTTAGTAATTGATTTTAATAAATACATTGCCATTTTATCAATTTAATGATTAATATCTAACTGGGCATTGGATGGGCACAGGTAGGGCTGGCCCAAGTTAGGATTCTGCTAGGATATCCTTACAGGAAGCCTTTCAAGTCACACATTTTCTACTAAGAAGAAAGAAAATGTGTTCATCAAATTCAAGTCAGCAATGATAAGACTTGTGCAAGTGGCTATTTTAGTAAATCTAGATACTACTTCATCTTAGCCATCAAATCTTTAGCTGATACCTTCAGGATATGTGGGTTCATGTCTTATAGTTAATTTTGACCCACAGCATAGGGGTCTCCAGGTGAATACTTCATTTTCTACCTTAATAGAAACTTCCATATATTATATAACTGCATTGAAATATCTTCATAATTATACATATATTAACTACATGACACATTTTGGTTTCATTGTATTTATGAAGAAGTTATCTTGAATCGGAGGAATTCTCTCTATATGATATACAGAGGCCATCTAGTGTCAAAACTTAGAACCACATGGCCATCTAGTGTGAACACTCTGAACTACTTGCTAGGAAGCCCACATCAAACCCAAATAAAGTCCAACTATGATTTTCCAGTAAAATCATCATTATAAAATTTCAAATTAATTTGTTTTTTTAAAAGAGGAGTTTGATTCATACCGTAAGGGACTTCCATAAAGCATTTGTGAAAATGAAAATTAGCCAAGTCTAAGCCCACCTAAAGCCCAATCATACACTTCCTACATAAAAGTGACTATAACATGTTCATAATTGAATTCTTAAAAATAAAGAGCATGATTCAAGATATCAGGGATATTTACAGTTTACATTTATAGTAAAATTCACATAGCTCAACTGGGGCCCCATTGAAGCCCATGCATTTGCCCATCCCAAAACACAGCGCAGTTCAGCCCAAGGTTACCCAAGGTAAACCCAGCTGGGCGCCAGTTGGGCATGTTACTTGGGAAAGGGCACATTGAAGTGCTATGTGGCCTTTAACGGCCACCATAGAATGTACACATGTAGCCTGGCCAGAGGTTGAACCACCTAAAAATGCAGAAAAAAACTGACAATAATACAATTGGGTCACGCACCAAATACGTTAGTCAATGTCTATATGTAGGTACAGAGTCTCAGACTCAATAAGACTTCATGTGGATACATTGTACAGCCCGACAGCATGTTCACCCTTGCGCCTTTGTTGTCATGGTGACCGGGCACATGACTGGGGGGCAACTCATCATGCACCCCAGTTGTTTGGGTTAATTCCTATTAGATAGTCACACTTAGATATCTTTTGGCTGAGGGCAGGATATCATTGTCTAGCAGTAAAAAAGTGTATCCATCATAAATCTGCTTCAGCTAGATAAAACGGCTGAATAATGAGCTGATCCTTTTTTTATGTGTTTTATTGGGTAAAAGATGACAAATGCAAAAGTAGATGTATCATCCTAGCTTAGGCGCATTGCCTTGCTTCCGCTAGGTCCCCTCAGTTGTCCATTAGAAATGTGACGTGCTTTTGCTAATTACGAACAAGTCTGGCCAATTGTCTTGTCAATATTCCCATAGAATCTTCTATGTTCTTTCATACCATCGAAAATGATGCTTATTTATAATACTCTCAGCACTGGTATATGGGCTAGCTCTTTAAGGACAACAACGTTCTTCAATACATTACTTATGCCCTTTGTCGTCATAACAATGCCAGGGCAGCATTCACCATGCACCATGACAATACCTTGGGAGCGTGCTCAGGTTCTATGCCGTATGTAAACAAAAAGGTTCAATCATTAACAGGCACATTGATCAGAGTTCACAGTATGTAACCCTAACTGAATCAACAGCAACCAGCATCACACGTGTTTACTTAATCTGTTAACCCTTTAAAGATGGCATGTCGTTAAAAGATGACATTTGTTGTCAAGATTTACCGATGTAGCCACGTTGAGTGACTCACCATGGCTGCATTGGTGCATCATGCCAATCCTTTAGTAGTGCCTCAACCCTCTAGGGTCGGCATGTTGCTTGAATTCAGCACTGCACCCAGCACGATACTCGTCAGGGCCCATATAAGCATTTCCATTTAATATACCTCACCCCACATTCAGTAGGATATCTAACCGATCACTTAAACATGGTAATTACAGGATATAACATGTTTCCTGGTTAACCAGAAATAACCTGAATGATGATAAAGGATCCTAACAGATCTATAGACCTTAATGTGTTCAGAGAATATTGGGAACAAGTGCACTAAGACGTATACCATTCATATGTAAACAGTAGAGGTATCTAGTCAAGTTGATGAATGCATATATATACAAGGTGGCAAAGCAGGAGCGCAAACCTCTCTGCATCAGACAATACCACACTGCTAATCTATAGGTTTAAGAAGTTATTCATTAGTAGCTATTCGAGGTCAGTCATAGGGGTATTCCTCCTGCAGTCAAAATGACATTAAAAAAACTTAAATGAAACAATGACTTGGAGAACTCAATAATATTTTAGCTCCTTATACACCCAACCTATAGGTTAGTCAATACTGTCCGGTTCGTCAATACTGACCAACCCACCTTTGACATTTTAGGAGTATAGTAGGGTTTCAGAAAGTTGTTTTGACTAAGGCCATATTAGCCATATTTTATTTGGACTCAGTCATTTTTGAATATAACTTCGTCTGTGGCTGCTTTTATCAATCTAGACAAAGCTTTTAACACCGTAGGCCTCCCCATTCTCAGAAGTAAGCTAGAGAATTATGGTATAAGGAATAGCCCTCTACCTGGCTTTTGATCTATCGTTCCAAAGAAGAGAAAACTGAGGCGAATAATTCATTTTCGGTACTTGAAATAATGATCTGTATATATAGTGTCCATCATGGCTCTATTTTGGGCCCTCTGTTATTCTCATTATGTAAATGCAAGGCTTAATCCCAATATGTGTATAAACCTCATTAGAGGTATACCAGGTACCAAAGACATTAATACACAGAGACACGGAAAGTTTTATTCTTGGAAAAAGTTATTTTTAAAAAATCTGAAAAGATCTTCATTTAATTGTCAACATTCTTTCCAAGCCTTCGAAACAACTGCTGAACTGTCTATCACAGCGTGTGTAAGATGTGTGTAAAGCAGGATATGGAATTGTATGTGGAGTTGGTATCAGTGTATAACTCTTACTCTCTGTTCTGTTCTGGAAAAGTGAACTGCAATATCATCATTAATAGAGGAGCTGGTACCATACATCTACACTGGAGACCTGGAGCTGGTTCATGTTGTCATTGTTGTAGAGCTGGCAGGTGTGTCCAGGCTGTGTGTGTCTGAACCTGTAGCAGCGGGGGTCTGCAGCACACAGAATGCCGCATCCAATAGCTGATTCTGACTGTTTGGTTTCAATAAGGGATCCCACTTGGAGGGTCTCCCCTGTGGCAATGGCATTGAAGTGAATACCAACTGAAAGTGATAATGATTTATAAGTTTTAGGAATATTTACATGCTATTATATGTTTTGGATATGACTATATAGTGTACAAATGTAGTTGTTAAAAGGGGGGCTTTTCTAAGCAGGTCCCTACATTAGCATGTGGTACAAAAAGAAAATAGAGAAGTGACACATGTCGGGGAGAATACCCACCATAAAAGCTGTTCAATACATCATAAATACAGTAGGCTACAGACCATTCAAGATGTGACGTTGACAAATTGCTTGACTGCTTTTACTGCATCCATAATCAATCCACTGCCAGTTGAAAGTCCCGTACAGTGCTGTACAATATTCTGCAGCACCATTTGGTTCAGTCACATAATAGTTGTCCCATGATAGAGGGCTTCCGTCATTCCAGTTAGCATTTACTTCTTCATATCCAATCCACAATATATTGAAGCTGCAAGATTGAAGAACCTGTATGATGCATAATTTACACATCTGTGATCTTCATCCCTGTTTTCCAATGTTAAGCATGCAACTTAGAATTGAAACTGTCCTGTGCACTATTACAATTGCAGCTCAAACTCGGGACATAGCAATGTGATCTAAACATTAGTAGATGCATTCAGTCAGTATGTGTCCCCAGTTTAGAAGGCCTAGTTGTGAACCATCACAAAATCATACCCAGCTAACAAGAAACGTTTTCCAAACGTTTTCCAACGTTTCTACCTGGTTTGGAATAAAACGTCTGGAAAAAGTTACACCAAAACGTTTTGGTATAACGTTTTTAAAACGTCTAGAAAACGTTTGCAAAAGGTTTGCAAAAAGTTTGCAGAAGGTTTGCTTTGGTTTGCTGTTTCATGTACACTAAAAGTCACCCCGAGGACCGAACCAAGGACCTTTAGATTGGCAGTCCTAGGATCTCCTGCTTGAGCTAACGAGGCCCTTACTGTGATCAGGCTCAAAACAGTGTATCATGACATACCAAAGATTCAGGGGACAATTAGAAAAAAAACCAGTTAAAGATAATTCTAGTTCTCTGGCCAATTTGTATCTGAATCACACTAACCTACTATGAGGTTCCAACATCACCTGACAAGCTAGCCCTGGTCATAGGGCACAGGACTGTAGATCCAAATATTACGGGTTCAAATCCCACCTACTCCAGCATTTCTTTAGGTGGTAACGAAAATGTAGAACATCAGAAGTGTAGTAAGCTAGTTCCTATTGAGCCCAAATTTTACATATTTATTTTGAAATTTGGAACTGTAATAGCAGTTATACTTTATTTCTGAATAGAATGTGATTAGGGAGTTCCATTGGAAATTAAATAATTACCATCTATAGTATTTAAAATGGTCTTGATGGGGAAGACATATTATAATCTAAAATAAGAAACAGAATTATAATACATTGAAAAGTAAATGCCTGAAATCCATTTGAAGATCGAAATCTTCCTATAAGGTTACCCTGCTGGTTCTATATATAACATGCAGACTGGCGGCACCAGTAGTTAGCCTATGGTGAGTGCCCGTCCATACTGTATCATAGGGGGTAATCACCCTGAGTACAGGCACCGAGCCTGATAGGTGAACATCCATGATTTTTAGGTTCCAATATTATAATCAACTGGATGGAATACATACCTAGTTATTTCACCATTATATAGTTTTATTCAGTGTCTTTCGGGAGATATATTTTTGGTTATTGTCCAATAATGCATGATTTGCTTTTAAATGACATTCACTGTGCCTAATTTCCGGGAGAAATGGCCATAACTGAGTCAAATGTTTTTTATCCATTCCATTCTAATATATATAGGCTATATATAAATGAGACACCTGTTTTCATTTTATTGTTCTGTATTAGGTATATGGTACATTTTAACTCGATTTTAACCATAATTTATGAACCAAAAATAATACAAAAACAGGTGATCAATCCACATGTGCCCCTGATTGTCTCAAATACTGTCATGCCTTTTGTTTTAATGAGGAATGTTCAGTTCCCCCCGGATTTTACTTTGAGTGAGATGTGCAGGCCCCGTGCTTATACACAGGTAAGGGCCATGGACTATTAATACCGGCAGTGGTTTTTCACTTACAGTTATGGTTTGTTTTTTCATGGAAAAACGTTAAACAAACGTCCATATAACGTTACAGACAAACGTTTGTCCATAACGTTATAAAAACGTTATTTGGTGTCAACGTTTTTACGTAAAAAAAACGTTCTATCCACGTTTTTGCAAACGTTTGCAAACCTTCTACAAACGTTAAATCCTGGTAATGTAAACGTTTTTTTGTTAGCTGGGTATGAGGTTTAACCTTCAAATCTAATTGAGGTCCAATATTATCTATTTATTTAGTTTCAACTGGTCTAACTTATCTATTTACTTATCCTGGTTCAGTTTAGTTTTAGTCTAAAGCTAAAGGCAAAGATGGGCAACCGTCTGCCCAGTACCAATGAATAGCATTGCTACACACACATTACTGGTGTTTATACACCTTTTTTCCGACTTCTCTGCACCATGGTCAGAAATCCATAGGCCCAGAGCCCACTGATCTCATATCCATGACAAGCAAGAATACATACAGTCAGGGTGTGACTTTAAAACTACCCATTAACAGTGTACTAACCTCTGCACCTAATGTGGCCCCAGATCAAAAGTGTCTGGCTGGTACATTGCATGACTACTTCCTGAAAACGTATGTGGCCATGCACATGTTGTCTCAATTTGAGACCCTGCACCGCACAGACCATTGTCTGTTTGTATATCCACACAAAATGAGTTATCATCTTGAGCACTATCTTCACCAGGTGATCACAGCTATCTACATTAGAATTGTCTGTTTGTATGCTTTTTCTTTACTGCTGCGATCAGCCTAGCCACCCTTAAGGCCATGAAGGGCATGAAGATTGGCCACTACAATATTCGTAGTATGGTATCATAGAAGAAAT
This sequence comes from Harmothoe impar, assembly GCA_947462335.1. Lineage (NCBI taxonomy): Eukaryota > Metazoa > Annelida > Polychaeta > Phyllodocida > Polynoidae > Harmothoe > Harmothoe impar. The sequence goes on from OX381714.1 coordinate 22,878,570, forward strand.
TTTAATAGCCTCAAATTTCTTCTGTGATACCATACTATGAATATTGTAGTGGCAAATCTTCATGCCCTTCATGGCCTTAAGGGCAGCTAGGCTGACCGCAGCAGAGACCTAGTTCCCTTGTTCGATATATTTTGTGTGAGCGAGAGTTGGCTTGTTGAACCTTATCCGAGTAATAAGATCCTAGTTAGGGGGTACCGAACCTTCCGTCTCGACAGAGTAGTAGACAAGACTGGTGGAGGTTTATTGATTTATGTTCATGATAGCATTGCCCCTTACTGTTCACTTGTATCAGAATTATCTACATCAAATTCTGATATTGAATCATTGGTAATGAATTATACTGAGGACAAACACAGACTAATGTCAATTGTATTAGCCTACAGACCCCCAAATAGTAGTTATGTCAGATGCCTCGACACATTACTCGACGATGCTTTGGAGGTACGTGAGCTGTGGCTAGTCGGGGACTTGAATATTAATCTGTTTGACCCGGAACACCCTGAAACAAAAAAAAATCATAAGGTAATAGGTGATCTGCATCTTGATGACAAGATTGATTCTATAACTCACCCCAATACTAATGGTACTGGTACTAGAGGATCATGTGTAGACCCTATAGCCACAAGCTGTAATATTGTCATGTACAGTGGTACACTACCCTGCTATGCATCCGACCACCTGCCTGTTTTTGGGGTCAGAAAACGTGCTAAATTAAAAGCAGTCAACATCACAGTTACTGGCAGGTCATACAGAAAATATGATAGACATAATCTGGAGGATTACCTCCTGGAAATTGACTGGACATCCTTCACTGATACTAATAATGTGAATGCCAAATGGAACATAATGTTAGGTCATATTTCAGATTTTCTACATTGCCCAATCAAGGATATGAGACTAAAAGACAAAGAATGGATGAATAATGATATACTTGAGTTAATACACAGACGGAATGAAATTATGCATCAATATTGTATAGAAGGCAAAAATAACCCATACTTATTACAACGAGGTAGAGATCTTCGTGATGATATTAATGTATGTTCTGAGATTGCCCAGGACAACTTTATGACTAATAAGTTAAACACCTTAGCCAAAAATCCCACTAAGTTCTGGAGGGAACTTAACACCCTCCTAGGTAAAAGTAGCGACCAGAAAGCTGAAATCACCATGAAACACCATATCTCAGGCTCTATGATGCAGGGTGATAAGGTCCCAGATTATATCAATGAGTTTTTCTCAAATGTTGGCATAGACTTGATGAATAAGCTTGGCAATACCCCAGATGTTGCACAGATTACACCCCCCTCTAAGAAATCACACCAGGAAACTGTTGACACTATTGTGACCTATTCTGAAGTTATGAAGCTAGTAAAGGAGATAGAGATTCATAAGTCTAGTGGGGTTGAGAATATCTCTGCAAAGGTTCTCAAAGAAGCTCTTATAGTACTTTGTCCCCAGCTAACAGCTATTATTAATTACAGCCTGCATAATGTGGTTTTCCCTGAAGCATGGGGCACCGCCAAGGTAGTCCCGCTCCCAAAAAGTGGGGATCTTACACATATAGGAAATTGGAGACCCATATCTCTCTTGCCCGCACCTAGCAAGATCATGGAAAGAGTGATATACACAAAGATATATAATCATCTGGAGTCAGGTGGTCTTCTGAGCAGACATCAGTTTGGCTTCCGCACGTCGAGAGGAACAGGGGATGCTGTCTTCTCTCTTGTGAATGATCTGTACAAGGCCAGAGACCTAGACATGGTTGTGGCTGCCTGTTTCCTCGACGTGGGGAAGGCTTTTGACTCAATTCACCATGGCGAGTTACTCACCAGATGAAGTGCTTTAATATACCAGCAATCTACACTGACTGGTTACATGCGTATCTTGAACGAAGAAAACAGCGTGTTATGTGTAATAATAAGATATCTAAAGTTAGAACCATCAGCTGCGGAGGTTCGATATTAGGACCTCTGCTGTTTATATGCTTTATCAATAACCTACCTCTATGTTTAAAATCCTGTAAAATATCCATGTATGCGGACGATGTTGTCTTTTACACCAGTGCTAAAACTCTAAAGGAAGCCGAAAGGGCCTTACAACCTGATGCAACTCATGTCTATAATTGGTTTACAAAAAGTGGACTATGCATAAATACAGACAAAACAAAAGTGATGCTATTTACGAAGAACAAATTAAGACGCTTACCAGACCTGAGTATCTATATGGGAAACAACAAATTGGGAGTTTGTGACTCCTATGAATATCTCGGTGTCACTTTAGACCATAGATTAAACCTAGATGCCATGACTGGCAAAACTGTATCCTCGACTTACAATAGACTATTCATGTACAGAAATCTCAGGAAGAAAATGGCATATTGGGTTGCTAATCTTGTCTACAAACAAACTATTTCACCAGTACTGGAATACTGTGGTTTTCTCTATAATGGGTTGACAGAGACAAACCAACTCAGGCTCCAACGTATGCAACCGGTGTTTACGTGTATGCCTACAAGTTAGGTTAAGATATAATGTACTAAAACTGCATGAAGACACAGGTATATCCTTTATTGGTGTCAAACATGACTTACAACTGTTAATGTTGATAAATAAATATGTTTATAGTGGTATAGCAGATTTTGACAGCATGGGTCTAAAGTGGAAGACTCAAAAGCTACACGTCATGAGAACACGTTCTTGTGAGACTGGCTTATTAGAATACCCCATCTCTATAAAGCTTGGGTACAGAAAGAGTCCTATATACCGTGGGGTCACATTGTGGAACAATCTCCCACCCGCCTGTAGAACCTGTGTCGACCGAGAAAGTTTTAGACGTCAGGCTAAGACTTGCATGATTTTGCTACATTTGGAGAAATGGCGCAAGATCTATAATTGTAATGCTAATGGCTAAATCTTTGGATAAATCTTTGTATACTACTATGTATTAATTGCTCTCTCTATATACTACTATGTTAACGTTTTGATATTTTCTGTGATAACAATGTCCATGTTCATGTACCATAGAATCCCTATGTTAGTACTTGAAATTGGTGACTGCCGAATTGCACGGTAAAGCCATTCTTGTACATTGATGTGTAATTGTATTTACGAAGATCACCTGGTGAAAAATAAATACTCTTATAAACTCAAAAATTACAGATAACCCCTCCTCGTCTTCTTATTGCTATGTAATTGTAATAAGATGAAGGTATGATAATACACTCCTACAAATACCCCAAGTCTTGAACAAATTCCATCACAAGGTCTGATGTTTGCTGTGAGTCGATTGTGGCCAGGTTGCCACCTTTGCTGACACACGTCTGTTCCATGTTGTGGAAGGTGTCAGGAGTTGTCTCCACCCAGTAGCACATACGTTTGTATCTATTCATCTGAGACTGACAGGCGCTCACTGTAATATGTTATGTTTTCAATCAAGAAATTTGTGAATCTAGCATATATTATTAGGTTAATGTCACTTGCCAAATTCAGTTGACCATGAAGGAGAGTGAAATACTTAATTTATCTATGCCTGATAAGTGTAAACATTTTCATTACAAAGCATATTGGCTTTTCAAAAACGTTAAGTCCACTCTCTTATCATAACAACTGATTAAAGGTGTAAGTTCCTGATCACTATATGTAGCTATGTAAAATCTGAGCCAGAAATAATAGATATATCTATTTAGACTACCAGGTAATCCAGTTGAAATATCTTGAGTTGACTTCTATTTTCTATTTCAAGTTACCTGAAGTGGAGTAACCAAATGACCATATCGATACATTCAATGAGATGACAAACCAAATAATCCTTTCAGACAACATTTTCCTGCAGCTAAAAATGCAAATGTTGATTCACACAAAATATGTTGCAAATATTAATTGGAAAATATTTTCCGAGTATGATTTGAGGAAATTTGATTTACATCACTAGAGAGTGAGAACGTACCTTTCATTCAGCTTGGCTTCGCCTTATGAGTGAGAACACCCCTGGCCACTGGGTTATAGTGGAAAACTAAAGAAGAGCAAAAAAGGTTTGGAGGATATATTTATTGATTGATAAATAATGTATAATATAACATAAGGGAACGGGCGAAACTGTACATATATATGTATGAATATGTATGGGTATAGTAGATATACATTGAATAAGTGGGGGGAAGCAGTACACTTTAAGATACAAGTACAGTGAGATTAATATAATAAGAGAAAAGAAAGTCGTCGCATACATTAAGTCACATGTAAATCGGGCAAGCCCAGTACGCGGGCCACGCAGTAAATAACGAATATAAGGAACATGTATAAATAATGTTATAAGGTCCTGTAATGGTAGACTTGGCCACAATAAGAGTCAAAGTTATATGGACTAAATATATTCAGCTCTGTGGCCAGGGTCTAGAGCCCGAGCAGGAAAGCAACAAATAAACTAGGATCCGGGCTGACACAGCTGGTGGGAAAGATAACAGCGGTATAAAATCCAGGTCAGGAGATAGGCTAAGATCGGGAAGACGAACGGCGAATGGGGAACGCGGCCTCAGCGATGGGAGCAAGTAGTACAGGCAAATGGGGCTATGCGTCGGGGTTAAAATCCATATGGCCAGGACGTCCGTGGCCGGGGTCTTCGAGAACAGCATGTGGGGTAGGTAGTGAAGGAGGCGGTTAACCAGGGCCTCAGGGGCAGCATGTGGGGTAGCTGGTGAAGGAGGCGATCACTAGGGCCTCGAGAGCAGCATGGGGGGTAGGCGACGACACAGGCTGAAGGCCGGCCCCGAACACAACATGGCCACGACCATCCCCTGCCTAATTTATTCAGGATGGTCTTGAGTAGGGCCGCCTAATGGCCAATCAATAGAGATGAGAGATGACGCTGACGAGCAATCAATAGGTGCTGGGTGTGGTCATGAAGGGAAGCTGAAATAAAGTAAAAGAAACAAGTATAAGCCTGGGGGGAAAGGAAAGCGGAGTCAGTTATCAGTGAGCGTTTGGGGAGTACGATCAAGGAGACCAGATGGCACTGTGTAACTCCTGAGGAGTATGTGTGTGGTTCTAAAGGTTTAACATCGGTTTAACATTGACTGACAACGGTCTTATGATCTAGACGTTGGGAAATATGGATCATTGGAATCTGTGCATTTAGGTATAACGTTTCAATTGGAGTTATGGTGTAACGACATTGCCACCGGAATTATACATTGAGTGTTCTCTTCACATGCCAACCTGGAGTCCTGTATTCTGGAGAGAACCATGGAGTTAGTGATACAGTATACCGGTTTTATAAGTATGGAGCTGGAAAGCCAATTGTTTAGACTGGCCGACCTGATGAATTGGAAACTGATAGTATGTGTATATCCCGGATCCATAGTGGTGACCGGAGAGTAACCATTAGATTGCACCTGTGTTCTCGTAAAACTGCTATCAGATCCGTCGGTATTGTAGAGGAGCGTATAAGGTCGTCCTCGAGACATGTTGACGATTATGATGTGTACATATAATAACCTAATTGAAATCAGGTTGAAAGTATTTATTGGTTGATTGTGTGGAGACTTATACATTCTGGATTCCCTAAAAGGATTCCTGCTGGATATTTATATGTATACTTTGCCTTGACTAAGGCCGTCGCGTATAATTATCAATGCAAGCCCTGGAGCTAAATGCTAGAAATGATGTACATATCTCTATATATATGAAGGGAAGGCTGTGATTGTAATATAAACCTGTGAAAGTGCTCTATATATACTATAACATCCACAACATCAAATAAAGCTGGATCTCACTACCCTTGCGTTATCCTTGGGCGGAAGCCTACCTCTGACTAGTTTACCCCATAGAGTAAGAGCGTAGAAGGCGAATGTTGGACCCCATTTAAGTATACTAAAACGCTATGTTTGTATAGGACATTAACTATAGCCCACCACATTGACTATAGATGCGACAGGTACTGATCAAACCTAACTAAACAAACAAGGCCTGGATCAACTGAAGTGGTGTCCATGTCATAAAGTAGTTAAGGATGATTGGGCGAAACTGCATGATGGCGGGACCCTGTGGGCACCTTTAAAACCTTTAGAAGTTTAGTAACTCGCCCAGGTGTGTGTTGGTTCAGGGTCCATTTTGGATCATTTTTGATAAGCTTAGTAAAAGGATGGGCTGAACCGTTAACCCATTGATTTAGACGCAGGCATGCTGCCAACTGAGCTAATCAAACCAGTATCAGCAAGGCCTATTGATGAGACAGTCAATAGTGAATCACTATAGTTTACAATGTTTAATTCAGGTGATAGGTTGGATATTCATTTTCTAATTTATCAGAGAAACACAACATCAAACCACTCTGTTTAAAATATGTATATGTCCCCAACTTATGACCAGTCCATACACCATCTTTAGCAAAAGCCATGTCTCTAGGGCCAAAAACTGTCTTTTTCATCTTTTGGGGGGAAAGCTGGAGTTCCAATATGGCATTGTCAATATCTTCTATATTATAATGGTTGGAGATAGTACCAATTAACCTTGATTTATCTGATTATATGGGTTGAAAGCCGAAGGGTTTAATAAACCACAGCTGGGGCCAGGCGTTACAAATAGTGACTACAGAGGATTGTTAGTTAGATTGGTTCAAGTGGAGACAGTGGACTGTACACTCTATACACCAGGGGGCAGCACTGGCCGTACAGGACCAGAAGTCTGCATCAATTCCAGCACTACTCGCAATAGTTAATCAGTACTCAAAATAGTTAAGGTTCCCAGAATGATCAGAGTTACTGCATGTTGGAGTTATACTCCAAGCAATGGGGTATTCTGATTGCAGAGGTACAAATAATTATAAGATAGCATATGGGAGAACTCCTTAGGTAAACTATCTTAATACCATTTGCTCTGTTATGGACACATAATGGACAAAGTTTCACAAGAACAATTCCAAATTCATAGAATCAGGGATGGGAATTGGGCCTGAGGCCGGATGATATTTTTCAGCTCCAGTGCCTGCCCTTACATAAACAAATCTTGAGAGTTGATAATCTACAGTCACATTGGCTATTGGTGACAGGAGGAGATTATATCACGACTGACTCAACATACAGTGGCATCCCACCTATTCAAACTAGCATGGTCCGATATTTTTCAATATTTTAAATCCGACTTAAATGTGTTCCAAATACTAGTTCAATATCATATTTGAAGGATGGAGTACAATAATATGTCCCCTTTGGAAGTAGGTAGCACATACATTATATTCATATGGAACATTTTGGTTAATTTTAGATGAGATTAAACTTTTGAGCCTTAATCATCGGACCATGTCACTTATATCATGGCATTTGCTTCAAGGCAACAATTGTCGCAATGATGCACCAATGCAGCGTGGGACTTTTCAGCACTGCATTGGTGCTTCGTACTGACTGTCACTGCAGTCTATACGAAACCCTGCCGGACACCGGCTATAGCCGGCAAAATGTCTGCCGGGCCAACAAATAGAGGGCTACTGCCAGCGAATGGCTGGCTGTATCCTAGAGATTCTTGCCTACATGTCAGTTTTTACGGCTTGTAAATCGGACCACTAGTAAGGTTTCTACAGCATAAAACAGAAGGCTTGAATATTTTCTGTAATGTTCTTCAATAATTTATATTCATAAGATGTTTTATATAACTTTAACATATAGGGGAACCCTATTCAATATCATTGTCAGTACAAACACTTGCTTTGTATTTCATTTTTAAATAGCAAGATTGTACTCCAATATCCAGGCAGGGCCGAATGTCCTGCAGGACCTGCAGGACCGAATGTCCTGCATGGAGAGAAACCTTTCATATAGACTGATGATCCTTCAGGGGTGTATCGACCCAATAGGGCTGGTATGATGCGCGAATGCAGCATTGGCAAGTTACTCGCAAGTGATGCACTCGTGCATCATGACGACAAAGGACATAGTGCCTTAAAGTACTGTGATGCCCCTTCTTTTAAAGTACTATGGTTAATCACGAGATGAGTACGGAGCGGGTTTGTGCAGTTGTACCCATTCAGGAGATCTGGGTTGTGCTGAAAAATTAACTGGAGGGCTAATATTTCTAGATTGATGATTTAGATCAAAACTACCATCACAGTGTCAAATAGGTATGTTATTATTTGTACAGCAGGATCCGGACATGATGAAGTATACATAACTGCGGTATATAAAAGGTCACAGAACCAGTAAGAAAATTATGTAATAGCTTTATTATCTGTACATGGAGAAATAATGCATTGTTATGTTACTAACACACTGAACACAATCTGTAATGCCACAGACATATTGGTTACATCACTTTACACAGATGGTTGTATATACACGTGGCTACCCGCACCAACATTCAGGGTATGGAGGCACATCATGTCTGCCACAATGAGTCATCGTTATTGCTGAAAAAATATTAAAAGTAAAACTTATTTGACAAAAATACAACAATATGTAACAACAAAATATAGGCACACAAACCTACAAATCCCTTGTAACCTTTATTGAATGCTGTGCAATCATGGGACAAACATCTGTACATTACACACCGCGTGTATAAACTATAGGAGAGTGGACACTGTGGAATACATAGTTATACAACTCGGTCCACACCGTGATCCCCTAAACACCACATGATGGTCCACACTTATATGGAGTTGCAGCACATGGAAACCATGTTACTTTACATTGTGATACATCTTATCACAATCTACGGAAGACGACAGCCTTTTTTCCAATTGTTATTCAATAGCTATAGGAATGTGCATGTAGTAGACGGCAGATACAGCGCCATCTAGGTATATACATCGTACGTGAAGAGCTATTTACAGTTCAGTTTATTCTGCATCTTACAGAAGTCTGTCAATATATCTCGGCGACCAATGTCGATCCGAGGAGCTAACCGAATCACTATACAGCCTATTGTGGTGTAATGTGGAAGAAAAGATGACGGAGAAAATTATCCATGCATTTTCTGAATAATGTTGTAACAATATATCGATAACCTATGTCTGTGCTCTAGATATCATTGTAATATAATGATAATGTAATAAGTTTATACAAATTTATGCTCATTTCTTAGAAATGTTCTGTAATTTTTATTTTGACTTTCAGTCTTGTTAATGTTTTATCTCATATTCTCGTTGCATATTATTTACATGTTGACCACCGAGTTGTACAGGGCAGTCTCCTAACATGTGGACACCACTGGACGCTACCCTGACACAGAACCAAGGGACACAGTCTTTGGACCTATAAAGGACCGTATAGTGCTTATAATGCAACATGCCCTTTGTCGTCATGATGCATGAAAGCAGCCCTGGTGTACCTGTCAGCGCTGCATTGGTGCATCATGCCTCCACATGTCACTGTAAGGTAGCAGGGTGCTGCATTGGTGCATCATGCCTCCACATGTCACTGTAAGGTAGCAGGGTGCTGCATTGGTGCATCATGCCTCCACATGTCACTGTAAGGTAGCAGGGTGCTGCATTGGTGCATCATGCCTCCCCATGTAGCTGTAAGGTAGCAGGGTGCTGCATTGGTGCATCATGCCTCCACATGTCACTGTAAGGTAGCAGGGTGCTGCATTGGTGCATCATGCCTCCACATGTCACTGTAAGGTAGCAGGGTGCTGCATTGGTGCATCATGCCTCCACATGTCACTGTAAGGTAGCAGGGTGCTGCATTGGTGCATCATGCCTCCACATGTCACTGTAAGGTAGCAGGGTGCTGCATTGGTGCATCATGCCTCCACATGTGGCTGTAAGGTAGCAGGGTGCTGCATTGGTGCATCATGCCTCCACATGTGGCTGTAAGGTAGCAGGGTGCTGCATTGGTGCATCATGCCTCCACATGTCACTGTAAGGTAGCAGGGTGCTGCATTGGTGCATCATGCCTCCCCATGTCGCTGTAAGGTAGCAGGGTGCTGCATTAGAAGGAGGACGTCACTAGCACTATGCTAATGCCATCACAGACTGGGACCAGACTTCACATCAGGATGGGACTACAAGGTCAGAGGACATCATGCCCTGACCACAGACATTCAATGTCTACGTCTTGTGGCTACACGAGACGTTTAAGGAAGTCAACATCATCCCTACCTGCTTTAAACGTGTTACAAAATATTGGGCCTGTCAATAATCACTAGTGTCCTTTTCATCCATATATCTGGCTGTACAGTTGAAGATGCCTACATGAGCCTGCATATATAGTAGGCCTATTTGTGGGCTTCCCTGTGGTTGGGGATGGGTAGGTGCCCGGGTTAGTGCACTGTTATTGTAGTGTGTTTCAGAAGGCTGCTCAGTGGAGGTAGCCGGGTAACCCATTCACAACCTGAACACATGGTCACCAAACATGGGGAACGTTACACTTTAAGATACGGAAAGTCCTCAAGCTGCAGTACTGCAGGATCTTTTCTCACCTTGGTGCATCGACGCAGTAATCCAATACTTCAGACCTGGTGAGACAGGGCAGAGTTCATCAAACACCATGTTGTCTGTGAGGGGTTAGCTCTCTAGGAGTCACGAATTGCCAGTTTGATGCCGCCGATTGGCCGACGGGCTTTCACTGACCACCTGGCTAGTTTCAGTGAGCGTCAATTCAATAAGGCTGGAACACATCCACATTAGTTGAACATGCCTTTGCTGAAAAAATAGTGCATGTGCCATGTTTAATGTGTCGGTGGCTTCTACTATAAAAGTGCATCCGTCATATTGCCTGTACACATAGCGTACTATCATTGTGGGCTCATGTCCTGCACACTCTTCATTATCCGTTGTCGATGTTCCTGAATGTTTATTTTCATGGCTATGAGGTCAGTGTCTGTGATGCTACCAATGTACTCCAGGGCGTCCCAGCCCGCGTTATAGAAGTGGGAGATATACTGGGGCAGTCCAAGGTCCAGCAACCATTCGTTCACCGTACCAGGTTTTCTGAGTTTGTCATAACTGGCCTGAAAGAGGATGAAGAATATACAGTTATTATCAATGCCAGTAATATATGCAATAAAACAAGCACCACATTTGATGTAGTATTTCCTAACCTGTGTACCCTATTCAGGAACTTCTCATGTTATAGCTTTATGTAATTCTTTGTTGTAATTCTTTGTTGTCAAGATGCACCAATCCATAACCAACAAATGCATGGGTAGCAATATCGAAAGCCATTTCAACAGAAATGCACCTCGCGGCCTAGAAGATGTACCAATTTCCGTAAATGGACATTATGTTTCAAAATCCACACAGAAATCGTGCAGCAAAATTCCTTAAAATATTGAAAGAAATTGGATGTTGAAATATTGTATGCAAGTTCCCTATAACCACTTATAACCCGGATCTGGTAGATGCTTCAAACTCTTTACCTCTAAGTGATAACTAACTATTCTCGGTGCCTAGATGCCCTCTCTATTGCATAACACAACTGTTCCAGCTTTGGCATGGTAAGTATTATAGCACCATACACATATTGCATTATCAAGGAGATTTGAATACTACAGTTTATTTATTCTTTTTTTGTAACATATACTATGGGTTATATACATCTGTCATATGAATGCTGTGACATAGGTGATTGGTCTTCTGATGATAGTGTAGGATTAACAAAATCCTAAATAACACTGTACAACAAATTTTCAAAAATTGAAAAAAAACCACGGACCAGACCCAATTATTCTTATGTATTTTGACCTGGGGAATTCAAAAATAGCACTTAAAATTGCGTGGTAAGTCTCAGTTTTCAGATTTCACATGGTCTTATTTTGTATAACCAGTTAGAGCTTATATATACACTATTTGATCAAAAAGTAGGAAAATGCTTCATTTCATGTAAAACGTGTTTTTAACTGGTTACATTATTAATATATTACTGATCTGTTACAGAAATGAGTACTCTTGGTGAATAAACAGGTCTAAAATAACACTTTGAAACATATAACTAGTGCTTAAAAAAGGTCACTTTGTCTTCATACTGTATTACCCATCAGGACCACCTCAGACCATATGCCAGCAATGTACCTGGCTAATGTTTCATGTAAAATTAGGTTTTATGATCAAATAATGTTATACAAGGTTGCGATATTGATGACATTTCCAATATACCAGAGCCAATATCCAATATTTTGACTGTGGGAATGGCTGCCATGGTAACCAGAAACTGGCCTTTGTACAATTTTTATCTAATAAAGACATTTTAGATATAGAATTTTAATACTAAAGATGTAACACCAATGATCTATTATTGTATTCTGCATAAAGGTTTATCCGCTCAATTTTCTGTCTATTTTTTTTTGAGGGGGGGGGGATTCCACTGCCGGTTAGGGCTAAAAACTGTAATAATAACTACCCTGAAGGTACATCTTGTCAGAACAGGTCACAATCCTGATCTTTGTACCAAAAAAAAAGCCATATCACTTTAGGATAAATTTGTATTGATGTATTTTTTCCATTAATATTGGTAAAATATCACTAATTTAGATTCATTTACAGTGTAGAATCTTGGTTTTTATGGTCTCTTACCACTAAATGTGCTTCAGTCATGTTATCTCTGCCATGCAAACAAAATTTACAATTTTTTATGAATGCTGTCCCTGTTTTATATTGGTTGGACCATATATTCAGTAGTAGACCGACAAATGATCATGGTTGTAATATCTTGAAACTGAGACTTATGGGGCATTTTTACCATCACTTTTAGTTTCAGTGATCTCAAATTAGTCTAGTCAGGTAGGGGGCTTTTTTTGCTATCACTTTTGGTTTCAGTGACATCAAATTAGTGTAGTCAGGTAGGTCTGCCCCCATTTCTTTTGTCGTTGCACAGTGTAAATAAATAAGCTCATGCCTTTAGATGTGCTTTATATTATGTGGGTTATTTGTGACTGCAATAGATGTTTGTATGGTAACATTGGGTGGTGTTGGTGGTGGTGGTGGTGGTATTTAGTAACTTGGTTAATCAGTTGTCTGTTTCTTAAATATACACAGCATGCACCTCTATACTGAAATATTAGGCTATGTACTGCCAAGATGATTGGCTTTGAGATAGATAGATACACACTAGCTGTTGCTGCAGATTACAAAGATAATAGCTGACAATCATTTTAAGGAGAATAAAAACATTTCACATTACTTATTTGTGTAACCTAAATTTAGATGTTCAATAATGAGTTTGTCTAGATGATCTAATAATCACAGAAGTCTTGAAGTAGAGAAATGGGAAAAGAAATTTATAAGGAAAAGGAAATTCATTTGTATTTAGAAGTTTTCAGAGAAGGAATAGAGTTTTAATGATTGCAAACTGCCAGGATCCAACATGTGATTTCGACTTCCTACGATGGATGAATAGAGCACTGGCGAGTTACTCGTGCCTCAATGCATGAAGCATTGAAGCACTATACTGCACTTAAATGGTTAATACAAGCCAATCGTGTACAGGTTCTGTGAACCAGCTGCCCTTGTCTAAGCAGCACTGCCCCTACCTGCATAAATGACATGTACTGTAGCTGTCCAAAGCAGAATCACATGACACATATTGAACATATGCAGTGATGATATTAATGCAACAATTATAATGTGATCTTCAAATGAAAAATAAAATTAGTTCTTATTGTATCATCATAGATATTACAGAGTTTGTGTGGGGGAAAATAAATTTGGAAATGCATGAAATTATTCGCATTATGAACTTAAATGAGGGTTATATGAATAAAATATTAGTATGAAAAACAGGTTATAATTTGCATGCAAGGAGGGATACAATATTTTCAAGCTCTATATTACACAGCAAAGCATGGGCAAAATATGTATGTATGTAAAATAGAAGAGTGTTTGCTGGTGAATGTCCGCAAACAGTCTGGTAATGCATACTTACATTGCTGTCTCCTCCTGGTTTCCTCCGCGGCACGATGGGGGGTGGGTCACCGGGCAGACCGATGACATTGCGGCGTGAATCCTTGTCATCCAGGTACACGGGCAGGCTGCGGAAGGTCTCTGGCGACTTGCCCTGCCGCTTGAGGTTGGAGTTCTCGTCCACCAGCCGGGTGTTGACGGGCGGAGCTGGGGCAGCTCTGGTGAAGTTGTTGTTGTTGGCTGCGGCTGCCATGGAGGCAGGGTTTGGGGAGGCTGCCCGCGCTGCAGGCAGCACGTTGGAGGCGGCCAGGCTGGACTGCCCGAGTTTGGGTTTAGGGGTCTTGGCCTTCCTGGCAGGCACGGAGGGCGGGCCGGCAGCATCCTGCAGCAGGACATCAGCGGCAGCAGACCGCCGCACGTGGGGGTCAGGCAGCTTGTGGTCGGGGCTGCTGCCTACAGACGTGTCACTCAGCCCCTTGTGACGCCGCTCCTGGTGCTGCATGGCGGCTGCTGCAGGCCGCCTGGTGGGCGTCTGGCTGGCAGCCAGGACAGCCTGCGTGAAGGCGGACCCCTCGTACAGGGACTCCTCCTCACCGATAGACGCCGGCACCGACACCTGAGACAGCAACTTCACGTCTGTGTCCAGGCAGATCAGCTCTGTGAAAGGAGGAGTTTTTTAATTTTAGAAATTGTCTCATGTGTGCTTATAATTGACTTTCAACAGTCTTTGAGACAAATCATTCACAAACTGTATCAGTCTTTCACAACACTCGAGTTCACATTTCGATTTATTTTTTGTATCAGACAAGCTCTGAGCACGACACATAATGTATCAACCAAGCTATTTATGTCTCTGTTTGACAAACAAATTGATCCCATTCTTTTATACGGCTGTCCGGTATGGGGTATGCCATCTAGTAACTGTTCATTATCTATAAGTGGTTCTAGTGTGGATTCAAAAGAGCAGGTATTGTGTCTTTTTACAATGCTTGATGTTGAGGATGTTAATGTTGTATCATATAGATTCTATAAGAAGACGGAAGTGGTGTATGTGACCCTAGATAACATATGCGATAAGATCAAACTCCTATCCTCATACAGGAACAAGCCAGTCACCTTCAAAATCGAAGATTTAACAAGTAGCAAAAAGGGCTGCCGGCCCACCCTCCGTGCCTGCCAGGAAGTTGCAAATTTTCCGTTGGCATCTCTAAGTACTCAAGTACCACTCTTCCACTCAGAGAGCTAGGTAGATTCCCTATTGAATCAAAAATCATTTTACTAAACATATTATACTGGGTAAGGCTGGAACAGGGTTCAATGAACCCTATTCTAAATGAGGCTTTCTCCACTATGAAGAGGGAGGATCACTGGCTTAAAGACATACAGTATCTCTTATGTGAAATTGGCTGTAAAAATACCTGGCTTGATCCATACACTTGGTCTAAGAACTCACTCAAATCCCTCATGAAAAGAGGAGGCTCTCTGATATTCATATTCAAGAATACAACCAGTACATAAATAACTCACACAATATTGGCAAGTGTGATGTTTTTAAAACTTGTCATAATGATTTGAAGTATGGGGAGCGTGAGTATCTAGGTCACACACACTCCCCCTATATTAGATGTATTATTACAAAGCTGCACATAGATTCTAACTGTACTTGGGACAGCTTATCAAGAAGTTATAAAGGGAAAAAACCATTGGGTAATATGTGCACACACTGTAACATTACACAAAATGTTAAGCATGTGATACTAAATTGTAATCTGCCGGAGATTCAAAGTGCCCACAAAAGCTTTGAAGAAAAATATATTAAGTTTGCCACTGCTTATGACATGCGTCGAGACAACAGAGAGGTCTCACAAATATTAACTGTAGAACCATATTTTATATGATCAAACAGGCCGGGAGCCATCAACTGTATATATTCCTATATAAAAACTGTGTATAATGCCATCAATGCTAAACCGTTGCTGACATAAATGTATCCTTACATTAGTCAACAAAGCCATCTTGAATCTTGAATCTATCAATTGGTTTCATCATTATGATGAAATAAAAATATTTTTAGACATGAGCTTATGTATTTAAGCGAGTTCTCATTCTTTATTACAGGGTTGTATGGTGAAATTTTATGCAGGTGCAAAAATTGGATTGAAAATCAGAGCCCGCGTGCCATTTTAGCACTGAAGTGCTTGGCCTGAAAAGTGCACCAAGTATCAAGTTGCAACTCAATTTGTCTCCACTGGCTTTCTTGAGTTGCTGTCCTCACCAGAAGACACTGACATAATATTGAATACTTCGATAGTCTCTTATATGCAATTATTGTCTGCCTACTTGAATATGCCTCAGATCCTTAGAAAATATCAAAATAATTACTTACCATAGCTCTTTCTCCGACGGTGTAAGGTCGACTGTTCTGATGCCATTTTGACATACATAAGACCTCTGGAAGAAGCAAATTTCAACATTATAGCATAGCATGCCCCTTAATTCTGCAATATATCTATCAGAATATAACAGTACTATCTAGTCATTTTTGTTTTCATCATTACATTCTGTAACAAAGTATGCTTATACAGAAAAAAGGGTCTATTGACCAGGTCTTAGAACTAGCAAAACCTGAAAATATTCTCCTTAAACTACAGCTACAAGTATTAATGATTATCCAATAGAAACTTCATAAAAAAAAGTTGTGCATAATACTGACTTGATTTTGCCGGTGTGCTCCCCCTTGTGGGTGAGGAAAACTTCGAACGGCTCTGATTTGACGCTGAACATCGCTTTCAGGGGGATAACACATTCACCTGAAAGCAGAGGAAAAGGATGAATAAAGCACATCACTAAGGACTGTGTTTAAAGCTTCTAGTGGTACTCACGCTTGATTTGAATAATTACACATATACATGAAATAGAGATTCACCCCATGAGATACACTTGCAATCTCAGCAACTACAACAGTGTCAGAGACGTAGAGGAGTTGTGAAGAACAATGCAGGTGAATCTCATGTTTGTGCACCTGTGTATATTTGTTATCTTATATGAAATACAATAATGGAAGGTGTGGCACCAGAGCTGTCCTTTCTCATCTGTCTGAACTTATTCCGCTAGCTAGCCAATGCATTACGTATACAACAATTGGGGAACTCACCGAACGACTCCATGCCATCGGCCGTCTTGACTGCTATCAGGATGTGCTGCTCCTCCAGGTACTCTCGGTCATCAAAGATGGGCTTCATCTGCACAAATAGTACTCAGTATACATCTATCCAGCTCATCTACACAGATATTACCTTTACATTCCAGTTCATATTATCTACACAGATATTAATAATTACACCCCAGTACATCTGATCGACCCAGATATAACTTATTACATCCCAGTACATATCATATACACAAACAATACCCAGTAATGCTTTAGATTTATCTGAGTTTTACCAATTGCAGACCTATTTAGTATTCATGACTAGTAACCAGAGGTCTAACATATAGAGGCATAGCAAATTGACTTTTTATTAGTTAATGACTAAGCAAACTATACTTTCAACTATCAACTTGTAACTATACTATGAGGAAATGAGTGTTGAATGCTATAAGACAGTCACCTGTGGCAGGTTGAGGGCAGTCCACTTTGGACACACGTATCCCGCCGTCTGGGAGCTCTTGGCGAACTGGTCGTTCTGGTCTGACTCAGCCTGACCTGTGGACACAAGGCAAAACTGTAAATCTGATTCTAGTTGAGCTCGCATTTTTCAGCTTTCCCTTTTGTACAGGGTCTTATGTATATCTCTCCCATATGTAGGGTAAATATATCGGTTTATATAATACATTTGTACTTGTTAAGCGGTGAGTCATTTATTGCCAGCTTGGGGCCTTTAATACAAATGTAGTAGCTTAAAGGTTGTTTGAGGGGCTAAACTAAAGAAAAGACTCAATAATTTGAGGGGTTTAAAACTAAATTTATCATTTCCTAACAGCCAGGGGGGTGCGGTGGTATATTCATCATCCATGGCTTACCTTCTAGGCAGGGTGAGTAGAAGGCCACCTTGAAGTAGTCCTTGGTGGTGGTTTTCACCTCTGCTATCACCTGGTCAAACAAGATGGCGGCAGAGAATATCATCAAATACTAAGAAAACCAGCATTAATAGTTACACATATAGTGTGGATCTGGCGGAAATGATTGGAATGAGCTGGATTTGAACCCCGTATCCTCCAACTTCTTCAACAACTTGCCTCGCACAATGCATTATATTAATGTGTAGTGGTACTAATACGTAGTACCAGTCATATTGGTCCTAGTATTACTTGTCGTCATGATGCATGAATGCATTCCTGGTGAGTAACTTTCCAGTGATTCATTCATGCATCATGCCAACCCTAGATGTTCATACACTCCTGACAGGTTGGCGTGATTGCAGCCTGACGACAAAGGTCATGCTGTATTAGAGTACTATGCTGGCCCTAAAGGGTATTTGTACCATACCTGTTCAAAGATGATGAGTGTCATGCCGGTGTGGAGCTGCTTGCCCTGGTGCACGTTCTGGCTGCTGATTCCCACGTCAAAACTGGCAAACACCGGCTTGTGGTCGCTCGTCTTGACGTCCTCCACCATGCCTGAACAGCACAATAACACATCGGGGGTCACAATTACTTCAACTGACTTAATACAACTGAGGTGAGTAACTCGTAGAGCTGCATTCAAGCATAAAAATGACAAACCGCCATGATGCACTAAACCAGTCCAAGTAGATTATTTTAAAACTATAGAGATATCTCACACGATCTCACACAAAGATGTTGCACTTCAGGTGCGTTATGTTCAAAAGTAACAGTTGAAAAGATGAGAAGTGTGATGTGCCATGTATGGTATGCGGACAGCACTTACCGTAGGAGGTGTTCTTGATGTAGGTCTCCGGGTACGACTTCCAGATGACACGGTCACACCACGACGGGGCATTAATACGTGTCTGGAACAACCCAAAGGGCCATCAGGACGAGACATGGTTAATCATTATATTTGCAAGGCGTGTGAGAAATAGCAGGGCCAGGAGCCATAATCACTTTTACACTATTGTGGCCTATTTCAACCCATGATAATTTGCCCAAGTAAGAGGGTTTATAAGACAAAATTGTTTATATAATACGGTATAAATATGTAATTATGCAGCTCTTCCTTCAACCATACACAGCATTGAGCCAAATGGTGAGCAAGGGTTGGGGGAGGCGGAGACAGCAGTCAACCAGATATATTTTGTAAAAGTCTAAATGATCCCTAAGACGGCGCATAGCATTTTCCCAAAGTGTAGGGATTGCTAATGCATTGGGCCAGTTTATAAGACGGGTTTTTAGTACCACATTTTACATTCCCTTATGGACTTGCATAGACCTATGATTGAGGCTGAATTGGTTAGTCTATCTGTTACACCTTGTTTAACATCAATTGCCCTTATGCATGTGTAATTTACCTGTACAGATGTTCGTCTTTGAGGAAACTTACCCCTGTTTTCTTAAACTTCTGCCATGCATACTTGTCTGTAGAGCCTTTCTCAAAGCGATACGTAGGTGGGAAGCTGATCTCTTCTTCATCTGTGAACAATTAGCGAGCAATGTCTACAGCAAATACTACCAGGTACAGGTTCACAATTAAAATGATTAAACCTGCCATCTCTCATAAACAGTTTACCACCGAGTGAAATAGGTGAACTTATGCCCTATGCCTGCAACGATGGGGCCCATCGATGAAAATCCTCTTATTTAAGCTCTTACATGGATTGTATTAGTAGTGTATGTCATTTCCCTGCCATAAAGGAAATTCCCACCTCTTACTACAACTAACATTCCTTATTTCTGTCAGTATTCATGGGCCCCAAACTAGTCAATACCATGTTTAAATGTCTATATGAATTAATACAAAGATTGGTAATTTTCCTCCTGTTGTACTCTCTCTCTCTCTATTTGGTGCAGGACAGTGTTCAACGAGCGAAGTATGATCGGATTGTATGAGTACGGTTTTGTCACTATCATATATGTTTTAATGTCTAAAAATACATCTAACTATACTTTCGCATTATGACATCGTATGCCCATGGTATACAGACGGACTGTATGTCATGGAGACCTGGCCTACAGAGCTCCCATAGGTGCCATCCAACCATACCACATGGAGACTGTTGTATTGGCAGGTGGTAAAGATGACTTACTGAACAGGAAGAAGGCCTCTGTGTTGTTCTGTGACTTCCTGAGTTGGTCGTACGCCAACAGAGAGGCGTACTTGTTGGTGTTGTGGACCCGCTCCTGGGTCACCTTCTTGATGATCTCCTGTACAGGGTGAACAAGGGGAACACAAACATATAAATCAGTCATCTATTAATACTCAACCGACCACACCATGCTGGAAGGCTGCATTTTGACGACATTATGCAACAATGCATCATTGCTGCATTGCTGCATTATTTTGAGACATCGGGACCCCTTTAGAATCCCTTTAGAGTTATCATGATGCATTCATGCCAGAGGAGATCATAGGCAATTACAGCATCATACCTGGTTAGGGGATGGCTCAAACAGAGGTGTAGGAAGCAAATCTCCATGGGGGGGGGGGGGGCACTCCAACCAGCTTTAAGTATCGATTTTTATGTATGATGCCTCATATACACACCTATATTATACTTATGGGAAAGTAGTATTTGAGCCCCCCCTTTAGTTCTGATTTGCACCCACTTTTCCCTATGCAGGAGAGCTAAGGATTGAAAATTGTGGGTATTATATTACAGATCTTGACAAATTTCTTTGGGGGGCGGGGGGTGGGGGGGGACCATATTCAGGACCCCTCCTCAGTGATTGGGCGCGGGCCCCCCTGCCCCCCCCCCCTTTCCGACGCCCCTGTCAAACTGATACATCCTCAGTTTAACCCAAGTCTCAGGGAATGATTTGAAGCAGATACTACATTACTTCTTTGTGTAGATGAAAACAATAACTGGCCCATAAGCACTCCATCTTTCCTGACTTTCCCCAATTCTGAGTTCCACAAGATTCATTGGCCACTTCTATCCCCACAACCTCCCCTGCCCCATAGGCACCCTGTACGGTGACTTACGGGAGGTTCTATACCGACGAGTCTGTAGTTGAGGTCCCCTAGGAAGAAGAGGTGGTGGAACTGGTTGGTGATGTCGAACACGGCCGGCTTGCTGCCCAGAGACAGCCCCTTGATGATGTCGTGTGCGTTCTGGTTACGTCTGTGGGGAGAGGGGAAGCATTTACCATAAGACCATAAAGTACAATTTAAACCTGAGGTCTCATAGCTATGAATGAATCAGAAACCAAAATCATAAACGGAGGTTCGGAGCATGTATTTTATTCTTAAGCGTCGTTGAGGCTCCAGTGTACACGCATCAAAGCAGTTTGAAAGTTCCACATGAAGTTGAATGAAATTGCCGGATTCGCATATGCTGTAAATGTAAGGTTAAAAAGTTTGACTTCTCAAAATGTTGCGTTTTTGCACTGCTACTAAATGCTGAGATGATTGTGCTCAGCATTTTAGATGTGAGGTCTTAGCAAACAGTGGTATCAGCATCTATATGTCTAAGTACTGCTAATTCATGCCAGAGCATCTTTTCGACAATATAAGAGAAGAGCTGCACGTGAGACTTACTTGGCATTCCGCTCATGACCCGATGTGAGATGGCAGTTGACAAACCCAAACGCCGTCCCCTCAAACTGGAAGGACACTCCGATAGCACCTTTGTTACCTACAGAATAATGACAATGATACAACTTTAGTCGTTTGATCCATCAATGATGTTACCTGCTGCGGATTCTTTAGTTACAGCCTTTCTTGGTCTGACCAGTTAGTGCGATATAATAGATGCAGTAAGTAACAATATTTCTGGGAATGCTAGAACCATGAAACATAGGAATTTAACTGTAACAAGTATTCTATCACAAGTAATGCCTAACTAATGTAGACCCTGCCCATAACTATATCTGAGTATGTTTCACGCTCAGATCATCCCTTCTGCTTGGATGCTCACATGTACTCACATGGTAATTATCTAATGATACATGTGCGCATCCAAGCAAAAAGGGAGTGATCCATGCGGCCCCACACTGAACATCCTTTCTGCAAGGCTGATTACAGCTTAATAACAGCTTACAGCTAGTACCTTACCCAGTTTGTTGGCTATTCCTGTTTTGACGTTGCCGTGCTGGACATGGGAGATCTTGTTCTTGTAGTCAGAGCGGACAAGCACCACTATACGCAGACTCCACATACTGACCGTCACCACCTGAAGGCCACACAGAGACGCAGTCAACATACAAGGTCAAAGCTCTATGGGGAGGCATGTGTGCCATTCTTATAGAAACAGCGCACAAAGTGATGTGCTCCATTTTAAGACATGGTTATGTTTTCTTAGTTCTGGGAACTTTAAAATACTGCTATGTTCCACGCATATATATATGAACAAATAAGAATAAAACTGCGAGAAGTTTGGCCTATATACACAGCAGCCCATACTCACAGTGTGCATGTCGTGTACATCGTAGGCTAACGTCTCCTGTAGTGAGGCCTTGATGCGGTTAACCCAGTCCTTCTCGGTGAGAGCCGACTCCTGGGTGCCGATGACGTACAGGTCGTGGGGGATGAGGCCCACCGCCCGACTCCGCTCCTTACCCTGACCCTGCGACTTGAGCCAGCTGCCCAGACTCAGAGGCGGCACTTCGTCACCTGTGTAGGGAGGGAGATGCATGTACTCATCATGTGGAGCTAAAGGCTATAAAGCATTGGTCAGCAGCAATCTAAAAACCTAGTTCAAATTTATCTGTGTGTGGGTGCTTATACAGACCGATGTTGGATGTTACCAGGTGCCCTCACATACACAAAGTGCCCTGTGGCAGTGCCTACCCATGTTCTAGGTGCCCTCACATACAGAAAGTGCCCTGTGGCAGTGCCTACCCATGTTCCAGGTGCCCTCACATACACAAAGTGCCCTGTGGCAGTGCCTACCCATGTTCCAGGTGCCCTCACATACACAAAGTGCCCTGTGGCAGTGCCTACTCATGTTCCAGGTGCCCTCATATATACAGAAAGTGCCCTGTGGCAATGCCTACCCATGTTCCAGGTGCCGATGAAGATGGAGAGGTGGTCCACCTCCTGACTAGAGGCGTGGAATGTCTTGAGCTCCTGTATCATCTGGCAGAACGTCTCTCGGTTCCACACGTCCTCAAACAGGTACGAGTCCTTCTTGCGGCCCATGATGTGCAGGTCCAGCCGCGTGTTGTCTTTGGAGCATTTGATGACCTGCTCAACTGGAGTAACATTGCCGTTGAACTAGGTTATATTCTGTTTATGGGTTACATCTCATATTTACAGTGGTTTAAGATAAAGTAAAAAAAAAGAAAATTACTGTGACCTATCTGAATTTATTTCAGTGATAAAATTGGGTATGCAGATTCTTCCAACTTGTCCCGAGTCGTAAGTCCATGCTTAATAAGAATATTAAAGTATATCGCATTTTAAAAACCTACAGGCTCAATGATATTATGTAGTTTTTACTGGATAAGATAATATATATATATATATATATATATATATATATATATATATATATATATATATATATATATATATATATATATATATATATATATATATATATACATATATAAAGAAAAGCTGCAGCTTACTTTTGTCATGAAAGAAGACATTGGTGTCGTCTAATGAGTCCTGGGTGTCCTTGACAGCGAAGAACTTGCCCGCATGCACGTCAACCATCAGCTTCATTTTAGCGCCTGGCTTTCCATGTTTCAGTAACCGTGCCTGAAGGTCAAGGACATCACTAGGGTTACTCACACCGAGGTCGAGGACATCACTAGGGTTACTAACACCCAAGGTCAAGGACATCACTAGGGTTACTAACACCAAGGTCAAGGACATCACTAGGGTTACTAACACCGAGGTCGAGGACATCACTAGGGTTACTAACACCCAAGGTCAAGGACATCACTAGGGTTACTAACACCAAGGTCAAGGACATCACTAGGGTTACTAACACCAAGGTCAAGGACATCACTAGGGATACTAAGACCCAAGGTCAAGGACATCACTAGGGTTACTAACACCGAGGTCGAGGACATCACTAGGGTTACTAACACCGAGGTCGAGGACATCACTAGGGTTACTAACACCCAAGGTCAAGGACATCACTAGGGTTACTAACACCAAGGTCGAGGACATCACTAGGGTTACTAACACCCAAGGTCAAGGACATCACTAGGGTTACTAACACCGAGGTCAAGGACATCACTAGGGTTACTAACACCGAGGTCGAGGACATCACTAGGGTTACTAACACCCAAGGTCAAGGACATCACCATGAATACTAATGCGGAAATGCGACATTACGGTATGTTCATACACCACATATATAAGTATAGCAGACTGTGTGCGGAGGTGTTACCTTGAAGGTGGTGGGTGCCAGGAAGGACTTGTCGACCTTCTTCTTGCTGGCCTCTGCAGCCTCCAGCCGGCTGGGGGGTCGGGAGGGCAGGATGCTGCCGTCCACCACCTGCCACTCCTTAGACCGCAGCTCCTGCAGCGTCTTGACAGACTGCAATACAAACACATATATAAACATTATAACACATTAACATAATAATCATAAACACAGTGACACAAAGCTGTTAACATATTAGGTAGACAACAAGTTCTGTAGGGTCTTCATGGAATGGGTATTGACACATTATTATCAACATATAAACATATTAGCATTAATTTAGAAACGTCTATGCTCCATGTTCATTTGTCTCCATGATTATTCAATGCAGTCGGATGAGTAACTCAGAAGCGCTGCATTAACAGCTGATAAAGGTGTACGGTGATGACATTTTGCACCATATGATTGGTATGGTGCATGCATGCAGCACTGGTGAGTTATTCATTCATCATGGAAACAAAACGAAATAATTCATGAAAGTACCACACTGCCCATCACGGCTTGGAATATATCTTCCTTAGTTGTGACAGTGTGAGCAGGACTACACATGGTGTCTACAGAACAGGGTTGACTTACCCGTTTCTCTAGGTTGGTGAAGACGGGCTTACACTGGGCGCAGCGCTCCAGCACCTCCGGGATGTCCACCCCCTGTAAGATACCACACACAGGGTTAGGGGGCAGGATGGGGGAGGAACATGGACATTACAGCTCTCTAGGGTAACAGGGATAGGTCATAGATCCAGCCAATGACCCTATAGTAACGTAGTGATGTACACGGTCTTTGATCCAGCCCCCCAGTTCTCCCCGTGATTCTACTACGGCCCAATATTGACTGTTTAATTGAGAGACACTGATGGAACTAACTTATCAGCTTGTGGATGTGTGTTGAACCTGCAGAAGCACACCAACTCCACCTGGTGTTTATCTAAGGTGGTAATGCTCCATTTGAGAATATTGATATGGAGCATTCCTTTCTAAATAACATGTCAAATATGAAGAAGAAACACTGTGCTTCTCCTCCTTTACATAACGTATTTGTATTATCTGAAAGGCTGTTAGTGTTGATTCACGGTGAATCAGCTTTGTCGTTGAACTAATGGGGTTTGCATGAGTTAATGAAATTATGGCAATCATTCCCAAATGTAAAACGATCCTTCCTGATGTCAAAATGGGCTTTGGATGACCTGATTCAAGCTGTGGGTAGGTCTACCTTCCACTGTTAATCCCAGTCATTATCGAACTGATTCAATCAACCAGGCAATTATCAAGGTTTAAGATTATACCAGATTATCGATTGATATACCATACCTTGTCATTTCGCTTGTCATTCTTCTGATTCGGGACGGGACTCGCTGCATAACCAAACAACTGTCGACACGTATCTAACTTGGTTAGGAATATATTCACTTGTCTGAAATAGATAATTTAGATCATTCATCTCAAGTTCAAATTCAACTAAAGTTTACATGAATCAATAGTAGAAATTATAATGCAGTTTCCTCTTCTGCTACTGTTTCTTGACATGTTCCATGTCTTGTGATGTGTCAGCGGATCTTTAGGTAAAGATTTGAAATAATTTAAGTAGCTTACTTGTCTAGTTCCTTGGCAGAGTCTGTGAGTACTTTTCTCAATTCCTTGAGCTCGTCCCCACCCGCAGCTACATCCACAATGTCGCGATGCACCCGCTCATCGGCGTAGTCCCGTAGCTTGGTGATGAAGTCAGAGTCATGGCTGCAACATGCATGGAGAAGAATCTGCCAGCTTTAAGGCACATTTCTATCAGTATTAGTTCAAAATATAAAACTTGATATATGTCCGATATACCTATCTCTAGGGGACCTCCGTATGCTGCTCCCATAAACCCAGTACTTACATAGATAAGTCTAAGGTGCCTAGTCTGTTGTCACTTACATAGACATGTCTAAGGTGCCCTGTCTGTTGTCACTTACATAGACATGTCTAAGGTGCCCTGTCTGTTGTTACTTACATAGACATGTCTAAGGTGCCCAGTCTGTTGTTGAAGTGGGCGGAGATCATCTCTACGTTTGTCCTGTGTGAGAAGTCCTTGCCTGCAGTCTGTGCCCCCGCACACCGCTCCCCCCGTGCCACCGCCTCCTCCTCGTCTTCTGTAACATTGTGACATACAGGCGTTATATAAACCAGCCAATCACTTTATATTCCCGTAAAATGTCTTCAAAATTAAGAATTTCATGATCTTCATGGCAGAAAGAAATATACGAGCATCCTATTATGTCATTTGATGTGCATATCAATGCCCCATTAGCTCGCTAGGCAAAGCAAAATGCATAGCTAGAATGCAATGTGTCATAGCTGTTATTATATGTATAGCATTTATTGGAACCTAGATTTTGGCTCTCAAAGGTGAAAAGGTAAAAAATGCAATTGGCATTTCTGGGAACATAATACTTATAATGTCTACGGGCAACTACCTCAGTGTACGATATTTCTAGTTATATCTTTCATTTGTTTCAAACACATTAGATCAATCTCTCTCTACAGTATATATCCAAGTGGCACACATCAAATGAAAGCTCCTGGTGCCCACTATCTATTGGGTTTCAGACAGTGAACACAATCATTTCATTCTCTGATTCTTTCCCATTCTCAGTTCATAAGGATGTGGCATTAATGTGAATTAGATTCCAGTTAGTATCTACAGCAGATGGCCTACCTGAGTCCCTGTCGTCGTCGTCTACCTCTACAGGTATGGGGTGCCGTAAAGGACACACGAGGCAGTTCCTGTCGGCGCGCTGCACCGTCTCGTGTACCAGCTGTAGCAGGTCCACGTACTTACGCTCCTGACCCTTACCCGCCTGCAGCATCACAGGGGACGACACATAGTAAACATTTAAGGGTAGTATAATTTGTTGATGCGCTATGACCTTTGTCAACATGATGCATGATGGTGACTCTAAAACCAATGAGTGCTGGTGAAATTTGTACAACTAAAGGTAAAATGGACATTACGCGTCAACGCCAAGGATAGAATGCTAGCCTTGCAGGCATTGCTCATGATAATTATATTATTCAAATTCAAGAAAGTTTTTCCTTTAATACAATGCAGGTTCCTCCATAGTACTTATGTCTTATACCCTGTTCTGTATACAGCTATTGGGGAGCACCCACCTGTATATACAACATGCCGTCACTGTCCGGAAGGATGCGGTACTGCTTCACACATCCCTGGTATCTGAGGAAGAAAAGGAGAAAGTTACATGCTGCTTCCTTTAGCATTTCTCGTTTGAAAATCCCATTTTAGATTAGATTGATTTGATAGAAATAGTCAATCAAAGGCTATGTAGCGCTATTGTAAAACACTACCTATAAGCCTAATTTCTAGGTATAACTGAATCAGACCCTACTCATGAGCATGTCACATGTACTTAGTCTTAGTAAAATATTGATTGAATCTCAACGGATGTCAAAGATTTTCTAAAATCACTTTGTAAAATTGTGGAAGACAATAAAACTGTTTTCAAACCAAAAAAGCCGAACCTTTCTTGTCCTTTTTTTCTTTTTATAGATGAGTGGCAATTTTACAGCAGCCAAAACTATATACAATAGTAGTATATACAACATGCATCATCTGACGCTATATAACATCTTGATACTGCTGTATACTTACAGTGTGTATACGTAAGAGGTCGAGTCACATCTCTGGCCAGGAACAGAGGAGTGCTGCATCACTTACTATAGACCCTATACCGCTATACTTACAGCACACAGAGGGTGTAGGCGTTGGGGATAGACTCGCTGTCCCTATACTTACAGCACACAGAGGGTGAAGGTGTTGGGGATAGACTCGCTGTCCCTATACCTCTATACTTACAGCACACAGAGGGTGTAGGCGTTGGGGATAGACTCGCTGTCCCTATACCGCTATACTTACAGCACACAGAGCGTGTAGGCGTTGGGGATAGACTCGCTGTCCCTATACCCCTATACTAACAGCACACAGAGGGTGTAGGCGTTGGGGATAGACTCGCTGTCCCTATACTTACAGCACACAGAGGGTGTAGGTGTTGGGGATAGACTCGCTGTCCCTATACCCCTATACTTACAGCACACAGAGGGTGTAGGTGTTCAGGCTAGGAAAATCCCGGGATTTTCCCAATACAGCTAGAAAACCCTTCCTGGGCATTTTAACCAGCATCGGGAGATCTCCCCCCACATAAGATAGCCCCTATGTGGACTC
The DNA here is from genome assembly GCA_947462335.1 of Harmothoe impar. Taxonomy (NCBI): domain Eukaryota; kingdom Metazoa; phylum Annelida; class Polychaeta; order Phyllodocida; family Polynoidae; genus Harmothoe; species Harmothoe impar. Next base: position 22,907,115 of record OX381714.1, read on the forward strand.
TCAGCCCTTATCTCTGCAGAGATAAGAGATAAGGGCCGCCGCCGGTCCGCACCTCCAAGGGGGATTTTGCCACCAAGGGGGATTCTCCCCATGGGGTGGTGAGGGAGGGGTGAGGGGTGGGGGGGAATCCACATATAATGTACCTTATTTCGGCCAGATATTGTATTCTAAATCATTCTAAATCACAAAATATAAAACTGATATAAAAGCCCATCCACATATACCTAGCCTACTGTATTGTCTACATGTCTATAAAGTTACCATTATCCGCAAATAATGGTTAGATATTAGCAAATTGAATTTCCTGATTGAACCTAACATTACATGTATGCTGCCCCAGAATCAAGGGGGGAAAAGCCCTCGTTCTATTTTTCCCCTTCAAGGGAATAAAGGTAGGATTTGCCAGACCTGGTGTTGGGGATAGACTCGCTGTCCCTATACTTACAGCACACAGAGGGTGAAGGTGTTGGGGATAGACTCGCTGTCCCTATACTTACAGCTCACAGAGGGTGTAGGCTTTGGGGATAGACTCGCTGTCCCTATAGCCTATACTTACAGCACACAGAGGGTGTAGGCGTTGGGGATAGACTCGCTGTCCCTATACCCCTATACTTACAGCACACAGAGGGTGTAGGTGTTGGGGATAGATTCGATGTCCCTATACCCCTATACTTACAGCAGACAGAGGGTGTAGGCGTTGGGGATAGACTCGCTATCCCTATACCCCTATACTTACAGCAGACAGAGGGTGTAGGCGTTGGGGATAGACTCGCTGTCCCTATACCCTATACTAACAGCACACAGAGGGTGTAGGCGTTGGGATAGACTCGCTGTCCCTATACCCCTATACTTACAGCACACAGAGGGTGTAGGCGTTGGGGATAGGCTCGCTGTCCCTATACTAACAGCACACAGAGGGTGTAGGCGTTGGGGATAGACTCGCTGTCCCTATACCGCTATACTTACAGCACACAGAGGGTGTAGGCGTTGGGATAGACTCGCTGTCCCTATACCCCTATACTTACAGCACACAGAGGGTGTAGGCGTTGGGGATAGGCTCGCTGTCCCTATACTTACAGCACACAGAGGGTGTAGGCGTTGGGATAGACTCGCTGTCCCTATACCCCTATACTTACAGCACACAGAGGGTGTAGGCGTTGGGGATAGGCTCGCTGTCCCTATACTTACAGCACACAGAGGGTGTAGGCGTTGGGGATAGACTCGCTGTCCCTATACCCCTATACTTACAGCACACAGAGGGTGTAGGCGTTGGGGATAGACTCGCTGTCCCTATACCCCTATACTTACAGCACACAGAGGGTGTAGGTGTTGGGGATATACTCGCTGTCCCTATACTTACAGCACACAGAGGGTGTAGGTGTTGGGGATAGACTCGCTGTCCCTATACTTACAGCACACAGAGGGTGTAGGCGTTGGGGATAGACTCGCTGTCCCGGACCAGGAAGCTGCCGTCCTCTTTCCGCTCCTGCAGCAGCTCCTCGGCCTTGATGCGGCTGATGCCCCGGTGGTGGCACGACAACGACATCCTGCCCTCCTTCACCACCGCCTGGAGAAACACACAACATGGACATTACCACACCTGGCATTTAGGGTTTCTAGAGTTTAGGAGAAGTCAAATAGTGAATTAATGGATGCATTTTGCCCTGTTCATTGTCACGATGAATCGTGCCAACCCTTAAGTGCATCAATCTCATAGCATCGACATGATGATAAATGCAGACGTGGTGAGAACTCACCAGGGCTGCATTTATGCATTAGAAAGACAAAAGACATTGTATAATCAAGAATTATGTGGTATTTTTAGAGTTAGAGTGGATTATTGTGAAATTCTGTCCACTTGCGATAGATTGATAGAAACACATAAAGCATACAGATCCCATATTCACTCACTGGACCTTGGATAATATTTTCCTACACTCTGCCTACACAAGCCCTACTTGAGAAATAACCCTCAATTTTGAATGGTCATGAAACTTCTGTTCTGGGGATTATGTTCCACATCAGGCCCCATACTGCCAATTCCGTAAATCTCAGCGGCGTTTACCATATTTGACCATGTGACTATCCGGAAATCACATCATGCCAAAAATATCCACAATGAAGGATACTTTGGAATATTACAACTCATGGAAGCAAGAACTGTTCCCTCCACTTTCGTACTGATGTAAGGCCTGGTTTGTACACTGTAGTCCACACTATGTGTCAGGGGATTCCTAGCTAGGATGTGGGTATCCTACAACATCCTTCTACACAACAGGCTGTCATCTAACCCTTGGTATATTGTGACGGAATTGTGCTGTAATACGCTATCATGCATGCATTCCTGGCGAGTCGGTGCTGCATTCATGTACTCACACTTATTCAGGAGTGTATGAAGCATGTAGGGCTCGCATGATGCATGAAAGTAGTACTTGTGAGAAAACCTGGTAGGGCTGCATTCATGCATCATGACAGGAGAGAAGGAGGGAGAGGGAGGACAGGGACAGTGGAGCATGAAGAGACGACGTGAACAAGAGTGAGTCAGGGAAGTGGGTCAGAAGAGTTATTGACAAGCAGGAATGGTGGTGTGTCAATAAATATGATAACAATATTCGAGGTGGAAAGCAAGTGCCATGCGTTTAGAGCTATTGACAATGTATGCTATAAACAAACCATGTCTAGGTCCTTGTTTACAATGTCTTTGTCTGCGAGGCAACAGAAGATGTAACTGGTCCACGTAGTCCGACTAAGGCCCTCTACAGCCATGGTACCTCAACCTCTGCCACTATGCCCTTGACTGTGTATACGTGTAGACAAATATGAGTAGGTTTGTCTATCGTTGTCTGTCTTCCTTTTTGTATGTCCTTCTATCCCCAGATCTATGTCGGTCGATTCTCCATTTCGCCGTTTCTATTGCTATCTCTTCCAGGTCGTATTTCCTTCTCAAGTCGCCTCTGGTGTTTCCATCATCTATAACTGTATCGTACATCTATATTAGGCCCAAAAAATAAAAGGTGTGTTTCAGGTTATATGGTTCTGAAAATCTAGGGTAGGTAGATTTTTTTTTAATTTTTGATTTTTTTTACTCTGGCCTGAAAAGTACCTAGAAGTTGATTCGCGAACTTCAATGCCGAATCGCCAACGACCGCCTTGACTCTTTTTTCGTAATTGGATGAAAATTACTAGTGTCGGCCCAGTTTTGCTAGGTAGGGTAGGCTAACCTGAAACAGGCCTTACTCTCTCGTTAGGACTATGTCTGCCTCCCCTTCTCCCGATTCTCTTTCCTTCTCTTCCAGGAAGTATTTCCTTAACGTGTTGCCCCTGGTATCTCCATCATGTACAGTGGTACTCCGCACCTATACCATGTGTCTACTCTCTCCCATTGTGTGTGTACATGTATGTTGGTGCATCCCTAGCTCCATGTCTGTCTCTATGTCTCTCCACTTTCCCTGTCTCGCCTTCTCTGTACTACTCGCTATCAGTCATCCTGTGCCTGTCCTTGTTCTTCTTTACCAACTCTCCTTGTCTCTCCTGCTCACAGACCGTGTTGCTGCTATATGTACACCATGCCCCATCCCACACATTGTGGGGTCCAGGCACCACCACACCACCACGTCACGCAGCATGGGGCGGCCTCCGGGGCTGCCTCTACTTCCCAGTCCGTATCATGCTCTGTGTATATATATACACTCACACCACTCCTCTGTCTCCGTATGTGGATCCACTGTCACCGCAACTAGATGCTGGACAGTGAGCAAGAAAGGTTGAGTCTCCATGTTCATGTGTCGTCACGATGCATGTGGGTACAGATGGGTCAAAAGCGACCTGGCGACCTGGGCCGTTTTGAAGGCGACTTTCGACCTAAGGCAATAATATAAATGACCTGGCGACTTTTGGACAAAATTGGCAATGGGCCAAAGGATCTAAAAGAATGACTTTCCGACCTGGACCCATTAATTTCGGCGACTTTCCGACCTCAGGGGGACCCCTCTGCACCTCCATGCATCATATATGTGGCTCCAGATTGGTCAAAAGCGACCTGGCGACCTGGGCCGTTTTGGAGACGACCTGGTGCAATATTAAAAGCGACCTGGCGACTTTTGCACAAAATTTACAATAGATTAAAGGGTTCAGAAAAGCGACTTTTCGACTTGGACCCCTTAATTTCGGCGACTTTCCGACCTCAGGGGGGGGACCCCTCTGCACCCCTATATATGCGCACCAGTGAGTACTTCACCGATGCGCATAGTGCAACATGCAGTGCTAGAGAGTGTCCTCATATAGGATTGGCACGATGAATGACTCAGATGCGGATACAGGATTGGGGGTGGGGGTCCATTGTTTGAAAATCCCCAAAAAATATCTACATTAGAAAAGTCAATTTCAGCCCAAAAAAGGGCAGGGCACACCGGGTTCGTTTCCCCCAAAATCCGGCCCCAATATACCACCGGCGAGTTACTCGGCAGTGCTGTACTCGACCAATGCTATCCAGGCACGTGAGGCATACGTAGTCCCTCGTCCTCGGTGTGGAGACAAGAGTTTGTACCCGCACACTATACAGGGCCTTTTGTTAGGGCACCAGGTCATATTGGTAAAGAAAAGCCGGGATATTTTGGTGGAAACTAGATCCTTGATGCACGTGGGGACGCCACTTCTGGCGTAATCTTAATCAGTTTCCAGGTGATACCTATCCTCTAGATGGCACCACTGTAAGTTTGTAACATTGCTGTATATATCGGGGGCTCTGCCCCCGCACCCCCTTTTTCTTTCTCTTTTTTTTTCTTTTTCTGGAATAAGACTACGCCAGAAGTGGTGATTTAAGATTACGCATAGAATGGGCGGCGTCTAGTGACTACGCAGGTTCGTCCCTTGTTGCATCCTTGATAGGGCGACTTTGGGAGTATGCCCTAGTCAACCACACCATGTAACCCGAATGTTTTGAATCATAATACACCATTCATATATATGTATATGTATTATGAACTGTTTATACACATATGTAATATAGGTCGTAGCTGTAACTGTATTCTGTTGTTGCTACTATTAATAACAGTATATACATCCTGAGAGATGATATTTCTTGTTTCCAACTTTACATTTCCCACCCGAATTTGTGTTTCATCGTCTTTCCATCTGCCTACCCTCTTGCCTATATCTTCCTGTCTCTCTCTATCTGTCCGCCTATGTTTATCCTCCTCTGTCCCCTTGTTCCTTCCTCCTTCTGCTTCTCTGTATCCTCCCGTCTCTCCCTCTCCATCAGATACAGTCCCCCCTCCACGCCCGGCCTGTCCCAGAGGGCAGCTTAGTGCATGCCCAGGAGACTCCTGTCCATAGATGAGTTATCTGGCCGCACTCACCCTCCACTATCTCTTCCCGGTGCTTCCCTCCCCATTACTCCCCACAGTCAAAGAGCAAACAGTACTAAGAAAGTCGACTTTAGGTGATACCCCAAAGGTTAGTATGGTCCCTTGACAGTCAACATGCCCAAAAGGGGTAAATGTAAAATCATTTAGAATAGTTTAAAATGATTTGAAAACTGATTGAGAAAAGGTGTTTGCTTCCTGAGACGAAGTACTGCAGATTTTCTTCCTACATATAGCCTGTGGCGCCCCTGTAGGATGGAATGGACCCTCTTTAATACTATAATCTCTTTGCGGCAGCTGTCATCCACAGTATCTTGTAGACAGCCTGTAGAGGAGTGGGTACTGAGACCCGGGACTGAGACGCTGTTGTCATGGAGACCATCATAAGGTGTTGGTAACTACAGATAGTATTAGCCCTAGAGCTTACTTTCTTAGACTGACTCTCCAAGCTTTTAAGTTATATATTTATTCTAAGTGTAGGGTTCATTGTTAATATCAAGTTGATCTTTTAATCTACTGCAGCGACAGAGTTTACCAGAGTGGGGCTCAGGAAGCAGACCAGTCTAAAACAAGCATGGCGTTATTCTTTCCCCCATCCTATTCCATCTTGTAATTCTGGTATCCAAAGGGCCTAAAAGGATCACAGCAAAATCGATAGAAAAGGTGATGGAAATGATCGTTTGTATATCAAAACAAGTATCGATTTCTGGACGAGCTTAAACACACCTCTAGAGGCTCCAAGCCGCAGGATGCAGCTGTGACATCTATCTGGTTGCTTTTATACAACACCTTTATATTGTAGGGGAGGCAGTGCGTCTCATGACCCTTAAGACACCATAGAGCAAAAAGAAAACAACTCTCGCTGCATAGCGTTGATAGCCCCATGCAATCTCTGCACCACCATCCTCGTGTGTGCAGAACCAGAGACCTTCGAGCCCCTGGCAGAACTAATCTAACGCTGGAATTGTAATTACGCCTCAGGTGAGAAACCTTTGAGTATATTTAAATATTCAAGTGGTAAATATCAGTTTGATATCAAGTGGCATGAACCACTCTCTAAAGGCCTTATTCTCATTTCTCTTTGGTTGAAAATGGTTCTTGTCCATTTTTACTAAGAAAGGGGTAATTATTTGGTGGGGTGGCGGAGTTTCACGTGACTGAGTGGAAATCTCCCTCACAATTAGTAGTGCAGGCTCTCAAACGGATCGACCCCCTCCCCCTACACACAGCATTTTGTAACGCATTTCAGCTCGTTCATGCTCGTGCAGAGATATATCAAGACTCTGCAGGGAGGTAGATAAGGCCGCCATATCTCTTATCATGCCTGTCTCCTGTATCCACCACCAGATGGCGCGACGATAACCTCCCCACACCCATCAGTCACGTGGTACAATGACACCCAATAGACGTCTTCCTTACAAAGCCGCCAGCCAATGGGGAGCCGTGTAACAAAAGCTGCAGCCAATGGGGAGCCATGTAACAAATAGTGGTCCCTGCGGCCATGTTTAACCCGGCGGTGGCTCCCCTAGGTGGGTGGTGTGTATAATTATTAAAGGGAATACCCTATAGGGCTCTGGCTGATCCTCATGTCAAGGCAGCCATGTTGTCCCCTCCCCCCTCAACCACCCCGACCGGCAGTGGAGTCCACACGCCTGTCTCTAGGGTACTTTAGGTACGTGAATAACTTTTATATAAGCAAGAGAACTGACTCAGGTGAAGTAAAACTGAGGAGGAGGAATGAACCCTTGGAGGTATAGGGATGCAAGGTGGGTAGAAGGGAGGCAGGCAGGGTGGGCGGGACGTAGGGTGGTAGGTGGGGAGAGAAGACAGCTCTACAGGGAGATAGAACAGGAGGCAGGTAGGCAGTGAGGGTGATAGGGACGGGGGCAAGCAGGCATGCTGGCACAGTTATGCTGCACTGCAGTACACGCACATACTGAATACGACATCTACCATATCGAGTTACCATACCGTATATACCCAAAAAGGCCTATGTTGTACAAATTCCATAACAAATTTCACATACGGCCCTGTCTAATGATGTTGATACAATTGAAACGTCTTTCACCGGGTGTAGTCTTTGACCAGGTAGTCTTCAGACGTTTCAATTGTATCAATTGCATGAGACACAGCCATAGATATACAAGGCGTTCTGGCGCCCAGGTGTCAGCAAAGAAAACTGCAGCTCCCCATACCCTATATTGATTCTACCGTTACACTGTGGTCATGTTACGCCCATATAAGGGTAATGTGTTATGCTGGAGACGTCTGCAGGGTCGGGTGGGGGGAGCTGCTGGGGGGGGGGGGTATAAAGAAGCCTCTTATCTCTACTATCAGCCATAACACGTCCCAGTACCAGCCGGGGGAATTATCTCTTCTCTGAGATCTTCCTTTAGGAGGCACTGAAAGGAGGATGAATGCATTAACCCTTTAAGGACCGCATCCTGATTTCCTTATCACCGTGATGTGTGAATGCCGCCCTGCTGAATAACCTAGCAGCGCTTATTTAGGCATGATGCCAATCTCTGGGGATCAGCATGATTCATGAATCCTGCCGTGGCGAGGGCTGCATTAATGCATCCTGACAAAAGAGTATAGGGCATAATGTAGTACTACGCGGTCCTTTAAGGGTTAAGGGATCCTTTAGGTGGATAATGTAGGAGGCAGGGCTGGACGAATTATTCATTGGTGACCAATACACGGACGGGTTTATTGGGCCCTGCATTGTATTCTACATGATTATCTCATACAGGCATTAATCTGAATTTGTATCTAGAAATATGTGACGCAACGGGTGAATTAGTGGAGGAAAGGAAGGTCTGACCATGAGAGGAGTGGCTCAAGGGATATCGATGTTGGTTCAGGCAGCAGGTATATGGGCAGGGAGGGAAATTGGCAGGCAGGTAGGCAGGCAGGCAGACAGGCTGGCAGGCTGGCAGGCAGGCAGGCAGGCGTGCATGCAGGCAGGTAGGCAGATATATCTATGTAGGCAGGTATGTTTCCATCGCAGGATGGAATATCGGTTCTGTCAAGGTTTCAAAGGAGGAAGGGGAAAGCGGGAGGGGGGGATACTCGGACAGAGTTAGAAAAAAAGTGGGAAGGAAAGGATAGAGTAGAGCTCCTAGAATCGCCAATATGATATATAAAATGTATAAGGGAGAGTCCATATCATAACCATACTTTTGTACATTTAATGACGGTGTCGTCATGATGCATGACTACAACCCTGGGGAGTAGTAACTTGCCCGGGATGCGATGACCTATGGGGTTGAGATTCGGCATTCATGATGCATCATTATAGTGCTCCCGAGTTACTAGAAGCATGATACAGCATCAATCGGTGCATCATGATCTATCTGTTGCTTTAATACAACATACCATCCTTAACGGACTAATGAGTGGCTGGGAATAGATGATGTAATTAGGGGCATGGCACCTGTATCTACAGCTGTAATTACGTGCGGTATTGATTCAGAGATATCGGCGTCATAGAAAATGGGTCCATTATCTATAGCAGGCCACTGTACACTTATGTGAACGATACAGTCGTGAGTAAATACCGATAGAAGCACATTTTGATAGCACTCATTGAAGCTCATTATGATAGCACTCATTAGGAGAGCATACATGGATGGTCAGTTATTGATTGCTGTTGAAGGAATGATGCACAGATGGAATAGATACCAATGTCTGCGGCCAGGGGAACTCGTAAGGTCCAGAGTAGTACCTAAACGAAGAGCCTGGGAAAGAAAGCACTTGGTTGACCAGAATAGGTACTACTATATCGGTCTGTTCAGAGGTGGGCAGAGGGAAAGGTATCATTATTAATTAGGGTGGTGCATTACCCCTGACACTTATATGAGCCCGGCACTTACAGATACATGAGACCAGTCCTTATATTAACCAGCCTTTATTAATCTAAGACAAATTAGTAGTGTATCAATACGATTTAAATACCTCTCAACCCACAGCGCATACTGCTGAGCACCATCACGTAGACCTGCTGTTTTTACATTTAGGGTATCCTTTAAGTGTTTCCAGTAATCCCTTCTCGTCACTCCCAGCAGCTACAGTGACCTTGGAGGCTGTGCTATGTGGGCCGCAGCGCCAGACGCAGTAACAGCGGTGTAATATAGAACCTCCTGTAGTGGCGGTTTAACGCAGGGATGAGGAGGACCAGCCCAAACACATATCAGCAGCCATCTTAAATTTCTCCCAATAACACCATAAATTGGGCGTTTTGGTGGTCTCCTCAGTTCCGCCGTTCTACGTGAGGCGCATGCGCAGCTTGCCGCTTCCTGCCACCAGCTGGCAGTGTGGTAGGAGAGATAGGCCGGAACCGGAAGTTGACCCGGGAGATAAGGCTAGTTACCGGCAGCCAAACCTTGATGTATGGTGGCTTACACAGGGACTGGGGGTGCACGCCGGAAACAAGCGAAACATGGCGGTTTAGACGGGAGGGAAGTGGGTAGTTCTGATTCTCACCACTGAGAACTCTGTATAGCGAGTTGGGGATAAATAATTCCCAAAGTTGCCATTTTATGGCCAGCACGGTGCTTTAATGCATTCATCCCTTTTGTGGGCACAAGGTCATAGATGGGTCATTGTGGTATTTATCTCGATCAGACCCATAAGGCCATCGAATACAACTGAGATCGGTCTGCAGATTACAGTAAAATCTACAGTTTTTCTCCCGATGCCCAACTATAGCTATGACAAAATAATATCAGCTAAAGCCTCATCTCTGTATAATTATGTAGTCTACATGCATACCACTGGGGTCCCAGGGTAGCTCACAGTGTGGTTGTCTCACACTGTAAATAGTTATTGTAGGTACACAGTAGAATCTCCTATAGAATGGATTTACAGTAGAATATACTGTAGATTAACAGTAGATTCCGCTACAGTAGAATCTATTGTACACCTACAAAAATGGCAACCACATTTTACAGTGCAGGGTGTGAGATGGAGGTAGACCACAGTAGCACCTGACACACGGGGGCTGATGGACAGAGGCGTGGCTCTACTCAGGTCTGGACACAGCATGCCTCTCCTTAGGGAATCTGAAACTAACCCTTTGACCACCGCATGGCCGCCATGTAATTCTGATGCAGCAATGCAGCACCAGCAGGGAACTCACCCGTCCTACCCCCTCAGGACTGTATCAACACATCATGTCAACAAAGGGGTATTAAAGCACTATGCTGGTCAAAAAGGGCTAAAGAGTTCAGAGCTTGGATATGCAGCTCTGAAGAGGAGCATACACAGGCCACCCAGTGAGGTAATAAGAGGCTAACCATCCTCCACATGTAATCCCCATAAGTTTCCTACGGCCTGTTCTCTGCTTCGGCATTTATTCTTCAGCAAGGCCTCTATTTCTGTCCATGCCTGTCTGTTGTAGTCACTATGTCCCTGTGTTAGGACTTATACTTACTATATGCATATGGCTCTTTCTAACTCTCTGCATTATCTCTATCACTCTATCCCCCTTTCTCTGTCTCTCACCCAGTACCACTCTGTCTCGGCTGTTTGCTCCTTTTGGCCTACAATACAACTAGTCAGGACTCCACCACTTTACAACTTTGTACCTAACAAGCAAAACCCTCACATGCAGCTGTCAATCATCGCACAAGGGGCGGGGCTACTGACCGGAAGTAGCTCGTCATGCTGTCAGAGTGGGAGTAGTGGCAGCAGTATGGAGTAGTGTCAAACACCAGGGCGTCTCCCACTCTAACATGCTATAGTCCGGGGTGCCTTCAACACCAGCATTTCGTGTTTTGACCAGACTCATTTGTGAAATGTGCATTATCAGCAGAGCCCACAAGGCGAGCCTGATAATTCGTAATTGAGGAATGAACTGTTAGAAATAGTTGTATTTAGAACAAGTATAGTACCGTGGATTTATCAGGATTTGGTTGTAATTTAGTGGATTTCTGGTCAGAGGGTGTAGAGGGTGAATTCACATGTAGTTCTTTTTGTTTAATGTATCACATGTGTAAAGGCCCAGCCCTAATATATGGCAGTGGTCACTTGTTAGATCAACGACCATAATGGTGGTTTCTAGACTCGGTACGGGGGGGGATGTGTGAGGGTGGTGGGGACATGATTACATGGTGCTCCATATGACGGAGTGACTGCCCGAGGTGGCTGAGTGATAGCTCACAGGGTCCGGGTAAGGACGGACGTGGATATCATGAAGCTAGAGGTCGGGGCTGAGGGTGGTTGCTATACAGAGCTACAGAAATTGCAAAGGATGGAAAATCAAGCGCTGCGCATTTGCTTGAGAACTGGTATCTGAGTCACATCGGTAGCAGACCTGCATAGTCAGTGTGGGGTGGCCATGCTTGACACAAGACGCAATCAACAACTGCTTGGGATTATGTGGCAGGAGTCTATGGATGGCGAGATGCAAGTGCAGAGAATGGTGTGAACTAGTGGTGAACAGAGCCAAGACAGTTTTTTATCAAAAGTCCCCCTATTACAGGGGTGTGACAATCTGGGACAAATTAGACCATACAGTACAGAAATTGAAAACAAAAGACAGTTCCAGGTTGGCAATATCAGAATTTTTATTTTTTATTAATTGACCTCTGGAAATGCTATTGAAACAAGGGCAATATCACTATGTAATCATCCCATTATTTTCTTTTTTCATTATATCATATTTGACATGTGCAAATTAAGAAATTTCTGTGAACCATAAATGTAATATGAGTGGTACATGGAAGACCACTCTTTGGAGTGAGTGTACAATAAACTTAAACTTATACAAGCGGATAAAGCACAAGTTTGAATTTGAAACCATGAGGACTGTATGAGATGTCCAGAACGAATTTGGGTTGTAACCCATTGAGAGTCCAGCATTGCCTGAACTCTGTCATATAGAGTCAGTAAAGGATTGACTAGTCCATTCTGGTGACATGACAAGAGATAATTGTATTGCATGGAAAGTGTGGCGATTCCCTGGACAGAACAGCAGGGTCCAGGCGGCGGGGAGGGGAGGGGGTCATGCAGTATTGTATGATGCAGTAGTAGGATATAGTAGGGTACACATTTAGGGTGACAGCAGATAGCAATAGCATGCCGGGAGAATGCAGAGGTCCTGCTGCTGTCAGAATGTCCCGGATGGTATATGACACATGGACCCCAGTATGGGGGCTGTCAATATGCTGCTGGAGGACAGAATAAAGGCTTACAGGGAGGGAGGGGTGGAGGGAGGAGTAATAAGGGTGTGTGTGTCGGGGGGTGGTGGCTTTTAGTGCTTGTCCTGAGTGGACAGGGCAGGGGTAGGTCAGGGTGGTGTGAGTTATAGCCGCCATACCTGTCACAGTGCCCCCCTGTGTTTATAACACCCCCATCTACCCCCCCCCCCCGCCCCATGTAGCATCTAATGAGGTGTGAGGTGTGAGGCGGACAGGGCTGAGGCTGGTCACACCACCAGGTGAGGCCCCACAACCAGGCCTGAGTAATATCCAACCCTAAGCGCCATAGCTCAGCTTGAAGTCGGCCACATGGACTGAGAACTCCTGTTGATGTGGCCGTTGCAACCTGTACATCTCAGGTCACCATAACCAAATGCACTGCATCCAATCCCCTATACATAGTGTAGTCAGGGTGGCACGAGGACTACAGCCCTTACATAGTGTAGTCAGGGCGGCATGAGGACTACAGCCCTTACATAGTGTAGTCAGGGCGGCATGAGGACTACAGCCCTTACATAGTGTAGTCAGGGCGGCATGAGGACTACAGCCCTTACATAGTGTAGTCAGGGCGGCACGAGGACTACAGCCCTTACATAGTGTAGTCAGGGCGGCACGAGGACTACAGCCCTTACATAGTGTAGTCAGGGCGGCATGAGGACTACAACCCTTACATAGTGTAGTCAGGGCGGACTACAATCCCCCACCTATTATAGGCACAGCAGCATCAGGGCTACATGTGGTGGTATTATAACCATCTCCTTAATGCAGCATGACCTTGTTAGAAACCCTATTTATTCAGTGTAAGTTCTGCTCTGATGGTGGCGTCCTCCTGTTAACGTCGTGTATACAGCACATCAGTTGGCACGGGCACGGGCCCCCACACTGTTACCATAGCGACACCACATTAACCACTGTGGTCTCAATGGTGAGGTCCTGACTGTGCAAAGGTCACAGCTCACGGACTGTCCCTGCCCTACTGACCTTATACAACCAGAGTGCACCCTGGGTACACCTTAGGAGGTCACCATGGCAACAAGGGGTTCTGGTTACCATGGCAGCAGCGTCCACCGTCCATGGTTACAGTGCTCACTGAGTGGACGCAGGCACAGGGAGTCAATCTCCTGAGTCAACTTAGATAACAAATGGTTATGTGGGTATTAATGTGTAGGGGGCTGTGGGCGGGGGTGGGGCGGCCTATGGACGCCTAGCGGAATACACTTTAGACCAATGAGATAATTGCTTGGCCTTTACTGCAGAATTCTTAGGGCCCAATGCAAGGTTGTGAGTCCTTATCTCGTCAGTACCATATCAAGTATCGGGGTCCAGTTAGTTAGGAATAGCCAGGCGCGCCTCATCAGCAGTATGAACAGGCTGTGATTAGACTCATAACTCTTGCGTGTCAGTCTTCAACCTGCAGATGCGGCCACTTGGCAGGTACTACTCACACAGTAATGGGTGTGTGTTGTACCAGAGCCAGGTGCCACTCTCCATGTACTACTTACTCCGTACAGACCCTCACAGAGGTACAACCCCGTAACGCTGAAGGCACAGATCTCGGTACCCTCCAGCGACAGTATATATAGGAGCACTGGGGTTTTAACAACAGGTGGCTTCCACTTTCATATGGAGCATGCCACCGATGTTAGCCCCACCCCGCTTCTTTCTGTTGGGGTAGCTGAGTAACCGCCCCCCCCCTCCCACCAGCCCTGGTATAAAAGGCCTTGCACAGTGATCATCCTCTCCCTAGCTTAGACACCCACGCCAATCTCGCAAGTTATCCTCTCCCTGGCGTTTCCTAGGGGTGCGCCAGGTGCAGCACCTGTGTTGAGGTGGGGTGCATGTTGTGCCGACCCCTGTGCCAACCCCACCTCGTTCCAGCCCACAGACGTGAGACAACCCGGGGAGGCGCGGCAGTCAGTGTCTGCTTCATTAATTCCAAATATTTGTGCAGAGGAAGAGGCACTCAGTTTTATTATAATCACATTGAGTTTCCCCCGCGGAAATGGAAATGGAATTGTCATTGAATCACGGATACGGTATCGGGAGAGAAGAAGGAAGGAGGGGGGTGGGTGCGATGTACGATGTAAGATATCATTCTCTGAACGGGAAAAACGGAAATACTTTTGGCAAAATCCAGAGCCTATGAAAAGATTACCGTCAACTTATCTATTGTTTTTATTCTAGAATATTGATCCCTTTTTTCACATGCTCTCATTGTGGTTCATAATTCAATAGATGGGGACTACCCATGACCCACAATGGTAGAAATATACTGTTTCCCATGTGTTCCCCTGTGTCCAGTCAATCCCAATATACTTCCTACAAAGTATGTTTATATCATTTATATTCCCCGGACACGGGGCCTTTGCCTCAGGAGTGTAATGGGATTCCTGAACAAAAGACACAATCTGTGAGGGCATCAGCAGCCAGCTGTCGGCACGTCTTTGTAGAACGGCCCTCAGCCCAATGGTATGGATATATGCGCCATAAGGGCTCCTTGACCTGCAACTCTAACCCTTTAACGACAGCATACTGCTTTAATCTGTTCGGTTCTTGTCATGTCTACTCACGACCCCATGATGTTGATAAAGGTAGGCATGATGCACAAATACATCCCTGATGTGTAGACTCGACAGGGCTTCATTCATGCATCACGACAACAAAGGGGATAGCCCCTTAAAGCGCTAGGCGGCCCTTGAAGGGTTAATCAATACACCAGGGGCCTGGTGAGGGGGAGCCCTTCTACCACAGGGTTATGGCCGATGTGCGGAAGTGCTATGTTATGGAAATCACCCACTAAATCACATACCGCCGGATCGAATCCCGCCCTGTCCCTCAGTGTGGGTAATATAAGTCTACTCTGGACGGTTTGACTGTAGTCCCATCCTTAGTGTCCCCTTCTGGTCCCCCCCTCCCCTTACCACCCTGCTGCCCCTCCCCCTCACCCCCATAGTAACCCCCTGTCTCCCCTCATGTATTCTCTATCCCGACGTTTCACGCTCTCCTGCTTGTCTGTCTGTCTGTCTGCCTCTCTCTCCTCTCCCTGTTTGCCTCTGTCCTTCTACACTCAGTCTGACTGCCTGGCTCTCCCCTCTCGATCTGCTTCTCTCGTCCAACCAAGCATGCATTGGTTGCCTCCCTCTTCCGATCTTTCCCCCAATGTGTATGTCTGTCTCTGGCTGTCTCCCTCTGCCCTGCCTACTTCCTTCCCGCCATGAATTAAGTTATAACCTTCACTACAATCATCTGCCACATCCACCCTCACCCCTTTCTACCCATGTCCGTCATCTCTCCCACTATGATAATGCTCTCTCTCTCTGCCCCCCCCCCATGTGTCGTCCTCCTCACCTTGTAAGGCGCCTATCTTCTCCCCCTCTCCACATGCCCCACCCCTCCCTCCTCACAATTCTGATGATGGTCATAAGAAAGTGGGACTCGGCGGTTTGTGTTATTTATATGGACATCATTTACTGTTTTCTACTGGGTCAATAATGTATTGGCAATCTCCTGGGGAGGCCTCACTGTAAAAAAAATGTCGTCAAAATGACGTTGAATCGCCGGCAACTTTTGGGACATAACTTTCACCGTTTTTTTAACGGTGACGGTCACCGTTAATTCTACGCAGAATCACTGTTCATTTTACGTTGAATCACCGTTAATTTCACGTTAAATCAGCATTTATAGATTCACAGTATTCAAATACATGTATACAGAGAATATTCGATAAGCCTCACAGGGAGTCTGATTATGGTGACTTTAGTTACTGTAGCATACATCTAAAAACTTATGGATAAGCCATACTTTGACTTTGTCCTTATCCTATACGCACCACTGACCATCTGACTTGCATACTAGCCCTGGCCTATACAAGAGGTTTTACTCTATAGGATTGATACAAGGCAGAGTTTCCAGAGGTGAGGATATATACATAGTATATTACCACAAAATAGGTGTATAGATCCAGACAGCTACTTTCTTCTGGATATTATCAAGTGATCATGGTATTTTGTCCAACCTATCACAAGATTGAATTGTTAAAATGTCAAACATGTAGATTAATTGAAAATTACCATTATTTCAACATGTATACTCCACTTCAAGGGCTCACACTCCCCAGAAAAATCTTCTTACAAACCAGGCCACCTATCTATGGCAAGGTCCACTATTATGTGGCTCCCTCTGGGATTTGACATTAGAAGATGAGTTAACGTTGAATCATTGTAATCCAAACCAGGTTAGCATTTAACAAGGATCCACTGTGAAATGGCTGATATTTACGGTGCTTCATTGTATTCCAAATAACGGTGAATCAGCGTTAAATTTTACGGAGTGAATCTGTAAAAAGTACATCTATTTTTTACAGTGCTGTTTTAGTTCTGTCCTACACCCCCAGAGGCCGCGGCGACTGGAGATCTGTTATAATGTACCCTTAGTAAGCACCCTAGTCCCTGTCCCAAGCTGCCCCCACCTTGATTAGATAATACATGTGGGCAGAGATTGTCATAACCATATCACAGTGGGAGGATGGCCAGCTGGTAGTACCACTAGGGAGAGGCTTGGCAGGCTATAGTGATGGTGTGCATGTGGAGAAGGGGTTGGTGGGGGGGGGGGGGTACCTGGGAGGGTGAGGATGCATGTAATACACATTTGGGAGTGGCATCAAAGGACCCAGCTCCAGGATCTAGGCCAGCTCTGGTCTAGCCCTATCCAGCCTCATGCTACAACTAGGTAAGAGTCCTGATGGTAGCTTGTCCACACTTGTGCCAGAACTAGGTAACGGACCTGGTAGTACCTAGCCCTAACCAGACTCCAGCAACAACTAGACAAGGGTGGTAGATAGTCCTTCTGACACTCCTGCCACAACTAGGTAAGAGTTCTGATGGTATATCTAGTCCTGTACATCGATGGAAGAAACAAATAAATGCACTTTCTGGGATCGCTCTTCAAAGTAGTTGATGTACCGACTATACCTTATATAAGGCAGCAGCATTGCCTGGTGACTGGAGAGTAAAGTACTAGACTCTTTCTGACCCACTCTAGATAATACACAGTCATGTCCACCCCTCCTCCCCTCCACCCTCCCCCTCCCACCACCTCCCACTTACCCAATCCCAATTCCTTCCCCACCCCCAACCCCAACCCCACACACCCTGCCTGACCGGGCTATGAATGGCCCAGATTGCTGGAGGAGTAGACAGAATCTCTGAACATCGAAACTTAACTCTTTCTGCCGAGTCACATTTAGCCCTGCCCAACCACCATTGCATGCTCTTGGGGTGATTCCAGATGAAGCCTGATTTATCACCAACAACATTTAGTGACAATTTGTTGAAGCTGCCGAGAGCAGTGCTTAACACGTGTTGTATGATGGGACACAATAGAGGGTTTGCTGCCAGATGAAGAAGTTCCCGGATGTGTTGCTAAGGACGTGACAGGCGGCCATATTGATTTACTCCCGCTGAAGGCGTCCGGGCGGAAAAGTACAGCAGATGGGCTGTCCGTGTGTGGTGCGTCCCCCGCCTCTCACACACGGCTTTTTGTACCATACCTTTACTCATGGACCAATAATTACCATTAGAAGACTTAAATGTATACTCTTCTAGTTTCTAAAGTATCCACGTACCTCCTCACATACTATTTACCCAACTCCTCAAGATACTGATAGGGATCGATACAGGGGAAGGTAAGGGGGTCCATCTCCCACAATTTCTGGAAAGTTTGAAATGTCTCCAATGCTATTTTGCCTCGTGGCTCAACATTCTTCAAAACTAGGGTGCTTACTGAACCCTCCCTACTTCCAGCATGTCCGAGTCCACTCATGTACGACTAGTATCCTTGATTTTCTCTCTACAAGAAGTCACTTCAAATTATCTACTTTTCACGTCCCCTAGTTTCTACCCAGACACTTCCAATCTGCTTGCTGCTATTTGCTTCCGTTGACATTCTTTGATCACCAGGAGTCAAAGTGGTGGGAAATGGCAGCACTGAGGTTTTGGAAAGCAGCCATCAGAATTTGGCGGCAAAAAGCTGCTATTGATTTCTGGCAGCCGATTAAGGCATTGTTGTAAACATCTCCATTTCTTACTTCAACCATTTCAAAAGTTCTATTCGTGACAATGCAATCAGCGTTTATTCTACAACTTTTCAGAAAGAATCAGAGAGAAAATGAAGTGGAGGCTTCTCCATACAAACAACTAAATATTTATGTCAATTACCTTCATACTCAATTCTATATTTAGTCACACATATGATCTCATTACAACAAGGCCTGGATGACTAAGTTTCCTAGTTGACCTATCTTATAATACATGTACATATAACAAAACTACACAGAGGGGATGGGAAACATCTATTTTATTCTTTTCAGTTGATATATACCACCAGTGACCCATATTTAATTGGCTAGGACCAATTTTCCTTGTCCTTTCATTACTGTCACAGACGCCTCAGTTACTGTCACAGAGGCCTCACCCGTACACAAATACAGCAAACGCAATACATATGGGGTACTTATCAATGCAAATGCTGTTGATGATCCATCAACAAGAACCAATAGGTATTATAGGGTACAAGAATTTAAGATAAAAGCATAAATATAAGCTGGAGAGGGTAACATGTGTTGAGGCGTCTGTGACAGTAACTCGAGTTCCAATACACTATATTGCACATAAGGGAGAGAAAAAGTGGGCATGACTCAAATTTTTTCTGGCCATGAGCACACCAATTGGGAGGCTCTAGATTGCTGGTAGTAAGGATAATTAGTGAATACTATTAATAAAGATATAGGCCCTTTTATTACTGTCACAGACGCCTCCAAAACATGTAGTTGCTACACTTGAAGGTCACTGTTGAAAAATTTGCGCCGGATATGAAAGTGTAACAAACTGATTTGTTCACATAACATATATAGCTACTAGGCAATGCTGTTTAGTGATAGTTTTTGATGTCTCAGTTGACATGAGGGCCTTATAAAACATGGATAATTAGCTAAAAATCATGGATTTTAGCCATTTTTCAACTTTGGAGGCTCATAAATCAGCCAAAAATCATCGTATATGCCAAATTTTAATTTTTTCCGAAAGCCTAGAGACTGCCCTCTTATGAAAAACGAACAAAGACCTAACTGGTGTATGTATTTTTATTCTGTGGCTCTTGCAAAGCAGAAAACCCCCCAAAACCCAGATCAGCATCTTTTTTCGATCCGACCCATATATGTATAGACAATAAGCAGACAATACATGTAGAAATGTACTGAAGTGTTCGAGGTATCTAAGTTACGTATAAGTCCACACCACACGTGTTACATTGGAGACCAAAGGGGGTATCTGCCCCTCCCCCGCCCCCACTCGCCCAAAAATAAAAACGTCAAGTTACTTCCGACCTCCTTGGACCAGTTTCTAGACGGCAGCCTAAGTAGGTACACCACAGCCGTCCCTAAGGAGTACACCAGTATAATACCAGTCATTCCCCGCCTCGTCAGTGCTGCCAGAAGTATAACACGGCCTCCTCTACACCCACATACTCTGCACAGACTTATACCCTTTAAGGACGGCACACACAATGATGCACTGAGTCATTGTGTTGTCATGATACATGGGTGCTGCCCGGAGGAGCAGGTCGATCACTAGAACTGCATGCACGTATCATGCCGACTCTACAGGGTTGATAAACTCCCTCATTATGTACCACAGTGCTGGTGAGCAGTGGTGAGTGAGTGGCTGCATCTTGACGACAGGTTGGCGTGTGGAGGCCGTGGCATGTGTCCAATGAGGCATACCTTCACACAACTTGTGCAACCCTTCCCAATAACATCATAGATTTCCTTTA
The DNA here is from genome assembly GCA_947462335.1 of Harmothoe impar. Taxonomy (NCBI): domain Eukaryota; kingdom Metazoa; phylum Annelida; class Polychaeta; order Phyllodocida; family Polynoidae; genus Harmothoe; species Harmothoe impar. The sequence continues at coordinate 22,927,507 of OX381714.1, forward strand.
CACCCCCCCCCCCACACACAGACCGGCCACCACCCTTCATCTTCCCGGGTCGCCCACCCCCTGGCGCCGGGCCAGGGTCAATGGCACCTCGGTGTCTGTAGACTACCAATGGGACTATCTTACTGTCCTCACAATGACTGTCTCTCTTTATTGTCTTACTGTATGTCTGTCCATAACTCTATAGCTGGGTGTTCAGTTACGGGAAGACTATGTTTGACTGGAGGCGACGGGAGGTCTTGTTCTTTGTGGTTTGAATTAGAGTTGGATCAATGGGTATCAGCTGTCCACATGCAATGTTTGACCATAATAATATCAACCCTTATATGACTATCATCAACCCAACTTCATTGACCCCTAAGGGTTCCATATAGGTTTCATTTATAATATTCTTCATCAAACGAGTCCTCGGAAACAGTCATTCCAAGCGTTGTTTCCCAAGCAACACATGTGTAACTGCTATAGCTCATTTCTATTGATATTGATTACCACCCCTTATTTGTCAGAATGTGATAGCCTGTAGATATAGGAGGGTTCAAGAAGATGTTGAACATGTAGGTTGCAGCAGAGACAGCTGACCAGCCAGCTCCTGCAGAGTGCACCAACGTGCAGGTTGGGGCAGAGACAGCTGACCACATACAAGTACTTCCCGCAGAGTGCAGCAATAGGTGGTGTCCATGCACCCTGGTTACATCAGCAGCCTGTCCTGTTGGTGCTCTTACGTCCATATTGGTCTGTGTTAAACACTTACTGGACACCAACAACCTGCACCAACACCCTGTACTCCAGACAATGTCGTGTGAGCTGATTGCCTGATGCTGTGGTAGGGGCAGTGTGAGACATCGGCACATGCGGAGTTCTCTGAGACATACTACTGTATCGTCATGTTTACGCGCTGGGTCTCCGAGGAAGCAGTAGTTCTTCTAAATAGCGACGGGGTAGAGCAGTATTTGACCAAAGTTTTTAATAATCACCGGTTTTGTATACAGGCAGAGCCCAGTTATGATTAATCAACGCCCAGGCACATTGGTGCCGACCCTGCAACCCTGTAGGATCAGCAGGATGAGTGCAGCACTGGCATGTTTCTCACTTGTGCTGCATTCATTGACGAGAAACTGGCGACGTGCATTATTGTAGCGATGAGACGGTTTGATGACCCGTCTCCTTGTTCATACCTTGTATGGGTCTGGGATGCAGCAAACAGTGCCGACCATTAGAGACGGACTGAAGTATCAGGGGGTTTGTCGTCAAGAAGACGGAGGAGGCCTGACCCGGCCCCCTGAGCCGCCCCGCATCTGTCTGCTGCATCAGAAACACATTCTGGGTTAACCCCTTCAGAACGGCATGATGCCTGATGTGATGCCAGGATGCATCGATGCAACATGAAGAGTAACTCGCCAGCACTTGTACCGGTTTGGCATGACGCATGCATGTAGCACTGGCGAGTCACTCACAAACGCTGCATGTATGCCATACGGACAAAAGAGCACAGTGAATTAATTCAATATGCAGTCCTTGAAGGGCTAAAACCACATTCTGCATTAAGTCCATCTTTATTTCACAATCAGTCCCCATCCGGCCGCGTGTTTCTTCCTCCCCGTATTATCTTGTTTTTATCCGGATGAAAGGTGATCGTGTTAAAACACGGCGCGGGGTAAAAACGTGTCAGGTAAGAAGAGCACGCGTATTAAGGACACCAGGGGGTGGGGCGTTGTATAACACGACACATATGGCTAAAATTATAGTGTAAAAAACGTGATTATTAAATAATGAAGATGCCTTGGAGGCATTGTGCCATCATGACCAACGTGTACACAACTAGACTGAGATGGCTGAGGACGTTGGGATAAGTATTTTGATGCCCATTTTTCTTGTTTTGTATGTATCCTCACAGAAACTTAAGAGTCGGGACAATAACATAAAACTTAGACCACTGAGTACCAAAGTAAATAAAAAGATTAAATGTTGATCAGTGGTTGAGTAACGCTCCCCTTATGACGGGATTACAACACTAGGGGGATAATCCCTACCTTGTGGGGCATCATTTATCTTCCCCAACGCTGATTAAAACTAAATAAACTAAACTTAAAGACAAAACAGATAAAACAATAACGTCAACATGTACCACGTTACCATGATAAGAAGGAGGGTTCCCATTGCCAAAGCAAGTTCTAGACCTTTCTTGTTGTTGAAGAACAGAGGAGACGCAGATAGATATAAACGGCATTGTTTTTCGTGTTTCTAATAAGGGTGAGACTACTAATTCCACGTCAACCAATATGGACACACACACACCTTGTTGGGGAATTAGTTCTAGTGCACGAATTTGTGTCTAAGAATGAGATCAATGACGCCCAGATTCTGTCTGTCTAAACCCTTGTTCGTTTGTAGTTATGATGCACCAATGCAAAAACCTGTAAATAACTTACACGGCATTAGTGCATCAAGTCAACCCTTCAGGACTGTATCATTCTGCCTCCCTGTAACTCCTTATGACCCCCCCCCCCCCATGACTCCTGTGACTCCGTGACTCCCCATGACTCCCTGCAACTCCTTATGACCCCCGTGACTCCCCATGACTTCCCATGACTCCCCATGACTCCCCATGACTCGCCATGACTCCCTGTGACTCCTTATGACCCCCATGACTCCCCATGAGTCCCCATGACTCGCCATGACTCCCCGTGACTCCATGTGACTCCTTATGACCACCCATGACGCCTGTGACTCCGTGACTCCCAATGACTCCCCATGACTCCCCATGGCTCCCGGTGACTCCCGGTGACCCCGGTATGCCCCCCTGTGTGTGACCACGTACCTTGTGCAGAAGTCTGACGGAGGTGCGGACCCGGCTCCTCTTCATGATGCCTGTCCTGTGCATCCTCACCCCGCCTCCACCTCCACTCACTCCACCCCTCATCATGGTGACGTCCTGGGTGGGTCCTATAACACTGAGCCACCCCTCATCATGGTGACGTCCTGGGTGGGTCCTATAACACTGAGCCACCCCTCATCATGGTGACGTCCTGGGTGGGTCCTATAACACTGAGCCACCCCTCATCATGGTGACGTCCTGGGTGGGTCCTATAACACTGAGCCACCCCTCATCATGGTGACGTCCTGGGTGGGTCCTATAACACTGAGCCACCCCTCATCATGGTGACGTCCTGGGTGGGTCCTATAACACTGAGCTGCTCACTCCACCCCTCATCATGGTGACTCTAGGTTAGAACACTGAGCGTCTTTCCAGTCTTTAGCTCTTATACTGCACTCCTCCAGTGTTGAAGCACACCTCCCCTTGTTACATGATCACTGTGTGCCTCTGCGGAGTGGTTTTTGTCTTTTAGTATTTTGTTTTTTAGAACACTTTACTCCCGCTCACAGCGCCCCTGAACATGACTCCTGTCTCCTAACACTGAGCAGTTCTTGTTTTATCACATTGAGCTGCTCACGTGGAACCTCCCCCCCCCCCCTAACTACACATGTATCACTAGGTGCATATGGAGTATCACACTGCTCCTGGTCATGGCTCCTGTCTGCTGGGTAATTACCGTGTTAGCACACTGAGCTACTCATCTCGTCCTCAGTTCTTACACTGTACGTGTGACCACTTAGATGTCCAGGTGTTCTGGTGCTGCAGTAGTTCCTGTACCAGACTAAGTATGTCCAGGTGTTCTGCTACTGCGGTAGTTCCTGTACCAGACTAAGTATGTCCAGGTGTTCTGGTGCTGCAGTAGTTCCTGTACCTGACTAAGTGTGTCCAGGTGTTCTGGTGCTGCAGTAGTTCCTGTACCTGACTAAGTATGTCCAGGTGTTCTGGTGCTGCAGTAGTTCATGTACCTGACTAAGTGTGTCCAGGTGCCCATGTACTCCTGTAGTTACCTCCTGGTCCTGCAGTAGCTGCCGTCCCGTCCCTGACCACACTAACTGCCTCGCAGACCGCCTCCAGCAGCGTGTTGCGGCGGCCGTGGTCAGCTCCCAATACGCCGAATGTCACACATGTCCCCCACACCTGTGGCACGCGGCGGCTGGGTCGGGCAGCTATTTGCGGCTGGAGCCTCCATATGGAGGTCCTGCAGGCTCCCCGCTGTGTGCGCTCATCTTACTTAAATGTCATTAATCCAAGAGCGCTGATGGAAGAAACTGTCGAATCGGTCTTATCCTGCATTGAATGATCGGCAACTTCTGATTGGTCACCCGCACGTCCCGTATAGTCCAACAGGTGTGTGTTGAGTATGAGTAACTCACATATCTAAATATAGAACATGGAGGAGCTGAAGGAGGCCCAGAATAGCCCTGAGCTGCTCCTCCACACGGCCCCACGTGCCTGGAGCAGCTCACCCTTTAAGGACAACATAGTGCTGTAATGTTCCATGTACTGCATTCAAGCATCATGAGAACCTACGGCTTTGATCCACTCACAAGGGATCAGCATGATGCATGCATGTAGCCCTGGCGCGTTCTTCGTCAGGGTTGCACGTATGCACCATGCAAAGGGTATAGCACATTAAGGCACTATGTCAGCTTTAAAGGATATACTACAGGGCGGCTCAGACATGGTGAGCTGTACATGATCCACTCAGAGCTGCTCAGCTACAGTCATCCTGCGGCCTGAGCTACTCAGCCCCTTACATGCAGCTCCACACCCACTTATGGTGCTGTACTCAGTCTGCTGCCACACACGGGCAGGGTCCTGCAGGTAGCTGTATAGGTAGAGTCAAGGCCCTGCTTCACATGGGTGCAAACTGTTGGTGGTTCAAACCACAAACGGGGACGAGTCATGTAGCTGCAACATTGTCCACACACCCTAAGAAAAGTGAGAGTCATTGTCGCTAAAACTACCCTCACCTGAGAGTCAGGCAGTGCCTGACCCTCAGGTCCTGAGAGTCAGGCAGTGCCTGACCCTCAGGTGAGGGTAGTTTTAGCGACAATGACTCTCACTTTTCTCTGTGTGCAGCATGTGTCTTAGATGTTAGAGCGCAGATGTATGGACTCTCATGGCTTCTAGATCTAAGATGGCCTGCTATCTACTATACTCTTACATAACCCATCAGTTGTATATCGGTGGTAGCACGACTGACCACTGTGCTAGTGCCAATAGTGGTACAGTTGTAGTCGGGGCAGCATTGATTTATTGGGTATGACATGGATTGGCACTATTTGACTATAGTAGAGGTTGTATAATGACGTGACGTCATCAGTCTATGTGCCCTGTGTGTTGTGGTCATCTGACTAAAGGGGGCGCTGTGTGGTGGGTGATACTCCCCTTACCGTTAGCTAAGTAGCTATTAGGCTCTACAATAATTATCTGCATTACAATCATCGTAGTCTATTCTTCCTTACATGACATAATTATACTTAGCCACATAATACAATACCAGCTGTGGATGACGTACGACAGTAGAATTACGTTGTACTTTGCAGGACTTTGAAAATATTTTAATGTCAATAAGAGCAGGGGTGGGGTGATGATACATTTTAAAACCCAACCTAGAGTTAGGCAGCCATACAACCCCGTTTATAGGCTATGCCGAAAGGGGTAGGGGTGAGTTGATAGTGTAGCTTGGGATAGATATCTTCTGCGAACTTGCATGAAAACGTACCATCCTCCATCCACCCCCTTTATAATTAATGGACATTGGGGTTATTTTGAGTACACTACACGAGAGGTGTCATCTTATTAAGTAGCCCACAAGAAGCTGTGGTAAAGCCATGAAGCCCTAGACAAAGCGGGTGATCCATTCTGATAGCGCGTCCCAGACAAGTGCTGCTGGGCCATTTGTAATGGGATTCACTTCACTTCAAACTTTTACACCAAGAAAAAGGAAGAGGATATATTCTGACAGCGGCTCCCAGGGATGTCTGCCTGTAAGGTGGTCCAGTAGTGTCAGAGTCAGCCCTGGGAGCACGGAGTGATACCTCCAGGCGTTATATAGACTTGTCCTTTTAACTCCCCGGTACTTCTTTAGTGTACCATGCCGACACTATCTAAGTGTCTCAACCCAGTGGGTATGATGCATGGATGCAGGACTAGCTACACCCTCAGAAAAGTGAGAGTCATTGTCGCTAAAACTACCCTCACCTGTGAGTCAGGCAGTGCCTGACCCTCAGGTGAGGGTAGTTTTAGCGACAATGACTCACTATTCTGTGTGTGTAGTTACAGCCAGAGCTGTATTCATGGAACATTATGGACGACAAGACAGCCTAGTACGTTAAAGCACTATGTTGCACTTGCAGGCTGATTCCCTCCCACCAGTCAGACAGTCGGTGCCGTAGTGGTTCACCAGCCGTGTGTCTGACTTCCGCTGGTGTCGTGTAAGGTGTGGGCTGTAGCAGCGCCATCTTGTGGGACTAATGGGCACCAGCTGGTATCATAAGGAGTACATGATAGACCATGAGGGGGCACCCATGTCGGTATGGCGTCTCCTGCCGTGACGTGACATCACGTTATACATCTGCCCTCCCTGCCCTCCTCTTACAGGACTGCAGTTATCATGTAGATGTGGGGCCATCCAAACCTGGGTCCTGCATCCTGAAGGACACGGTTTGTTCCCCTAGTGGCTCTAGGCCATAACAAATGCCTTTAATGTCTGAGCATGATTATGATGCATTACACAAAAGTCGCCCACCCTGGTGTTATTTTGTGTGGTGCTGGTTGATGTCGTCATTAGAAAAGGCTAAACTACGGCTAGCCTGTCTTCCACCCTCGTGCTAAAGTACTTAGATGGCCTATACAATGCGCACACGGCCCTAATGACCATATTTAAAGGCGCAGATCTTGCTGCCCCTCCAGTAACAGTCGGAGTGCAGGCATGACAGGCACTCAGCTCTTTATATACGGCGGCCCGAGGTTTAAGACAGAGGTTCAGACACTGGTTCTACCCTGTCTAACATTATCACATGAACCAGTGCCACTGCTGGTTCCAGTCCGTCCATTACAAGTCGAGGTAACCAGCTCCCTGACCAACCAGACAATGCCTTACAACTTCATGAACACGTTACATGGATCGACATGTATATGAAGACTATGGATATGTCATGGCAGCATGCTGGACCTTCTTGGCTACTGGAAGGTACCGGTAACTGGACTAACATGTCGTTTACACATTACCATCACTAAACGACGTCAACACGTGACATTAAGTGATGACGTCACAAAACCACAAGCCCGGATGTAACTTAAACATCTCCCCTTCTAACAGTCTCCAACAGAGGAGACTGATGAACCCACTCTCCAGCCGGATGTTATGATGAAAGGCTTTTTGTCAGGCCAAGAGTCTAGTAGAGCCTCGTTTTGGTTTTTGGCTGAGGATGCTTGTCTGCGCTGATCAAAGGGGCCTTAATAAGGGTGGGAGGGGAGCAGGGACGGGGAGGAGGAGGGGCAGGAGGGGCGGGGAGGGGGCTGGTAGAGGGGCCAAGGCAGGGGGCAGAGGGGGTGAGCGGGTAGAGAGGGGATAGGGAGGGGGAGGGCAGAGGGCAACGTGAAGTAGTACAGGAGGCAGAGGAGTAAAGGCAGGGGGCAAGGGGAGGGTTGGGGCAGACAGACAACCCGGGGCAGGCAGAGGGCAGTCTGGGGGAAGGGACTCCTGTGAACCTCTATGTGTGTGTGCAGACATGACAAGGCCTCTTATCGTACAGGTGGGCTTGGTCTAAACATAATACAGCTACACTGGATAGTATACAGTATATTCTGAGTATCCAGTTTCAGCCAGTCTAGCTGTGTGTAAGATGGGTTAAACGTGCCAGCAGACAGGGTTAAATGGACTGTGTTTCTACCCTAGTTTATCTCTAGCCACAGGCCTGTGGACAAAATCAATGTTCCCTCTGAACAAAATAACCACCAGGGGCCGGTGCTTCACCCAGCCTCTACCGCCATAATATACCTTGCTGTACGACAGGGGTACAGTGGGGGCAGTGCCGTCTTACTGAAACCCTCTAAGGGCGGCAGGATGCCTCAAGCTGCACGCCGACTTGTCGTCATGATGCAGCAACTCACCAATGTCCTTTGGTGCATCCTGCTAGACGTGTATGTAAGGTCGGCCTGATGACACATCTGGGGACTGACTCACCAGGCCTGACTCCATTCACCATGACGGCTACCATGTATTAAACATGTTGCTGTCACTAAATGGCTTACTGGAGCTGCTCCCCTAAATGGTTAAAGGGGTACATAGAGAGTCCCTACAGTGACTCACCAGTCACACATACAGTCAGGGGGCGGGTCAACATAGACGTCTATAGTACACGACTCGTGACTCAGTGACCTTTACCATGTGAGGGTGGTGCGGTGCTTTACCCTTCAGGAGTGTATCAGCCCTCCCCTATGGTATACGCATGGTTCTTGAACACAGGACTGCTGAGTCATTGGCGATGAATGGCATGCTGCGTTAACTCATTAGACGGCCCACAAATTGTTTAACTCAGAACACGTGGGAGCACGTACACCTCTAGCCCTGTAAAAAGTGACCCCTTTACCCTCCGAGGTCAAATGAGCAACTCAGATAAAGAATGTGGTATAGGTCTGAGATGAGGAGTGGGAGAAGAGACAGACATCATCGTTACACTCATCACCAGCTCAGCCCCTCCGTTGTCATGGTAACATCCCCAGGAGGCGGTATGCGGCATTCAATGTCGGATTGGATAAGGACTTGCATGGCTATTCCGCAATATCAAATCCTCTCACACCTCACGGTATATCTCTCATTCAATTCTATAATGCTCCAATGTCCCTCTGTGGTCATGATGCATGAATTCAGCCCTGGTAAGTCTGTACTCGCCAGGGCTGCCTTCATGTATCCTGCAGAAACTATGTATATAAGTACGCCCACACTCCTGCCGCTGTCTCCTCCTGCCTCCCCTGTAGCCCCCCGTGTAGGACCACGTGGGGTAGGGGCTACATGCCGTACAGCATCCTGTATACAGGTCCGCCATGTGCCTCCCACCCCACACACACTGATTATGTCACCCTTGTGTTTATAAATCTACTTTACAATCACGCGGGGGTAAAAGACACTTGCATGGTCGAGAAGGGAAACACATGGACGTTGTCTCTTATAGCATAGAAGGAGTTGTTGTACGGACATGTGGACATGTGCTTGCTGCCTCAGTCTCCAGAGGCGCTCACGGTGTGATGGAGGCAGGTAGTGTACGTGCGTACTGTAGCTGTAGTTGTCGCTATTACATCCTGTCCGGCCTCCCTCAGCACTCCTCCAGTGGGTGTGGACACGTGCAGCCCCTCTGAGTCTGGGTGTAGAGCGCCCCTACCCCGGGCATGGGCAGCCCTCAGATGTGGCTCCTCCAGTATGTAGACTGTCGGCTGTATCCACCCCGTCTACTACAGAGGCACGTGCCGGCTCTAGCTGTGACCCCCGCGGTAACCCGGCCTCACTGAGCTAAGTCAGCGAGGACTGCCCTCCCGGGCGGGGTATAAGTCCACCTCCAGGGTAGACGTGTCTGCTGTAGTGTACTGAGGGGTGGACCCTGTACAACACGTGTTGTGTACATGTACTCACACCGCGTCCACAAGTTGCCTTGTTTTGCCGTTACATAGAGAGGTGTACAACTTCTTACACAGACTAACATGGACGGTCCTCCTGGTGTGTGTATACCTTAGGTCTCTTGTCGGCTCCAGCAGCATTCTCCTAGCGCACACGGGAGGTTACAGGGGTACATGGTACCTCCCTGACACCCTAGTATAGACTCGGTGTCCTTGTCTGTGGTATTCCCCAATATAGAGCCACGTCCTCCCCCACGCTCCCCGGTCTACTACAGACACGTGCTCGCCGCCTCCAGGGCCGCCCCTTCCCAGTGGGTGAGGGCGCTGCATGCCTCACTCACCGCACCACTACAGGCCCTCACACTGCCTCCAGGCCCTCCCCGCCTCCCACCCTCTCCTAGCACTCCTCCTGTAGGCATCCACACCCTGACACCCAGGCCACTCCCAGTATACTACTCACTGTCTGCACCCTGACACCCATACCAGGCCACTCCAAGTATACTACTCACTGCCTGCACCCTGACACCCATACCAGGCCACTCCCAGTATACCACTCACTGTCTGCACCCTGACACCCAGGCCACTCCCAGTATACTACTCACTGTCTGCACCCTGACACCCATACCAGGCCACTCCCAGTATACCACTCACTGTCTGCACCCTGACCCCCATACCAGGCCACTCCCAGTATACTACTCACTGTCTGCACCCTGACACCCATACCAGGCCACTCCCAGTATACTACTCACTGTCTGCACCCTGACACCCATACCAGGCCACTCCCAGTATACTACTCACTGTCTGCACCCTGACACCCAGGCCACTCCAAGTATACTACTCACTGTCTGCACCCTGGCACCCAGGCCACTCCCAGTATACTACTCACTGCCTGCCCCTGGCACCCAGGCCACTCCCAGTATACTACTCACTGTCTGCACCCTGACACCCGGGCCACTCCCAGTATACTACTCCCTGTCTGCACCCTGACACCCATACCAGGCCACTCCCAGTATACTACTCACTGTCTGCCCCTGACACCCATACCAGGCCACTCCCAGTATACTACTCGATGTCTGCACCCTGACACCCAGGCCACTCCCAGTATACTACTCACTGTCTGCACCCTGACACCCAGGCCACTCCCAGTATACTACTCACTGTCTGCACCCTGACACCCAGGTCACTCCCAGTATACTACTCACTGTCTGCCCCTGACACCCAGGCCACTCCCAGTATACTACTCACCGTCTGCATCCTGACACCTGGGCCACTCCCAGTATACTACTCACCGTCTGCACCCTGACACCCAGGTCACCCCCAGTATACTACTCACTGTCTGCATCCTGACACCCAGGCCACTGCCAGTATACTACTCACTGTCTGCATCCTGACACCCAGGTCACCCCCAGTATACTACTCACTGTCTGCACCCTGACACCCATACCAGGCCACTCCCAGTATACTACTCACTGTCTGCACCCTGACACCCAGGTCACCCCCAGTATACTACTCACTGTCTGCCCCTGACACCCAGGCCACTCCCAGTATACTACTCACCGTCTGCATCCTGACACCCAGGTCACCCCCAGTATACTACTCACTGTCTGCCCCTGACACCCAGGCCACTCCCAGTATACTACTCACTGTCTGCATCCTGACACCTGGGCCACTCCCAGTATACTACTCACTGTCTGCATCCTGACACCTGGGCCACTCCCAGTATACTACTCACTGTCTGCATCCTGACACCCACTCCCAGTATACTACTCACTGTCTGCCCCTGACACCCATACCAGGCCACTCCCAGTATACTACTCACTGTCTGCATCCTGACACCCAGGCCACTCTCAGTATACTACTCACTGTCTGCATCCTGACACCCAGGCCACTCTCAGTATACTACTCACTGTCTGCATCCTGACACCCAGGCCACTCCCAGTATACTACTCACTGTCTGCATCCTGACACCTGGGCCACTCCCAGTATACTACTCACTGTCTGCATCCTGACACCCACTCCCAGTATACTACTCACTGTCTGCCCCTGACACCCATACCAGGCCACTCCCAGTATACTACTCACTGTCTGCATCCTGACACCCAGGCCACTCTCAGTATACTACTCACTGTCTGCATCCTGACACCCAGGCCACTCCCAGTATACTACTCACTGTCTGCATCCTGACACCCAGGCCACTGCCAGTATACTACTCACTGTCTGCACCCTGACACCCGGGCCACTCCCAGTATACTACTCACTGTCTGCATCCACACTCTGACATCCATACCAGGCCACTCCCAGTACACACTCAGAAACTGCCTGACTTTCACATGAGGGTGGTTTCAGCGAAAATGACGCTGACTTTTCTGAGTGTGTATACTACTCACTGTCTGCACCCTGACACCCTGGCCACTCCCAGTATACTACTTATTCCCCCTGAAGGGCTTGAGCGACAGGGAGGATATATACCTACATCATAAGCTACCCATATGACATTGATACATGAGTGGAGTCAGGCTACTACAGATGGGGTGCGGACATATAGGATTGTTCGATGAGACTGTTGCTGCTACTGAACCTAACGGGGGTACTGGGTTTATGTGCAATATATCATGAGCATCTTCTATATAGATAAAGCTACTTTGAACGATTTCGTCAACAATCAGATGAGTGGACATGGTCTTCTGTATAAAACATCCATTGTAAGTGGTTGTGTAGCAGGCTTTACATGGGAGTGACCTTGTGGCATTGTCCATGCTGCGTCATAATGCCTTAGTACGATGACTGCTACCCAGTAGTACTGCTCCTTACCTAACTCTTTAGTGCTTTAATACAGTCTGCACTTAGTCGTCATGATGCATGGATGCAGCACTGGCGAGTAACTCATCATTGCTGAATCCAAGTATCATGAGGACCCTATCGCATCATAACAACCCTACAGTTCTGCATGCACACATCATGATGACAAAAACACATATCATATGCGTTAAAGTTGCACTAATATACACCCTCAGAAAAGTGAGAGTCATTGTCGCTAAAACTACCCTCACCTGAAAGTCAGCCTGACCCTCAGGTGAGGGTAGTTTTAGCGACAATGACTCTCACTTTTCTGTGTGTGTAGTACTGTATTATGCTGCATTTAATGGGTTGAAGGAGCACTGTCATAGTCCTGCTTTATCTGTTGTATTTTAATGCTTATTGTTGTAGTACTGCTTTCAGCATCTAAGGAGGACCTTGGTATCGACGAGAGGACGGCTGACGTGAACAGACCTCAGACTTGGACGAGGAAAGGTTTTGTCCGACTTGATACTTTCCTGAAGCCATCAGGAGTATCATCTAAATCGGAGTTCTAGTCTGTGTTCTGTTTCTTTGCCTAATGTCAACTCGCTAATTAAGATAAAAGACTCAAGGAACTAATTGATCTAGTGTCAAATCAGCAATCTGGTATTTTCTATGGGTGGCTTCAAGGCAAGATGGAGAAGAAGCATCCCGAAGATAATGCTTAGAATACAGATAGTGAGAATATAGTCAGGTCCATGAAGACAAGAAAACAAACATGGAGATAGGAGATGTGGGGGATGTCGTAACTAAGGGATGTGGTAGATACAATGTTAGCTTGGAGTGGCTCCTCGTATTCAGCCTGTATAAGGGTATAACAGGAGGAGAAGGGATATAGACAATACGAAAACAAAGACAAACCCCTTCATAGAATCTGACCAAATGTGTACATCATCAAAGATTAGTGGTTATGTCGGCCGAACCTAAGACTTAAAACATAAGCATTAGTGATTAGATGTTTCTCAGTTGCCCACTGACCCTCTCTCTGCCCTAACTATATGCCCTGTCTGCAGTCCTCGCGTCCCCCCCCCCCTCCCACCACTTCACGTATGCAGTCTCTGAGTCCACTGGCCCTCTCTCTGCCCTTACCATCCTGCTCCCTGAGTCCACCCCCTCCCTCTCTGTACTTATACATAGCCCATGAGTCCACCACCCCAACCCCCTTGTTTCCCTGTCTGGAGTTGCTCAGTTCAACCCCCCCCCCCCCCACTCTCCCTCTCCTTACTTCCCTGTCCACTGTCCCTATCCCCTCCCTCACCCCCTGTCTACCTCCGTCATTGGGTTACCGGCCGGCTGCCGTCACAGACTCTACTGCTGCTTCCTCTCAATCCATTTTATTTCTGACCAGCCTGCCACCCTAAATCCATTTTGATCTTTTTCTGCCGACCCCCTGTGCCTTGTACCCTGCCCTGTGGCAAGCGTTGACATAGGTCTATACTAAAGACATTATATGACCACATTAACACTTGAAGGGAAGCATAGTGTGTTAATGTGCTATGTCCTCTGTCATTGTGATGCGAGAATGGAGCAATGGCATCGTTTTGACCCCATGGAGTTGACATAATCTTGAAAGTGGCCTGGTCGTTCGCACGGTGCTGACAAGTTATTCACATGGGCTGTTTTCATGCATGTATCCTCACGACATCAACACTTAATGACACGTTGTGACCCTTCAAGTGTTAAAGCTGGGCACAGCAGGTCGGGCTTTACCACGTGTTTAGGACACCTTAGCACTCGTGTAGTGGTTCACTATGCCTCCTCTAGGTGCCACCAGCATGTAGGGTGAAGACCATCTCAGGGGCATTTTGTTTGGTGTCACCACAGGCTATAACTGAGTACCATATTTGACTGCTAAGCCGACCATCATCCTTTAAAATCAGAAAGTGACATCTGTCCAAATAGTGCATTGTGTCACTGCCCTGTACAGGACCCCACCATGGTGTAGCCTGTACAGGACCCCCACCATGGTGTAGCCTGTACAGGACCCCCACCATGGTGTAGCCTGTACAGGACCCCACCATGGTGTAGCCTGTACAGGACCCCCACCATGGTGTAGCCTGTACAGGACCCCCACCATGGTGTAGTCTGTACAGGACCCCCACCGTGGTGTAGCCTGTACAGGACCCCACCATGGTGTAGTCTGTACAGGACCCCCACCATGGTGTAGCCTGTACAGGACCCCCACCATGGTGTAGCCTGTACAGGACCTCCACCATGGTGTAGCCTGTACAGGACCTCCACCATGGTGTAGCCTGTACAGGACCCCCACCATGGTGTAGTCTGTACAGGACCCCCACCATGGTGTAGCCTGTACAGGACCCCACCATGGTGTAGCCTGTACAGGACCCCACCATGGTGTAGTCTGTACAGGACCCCCACCGTGGTGTAGCCTTTATTATACCTAGGACAACAAAGCATACAGGATCCCTATCTCTTAACTATAGAAGCTGCCGACAGTCTTTTTAAGGCATAAAAACGCTGGTACGCCACGCTCAGGATGTGAGCGTGGCGTACAAAGTGTGAGCGTGGCGTACACGTCGTGAGCATGGCGTACACGTCGTGAGCGTGGCGTACATGTCGTGAGCGTGGCGTACAATCCCTGAGTCTGAGAGGCCTCCAGACAGCTCTGGGACAAGTAAAGGGATTCCGGTAGCTCTTAGAGACACATTTGTAGGGGCTATTTTGAAATAGTAATCCTGCGAATTTTAGAAAAATTTAAACACTAATGGATAGTTATACACACGTAGTTTGTCAAACAATAGACCATTAGGCAATTATGTGATTCGTTACCCTGAGAATGATCACTGACCCACCGTTGAATAAAATTACTTGTATGCAACTGCCGTGTCGTTTTGGGTTAGTACAGGACCCCCACCGTGGTGTAGTCTGTACAGGACCCCCACCATGGTGTAGCCTGTACAGGACCCTACCATGGTGTAGCCTGTACAGGACCCCCACCATGGTGTAGTCTGTACAGGACCCCCACCATGGTGTAGTCTGTACAGGACCCCCACCATGGTGTAGTCTGTACAGGACCCCCACCATGGTGTAGCCTGTACAGGACCCCACCATGGTGTAGTCTGTACAGGACCCCCACCATGGTGTAGCCTGTACAGGACCCCCACCATGGTGTAGTCTGTACAGGACCTCCACCATGGTGTAGCCTGTACAGGACCCCACCATGGTGTAGTCTGTACAGGACCCCCACCATGGTGTAGCCTGTACAGGACCCCCACCATGGTGTCTGTACAGGACCCCCACCATGGGGTAGCCTGTACAGGACTGACGTGTAGTGGTGTCACTGCCCTGTAGGACGACAACACTAAAACCGCCTATAGCCATCCAACGCACACTCTCTCACCACATACTGGGTCCCAGGTCACAAGGTCACCCAATGTGGACATGTCATGAGGAATCTGTGTGGAGAGTGTAACGGTCTGTGCAATGCCCCGGATGACCTCGGCCGATAGCCGGTCGATGGCTCAATAGTTCCCCTGGGTCCTCAGAGGGGGCGTCCTGTGTTCCCTCACTCCACTCTCCCAGCAGAGTAGATGTGGATATGCAGTAGTCTGTATGTAAGCCATGGTGGGGATCTACAGGAGTTAAGCAACCAAATATCTTAAAAGACATTACTCCTAAATTGTGGAAACAAATCAGAAGTTGTTTCTTCCAATAACAGATTCAGCCATAACCTGTGGAAATATATCTGGTTGGAGATAGTCACCAAAAGATGATCAATGTAACGTTACATTGATCTAATGTCGTCGACTGGTAGGCCCATACCCTACACTACCCCTGGCCCAGCAAATATGAGCCACTGTGGGTGATAGGTTGTCAGCCCCTCACCCATGCGTTGTTTGAATCAAAAATGAGTCACATAGTGTGAGTGATAACCCAGGTTCACTCACACTCAATCATGTGTCATCACCTGGCCTCACTCACACTCACTCATGTGTCATCACCTGGTCTCACTCATGTTCACACATGTGTCATCACCCAGCCTCACCCACACTCACACATGTGTCATCACCCAGCCTCACCCACACTCACACATGTGTCATGATGCAGCCTCACCAGCACTCATTGTTTATTAAATTT
The DNA here is from genome assembly GCA_947462335.1 of Harmothoe impar. Lineage (NCBI taxonomy): Eukaryota > Metazoa > Annelida > Polychaeta > Phyllodocida > Polynoidae > Harmothoe > Harmothoe impar. The sequence continues at coordinate 22,943,936 of OX381714.1, forward strand.
TTACTTTATTGATAACATCAATTAAGTTGTTTGGTCCTGTTTCCATGTCCATGCAGTTTCTTGTGTGGTTATATCTCCATTGCTGGCTCCATTTTCATCTTCTATTCTTGTGTCTGTTGTAAATATATATATATGGTTCCTTGAAATCCTCTCATTCTGAAATGAATTAATATAAATATATTAGAGATGAATAAAGACATAGTAGACAATAGTAATTCATGCTACTGCAGAATTCACAATCATATGTAAGTAGAATTCACACTAGGAGTACTGTAGGACAACCCACCTTATACATCTGTTCTCCTTGCCTGCCTCTGTCTGTCTGTTGTGAATGCTAGATGCTATGCACTGAGAACAAAGGAAATGGCGGGAAATTTGAAATGGACCAATCAGAATGCAGGAACTTACATAGTGTGTCATGTTGGGTGATGATGAGTCATGCTGAGTGAGAGCTGCCAAGGAGTGACCCACAGTCACTCATGTGTCATAACCTGCCATGCTTGATCAGATGTAGCATGTGTCCCTATTATCACTCACTGCAACATCTGTTTTACCTTCATATTAAGTATTCTTAGCAGTTCCTCATGATAGTGTGTAACCATTATGGTCACTGCACATCATATTTTCAGATTCATGACAGACTAAGGTCAATCAATGTCTAAATACTGCGTAAAATATAGATGTTTCCAAATCAATGCTATATCCCATAGACAAATGAAATTGTCTATCATGTCTTAATAATGAATCTAAAATCATATTGTTGACTTTCATTTTGTTCTCTTTTTCAATCATGTTTACAATTGTATAAATAAGCTGGTTCATGTATGGGGTAAAACCAATCAAATCAACATTTAATGTCTATGCCCTATCTGCAAAGTACAAACAGCATGCATCCATACAACTTCCATGGTCTCTTCATCCTGGTGAGGGATCTCTATCATGAGTGAGAGTTGACATGGGGTGGCACATAGTCACACAGTGAGTGAGAACCATGTTGGTAACATGGGTGATGACTTGTCATGCCGAGTGAGAGCTGACAGTGAGTGGCACATAGTCAAGCAGTGAGTGATGACCATGCTGGCAACATGGGTGAGGACTAGCCATGCTGAGTGAGAGCTGACAAGGGGTGACCCATACTCACTCAGTGAGTGAGAATCATGTGTGAGACATTGGTGATGATGGGCCATGTTGAGTGAGAGTTGACAGAAGATGACTCAAGATGACACAGTGCGTTATCACTCAAAATCCACTCACCATGGATCACCAAACATCAAGCATGATGACGCGAATTTGCTGGGGGGGTGTCTGCTTCTACACTGCAGGGTGGCGTCAGGTGGCGTCTGGTCATGCTATTGTGATGACACATTCATCATCTGGAATTTGTCCCCGGGGGCCTTTCGGGAGCTTCTGGTGTATATATGTTCCTTATCTGGTAAGCTGGGACTTTAGTGGAATTTAGGATTCATGTCTGCTCTCAGTTGGCATCTGAATGCCATCAGGCGCACATTTGTTATCATCGGGCATGCATTTAAAACCATTGCAAATCAATGTTACATGTCTCAGGGGGAGGGTGGGCTCTCAAAGTTGACGTTAAATGTCATACTTACAATCAGTGTTGGTGGAATGTAGCCTTTATGATTTACTTTTTACCATGTGCATATAGAGGGCCTATAGTATTGTACATCTGTGGGGCTCCCCCCTGGGTGATCCCTGGTGGGAATAGGCTAGGAAGCAAACAGACACAGGTCACGTGGTCTGGTGAAGGGCTGGGGCTGGATACGTTTTAGATGGTTGGTATGGATAGAGCTATCTAGACGTTATTGCAATCTAAGATTATAAAAAGCAAATGGAAGAAGGATGTCAACGAGCCTCTCTGTCTCTGCCTTGGTCTCTACAAGTCTGTCTCTCTGCACCTCAAACTCTCAATCCCAAATATGTGTCTGTCTGTGTCTGTCTGTCTCTCTCACTGTCCCTCCCTGTCTCTCTGTCTCTCCCTGCACTCCCGCTCTCACTCTCAATGGCTCTATCTAAATCTCTCCTTCTCTCGGTATGTATTTTCATCTCGCCGCCTCAACCATACTCGCCCCTTTTCCTTTACCTCCCTTGCTGCATCTTCTATCTCGTAGATCTTCCCCTGTTCTGTTTCTTTGTTCACTTATAGCGACAATGTGGTTTTTGTACTTCTCGCTGATACCTCCAGATGGCCTCACAGTCGTAGCACCATGACTAGAGCTGTATGCATGACAGGTTGAGGCAGTGAAGACGCCCATAGCATGCATGCATCCTATTGTGATGTTTTAATCATACCTCTGACAAGCTAACAATCAGCGTCCATTAAAGTTCAACAATCAATCTATTATTAAGGCCAGGAGACCTAATATATCAGCAGCGATGTAGGGTATGCTTACGTCATTGCCGTCACGCTGCCGTAAAAAGGAGGGAGGCGGACTAACACATAAATGATAGACCCTAATACAAACATCATTCCTACCTCCATTGATCCCCTATATGATTATAGACTATAGGCAGATTCCCCATATATGTGTGCAGCTAAGGGACAATGGTCCTCCACGGTCAAGAAGTCAATTTCAAGGATTGGCTCCTTGAATATGGGTAGGCACTGTCCAATCCAAAATGCCCATAAGCTATATCCTTCATTTTAATCCTTCTTTTCCAATACGCATACTTATGTTAATCATCAATCAACTAAGGTTCCGTTTTTAACATAGAAATCATTGCAAGGCTTTCTATCAATTGGCTAGTTGAATGTTTCCTTTTAGAAATGGCAGCCAACACATATTCCGATCTGGAAGTGTTTTATTTTTGTTTTTTTTACAAAAGATGGGATTTTCTAAAGTGGCCTATCGCATTCTGTATCAAAAGACAATCTAGATCAATTTAGCCTGGTGGAAATCCCCCTGGTGCATCGCGGAGGTACGATTTACCATGATCTACATTAACCAGGGTTTTTTCTTGGTAGAAATAAAACAGTTATTTACATTTAACCCACGGTGGGGAGCTAAGACAAAGCATTTCACACCTTGGTTATTTTCACATAACCGAAGGTTAAGTTAGATAACCCCCTCGGACCTGAGTTATGTAATAATAACAATGGTAGAGTGACTGGCGGCCTATGAGGCCACCAGTCAGTCTGTCGTGGTTATTTTTACATATTCTCAGGTCCTTGTGGGTTATCTACTACGTAATATTGCTTTATCATGTGAGATACATTACCATGATAAAGCAAAAACTCCATTCTTCTGTGTAATGTCTCACATCTGGTCCCAGGTGTACTTATATACATGCATTCAGATATTGTATATGCAACATGAAACTCCCTCTCCACACCCACGCAGTTGTTAAATGGTGACCACATCTTAATAAAGGGATGATGTGTAACCAATGAAATCTGAATTGTTTTGAAATTGGTATAGAGATACCACAAGGCGGCGGGGGGGGGGGGGGTTGGGTGAAGGGGGTGGGGGTGGTGTCACTGGAGGAAGGAGGATGGTTCCTCCCCAGTAACTGTGACTAATCTCATTTTGTAGCTACCAATCTTAATGTAGAACGAACACATGGTAAGAAGTGGGGTGCCTGGCTTGTTTCAGATCTGAATAATGAACCTTCTGCCGTGTGTATTATACTGACACTGTGTAGGGGTAGTGTGTCTTGACACCGTGTGAGGGGGTGGAACTACACCTACCATTATAACTGCACCAACTAGCCGTTTGGCATCTATCGGAAGCATCCACAAAAGAGGTCAATAATTTTGGGACTTTTTTCAAGACCCTTATAAATCGACCCATACAAATTGGCCTCTACAAATTGGCACATAAATGGACACATGTACGGTCCTAGTCACATGTCATCACCCCGGGGTCATCACTCAACGCAAAGACTCCCAACCTCCTGGCCGTTGATATCATTTGTGAACGTTCCCTTGTTCCTTTTAGGGCGCATAATGATATGCTCTGAGGCCAATGTGCAATGCTCTTTTGCTAATATCATAATGCATGATGAAGTTATAAGGGCTGCATTCATTGGCATGGTGCATGAATGTAGCCCTGGCTAGCAGATTGACATATACCTGCTCGAGTTGGCCCCAGTTCACTTGCAGATCTATATGAGTGACGTGGAGATTGCACTACAACTGTTATATTCAGTGCGTCACAGACTGTAATCTAAGCACAGCGGGTGTTGCCGCCTGTTCCTGCAGGACTACCATGGGTTTGGGACGCTGCCATGATGCATCACGGGAAGCGAATTACCACATTAACCAGTTTAAACATCCGTGTGCACCAAACTGTGCCAAACAGGACCAAATGTGGCCCCTAGTCTCACCGGTCCCAGGGTGGGCACATGACAGGGGACTGGGTTAGGTACTGTTGTCACGAATATATAACATGATTATATGGCCTCAATATCTGGGGTTTCTGTGGCGTAGTAATGGGGGTGTCTGTAGAACTGGCTTAATGTTAGGGCGATGTTTAGATGCTACGTGTATAACCCTTTAAGGGCCACATACTGTTATGCCCTTTGTCATCATGGTGCATGAATGTAGCCCTGGCGAGTCTACTCGCCAGACCTGCAACATGCAACATGCTGACCCTATCGGGCTGATACACACTTGAAGGGTTGGTAGGATGAATAGATGCAGCTTTGGCAAGTACTCACTCAGGCGATATCCATGCACCATGATGACAAAGAAAATAGCGCACGCAATTAAGCGCTATATGACTTATGCTACAGTTAATGGTTGAATTTAATGTAAGGAGAATATGTAATGGCCGCTTATGATATAGTGAACATCTTTATAGACATTCAGTAAGGCACATCTGACGCGTCATTACCCGAGCCGCAGCATGCCATGCAGGACATAATTAGAGGTTGGAACTCCACTCACTGCCTGGGTTAAGGTTGTTATTGTGCCATAAAAGTCCACAATAAGAGACAAACGTTTAACCCTTTAAGGACGACATGTTGCCTCAAAGCAACATGTGTCATCAATTCGTGATGCACCAATGCAGTAGCCGGGATTCCGTGGCAGCAAGAGACTCACCGATACTGCATTTTGGCATCATGCGGATCATTAAGGAGTGGGTCATGAAAAGCAATACAGGCGAATGAGTAAACGCCCGCGGGCTGCATGAATGTATCATGACGACGACGACCATCTATAGTAGATGGTTAATGATATACTGTATTGGTCATTGGGATGCCCGCGCGCACACGACTAGCTTCATACATTATCATATAATTATTACCATTTATCAATGAAATCAATGAAATTTAAAAATCATAAACATCAAAAACCTCGTTTACTCACTCCAATTATGGCAGATTAAGCATGTTGCGACTATACGACACTTTTAATATACATGGTAACAGTCGCTACATCAAAGTAGCAGTAAGGTAATCTGTCTGGGGTAGAGTAAGGAGTGTGGCGGCAGAATAATACAGCCACAGAGAGAAGAAACAGCGTCAAAAGGGGAGCCCAGGTCGCCTAAGGGAGCCTAGGTGACTCTCTGGCTGACCTAAGGGAGTCAAGTGGGGGAGTCATATGACCCAGAGAGCTATATGACCCCCCCAGTTGACTCCCTTAGGTCAGCTAGAGAGTGATCACCTAGGCGGGGGGGGGGGGGTAGAGGGCCTGGACTCCCCTAGAGAGTGGAGTCATTCTGGAGGCAACCTGGACTCTGTTTCTTTTCTCTGTGAGTACATCATGTGCACATTTCAGTGGCCATGGAGGAAGTAATGTAACTATTTCATCCTACAGTATACCCTACTGTATTCTCATGTCGCCTTCAGTTTCTTCCCATTTCTTTACCAAAATATACACATTTTAACTGTCTGGCTTTTTGTTCTTTAACTACACATCATATACTACTTTACATTGCTTATCCTTTTCCATCCACACCCTATATTCATCCATGTCAGCTACCCCCCCCCCCCCCCACACACACACACACATCCTCTCTCTCTCTAATACTATGTACAATGTGCGTCCCCATTCTACTCAATGACAGACACATTGTATATAGACAGAAGGAAGTTTACTTGAAGGCCCGTTGGCCAATCCTTACTGCCCCTGCATCAAGAGTCGGGGTCGAGGTAGGACTGGTAGATCCTTATACCGGAGGTGGTATCCACACCTTGTCTCAACAGAACAACTTTTTTCATAATCGTGTCTCCTATCCATATCCCGTTTAGCTCAATACAATCTTATGTCATTATAGAGGCCACGATTTAGTACGGCAGTGTGTGTTCATAGTGTGTGTGTGTGAGGGGAAAGTTTTTCTCCTGACATTTCACCTTCCAGTTTTATGATGCTTACTAGACTCTCTCCCCTTTCACAATCCTAGGTCCTTCTCTGTACCCAGGCCCCTGTGACGGGCGAACATCAGAGTCATGTTCACCCTTTAAGCTAAAGGCTGCATGTCGTCATGATGCACGAATGCCTGTGGGATTGAGACACTTCTGACAGGTCGGAGTAATACACCGATGCAGTTCCATCGAGTTACTCGCCGGTGCTGTAAGCATTGGTGCATCATGACGACACATGTTGCATCAGCGTCCTTAAGGTGTTACGTAATGTTTAAGTGTTAAATAGCATTGACTGAACTTTTTCAGCACGTACAACTGAGTGCACAACAGCAGTAGTTTAGACTGGTGCATGCCCTGCAGTAGGAAATACCTAGTCAGCCCCTGGACAGGATCCAGGGTCACAGGGTTCTGGACCAGTGGGTCACATCTCCAATGTGTGTACATCACAATACTGCCACCCCCCACTACCTCCTATATACATACACGGCACACACGGGGATCCACCAGGGGAGGTCTACACACATTTCTATGGAGAGTTGGCAGGCCCTCACCCTGGGGCCCTCGGCTAGTAAAGACAGTGTATAGATATGTTTGTGATTAAACTGGGGTTTTCCCCCATCATTAGCTATTATTGCACAGACATTAGAGAGGTTAAGACTGTGATACGTGCACTGTTACTGTTGTTAATTCTACATCGAGCCTGTCTATAAAGCTGAAGTACTGAGTACAGGTGGGTGGAAGCTATTAATTGTGGAAATACAATAGGATGTACTTCACTCAGTAGTACTTAACCCATCCACCAGGTACATATACACACCATGAAAGTATCATGTCTTCATCTAAATAGGGGAATACATAAATTCCCGTACAAACACGCTAGCCCCAGCGGGCTTACATTTTGTATACCTTACCTCCTCTAATTAAACTATTAACCATGCCTCTTTACAACCTTCACTGGCAGCATATATGTTTCAGGCTGGCAGTCACAGTGATACGGGTGACCCTGAGGAGCTCCGGATAATACCTGGTTCTCTTTACCTGCCGTTATCTCACTAAGGGATCCGTTTATCGGCCTCGCCAACTTCTGTGGCATATCACGACTACATTTGATAAGTGCTTCACTTGTCAATGTTCCTGTTCATTGATATACCTGTGTAGCCATGACATTTGCATCGGTAATCTTTTTCTCTTTTTAAATGTATTTTGTTCGCTTTTTAGGTCAGATGAGAAGGATGTATATAGATCTGTGCTCGGCTTTAGAAAGGCTGGACTGTGTGCTTGTGGGAACGTGGGAAGCTTGGGAAGAAGTTTAATTGGTACCGGTAGTACATTGTATAATATTTGTAAGATCGGCAAGGTCTTTCACTGCAGCGGTCACGTCCCGGGGATTCCTATCTCATGGATCTGCGCTCCACAAATCACACTGTACATGCTTGAACCCACCAAGGCCGTGTTGTGATTTAATGCATTCATACACCATGCCGACCCTAGCAGGTTGATACACTCCTATAGTATCGACAAAGGGCATTAAAACACTGTTTTAATGCCCTGAAGCACTATGCTGCCCTTAACGGTTTAACTAGTAACTACCTCTACTACTTTCGTCTTTACAGCATATAATTATCTTGACAATAGTGTCATATATTATCCTAGTCTTACAACTTCAAATTTCGAGCCTTACACTTATGTGCTGGTACAAACGGGCAGTCTTTTGCTAAAGTCTTTTAGCAGAAATAGATAAGAAAATAATATGTTCAAGTTCGATATCAATGTAAGTGTCCACACCTAAGAAGCATAGAAAAATGCGTGCACTGATCGTAGCTGTAGAGTCTGAATACATCTCCAAACGTTCTGGACAAACTTATCATTCTGTTGATCCGTCTTATTTACTTAAACGGAGAGAACAGTGAAGCTGGGATAGACTTGCGTTGTTCACCTGGAAGGTCTTGTAATTCGTCAACTCTGACTTTCTCTGACCCATTATCGAATTTCCTGACTTTCCATGACATTCCCTGACTATTTCATATTTCCTAACCTGCCCTGACCAATGGGAGCCACTGCCTTTGTCGCTGTTATGCATGCATGACGAGTAACTTTACGCCGTTGGTATCTGCTAAGGTCTTTTCAGAAAGCCTGCCCTGTAGCTAAACAGTTATTGAGCCAATGGTAATTAGTTTTCCATACTTCATCGGCAGGGTATGAGACAGTCAGACAGTGGTATTTGCCACTGTGCACAGTGGAGAGAGGTGTGTGGCCTACCTATGGCATTGGGGGTTGAACCCAGAACCTGCATCCTACAGATGAGCTAAACCCCAATCCAAACGGAGTATACAAAATATTTCCCTTAATAATAAACGCAGGTCAATAAATTCATTTGCCCATTAAACTCTGTTGTACATCATGCCGACCGTGCGGGGTTGATACACTCCCAGAGGCCATGATGGTTATTGGGATATAATATATTATGTCTATACCATAAGTCAGTGCTGATAGTTTCGATTTACAAGTAGACCTAGTGGTTCTAAAGCCATATAAGACATCAGGACGAAAACACTTGGAGGTGTTAGTTATGTGTGTATAGGGAGCACACATCTCTATGTCTCCACAGCAGTCATGTACAGCAGGTGTTGAGGACGACATGAGTCAGACACCCAGGATGTTGGTCCTAATCTAACATGACAGTCATCCAGGAGTGGGTCTAAATCACGTCAATCCCCCGTCTGTACAGCACGACCTAACACAGACACATGGGGTAGGAATGGTAAGTAGGGGTGTGGCTATCCTGGTGTCACTAATGTATGTGTTTAATTAGGTCTCAGAAACCGGGGTTAATCCCCTGCCAGCCTTATAGAAACTGTAGATGACACTTCTCCAACCCCCCTCTGTGCCTGGTGTAGGTATGACAGCTACTACTAGTGAGGACACTCACTACAGAGGACGTTGGGTGATCATGCCCAATTGATCACCTTAGGTCATCAGAGTAATAATGTAAAGTGATCATTTTGAGGACATAACTCTGCCACTAGGGGGACCTACTATAAAACAATGTAACACATAGTCCCTGCTGCAGGTGATCTATTGACTAAAACCTATAGTACTATTGAATATAGATGTTGACAAAAAATGGAGGATATGTAGAAACTCAAGTGATTTAAAAGAAAATTAGGGCATGATTTTCTTAATCATGGATATTTATACACAAAGACACCTTTCCTGTGTCTGAGACCAAAGTTAGAAGTGTTAGGATTGACATCCACCTGTTATTAATATCTGCCTTATTATGAGGACTAAAAGTTACCCTTGAAAAAGGCCGGATCATTGAGGTTGATAAGCTTGAGGGGGGCTAATTCTAATAATATCTGTTAATATTATTTCATAACAAGAAAACATGATAAAGGTCATGGCAATCATCGAATTGAGTACCCTGGGTCTTCATATTGATTACCTAGCATGCTCTATGATTCAATCAAAAAGGTGATCATATTGATGACCTAGGTCCTCACTTGTGATCACTTTAAAGATCACCAGCGTACTACCCCTCGACACAATCAAAATGATTACCCTATCTCACTAGTGAGGACTTATTTCAACATACGGTTTTCAGTGTATGTGGGTACTTAGGTTGGATGGGTAGTTAAGCCATACTGTATATAAAATTGGGTAAGCGGACCTATAATATTTTGCATTTTGGTTATCACCTAAAGGACTCTTGGAATGGGTGGGATTTGAACCAGCAATCTTTGGATCTAAAGTCCAGTGCCCTATGACCAGGGCTAGCTTGGCAGGGTGATGCTTGCACCTTGTAGTAGGTTAGTGTTATTCAGATAGATTTTGGCCAAATGACCAGGATTTTCTTTTACAGTTAAAAATAAAATTCTACTATGAATCTTAATATGTTTTCCTATGACTACATGTTTTTCATTGTTTAGACATGTTACAGATGATCTCATCTATACATCAGAGAAGATTGGTTAAGATTTTTCTCACAAAGTAAGAAATAGGCTCCCCTAGATGGCCATGATAAAAGGTATTCTACTTTCAAATGTCAATATATCAAAATCTAGCCTATAAACCATCTTTTTTTTGCTTCTATTACATCATCATATATAAAACTAACATGGTGCTTAGCGATTTTGAGATATCATTGGTAGATCAAAATATATCGAACACTGGGATATCGCTTTAAGTCGCACCTCGTGTATAAAGATCAGTACTGACCTTCATAACAGTAGTCTATAAAGGATAGTTATCAGTCATCGCATATTGCACACATTGTTACAGGGTAGAGTTCTGATCACACAATTCGTGTATGTATACCATTTGTATCTGAAAGCATCTCAATACCGATAATGCACTCATTGACGAATGTGAAGCTGGGGGAAAAACAATATCAGGAAGAGAGAACACACGGGGAGATGGAGAAGGCTAAAGTCCGGTGATAAAGTAAACATGGCATAGTGGATTAACTGCCTGCATAGTGCTCGGGGAGCGGAGAGTGTGGCACATTCCCCATGATGCGTGAGGATAAATCCTACTCTGACTATAGTCTATTCTCAAGAGCATTAAGGCATCATGCCGGGCACCATGCTTACCCTTGGGAATGTATCAACCCGGTAGGGACGGCAATAATGCAGTACTGGCGGGGGCTGCATTCATGCATCATGCAGATAAAAGGACTTTAAATTGGTTTTGATTGGTGTTTTTTTTCGGCGAATCAGTCTTCCTGGTGATGTGTGATGTATGACGTTCCCGGTGTAGAAGATGTGGTGCTTCCATATCACTACAGACTATACAGTAATGGAGTGACTTCTTGTGGGTGAATCATTCTTCCTGATGATCTCCCATGGATTACATACACCATGTCTACTTATAACGTATTCATCATCCGCATGGGATGGGTGAATAATTAGAAACCAGCGACAAAAACATGATAATATTATTAACCCGTCAAGGGTCACATGGTACTTTTTAAAACGCTACACATGTAATCCCTTTGTCGCTATTGCATTCATGCATCCTGCTGAACCTTATAGGGGGCATGACGTGTGCATACAGCTCTCACTCACAAGGACTTCATTCATACATCGTGACGATAGAGGGCATGCTAAATTAACGCACTATAGACCCTTAAAGGGTTAAAAGACACGAGCCAATTATTACATATCTAGGGTGACTCACCTCAATCCCCATAGAGTGTACCGTTACTTAATGCTGCACCCTGGAGGGGGCGGACCGGGGTGAACACGATGCAGCACTCCTGTCCTTAACTCCACCACTCCTGTGGGGCAGTACTGGGGGCCGTCACACCTGATCCACTCCTAACTCTGCCACTCCTGCTGCAATCTTTAATTCTCCTTAATACCGTGTTTAGCCGACATATGTGTGTGGACGTATAGTGACATGTGGTTACATCCCGCGGGTTAGATTCTATCACTCAACGTCATCTCCAGAAGGTCAAGGTCAGGGGCGTCCAATATTCGGTATTCAGTCCTGATTTTCAAGGTCATCTAATCAATTCTATGTTCAGAGCAGCTGAATCGTGGTACTTTTTTACCTGGTGCTCTATAGGCGTCCACTACTGGGTTCCTCACAAGACTGTATAAGGTATATTTATACCTGGAGTTTCTAGAGTAGACCACAACAACAGCAAGGCCACAGTGGGCCCAGTCCTAGAAACTCTGTGACGTTATATCCTAAAGTAAGTGTTGTATTGCCACAGGCAAGGGTCCTTCTGCCACACCATGACTAGCACCACGCTATATGTGTTTAATACACGAGCACTGATCCTCTGTCCACATCAACACACGCAACACAAACACATCTAGGACAGGGTTCTGGGTCTATGTTGTAGAGTACATGTAGTACATGGGAAGGGCTGTGGTCTGGGGGTCTCGATGTGTTATAGGGCCGCCAGCTGTGGGATAGGCATTATTATATCCTGTTTTGCTTCCTGGTGTTTTATGGTGTCACCGTGGGATCCATGCCCCTGCTAGAACCTGGTGCAGCTAAGTGTCCAAGGAGGCTTGGTTAACTCCTGAGGTCCACATGTACCATGTAGTAGTAGATGTACTGCAGTCCACTCTCCCTGAGATGTAGTGTGCGGGCTTCCTGATGTAAACAGAGGTGTGGGGTTATATATGTACACCACCTGTAGCAGATGAGACCCTAGGTATCTAGATAGCTGCAGCGGGACTAGTCAAATACTGTAGCACTACTGCCCTATCTACCTGAGGCCGACCTGAGATGTGAGATCTGGGATCTACCTGAGATGCAGCCGCCACAGGTGTGACACCTGTCCTGTGACACCTGTCCTGTGACACCTGTCCTGTGACACCTGTCCTGTGACACCTGTCCTGTGACACCTGTCCTGTGACACCCGTACACACACCTGGACACACCCCTGTCTTAGTGTTAACACACCTTGATACACCTGGACACACCTGGACACACCTGGACACACCTGGGACACGGCGTCAGAATGGGAGATCCAAGTGGTGTGTGGTGTGTGTGGGGACGGGGGCGGGGCGTCGTGACCAGCCCGGGTCACGCTCTGGATACTACAAAGTGCAAGGGGCAGGTGCCTAAATGGGATCAGAGCCTCATCCCGCCCTGGGTACACATGGGTAGTAATACCATTTAGGTACTAGGCGGGGATTTGGAAAGTACTACCTGGCTGGTATTTACCTTTGAGTACTGAGGTACTATAAATGTCGCTCGGTGTACAGTTAGGTTTATTGCTTTTTCAGAGAAGTGAGATAGCACTTTGCCTGGATAGGTCAGGGGTTTGGGAGGAAGGGAGGGGACACGGGTGGAGGAGGGAAAGATGGGGAGCAGGGGACAGGGATGGAAGAAGGGAGAGGAGAATGGGGCGCGGGTTGGCCGGGACAGGCAAGGGCTAGGAGGGAGATAGAGGTGAAAGACAGGGCAGGGCCATGAGGAGTGGGGAAAGGGGGTGGGGTAAAGAAAGAGGGAGGGGCCTGAACTGCTGAAAGAGGAGGGAACTTGGAAAAAGCTTCTTATCCTGGTCCTGTTCGGACCAGTGCGCCCAGCCCACAACCTTTTACCCATACACGCCCGCTTTAAAGGTTTGTTGACACCCCCTGTCTGGTGGCACCAGTCCCCTTCGGCTATTTGAATTGAATAGTTTATTGTACGCATCGTCCCGTGCTGGGACGTTTTTCGGCGCACTCGTCGATGCCTCACAGTAGTAGAATGAGATCATATGACGATGCTTAACAGACATTTACGTAATAATATGTGATGATGCGATATCTAAGTGAGTAAGACAGAGTAGTTGATATATGAAAGAAGAGAGTGGTTGTATGGTAGTGAGTATATATGCGATGTAATTCTAACCATATGGCTATGGAGTGGCCTGCATTTACACTATAGATTGGGTAATAGCAGAGGGAGGGTTCTTATTTGGGCATTGAAGGCGTCTTTGGCAGGAATCTTTTGCACATCTTTATCTAGGGTGTCCCAAAGGGATACTCCTCTATAGTAGGGTGATTTCTGATGGAAAGTTGTTTTGGCTCTCTTTTTTCTAAATCGAATTTTCAAGTCACCACGAGTGCGTATTCGTACCTGGGGAAGTGCTTCGCCACCATGTCCCAGTTTCCACATAATTAATAGCAGCTGGATCTTACACCTGCGAGCAAGAAATTCTACATCTGCTAGGGAGTGTAACTCAACAACACTGGTGCCCCTCACCCTAGTATTCAGGCAGATACGCAAGGCATGATTTTGCATCCTTTGTAATTTGATTAATTCTCCCTGATGGGCACTCCCAATGAAAAAAGAGCAGTATTCCAAAGTAGGGGCAATCATGACTTTGTAAATTTGGAGGCTTATTTTCTTAGTCATATTTTTGCGTAACTTGCTCAGCTTATAAATCTTATTAGCCAGGTTCTTTTTTACCTTGTTAATATGTGGGGTTAGACTTAAACGCTGATCCAATTCCACACCTAGGTAGGTATAGGTCTCACAGGTGGGAAGGACATTGCCATTCAGGGTGATATGAGGGGCTCCAATGTTATTCAGTCTAGTGTCCGAACCAAAGTACATGCACATGCTTTTTTGAGCATTGATGGTCATGCCGTTCAAATGACACCATTCACCCACCCTGTCAACATCCTCCTGTAACAGACGAGTCGCCTCCGCATGATCAGTCGCACCGGTGTATATAACCACATCGTCGGCATACATGGTATATTCACAATTTAGAATGCAGTCAGATAGGTCGTTTATGAAGAGTACAAATAAGAGGGGACCTAAAATGGAACCCTGAGGAACACCCAAATTCACCTTGGCTTTTGAAAGCAAACCTACAGGGTATAAGATTTAACAACTCCAGAGATGGCCAAGACAACCTCAAAGTAACGAACAATTGGGGAATGACTTGATATGTACATACCATATTAACTAGAGTATGAAATACTTCTTTTCTCCGTTTCCTTTTTATTTAGGGAGGGGCTATCACCAGGCTCTGGACTATGAGTCGACCTTCTAAGATGACCTAAAAGGGAAGTTATCCTCTTTCCTCGTGAAAATATATATATAAATATTAAAATGCATAAAGCAGTTATTTGCATTAAAGAAAACAGAAAACAATAGCTAATATTGATATACCCACTGCAGGCACTTACTATATACAAGACTATAATTTTACCTTCATTTGATTATATTGATTATATTTGGGACAGGGGTAATGTGGGTGAAAATACAGAATTACAAAATCTACAAAATAAAGCATTCCGTATACTGTATATATTAAAGGTACAAACCCAGCTCTATGGTATTAGTGAAGGTAGGATGCATTTACTTTGAAAATCCAACCTGAGTTAATTGACGCGAGGAATTTGCCCACAAGAAATAATAAAGGTATATAGGTTCAGGGTGTCCAGACCATTAAAGCCTATTGCTATTATAAGTGCTTTTTATCGTGCACTTAGGCGTTGGAATGAGCTTAAACCTATGTATACCGTGATTAAGACGCTACCTGACTTTTAGGTAGCCATTAAGGGAGATTACAAACACTGTTTTATTTAGATAACATATTTTGTTACAGGCTTACTGTAAATACTCCCCCCAAATTACATTTTATCTCATCTCATCCAGATCATCGCATTAATGATTTCCATATTTCTCCATTCAGTGTCTAATCAATATAATGTATCTAACAGCAACATGTTCAACGCCATACCGAGTATTTGATCATTTATTGAAAATTGTAAGCTACATGAAAGGAGGCCTAACGGAAGCAATGCATTGCGCATATATGCTAGGATGATACATCTACTTTTGTATTTTTTACCCAATCAAACACATTAAGACAAGAGTAAAGTTCCTGAACTTTCTCACTTGTAGATTCTCTGTTCGATTTCTACACTTTGATCCCACTTAAACTTTTCCCTTATCCGACTTTTCCCTCCAGTGCTGCAGTCCCGTCCTTAATGACAGGTGTGCAAACGCGCTGCAGTCATGATGAGTGTCGCCACCTTGTGACTATTCTAAACACTATCATACCTCAATGGAAGACCATCCCAGGTTACCATACAAACACATTTTTGAGTTTTGAAAGGGTTTTATTGAACTTCTCACAATATACAAAAAGTGGTATGACGAAGTAACAGTGTATCAACAGTATCATAAATCAATATCAGTTCAATCATTTTCACCTTTGTTAATGCAATGTAGAATGCAATGTATGACGTGACAAAATAATAATGGATGATGAAAAGAATTTATAAACGCAAGACTAGACAAGACAGGACATCGGCTTTTGGACACACAAACAGAAAGATTACAAGCAGACCTTTCAGTCATTTGGTGCCTACTAGACAACCCCCCCCCCCTCCAACCATGGGTAAGAATATCACGCCCCACTCAATATCCCGTATGACCTACCCCCCTCCCCGACTCCTCATGAGGGTCGGACATTTCTACGCCATCTCCCAAATCCACCAGTCCGACCCTTGTTTATTTCACTGAAAAAGAGCTGCACACCCCCCCCCCCCAACCACATCCCTGTTAACCGCTCCTGATGTACAGCCCAGCCAGTGCTATCCACATTAATGATGCCCTCATAGTGACTCATACCATATTGGGGCTGAGGGCATGACCTGTGACCTGTGACCTGACCTGCTGTGAGGTCAGCCTGCGTCTGTCTGCTGCTGGTTCCTGTCAGCATGTAGACATCCCTATGTACACAGCAGGGTACAGGCGGCGACAAGCAGTCACGGCTTGTAAATATATACTATATATGAGTCACGACATGACATCTTGTACTTTGACACCATCAACCCCCAATCAGACCTCTCATACTATGTCCACTGTCACAGCCACGTTTAGAAAGCTACATGTCACGTTTAGAAAGCTATATGTCACGTTTAGAAAGCTATATGTCACACAACCCGGAACACAACGGCGGCAACGCAAGCCCCCCCCCCCCCCCCCTCCCCTGTCGCTGTAACTGCATGAATGGGTAACAGTAAATGGGTATATTAAAGCCAGCCCAGTCACCTGCAGTCAGCTGTCCTATGATGGCATTTATAGCACCGAGCATCATACCTGCTGAGGACATGAGATAACATGATGGGTGTAGTACACAAACTGATATGACAACCAAGTACCTGTGTGCCTGTATCGGGTTAGGTGTGTCATACTGCGGTAAGTGCCCCATACAGCACTAAGTGCCGCTTATCTCCGGGTGTCTCGTCTATGTGGGTAATCATAACCAAACACCACGTTATAACGCTAATCTGTCCCACTCCATGGTGAGGGGCGCACACTGTACTCCATGGTGGGCCTGCTGACGTGAATTAACATGAAGCGGACCCGCCACTCAGGGGAACAGGAGTAACGTCATACAAAGGGTTGTTTCAGGTCACCCGACCGTGCCTATCAAAATAAGGCTACTTTTTTTTAATTGCAATTTTGAAGAAATTTTCATATCTTTGCACATGTTTGGTCAACTATAGGGTTTATACAGAGGCTAGCAATTTTTATGTAAAATAAGAGAAGACATTAGAAAGGCTGCATGGTACGTGGATTTATGCAATTGCCATTTATGCCGCCAAAAAAAGCATAGTCTATTAGCCATAGTCAGAGTTAGTGCAAGATCATGAAAAGGGTTACGACTGAGGTGCCCAAGGACGTAGCACCCAGAGTGTAGCCGGAGTGTAGCACCCCCCCCCCCCCCCCCCCCCGTGTAGCGCCACGTGTACAGAGGCATCTGCCTGTTTCTGTACCGTTTTGTAGCCGTGTCTCACCATAGAGCCACTCACGGAGCACCCCCCCCCCCCCCCGCCCCGACCCACTCTGCTAATACCTCACACACAGTAAACCCAGTTAGCCCACAACATACTAGTACTAGGAAGCACAAGGGGGGGTAATTAAAATATATCAATACCGCATATTTGCTATATATTTCTTCTAGATCTTCTACAATTTTCTACAAAAATAAGGTGGGGGGAGAATGTTGTCGCCATGTGCAGGTTCCATCCGTGGGTAGAGCAGCTCATTATGGTTGGTGGAGGGTGTATGGAGCAGCTCAGCCTGCACCCAGCTGTGGTAGAGCTACTCATCACTGGCGGCACTATGGGGCGCCGCACCTCACACTAACCTGTCAGGTAGGTCATGTCGGCTTTACTCAAAATATCATGTATTTACTCAGTACATGTTTATATATATGTGTGTATATATATATAAATATATATATATATATATATATATATATATATATATATATATATATATATATATACATATATATATATATATATATACATAATGTATATAGTTTATGGGGATATGGGCTAAATTATCCATACAGGCCATATAAAGTTGTAATGCCTGCTGCCATATATTAGCAGATATCCAGTAAGGTACAGCAACTTGTCTCCAGACTCTTCCAAGTGACGGTCTCAAACTCAAAAACTCATCTAAGTGACAAGGAAGCGGGTCTTCCAGCTAGAGATAGAAGACCCACTTGGCATGTGCCAGCCTAAAACCCAATATTTGCCAGCTCCAGATTCCATTTGTGGGATGGTAACCTGATAGGTTAGACAACTTTTGACTCGTTTATTTTATGATAGTCACTTCGACGATTCTGGAGACAAGTTTACTTTTTCAGTGTAGTCTGGTACAGGTGAACATGGTGTGCATGGTGAGGTAAGCACGGCGTGGTATTCACACATGAACGCTGTCATATCTATGTACCTGAACACATACAGCATGTATACATGGATGCTCAAACTGACTTGGTAGCTGCCCTATATAATTATATCGGTCTTGCAGTAACTACCTGGGGAGTAGCTACATCATGGCCAATACAATGTCACGCCACAAAACCCCTTATTTTACCTTCATCCAATGCATTACGTAATGTTACGTCATATTACGGCATAGTTATGATTTCTGATTATTAATATTCATATTTATTATTATTTATAATACGCACAATACTTTATAACACATATTTTCAATCCATATGCCTATCAAAGTACACCTAGACGTCAGACATACCAATTTCTCATTAAGCCGAGCCAAGCTTTCCCCCCATACATAATTAATCCATAGATCACAAGCTAGCCCCTATCCACCTATACAAAGGTAACGGTTGGCACCCCAGACGCCGAGGCGCCGACCGGACACTCAAACACAAACAGCGAACAATATGTCGACCCAGTTAAGGATTAACGGTCAACACACAAACAATCATGTAATCCGCACACCCCTAGCCGGTATAGCACCCTGGTCCAATTGAGATGACTAAGGTGCTACCAGGAGGCAGGTGACAAAGCTCCCCAGGTGTGCGCATTATCACATTATGTAATCCATTACCCATACTGCACTAGACACCGGCTCCCCCACCTGTTGCCCAGTGCACCTCCATGTTAAAGCCATGAATATATAATTATCCAATCAAATGTCAAATGTATATCATCCAATGAAAACCACTGTTACATGTAATTCCGGTCAGGTGGGCTCCCCCTCCACCTGCCGGGCACCTGTACTTAAGCTGGAGGGAAATCAGTAACCATCTCAGTAATTACCATCAGTTACATCTACACTGAGCCCTAGTGACTGGTACTCTGATATTAATATTATTATTAATTAAAGATACCAAGTACCATATCTGACATCTCATCTCTCATCTTTATGCCCCACATTGATGTGGAAGGGATTTTCCCAGTCACAACAATCAGAACAGATAAGCCGACAAAACAGGAACTTTGTAGTGTCCGTTATGGCAGCCAGGTGAGTTACTGCCCTCTTGTCCCCACAGCCTGACCGCATTAAACTAATGTTATGATATTGGTATGTGTAGATAGAGCTGGTGATATAGGTCACACCGGGGTCATGCTGATAGCGGGATACCAGTACTATTGACCTACACTGGTCAGCTATATGGCAGCGGCATCGTGCTCCTTATAGATGTATAATACTGCCCAGACGTTGTCGAGGGCGGCGATAAGTATGTGGTATAAACATGTGAGACCATGTATTAAGAATCGTCAATTTGGGCGACCTCTCTCTGTCTCTGTCCCTCTCATTGTCTCTGACTCAATCTGTATCTCTTTGCATATATGTCCCTGTCTCTGTCTTTCTATTTCTCTGTCTTTCCCCTGCCCCTCTTTCTATTTCTCTCTCTCTTTCTCTGACTGTCTGTCTCTGTCTGTCTCCCTTTCTCTATCTTTCGGCTCTCCTGCCCTAAGCAAAATAAAAGTATGCACGTATAAACATGTTGCACCCCATATAGCCGAGGTTGCTGACCCCACGTACCCGTCCATGCCCCAGCACCATCCCACGAGGCCGACACAACAACACGGCACAATCCCCTCCCCTACCCACACTACATACCTGTACACGGCCACACGGGGCCCTCACCTGTAGCTGATAACGTGATAAGGTACTCACCACGTCCATGGGTGTGTGTCCGGCCGGTATCAGGCCCTGCGTCCGCCCTGCGTCCGTCTCACACGGAGCAGACGACATCTCACCCTTAGCTGCCTACCGCCTGTAGACGTCCCCCCCTCCACAGGTTCTAACTGTGCAGCACGCCGCCTGTAGACGTCCCCCCTCCACAGGCTCTGACTGAGCAGCACGCCGCCTGTAGACGTGCCCCCCTCCACAGGCTCTGACTGTGCAGCACGCCGCCTGTAGACGTCCCCCCTCCACAGGCTCTGACTGTGCAGCACACCGCCTGTAGACGTGCCCCCCTCCACAGGCTCTGACTGTGCAGCACACCGCCTGTAGACGTGCCCCCCTCCACAGGCTCTGACTGTGCAGCACACCGCCTGTAGACGTGCCCCCCTCCACAGGCTCTGACTGTGCAGCACACCGCCTGTAGACGTGCCCCCCTCCACAGGCTCTGACTGTGCAGCACGCCGCCTGTAGACGTCCCCCCTCCACAGGCTCTGACTGAGCAGCACGCCGCCTGTAGACGTCCCCCCTCCACAGGCTCTGACTGAGCAGCACACCGCCTGTAGACGTGCCCCCCTCCACAGGCTCTGACTGTGCAGCACACCGCCTGTAGACGTGCCCCCCCTCACCCCCACAGGTTCTTACTGTGCAGCACGCCATGTATAGACGTGCCACCGGCTCTAACTGTACTGCCCGCTGCCTGTAGACGTGCCACGGGCTCTAACTTGCCACATGCCGACTGTAGACGTGCCACCCCCCCCCCTTTGGGTGCCACCCACAGGTTGTAACTGAGCAGCATGCCTCATTACTTACGCCTCACTGTGTGCCGCCTCTAGGCTCCCAGCTATTAGTATGAGAGTGGATGGCTAAATTCGACACGGCGACATGGCCATTTCTTAAAATCGACATGCGACATGGAGCTTAGTGACATGAGGAAAAAAATAAGTGACATGACATAGGGTGTTTCTTAAAATCGACATGGGACAGGAGAGGTTCTTAAAGGCGACATGGGACATGGGCATTTAAGTGACAGGTGACATGGTCATTTCTTAAAATCGACATGCGACATGGGGACCCCCCCATCTATACCCCCATTAGTGCTCCCAGTGATTGGTAGCTGTAGGTGCACGTCTTTATGTATGATTGTGCTGTCTATGTTCAAATACATTAATCAGTGGGACCGTCTTATGCTGAAAGATGATGGGAGTCGACCACTGTCGTACATTATGGTACACATAAAGACGTACACCGACCTTACCATCCTCTATGTAGGACCGGCAAGTGTATATCAGAATTGAGCATTGACAATGACATGGATGTACAAGCAGCTATTAAAATGTAAAATGATCTACACAAAAAATACGTGTCAGTTACAATTCGATGTTTATCTACATGTATATGCATCGAGACAAAATGCCCAATGCTCCGTACAGGGCCCTTGATACACTTCCTTGTACAGTCATCAACAAGGATGTCCTCACTAATTTCTTCTTTTCCCTGTGCTCTAAAATGTGTAGCTGTTATCTCTTAGTTGGCACGTAAATGCCGGATATGTGTCATAAGATAGGCACAGCAACTTAAACCCGCAGGTCTTACTGCACGTGCAGTAACAGTCCGAGTGCAGTCGGGACAGGTACTCAGCTCTATATGTGAGTCAGACCCCAGAAAAATGGACTATGTTGGTGATTTTTAGTCTTTTTCACCATCCACCAGCCATACAATAAAAATACCTGCACTATACTAGGTATTTTTGATATCATGCAAGAGGGAACACTCTAGGCTTTCAGAAATTAAAAAAAAAAAGTGAATCGGACATAGATTTTTTGATTTATGGCCCCTCAAAGTTGAAAAATACCCCAAAAACGAGGTTCCAGGCAGTTTTAATGTTTTTCAAATGTCCCCTATCACTACTATTGCAATCAGAACCCTTCCTATTCAACAAATATTATGAGGTATATGTGTTTACTGAAAGGTTAAAGCATTTTTACCTGGATATCTAGCCCAAATTTTTTACCATGGCCCCATCTTTCAGAAATGGCACTCGTGTAACCTCCGCCACTTTTACTTTCTGGACTGATGTTTGCCTGCTAAGAATAACAATCTTATATTCATTTTACCCTCAATATAAGGAGGGCTGTGGATAGTAACACTGGGAAAAAAATTGTGGGGCTAACTGTAATATTTGCGGTGCCAGCCCCCGATGAGTGGTTTTGTTACCGAGGTAAAAGTGGCGGAGGTAACACCGTTAGACCTCAAAAACCGTACAAAATCCTTTCAACTCACTCTTCTAACCTCTATATATCATGGGGACATACATTTTCTATCATTCTGGCCACTATTTGCAGCCTAAGCTTGCTTCACTGTATTGGGTTACTCTGTTTTCCTTGTTTTGCCGTAACCTCCGCCACTTTTATGTAATCTCCGCCACTTTTACTATGATACCACGCCCTAGGCTCAGAATATACTGTGCAGTTAACTGCTCCATAGTTTATATTATACCAGTACCTCCCTTCAAGCTGTTCAGTATGTCAAACTTAACATGGGGCCCTATATTTGATTACTGGTAGTGCTTTCCTAGTAAAAGTGGCGGAGGTTACATAAAAGTGTCGGAGGTTACACACGAATACTTTATTCAGTCATAGAAAAGTTAATATCAACAAGATCAAAGTGAATCCTCTCCAGCACTTTGGAGAAGTATATATTTTAACACTAAAAGCAAAAAATAATAATTCCACTATATTTTTGACATGTCAGGATCGACCACCAATCATATATTCTCCGCCACTTTTACTATTTTCAATTATTTGGTTAAAATCCTACTTCCACTCAGTCAATCAGCTCAATATTCTAGCTAAACATGCCCCTGTGGTACTTCTATCATCCCAAATAGTCATTTTGTCAATATTAGATACTTTATTTTTGCATGCTGGATAATTCAATGATAATCAATGATATATGCGTAACCTCCGCCACTTTTACTCACTTATTTCGATAATGATGACAAAAATAGTCTATTTACATGTAAAGTGATGAATATTATTGAAAGTATACATATTGAAGATAATACACAGCAAATGTTATGATAAACAAGACACTTTTAAGCAAGCTAGAGTAAAGTTTGTGATTCTTGGTAAAAACTGCAACATTTTCAGTAGTTTTCGAAAGTTTGTTAACCCACAAAATGAAAAGTCTTTGTCTAGTGATTATCAAACTTGGTATGCATGATTATACATACCCTAGCTACTTGTAGACAAAATTAAAAGTTACTGTAGTGTTTTTCAGACATTCTATCAAATCTGTGATATTTTGGTCGTAACCTCCGCCACTTTTACTCTAGGTTATGTTCACAGGATAATAAAAACTGACCCCCTGGGAGTTAAGCATTCCCTTTGGTGGTTTCATGGACCCAAGATACTGGTCTTTCAATGTAATTAACTTGTTTCAAGATAACTTGAGTTTACCAAAATTTTCATTTTGATACCATAGTGCCCCCGTTTAGAGCATTTTTGGGAATTCTGACTCATATAGGGGCGCTGGGCCTTTATAGACGGCGAGATGGGAGGGGTTGGGAGAAGGGGGATAGCATGGTTGAGGACGAGAGACTATAAAAGGGGCATAGCTGTAAAAAGAATCATGTACACGAGAGTGGGTGGCAAGTCTATTGCCCCAGTTCTCCTCCAGGCGCCTCCTCCAGACTCCAGAGTAAGAAGTATAAACACGACCACGTGGTCTGGTTACTATGGTAACATAAATCACCCCCTGCGTGTCTGTCACCATGGTAACAAGGTCAATAAGGCTAAGTAGCACTCGGGGAATGTCACCAGGGCATTCTTTATAGATATATACATATGTCTATAGGCAAAAATGTACTAAACGGTTCAGGGTGTGGGGTCTGCGTTAGTCACAGCCCATCCTACCCATCCTGTCCTAACTCAGTGTTAGTATATATTTCCCCTTATGACAATCTTAGCTCTAGCTCGGTGACCACAGGCCTCTCCTGTTTGGGAATCAGATCCCAAGGAGGGAAAGGGTTGATGTTATTGGCAATATTGCCAACTGCCAGATGACAATGAAACTACACTATGTACCCATCGTCTCCTCAGTACAAAAGGGTTGTAATTTAATGGAGGTTTGGGTTACGACCCTTTTGAACTAATGGGACAAAATGGTATCTCATAAAAATGTAAATTATGCCTTACTAGCAAAAAGCCGTGTCGTCCTGTCGAATTTTATGGACATATAGAACATACGAGGGCTTTATAAAAATGTCTGTGTTCGTCGATTTTTAAAACCCCCGTGTTGTTTGTGTCGATTTTTACCCATGATGGGGCACTAAATTCGCTAATCATAGACTCAAACATACTATCGATTTACATATATAGCCTGTGGTCCCACTATTATATTATACTACTGCCACCCATCCTGATCCGTGTTTAATGCGTGAAACCCACATATTCCACAGTACGATTATTCAACAAGCTTAATTAAACGACCTAAACCATGTTTATAAAGCAATGTGTGGAAAATATGTTATAAAAATTCAGAAAGCTGTGCGGTAAGAGGGGGTGTAGTGGCAGCAGCTGGTGGTGGGGTACAGAAAGCTGTGTGGTGGGAGGGGTGTACCAGGGGTGTAGTGGTCTGTATAGAACAGCTGGGTGGTGAGGGGGTGTAGTGGCTGTATAGAACAGCTGGGTGGTGAGGGGGTGTAGTGGCTGTATAGAACAGCTGTGTGGTGGGAGGGGTGTACCAGGGGTGTAGTGGTCTGTATAGAACAGCTGGGTGGTGAGGGGGTGTA
Organism: Harmothoe impar; assembly: GCA_947462335.1. Classification (NCBI taxonomy): domain Eukaryota; kingdom Metazoa; phylum Annelida; class Polychaeta; order Phyllodocida; family Polynoidae; genus Harmothoe; species Harmothoe impar. Next base: position 22,968,981 of record OX381714.1, read on the forward strand.
GTGGCTGTATAGAACAGCTGGGTGGTGAGGGGGTGTAGTGGCTGTATAGAACAGCTGTGTGGTGAGGGGGTGTAGTGGCTGTATAGAACAGCTGTGTGGTGAGGGGGTGTAGTGGCTGTATAGAACAGCTGTGTGGTGAGGGGGTGTAGTGGCTGTATAGAACAGCTGGGTGGTGAGGGGGTGTAGTGGCTGCATAGAACAGCTGGGTGGTGAGGGGGTGTAGTGGCCTGTATAGAACAGCTTGGTGGGGTATTGAAGCAGGACAAGCTGGACATGCATGTTATAGCAAAACGAGACTCACACCTGGCGGGTTGCTGTTCTGTCGCCTCAGTCGGTAACTGCCGAGGAGTTTCTGAAACAAGTGACAGTTCTTTATTACACCAGGCGGTACCTGTCCCATAGACAGGCTTCTGTGGTTTTACAGAGCATATCCAGCCCTTTAAGCACCGCAGTATCCCTCGATGGAGCACCTGCGAGGATATCTCAACGCTGCTGTGTGGACCTTTGTGCGCCTTTTCTGAGCGCCCTGCCTCTACTTATCATTGCTATATAGTAATGTACCGATACATGTTTTGAATTGGGGAGAAGTCAATCAACTGCTCCCTCGGCTGTTACTAGCAGGTATATGTGTGCTGGTCATAGAATACCACATAGAACGGGACTAAAACGCATTGTCTCTGCTAGTTATCCATTTTTGTCATTTTAGGGCGGCATAATGTAGTACCGGTAATGAAGAAATGCATCATGCCAAATATGGTCGTCATTAAGCATCGTCTTGGTGCATCATGACGACAAATGTCTCGTTTTAGTGACACGCCGTCCCTAAAGGGTTATGCAGAAGAACACATAAGAGAGAAATATGAAGTTTAAGCATACTGAGGAAGATGTGCTGGACCAAGACCTTGTGATTGCCTTTGACATGAGGGGACTTGAAAGTTATATCTCTGCTGGTTATCACAGGACGGCATAAGGCATTAGTACATCATGTCATGGTGGTCACAATGCATTGTCTTGGTACATCATGACGACAAATGTAATCTTTTAGCGACATGCTGCCCACATTATTACCTATAAAAAGGACTAGGAAGTGTAAGCTCCTGAGAAACATGCCCTTGGCCGATATCTTTGACCTAAAAAGGCAGTAGACACCCTGCGTCAATCACCCGTACTAAGCACCAACACTGACAGGAACCGGAAGTGGCATTAGCTTCTAGTCACGTGACCATTGAGTGGCGTCAGATTGGGGCTGTTTTACGCAGATACCCTGTTGGTGGGGGGAGAAGGGGGGGGGGGTCAGCGGTTCGCATTAATTTCGCATTAATTTCGCATTTATTGACCTCAAATTGCACAGGGACTATCTTAATATAACTACTTGTTACCTCTGTATGATTTTCGAATTTCATTTTTTTTCCATTGCTACACAATTTGATGGCTTGTTAGACATACAGGACCTGCACTATATAGGGAGGTAACAATGGTGACAGGGTAAGCGCTTCTATACTTCCTGTCACTGCTGACAACGTCAGTGTATAGAAGCGCTGACATTCTGTCACCAGTGATGGGTGCTGAAATCTACTCCCATTAGATAACTGAGATATCTTAGATAGCTCAGAAAGCCCCCCCGCGCCCCACTGGGAGCTACAGCTTTATCCTTAGCACTGCCATAGCGGGCCAATGTGTATAGTAAAAAGGGCCCCCTGAAAGCCAAGCTTTTGCGTTTGCATTGGAAACAATACGCTATGGCAGTGGGCCTCCAGAAAGTACTGGCAGTCCTAAGGATAATTATATAAGTTATAACTAGATGGTTTCAGAATGCTGAACTAGTATATATAATATTATGCACCGACATATATGCCCCAGCTCCCCGAGCCAAGCTCGCACCATCTCGACCTCTGTGCCGCACCGGCACGCGTCACAGTTGGTACTTTGGATTCCTGGTTAAAACAGTTCCAGACCACTGGTTGCTGTCTTTTAAAGGAGCAATATCACCACTCAAGCAGCTACCACATAGTAGACTAGAACAGTACTAGAATTGTGAATGGGACACGCTTGGTGATAATGCCGCTTTAAAACAAGTAGACAGGCAAAGGCGAATGAATAAAAACAAAACAAAACAAAAAACCCAACAAAACAACAAAGACAGAGAAAATATGTGGCATGTGAAGGGATTATGGCCCCTGATATATCCCAGCAAAGACGCTCGGGTGGCCCGAGGTCGAGATGGGGAGAGTTGTACAATACCTCAAATAAACATATCTCAAATAAACCCACTCTACTCTAAACACAGCCCCTCTACCAGTGCCTCCTGAAATATCAACCCCATTTTCTTTTAGATCAAAGCGTTTTCATTACTGTAAATGATCAAAGTGACTTCTGAGATAAAACTGTCATGATATGGGACCGTGTACTCACCATGGTAGTCTCCATCACTGCAGAGACGTCTGAAGTACACAAAAAGACATACCGGTACTTTATATAGTGGTGATATATCCTGACAGTGTAGATTAAGTTAGGTGTTGGATCAGATTGGTTACATAAAAATACAGGGCATTTATTGTTAGAAGTCATGAAGTTTTTTCTGTTTTCATTTTTTATTAGAGGTTCTTTTCAAATTCTAGGATGAGCCAGCGCCTTTCCCTACCTCCTCTACGTCACTGCGTGAGGGAGTGAAAAAAGGATGACATTTCTCTGACATCCACCCGAACCTACGGAAACCACCACCCGCGCCCATCCCCGCATGTTGTTAAATAGTGACCCAATCGCAGAATGTAAACAGTGTCCAACTCAGACTCAGAGTCAAACAGAGACAGGACCCATCACCTGCTGCACCACATCCTGATAATATATGCACCGACAATGACATCTAAAAAAACGGAAATATATGGTAGTATGTCGGTATGTGATGATGACCCGAGTCCACCTGTGGGCGCACTCCACCCAGGTCAACACAGATAGACGTCTACCATGTATACACGGGACGAACTTGCCAAGTGACTAGATGCCACCCATTTTACCTGTAATCTTAAAAACCCATTTTCCCAGTAATCTTAATGATTCCCCCCTCTGCTCCAGATGTGGCCACTGTAAGTCTGCCTGGTCTGCAAGTCTGAATGTCCTTTCCTTTAGTCTTAATCGTCCCATCCTTTAGAGGTAAATGGGTCGGTTATTGTTCTATTACAGTTTCAAAAAAGAAAAAAGGGGAAAAAAGAAAGGAGAGAGGGGTGCAGAATCCCCGATATATACAGCAATGTTACCAACTTACAGTGGTGCCATCTAGAGGATAGGCCTGGAAACCGATTAAGATTACCAAAAAGGGCTTTTTGAGATTACAGGTAAAATGGGTGAGGTCTAGTCACTTGGCAAGTTCGCCCGACGTACATACATAGACCCTCCTATTTGTATTATCTTTAGCTATCAGTTCACTTATCGTGTATGGTTCTGCTACTGTGTACACAGCACAGGCAGCCACTTGAGGTAACCCTTTATAGGCCACGTAATGTATTAATATACTCTGCCCATTTGCCTGCATTGTTTGAGCTTATCTTCATTACACTTAGTGATCTTACAAATAATGACATATGAATGCAGACAAAAAGTGTCTTCATTTCGCGTCGGACGAGAACATATTTGTGCGTCAATTAAATCTGACTTATATGTCGATTATAAAGTGGTATGAAAGTAAAGAATTGATTGTATTTGTCCGTAGTCTTTATGGGACGGTGAACTTATGCCATGTGTATAATATGTCCATGGGTTTCATTTTGTCTCCGGGCAGATCCCAAAGCTGAGTTATTGAATAGCCGCCCACTATGAGCTCCTATAGCGGTCTACATGTGGAGGTCGATCAGCTGTGGGTGTGCTGCCCGATACCCTGGCACTGATTCAGCGTCTTAGCGTACGGTTATTGATATGAGACTGTGTGTAGGCTCAGGGGTTGGCATATTGAACGTCTTACGGCCTTTTCGCTTTCAGGATAGACATTAGATCTTCAACACAGCAACAAATTATTATCTCATTTCAAGAAAATAAGATTATTAAACTCGACTGGCGGACAAACCACTTGTTTTAAGAAATATTTTCTTAAAACAAGTGGTTCTTAAAACAAGTGGTTTGTCGGCCAGTCGAGTTTAATAATCTTATTTTCTTGAAATGAGATAATTATTTTTGGCTGCCAATATAAATTTAGGTAGGAGCTACGGCACCACAGGTCTACCCATAATAAAATCCTTCTCCTATTCGTATTCCGATTGTTGCCATCACTGCTGAGTCGGACATGTATAGTACATTTTTACAGAAACAACAGCCGTGGAAATGACGGTGATTCAATGTGAGCTTTACTGCATACGTGTATAACTTGGTCTGATTCTATCCACACTCAGCGTCTGTCATTTCGCAACAACCACGATGATTAACTGTAATGATTTCATCATTTATACGGCGTTCCTCAACAGTGTAAAGGTAATTCTATGAAATAAAGTGGACATGTTATTACAGCCTCTGTAGCTGGAATCACTGTACTCTGCTGATGTTGAACCTTTGCCAAAAGGAACAGACAGGGTCGGCTAATATCTCACTGTATTCTGTATTATGATGTACACGGCACCCTAGATACCGGATCCACCCCAGGTCAGTGATGGGGACTACATCCACCAATATGTGGGACACTTATGGTACAGCGCACGCTAACTTGTACAACATGTAAAACCAATTACAAAGATAAATAAACATTTATAAATATGTATAGACTCAGGAAGAAAAGTTGTGTTTACTCTCTTTTATATACCGAGTTAAGAAAATAAAACTGATAAAACAATTAAGGCAGGGTCAAATTCATAGTTTGGAGAGCAAGTGAATGCCTTTTTATGTTTTTATAGGGTCAGACATGATGTTACCATGGTTGAATGATTTTAATAGGAACTTAGTAAATTTCGGTATATGGCACAGTGTTATCCATTCGCATTTTGCTTAGATACAATATCAATATCTATTATAAGTCAAACCCAGGTATTCCTCATTCACACCTACCTTATCGGTAATCCTCTTTGCTTCCTGGTATCCTCCGGCAATGTGTGTTTGTATCCAGGTATAACACAGTTATGGCGGGATATGGTACCCACCTCTCCCCTCCCGGCACCACGCGCCCCACTCAGACACTGAGTGGTCCCGTAGCCTGTGACATAGACCTCCACACACCCACAGGCAGAAACTGAGCAGCACACCAGAATGCTTGTAGAAAGCACAGGCGTCCACTGAGCCGTGTTCTGGTGGAGATGGTCAGTTGTGGCGTGGTAGTATAAAAGTAAAGGCCTGGCACTCTGGTGGTCCGGTCATCTAGGTGTAAGCACCAGGCCTATACTGGAGCCATCTACTGTGTGCTGTGTAAACTACCTGTATGTAGTGTTTGTTTACGTGGTCACTTAGATGACCGGACCACCAGAGTGGCAGGCCTTTACTCTTATACTACCACCCCACAACTGACCATCTCCACCAGAACACGGCTCAGTTGGCGCCTGTGGTAGAAAGTGTACCAAGGAGGGGGGGGGGGCGCCGCCATAAGGACACCTGGTGGTGAAATTACGAACCAAAATCTTGGTCTCCAGCTCAGCATACCTTGGGGAAATCCAAATTACGGTAATATTACAGGATGTGGCTATCACTCAATGTTACAACAACATTAAATACACTCTCCTCTTTGTGTCTGATACATTCTAGAGGAATGTCTACGCATGGGCAGTGTAGCCCTTCATGCATATCTTTCAACCTTAGATGGCCCAACTGCACAATGTCTTTGGCCATAGACGGTAGTGCCATCTAAGTTACACTCTGCAAACTGCTTAGTCCACCATCATCTTTCAACCTCAGAGGGTGCAACCTGTCTATGGCCAAAGCCCGGGGCCAAAGATATGATACAGTAAGGCCATCTAGGGTTAAACGATGATGGCGGTCTTGCTACTAAAGGTTGTTAAACATGCTGCTCAGTTTAGGCCTGTGACACAACCCGACATCCACACAGTTATAGGTACCGTGTATACTGGATCCCTGGGCTGCTGCCCGTCTATATATGATCCATAACTTAGTAAACCATTTATGGGTGGATAATTAAAAGATATAAATTAATCATGCCGACCCTCCGAGAGTGTATCATCCCTGTATGATTGGCATGATGCTCGAGTGCAGGTATAGCGAGTCTACTCCCAAGGCATGTGTTTCTACATCATACCAATTGGGAGTTATCATCCAGGGTTATCATCCCTGTCATGTGACTGTATCCATGCATCCCGCCGATAACGTAGATAGCCTAGTAAAGCCCTATGCAGCCCTTAAAGAGTTAGGAGTATATACTATGGTGACTAGGTGGAGGGGAGGGCTATCAGTAGTAGACTGGAGGCGGAATCTCAAATGAAGCCCAGAAATCACTTTAGGAGGAACGGAATGTTACAGGGTGGCATCCATGCCAGACTTGAAGTATAACACCTACTGAACATATTTAGGGTGGATGCCACGCACAGAAATGGATTTTCAGGTAATTAGGGCTCGATAAAGGCGGCCATTAGCCAAATTTACTATTTTTGCAATATCATTAGGAATAATGATGGTAGACATGTGATTAGGGTGTCTAAATCCACATTTTCTGGGTCAAGGAACACACTGGAAGCATTATCTTTAGTCTCCCCAGCTTATTTTGCCCCTTATAGGCTTAGGGTAGGCCTAAATGAACCAAATTCTCAGTTTTCTTTACGTGTGCCATTCTTATTATCACACTTTTATTAATGCAGCAGGAAAACATTTCCAACCAGGGTCTTTATATTCATCTTTGTCTTTGTAGATATCTAGCTTGATAGTTTATTAAAATAGCTATAATAAGAATATAGGCTTGACGTGCCTAACACATACTTGGGGATACATTATTGGAAGCCATCACAAAATGAATGTGGTGTAAAATGATGAAAGTTTATTCACAATGCTTTTATTCAGCACACCTGGTCTATTTAACAATTGTGATATTGTGAAAGGCTTATATCAAGATCCATCTAAGTCTATAACTTATCCAAAGTTCTAAAACCTGTAGCACCATAATGTTTCAATTCTGCGAGGGTTATTAGCAAATGATTTGGACACTGTCTGACACAGTCGCCTCCGATAGCTGGTAAGGGGTGTCAGCCAGTGTTCTCCCATGAGATTGATGAGCAGTGGTACTCTCCAAATAAGGAGCTTGCTTACAAACTAATGCCAAAGACCTAGCATGGGTCCTTGCACGATTCCATAGCCTTGACGGGGTTACAGTACCAGCATGGACTGGGTTCAACCAACTGACTTCAACTAATGATGAGGAAACTGTTGCAGTTGGGTATCTCCCACTCATAAATGCTGCAGCACATGAAACTGACACACTGTGGACAGCCATGATGAGGTGTGTCAATATCTCCAATGCTGTAAATCCTGGTCAGTCCACTGTGATCACATTTGACCAACAATTCTATTGCAGGGCAAAAGAGCTCCAGTGGGCCAATGCAGAGCAATGTAGCACTATATTCATCAGGCTAGGAGGGTTTCACATCATCAAAAACTTCATGCAGGTGATTGGTCACCATATGGCAGACTCTGGTATAGAAGAGGTGTGGAGGGAAAGCATGGTGTTTGATGAAAACACTGCTCACAACAACATGCAAGCAAAATCACACAACAGAGCACTGCGAGCCCATAAGTTGACCTTCGAGGCACTGTGGCACATTTTATGGCCTCAGTTCAAGGCTTGGCTGGGTGACAGAGGCATAACCAATGACGTCGAAGAAGCAGTGAGGTTATTGATCGAAACATTCACAGATGAAGACAAAAATGAGTTGAGAGCTGCAACTCTAGAGCATGTTGCAGAAACCATACTTCAATACTCAGCCTTTTGGATGAGTTTCAGAAAGCCCAGGCCCCAACAACTAACTATTAGATTACTTACTTGAAACTGGTTATGATCCTCCTACAGTTCCTCAGGGCAGAGCGTACAGGAAACTGGAGGTTGCATGTAACATCCTTCATTCCATGCTCCCCTGGTTTGCATGGTATGATCGTGTAAATTACCACCGGTGGGGAACGGTTCACATAGCCGACTGTATGGCACTTCCAACAACCCATCCAGAGGTGTTTGAAGAGTTCCAACAAGGAAACTTTGTGGTAAAAGAGACTGGAAACAAATTTAACCAGATCTCCACTGATCAGGCTCTTGAACACGTGAATAAGGTGTCAAAAGTTGCCGGAGGCCTCGTGGGGATTACTAGAAAGGAGAATGCACGTGACCAATGGTGCTTAACCTTCAATGAGCGCAGTCATCTTGCAAATGAAACCTACACTATGTTTGGTTTAGACAAGACTGGTGATAAAGATGCTGAACCTACCATAAAGGAGTTGGGTCCAAAAAGACTGGAACGAGATAGGTCTGATGTGGAGAAGATAAAAGAGCAATTAACCAAGTTTGAAGTATTTCAAGTGAAAAATGAAACCTGTGTGGTGTGTTTAGCAACCCACGATGTAGCATCCAGTGACATCACATCTGCACTTCTCAATGCTCAATCATGTGGTGAGGAAAAAATGTTGGCTTTTTGCTCTCGACCACCATCAGAATTCCACTCCCAAATCCCCAAAACAAAAGCCCAAACACTCCAAATGATATATGAAAGGAAATCAAAGTCAACAGCAAAACAGAAAGAACAGACTATAAGAGCAGACAGAACTCTGTTCCAGCGCCTCCTAGTATGCAAAGACTCTGGCAGAGATGTTAACTTGAAGATAGTGTTGAGCCATGAACTTTCCCCAGTACCTCTAGCATTAGCAGCTACAGATGGCTCGTTAAGACCAACAAACAAAGCTGCACTTGGTACACTGCTAGGAGATTCTCAAACATTGTCATACCTCCCAACATCGAGTCTGAAAACTGCAACAATCATCGATGGTCAAGCCTTGGTCAGGGCTATTGGGAAGCCAACTGGAGCAAAAACATTTGGTGACTTATCAGATGCATTTGTCAAGTGTGCTCTTAGTCATCTTGGTGGTGTCTCTTCTCGGATAGATATAGTTTTTGACAGGTATGATGGACACACTGTCAAAGATGCCACCCAGAACATCAGGGCAGGAGGAATGAAACTGATCCGTCGAGAGATAACAAACAAAAAAGTACCACTGCCAAGTAACTGGGAGGGCCTCATTCATCATCCAGAGAATAAAGCTGATTTGGCAGACTTCCTGAGCTCAACATTAATTTCTAGGGCAAAAAAATGACCACAGAACCATGAGGTTGTTGTATCTGGGGGATTCAAGGATACACTGGCAGTGAAATCAGCACATGGAACTGATGTTACTGATCTGCAGTCTAATCATCATGAGGCAGATACACGGATCATTGTGCATTCAGCAGCCCTATCAAGAGAGGGGTTTGAAAGAATCATCGTAGCTGCCCGGGACACTGATGTCCTTGTGCTCCTGATCCACTTTGCACCACTCCTCTGTCAGGAAGTGTGGCTTCGCACTGGGACATCAAAACAAAGACGGTTTGTGGCAGTCCATCGCATTCCTCTGGAGGAACAGATCCGTGCGAACCTGCTAGGCTACCATGCCTTGACTGGCTGCAATGTAGTGAGCCAGTTCTGTGGCCTTGGGAAGAAGACGACATGGAAGGTAGGACATTATAGAATCTATAATTTGTGTGAAGCTGTTGATGCATGACAAATCTTTTCCCCTCATTTTTGCTCTGCTACTTCATTACTAATGTATTGCATTTCTAGTACCATATACATCTGAAAGATGTTGATCACATGTATTTTGCAGGTCTACAGAGATGAAGCACGTTTGCTTGGTGGCCTGGGCTCTGGTGATTGTGTCACTGCACAGACATTGAAGAACGTAGAATCATTTGTATGTCATTTATATGCAGGAAACTCATACCATAAAGTAAATGATGTGAGGTTGCACCTGTTTCTCAAGGGAGCAAAACAGCCAGAAAGACTCCCTCCTACCCAGAATGCTTTGATTGAACACATCAAACGTGCGCATTACCAGAGTCACATCTGGTATACTGCAATGACACCCCAACCAGATGTCCTGTCACCTATAGGCAATGGCTGGTATGAATCCACAGACGGCAATATCTTGCCAATGTTGATGACACAAGATGCAGTTCCAGACATCGTACCTGAACTTACCTACTGCAAGTGCAAGAGTTGTGTCACCCGCAGGTGCAGTTGTAGGCAAAAGAAGCTACCCTGTACTGTAGCTTGTGAATACAAAAATGGGAATTGCAAAAACCCTAACATCATTGATTGACATTATGTGTCAGACAGTGTCCAAATCATTTGCTAATAACCCTCGCAGAATTGAAACAGTATGGTGCTACAGGTTTTAGAACTTTGGATAAGTTATAGACTTAGATGGATCTTGATATAAGCCTTTCACAATATCACAATTGTTAAATAGACCAGGTGTGCTGAATAAAAGCATTGTGAATAAACTTTCATCATTTTACACCACATTCATTTTGTGATGGCTTCCAATAATGTATCCCCAAGTATGTGTTAGGCACGTCGAGCCTATATACTTATTATAGCTATTTTAATAAACTATCAAGCTAGATATCTACAAAGACAAAGATGAATATAAAGACCCTGGTTGGAAATGTTTTCCTGCTGCATTAATAAAAGTGTGATAATAAGAATGGCACACGTAAAGAAAACTGAGAATTTGGTTCATTTAGGCCTACTCTAAGCCTATAAGGGGCAAAATAAGCTAAGGAGACTAAAGATAATGCTTCCAGTGTGTTCCTTGACCCAGAAAATGTGGATTTAGACACCCTAATCACATGTCTACCATCATTATTCCTAATGATATTGCAAAAATAGTAAATTTGGCTAATGGCCGCCTTTATCGAGCCCTAATTACCTGAAAATCCATTTCTGTGCGTGGCATCCACCCTAAATATGTTCAGTAGGTGTTATACTTCAAGTCTGGCATGGATGCCACCCTGTAACATTCCGTTCCTCCTAGGGTAAAATTTCAGAATTCTGCCACCAGTCTATAGCAATATATATACATTGCACACTCTACTTTGACAGAAAGGTACAGAGCCCAGCCATGCCACACTCCCCTGTGGATACATAGTGTCATCCCCCGTGGGGTTAGAGCCCATAGTGTAGTGGAGGCTGGAGGTTAGTGATGTGTGTGTGTGGGAGGGTAATGTACAGGCCACAGTCTAGGCACTGCCAGTTATATATTGATGTGTGAGCCACTATTGTATCGATTACCCCACATGGCATACTATCTAAGGCAAGATAAATAATCGAAAACATACTTCTTTAATGCTACAAATATCTGGAAACGTGATCCTCTGCAAAAAAAGTTGATACGTACGGTATAAAGCATAAAGGATGTACCTCAATATCCCATTTATGCGCAGTTCATGACTTTTCATATTACTTTTAAATGATACCTGATCAAGTTATCACCTCGCTGTTTTTCTGCACCTGCACCACTCAGCCATTGGGTTAATTAATGTTGTTGGTGAGTGGAGTAAACAAACCTGGTAACCAATCTGATATCATGGAGTGGTTTACCTTGCCATCTACAGACATACCACTGATTGCCTGTTTTGGTTGTTACTCTCCGCTTTGGACAGTGGTGAGTGATCAGTGGCAGTGGCTTCACTGAAAAAGTAACCCTCTCCATAGAGACTTTTCTAATTGACAATGTTGCGGGTCTTCTGACCAGAGTTGTGAGATAAAAGACCCGCTTGGCATGTGCCAACCCAAAACTTGACGTGGGCCAGCCCAAGCAGACCAGCCGCTGCGCAACACTATAGACTCATCTCCAAACCGTACCAACCCTTAACCCGCCAACCAGGAACCCATTCACCTTTACTCCTGTATTTGTGGCATTTTTACAACATGCAGAATCAATAAATATGAGGAATGAAATGATTAATGTATATTTTGACTCATCACTTGAACATGGCCAAAGCCTAGGCTAACGTTGGCAGTAATATGCGCCTAGTTTTGGCTTGTGGAATGGTAACCTGGCACGTCATCAGATAGACAACCTTTAACTCCCTTATTTTATGACAGTCACTTAGAAGACCCTAGAACGTCTTCTAAAAAATCCTTTACTTTGGTGTATCAAAAATATGAAACAGCTTGTATTAAAGTGCAAATGAAATAACTTTATGCAGCAGCTTTCAGACATGCGGCACGTGAGTTGTGGCAGCAGCCGTGAGCAGCTCTGCTGTCAGACAGACGGACCACCAGCTCAAGCCTCCCGCCGCGCCACATGTAGTTTGTTTTATATTAGATGTTGAAAAGTCGTATATGCATAACTGAATATATGATGATCTAATTCAAGCATTAGGAGTTATTGGGACATTTCGTCCAATCATTGTCCTATAATTTAGTAAGATGAATCACGTAGATGCGCTCAACCCAAGCCTAAGACTATTGAGGTACTCGTATTGCAGATACATACAGATCTAATAAACCTCACCCCTTAGATTGGGCTGGTTGAATACTTCATTGTTAGAAGAAAGTACTGTTCCTGTACTGCAGGTATCGCTGGTAACTTTGGTTCAAGCATTAAAACATTCAGAACAATCATGTATTTACTGTGCTACATGGACCTATTCGGTGTTTGATAACACTAAATGTCACTGCTATACACAGATTCAACCAAACACACAGTTGCAAGAATCAGTTGCTCATGTACATAGACTGAAAGAGGTGAAGAAGCAATTGTGCAGTGTGTGGCACTCCTATACGTGTCAGGTGCTCTCAGTTTTTATTGGTGTCTTAAGTTACTGTTATATATAGCACAGCCAGTTAAAGAGATATCCCAGTGTTCGATATATTCTGATCTACCAATGATATCTCAAAGTCGCTAAGCACTATGTTAGTTTGATATAATTATAATGATGTAATAAAAGCAAAGAAAATGATGATTCATAGGCTAGATTTGGATATATCAATATTTAAAAGTAGACCACCTTTTACTACGGCCATCTAGGGGAGACAGCCTTTTTTCTCAACATCTTCCTACTTTATGAGAAATTGACCAACAATATCCTAACCAATCTTCTCTGATGTATAGATGAGATCATCTATAACATGTCTAAACAATAAAAAAACAGCTAGTCATAGGAAAACATAAGATTCACAGCAGAATAAGAAAAAAACTTTAAATGAAAATCCTAGTTCTTTGACCAATCCCTATCTGAATAACACTAACCTACTATGAGGTTTAAGCATAGCCTGCCAAGTTAGCCCCGGTCATAGAGCACTGGACTTTATTTCCGCAGATTGCTGGTTCGAATCCCACCCATTCCAAGAGTTCTTTAAATGGTAACCAAAATGCAAAAGATTATAGGTCTGGTATCCCAATTTTATATACCATATGGTGTAACTATCCATCAACCATAAGTACCCACATATAGTCCTAGGTGGCAGCACCATTCACAAACTAATTCAGGAAAGAAACACCACGTCACTGGCGTAGACACTGGGATATGCCTTTAATGTGTATGATATGTCCTCACAACTTGGATTCTGTGTGGTGATTGGAACTCCTTAAGGGTGTCAGGTGCTCTCAATTTTTGGTATTACATTTTCTGTGCTCACGTTCTGTTATAAAATTGGTACTCATGAATTGGTAGATACAGATACTTACTGTCTTTATTATTTGTTATTTTGTTAAAGGGTCTGTCAGCTTCATAATTCTGACAAGACGTCTTGCTGCTGATCATGCAGGTCCAGTTAACATGCAGCCTGGCGCTTATAACTTGGATGCATTATTACCCTAGGCCCTTATACAAGACAGGCACTTATTCAAGATTTATTTCAAGTGCTTAACCGGGACTTATTATAAAAACTAAGCTTGTATTGCGTATTGTCTTCAACTTAAACTATTCATCAAGAAATGCCATTTTATGCTATAACTAATTATAGTTTGACAGCCAGCAGGAAATGTACTTAAAGTTAGTCAGATGGTTTTGAGTGACATACTGTTACATTTTTTACATGGCAGATTTAATTTTGAGTAGAAGTCGAGTCATTCCTGACCCATCTTGATAGAACAGAGAATTAAAAAGAGATTCATAGAAATGATTCACATCAGATCCGCATAGTGCTTGTGTTCCATATCAAGCTGCTCAGCCTCATCAGCCAACCCCTCAATCAGCTTCAGATCTGCTTCAGTCTTACTCTGTATGAACCATTCCACAAAGACTTCTCCCAGCGCCTCCACCATGACCCTGTCCTCACGCAGACTGTCCAGGGCCTCTTGCAGGGAAATTGGGAAGGTCGGAGCCTCTGATATATCACAAGGATTAGGACAGGGTAGTTTACGTACCACACCATCTATTCCTGCAGCAATGGTAGCAGCCAGAACCAGGTAGGGGTTAAACGGTGCAGTAGGAAGCCGGTTCTCAATGTATGGACCATCAGGACTGTCCCTTTTCACACGTAACATGGTGGTCCTGTCGTCAATGCCCCAGTTGGCCTGCTTAGGAAACCATGGATCATGGAGTGTTCGGTAGCAGTTGGTGGTGATACAACACAATGCTGTAAGGGCCTTCGCATGGTGAATCATCCCAGCAATCCACTGCTTGCCAAACTCAGATAAACCATCAACACTGGCATCATCCTGGAAGACATTTGTGTCAGAATCCTTCTTCCACAATGAGAAGTTGAAATGGCCACTACTACGGTCTTCTCCAAGGAATGGAAATGCCATGAAGTTTGCCTGCCACCCCCTCTGAAGTGCCATCTCTTTGATGCCTTGCTTCAGTATCACCACAGAATCGATGCTTTCAATTCCAAACTTCGGTTCTGTTATACAGTCAAAGAACCCTGGGCTAGATTCCGCATGCATCATCTTAATACAAACCCCAACTCTCTTCATTTTGGTTGCAACATCACAAAACCACGTCTCATATTGTGACAGGGTTACCATGGACCAGCATTTGCTGCCAGAGAACACAGGTAACTGGGACTCTGGGTTGACAAGAACAAACTCCAGTTCTGTCCCAGAGTAGAACCTCAGACCCATGTCATCTAGTCGGCTGAGCATCCTCCGTGCCATGTTCCTGGTACAGGCTTCTTGTGGGGTTGTAGGGTTCCAAAAGGTTTCCGCTATGAATTGTCCTATTGTGTACCTGCAATAATAACTTGCTATTGATACAATAGTTTCAGTGAATACCATGTATAATCATGTCTTGCAAGAATTTAGGCTATCAATGAAAATATTAATGACCTGCAAAATTGTGAATTTGCCTAGGCCATTGCGTTCCTGGCACTGTAAGCTTTAATTTGATACCAAATATGCCCATATTTCTCCATTTATATCATGGGAAAAAAATCTCCCAAGGAAAATTTTGGAGACATGCGCAGTAATGAGAAACAAGTATTTTAATTGGAGTGGCCTAAACTAAACTGAATAACCTCTATTGAACAAAGGGGATGACTCATGGACCTACTTGTTAACCCAGGGGACTGCATGCAGAGTACTAAGGTCAGGTATAACCTGCATATTACTAAGGTGACGCTCCTGTACCTCCTTAGGTAGTATCATCTGGTCAGGGCTAAATGCCTGCATAGCTGTGACGATAAATTGATAAAAAAGAAAATATGTAAAAGAGTTTTTAATGAAGAGCTATAGTCAAATTGTCCTAGATTTAGACCACAATTATCTAGGTTTTGAAGATGTAGTGATTTATATAGTCATAGAGGTGTAGATAGTGTACCCTTGAAATACCTAATAGTATAGCCATATTGAGAAATAATAAAGTTAATTTGTCGACATGTATTCACATGTCAACAACATTTATACTAGCCATGACAGTTCATTTGAGAACCCATACATTACATACATAAGACTTAGCTATGGTCACATTGCGAACTGTCAGACTTCCCACCAGTAGGGCTATACTCTATCAGTCTTTGCAACATGCCCTCTCCTATTCTTATCTAATTCACTCATGCATAAGACGGACGGTACATTGCACTAGCAATGCCCTCTTGAAATCAATGTTATACTGACAAAACACCATCGAGAGGCGGCCGAAAGACGGCACCAGAATCTTCATGAAGTCTCACAGAAAGCAATAGTACAGGGCACCAGCTCTGCTTAATGCACTACCATTTGCCAGTCTCTATAATAAATTGACCACTCTTGATCTTTAAGATGGTACATTGCATCAGCAATGCCCTCTAGTAAATACATTTCTCAAATGAAAAAGAGTTAAACCAACACTCTATTTGCTCCTTATCTGATTAAATTAGTCATAATTGATAATTCCGATTTCATGAAGCTTACATTAAGCCATAACATTGTATCTATAATAATAGTCATAAACAAATGTCATCATATTTCTATGAATGTATATATACGTTGGCATTCTCCTGCTTCTGAAAATTGCAGTTGAAACCGTGACTTAGCGTGAATAAAATCTTGAATCTTGAATCCTGAAAAACATAATATTGATGCCTTGCTGCATCCTAGAAAGTTTATTACTAATTGATACTACAAGGAGAGTAGTTCTGGCAACATCATTGTAGTCAATGGGATTGTCTCTTTTTCTCTAGATAGTAACTTAGTTGAAATATAATACCCTAATGCATGGGTCTTCCACTGTGTTAAATAAAATGCACCCACCTGAATAACATCCGATGCCTGTGGTGAGGTATTTAGCAGCAGCTTCTGCAGGTAGCAGCACGCCCCTCAGGACACCGTTCATGTCAGAAAACACAAACCGGATAAAGTCATACTTCTTAACTGCTGCCTGTGTTTCTGTCAGCTTCTCAGCAGATGCAGACAGGAGCACTGCCGCTACGTTAGCCATCTTTGGATTGTATGCAGGACTTGGGTATGTCTATACAGGTATGCAGCAAAGCATGTCATGCCCTGATAGGTTAGAAAAAAATGGATGAACACGGATGAAAGGCCCTATAATAACCCTTTAAGGTTATGCTCTTGGTTATTATATGGCTCAAACCTCTGACTTATGTTGTTTTAGCTATTTCTGGCCCTTTTCAGGCTTATAGCCCTACAGAATAACCAGTTTTGCATCAATTTTTTTCAGAAATTTGGTATATGGGAGAAAACATCCTAACAATTCAGGTTTTTCTTTTTTCTGTGTATTGGCCCAATATTTTCCGTTTTCTGGCCCTCCAAAGGCCCAAAAACCGCTAAAAACATCAAAACCCCTTAAAATAACATGATTTACATGTCTCCCATGTCTACCGGGACAGTAACAGCCTATCCCTAATATCATTTTCTATTAGCCCTATGGGGTGATCCATTAAGTATGTCACGCCCGAAGGGGTGGGGGGGGTCTATTTTTTCTGTGACAAAGTGTGACAAGGGGGTGGGGGGGGGGTGTATAGGATTGTGTGACGTCACACTTTCAGATTTTTTAAAACCCTATATTAAATAAATGCTGCACAGCTGTAGGCCTATATGCATTGCCACTAAGCAGCATGATTATCTCATGTGTGCTACTTGAAACAGTATGTGGGTACCACATCAGAGGAAAAAATAGCAGTGCCCGGGGGTTGTATATTCTATATAGATGGGTGTGCGGCTGGAAGGGTTACATTTTGAGCAAGATCCCTCTTTAAATAGGCCTACCAAGGGTCTGCTTTTCACCATAATCCCTTCACCAAGTATCACTTTTCACCAGAATCCCCCTCACCAAGGGTCAATTTTCACCAAAACCTCCCTCACCAAGGGTCACTTTTCAGTGATTTCAACAAAACCTGTCAAAACAAAGGTCACTTTGGAGTCCTCACCCAAATAACTTGCAATCAAGGTCACTATTGACTAAAATACCTTTTACCAAGGCTCACTCCTCAGAGAATCTACTTAAACCTAGACATTGCACTAGGGGTCACTTTTCTCCCTCGCCAAGAAAAAGGGTAATTGGAGGGCCAGCCGCACACCCATGTTGAAATAAAATTGAGGCCCCCTTCCTCATTTAGCAGTTCCAGCACACCTTATATTCCTGAGAAAACAGACAAGAATCCATGGATAGAGGCCACAAAAATCTAGGGTGCCACAGATACTTGTGTCATTTTGTTAATGCCTCTTTGAACAGTTGTAATCTGAAAGGGTTCTAGTCGATAAAATCCATTATTTTCCTGTCTAGGAGGATGTGAAGGATTTGACTGATATCTGATGTCATACTTTCAACTCTTTAGTACCAATGTAATTGTATTAAACCTGGGTTACAATTTATATTCAATATAATGATAGGCCTTATTGTACTGCTTATCACAATATGTGTATGGTCTTTTATATGATACAGTACTAGGGTGGGGGGGGGGTGTCGGGAGATTTGTGACATACTTTTCTAGGGGGTGTTTGGGAAAGTGTGACAAAGTGTGACATGGGGGTGGGGGGTCTTCAAAATGGCCAAAAAAGGTGTGACATACTAAATGGATCACCCCAACGGTGTAGTCAATTGATTCACATGGATTTCACTAGATATGTACTGTATTTTTTTCACCAGGGCCTTTTAAGTGTGTATTGTCAGCACAATTTTCAACGGTCCTTTCATTTTGATACCCCTATCCCAGTGGGCACAGAACATTGAATCAACGTTGATAACTGGTTGTCAATGTTGATTCAATATTGATTCAACATTGATTCAACATTGATTCAATGTTAAACTGATTTTTGTGCCCACTGGGATATAGTAAAAAAAGAAGATACAAAGGGTATTCATTGTACCCCAGATGGTAAGGTAACTATTTTGTCTTATGCTGGAGAAAAATAGATTTGTGCAAAATCCAATAATCTAGCCACCAGGAGCGGTATACATATTTTCTGTCTCGGAATCACCTGGTGATTCCGAGACGGAAATTCATGAAATGTGATACATATTAGAACGGATAGCATGCATATGTGGACTATATGATTGCCTTTGTTACTGTTTAACCTGATAGAAGACATGTTAACCTTATGCCATACAGGTATTAGAGTGCTACTATGATGATATTATTTTTGTATCTGGTCGCATAATATCAGGAAAGTTAGAAAAAATAAAGGAAATTTATTTTATAAGACATGGTGCATATAGGCAAATGGTGCCAAATCATGGTAAATATACCCAGGACTCAGCCTTCACATGTTATGTACATGGAGAGATAGTTTGGGGAGGTTGGGTGGAGTTTGGTTGTGATGGGAGAACTTTATGTCCAGCGGCTTGATATGGGTGATTCCGAGACGGAAATTCAGAATCTGGGTTCATATTAGAAGGTGCGCATAGTTAGAAGGAGCAAATGTTGTAAGATATACCCATATACACATGTTTAGTACATGAAGAGATAGTTTAAAGAGGTTGTGTGGAGTTTGCTAGTGATGGGAGACCTTTATTTATAATTTGATGGGTGAATCATATGGGTGATTCCGAGACGCAAAATCAGTGATCAGGCCATACTTTAGGCCAGTACTGTGCATAGTAGGTACAACCAATGGTCTTAATGCCCCATATGTATTGAAGTATATATGATGAGGATATGGTAGATTGATTTTAAGGACTAATTGAACCATTTTGAGGAAAATAGTGTAAAGTTGAGAGTATGTGACGGAAATTGTCGTAATTTTGGCTAATATTCAAAATTGATCGGGCTACAACTCAAGAAGTTTTTTTTTTGAGGATATCAATTTTTTGTATGCTTTTAGATACATGTTGTACCATGTTGTAAACAAAATTAGCAGTTGCTTTGCTGTATTTAACACCAAGAAATCAATATCCATGTATTTTCCGTCTCGGAATCACCCGAAATAATGACGATCGGCTTTGCGAGGCAATAAAAACTGAACCGTTAGGGTTAGAGATGTATCAAAAAGTGTTCCAAGAAGCCAAGATGTATACTTTTCAATATAATCAACTTGTTTAAACATATAAAGAACTTTCTAGTTTGACCCTCCTCTGCCCCAAAACTGCATAACTCAGGAGCTACATATAGTTATACCAGCCCCTTCGGGGGCCGGGATTGTGTATTGCAACACAGTCAGATCCGTATGTTTACTCGTAATGCATGCGTTACTTCTAGTTCTAGCTCCTTTGACCTAGATAGCGCCTCTGCATGGTAGCTACGGAGGAGTGTCGATAGAGAAGTTTAGGTTCGATTTTCTCAATAATTTGATTGATTTAAGATGTTATTCTCGAAGGGGAAGGTTAAAGGAGCATTTACTGTGGAATTTCGCTGGAATTGATCAACAGTCTCCGATAAAAAGGTTAATCTAGGGACATTTATTCACAGAAAAAAATGGCGGATTTAATGAAAACTTCTTTCTCTTGTTGCTATATTCAATGTGCGGGAGGCCCCCCCCCCCCCAAAAAAAGAGGAAAATATTCTGTCATAAAATGCGTGATAAAACCATTTGAACTCTTTACCATTACAATTTTCTTGGGGGACATGCCCCCCCCCCATATTTCCCGCTCGCGGGAAACAGACGGTTATTCCAGATTGGACAGGTTTGGGCCCCCCTTCTAGACAATCCTGGATCCGCCACTGGGTTGATACTACAATTATGTAGCTTTTGTGATATAGAGGCCAGAGGAGGTATCAGGGCAATTTGACATGCCAGAGTAGTATTATATGGGTTCTGTGATATAAAGGCAAGTTTGTATGAGAGCAGAATAGTTGTTATCTGAGGGAAATTCGGTATATCAGACTACTATATAGGTTTTGTGATATAAAGGCCAGTTGAGATGATTATTACAATAGCTTTTGTGAGATAAAGGCTTGTTGATACTACAATTATGTAGCTTTTGTGATATAGAGGCCAGAGGAGATATTAGGGCAATTTGACATGCCAGAGTAGTATTATATGGGTTTTGTGATATAAAGGCAAGTTGGTATAAGAGGAGAATAGTTGTTATTTGAGGGAAATTCGGTATAACAGACCACTATATAGGTTTTGTGATATAAAGGCCAGTTGAGATGATTATTACATAGCTTTTGTGAGATAAAGGCTGGTTGATACTACAATTATGTAGGTTTTGTGATACAAAGGCCAAAGTAGATATTAGGGCAATTTGACATGTCAGAGTAGTATATAGGTTTTGTGATTTAAAGGCAAGTTGATATACAAGGTGTGAATAGTTGATATTCCAGGGAAATTCAGTATTTGAGACCAATATATCTGGGTTTTGTGATATAAGGGCAAGTTGGTATGTGAGAATAGTTGTTATTTGAGGGAAATTTGGTATATATAGGTTTTGTAATATAAAGGCCAGTTGACATGAATATTACATAAGTTTTGTGAGATAAAGGCCGGTTGATATCATCATTGCATAAGTTTTGTGATATAGAGGCCAATTGAGATGATTATTACACAGGTTTTGTGATATAAAAAGCTTTTGTGGGATAAAGGCATTTTTTATGTGGGATAAAGGCTTTTGTGCTTTAACACCAATTTTGTGGGATAAAGGCCCGTGGCCAGCCTTAATCTAAAAAAACCTATACTCTTTTGTGGGATAAAGGACATTTTGTGGGATAAAGGCCCCACAGGGTCTCTTATTATCAGCCTATGAGTTTGTATTGTGATGCCTTCGAGTTAAATTTCTCATCAATTGATTTTTATGTTACAACTAATTATAGTTTGACAGCCAACAGGTTTAATTTCGGGTGAAAGTCGAGTCAGTCCTGACTCATTTTAATAGAACAAAGAATTAAGAAGAAACTCATGAAAATGATTCACATCAGATCCGCATAGTGCTTGTGCTCCACATCAAGCCGCTCAGCCTCATCAGCCAACCCCTCAATCAGCTTCAGATCTGCTTCAGTCTTACTCTGTATGAACCATTCCACAAAGACTTCTCCCAGCGCCTCCACCATGACCCTGTCACGCAGACTGTCCGGGGCCTCTTGCAGGGAAATTGGGAAGGTCGGAGCCTCTGATATATCACAAGGATTAGGACAGGGTAGTTTGCGTGCCACACCATCTATTCCTGCAGCAATGGTAGCAGCCAGTGCCAGGTAGGGGTTAAACGGTGCAGTAGGAAGCCGGTTCTCAATGTATGGACCATCAGGACTGTCCCTTTTCACACGTAACATGGTGGTCCTGTCGTCAATGCCCCAGTTGGCCTGCTTAGGAAACCATGGATCATGGAGTGTTCGGTAGCAGTTGGTGGTGATACAACACAATGCTGTAAGGGCCTTCGCATGGTGAATCATCCCAGCAATCCACTGCTTGCCAAACTCCGACAAACCATCAACACTGGCATCATCCTGGAAGACATTTGTGTCAGAATCCTTCTTCCACAATGAGAAGTTGAAATGGCCACTACTACGGTCTTCTCCAAGGAATTGAAATGCCATGAAGTTTGCCTGCCACCCCCTCTGAAGTGCCATTTCTTTGATGCCTTGCTTCAGTATCACCACAGAATCAACACTCTCAATTCCAAAATCTGCTTCTGTTACGTATTCAAAGAGCCCTGGGCTGGATTCTGCATGCATCATTTTAATACAAACCCCAGCTCTCTTCATTTTGGTTGCAACATCACAAAACCACGTCTCATATTGTGACAGGGTTACCATGGACCAGCATTTGCTGCCAGAGAACACAGGTAACTGGGACTCTGGGTTGACAAGAACAAACTCCAGTTCTGTCCCAGAGTAGAACCTCAGACCTATGTCATCTAGTCGGCTGAGCATCCTCCGTGCCAAGTTCCTGGTACAGGCTTCTTGTGGGGTTGTAGGGTTCCAAAAGGTCTCTGCTATGAATTGTCCAATTCTGTACCTGCAATAAAATGATTAATATATATTTGTTTTATTAACAGGTGTATACTTTGCATCCTCATGTCTTTGAGAGTTCTGGTCTCACAAACCAAATTTGTACTGTAATGTCTTAAGTTCCCACTGACCTCAGTGGCCTAAATAAGAGTATTCAGGAAATAACCAGCAACCTTGTGATATATTCCTAGTCACTGGAGTAATTAGTGAGTCAATGATGCAACTCATGACTCATTCATAGTACTTTCAAGTTGGAAAAAAGATCTGACCTACCTACCCTATGTTGAACCATGTTGCCTGAAAAATACCTTTTCTTTTCCCTTAGGGTAAGCATAATGGTTTATAACTTATAGACCTACTTGTCAACCCAGGGGACTGCATGCAGCGTACTGAGGTCAGGTATGACCTGCATGTTACCAAGGTGACAGTCCTGTACCTCCTTAGGTAGTACTGCCTGGGTAGGGCTAAATGCCTGCAGAGCTGCGACAGGAAATAAAGGAAATAAGATCTGTGAAATGATATCAAGTTTATTTCATGAAGATCAATAATAATCAAATTGTACCATAGTTTACTGTCACTCTCTGTTAGGCTATATCTTAATTCAGTATAATAGATGATGACCCACTCCGAACTGAATAGGGAGTTCGTTATTAGCGCGCCTGTTCTAGGTTCCATTTAATAAACAACCTTTTTGCAACCTGTACACTTTACTCAAACTGTTGTTGACCACGTTCTTTCTTTAGTAACCTAACAATATTAAGAGAACGAAGTTGCGTCTGTTATACAGACGCAACTATAGTTATCTATAGTTATTGTTCATTTATGTTGGACTCTGCCAGTAAGCAAACCACCATTGATATTACAAAACCAAGCTTTAAGAATATGCTTGAAGTGCAAAATGAGAGATGAAACTGTAGAGGTGTTGCATTTTAGATCTGAGGTTCCAAAGCTTGTCAACAGGAGGTTTGTTCGAAAAGATGAACCCCCTAGTTACAGGGCTTCAACCGCGCTTCTCCTGAGACTGGACTAGCTGTTGTAGGCCACCTTATATACTGGGGTAGGTGACCGGTACTGACACCTGGGAATGAGAACCAGAACCAAGGGTGCATGGTAAAAGCTTACGTGACACTCCAAAGGGAAAGGAGGGTATGGGTCAACCCCAGCAAAGGAAAAGGATCCCTGATGCTGGTTAACACCATAGCTAACCGCAAGAAGAGTGTATTAAATGAACCTGTATATATGGTTATCTGTAATGATAAAGCCCAGACATGGGTCCATATCTACCACTATGTTGAATGAAGTCCCCTTACCTGACATACAGCCGATGCCTGTGGTGAGGTATTTAGCAGCAGCTTTTGCAGCGCCCCCCTCAGGACACCGTTCATGTCAGAAAACACAAACCGGATAAAGTCATACTCCTTTACTGCTGCCTGTGTTTCTGTCAGCTTCTCAGCAGATGCAGACAGGAGCACTGCCGCTACGGTAGCCATCTTAGAGCTGTATCTTTGTGTGTAAAATGGTGTTGTGTACACCAATGCCCATGTGGGAGTGAGGAAATGTGTCACTGACCTTATCGTGTGTTTAAACCATGAAGGGTAATATTGTGCTTTAAATAATGCAATGTGCCCTTTCATCACTATGATATATCAATGCTTTGTGGATGAGATACTCTACCGGAGTATAATTGTATCCATCCCGAAGGGTTGGCATGATGAATGACCTGTTAGTAACTTGCCAAGGCAGTATTGATGCATCATGCCACCAGGGGCAGCACACATGAATGCACTCTACGGTCCTTAAAGGCCTATGCCTATGGTCTAAGTTTATAGGAGAATGCTGATGCCATATATCTTCTTGATGTACTTGTCATTCTAGAGCTATAATAAACATGAATCTACCACACCTGACTGAGCACCCATAGATTCCTATAGTAAAACCACCAGAATATGTTAGAAAGAACCTGAACTCTCTTTTCTCAGCCATGATGTCCTATTTTCTTTTGATAACACAGCACATATTTTGTTTGATAGATTAACAGAAAGGAAACTCCATTAGCATTAACTTTTTGTCTGAAATATTCATACTAAAGATAATATCAAATTACTTTCGAAGACTTGTCAGTAAGAGTCATACCAATGAAACCACTAGGACAGAAAGAGTATACACCAGTGTATTTTAGACACACTAGTGACATACCAGACATTTGTAATATCAGATGTCAAGTGGACTTCGCTGATCACAGGTGTTCAGAGTTGTACTATACAAACATCCCATTAGTTACACATACCACTCAGCTGCAGATTGCCTGGGCTTTAGGGGTGTCATTATGAGTGCAATATTGCCCACCTATCTGATAGCACCACACATGAGTTCCCAGGTGAGGTTTACACACAGCTATCTGATATATTCATACCTCAGAACTAGGTCATCAAAACATATGCAAAGTATGGCCATTTATTTATGATTTTGTTTAAAATTCAACTTAAATTCCGAGATCACGTGATCTTTATCAGCTGGTTTATTGGACAAAAGCTCACGCAAGTTTCATTTTGTTTAAGCGATCAACAGGAAATAATATCGATACTTCATGAATCAAAAATTGCACATATACTACATCACAATTGCCCCAAACCTAAAGCACTGTAATATAACTTACATAACTATGAGAAGTTCTGAAAAAAAAATAGCTGAAGAGCATCTTGAAAATGCACACATTGTTACATGTAAACTAAAAGAATAGATTACTCCTTTCCCTATTGTGATCACATTGATAGACAGGCAAAAAGAAATCTAATATGCGTATTTAATCGATTAAAATATCAGTGAATAGTTTCTGGAGAAACATCATGCAGGTGAGGCTATTGAGAAAACCAATGTACGCACTAAAGGGGACCTTAAAATTCGTTTTACGAAAAGGAGGGCAAAAACATGTTACTACCCAAAGTCACCCTACTATAGAGGAGTGACCCGCTGGGATACATGTATTAGATAAAGACATGCAGAAAATCACAACAAAAAGTGCCTTTTAAGCTAAGATTGAAACCCTACCACTATTAGTACCACCAACATGAGATAATCATGATCAATATGCTGTTTCCGCTACCTTGTATTAGCTGAGCTTGATTTATAATGTATATATATTGTATTTATCATATATATGAATCATGTCATTTTCCAAAACGGATCGAGAATGTTAAGCAACAGATGATGATCCCTTGATGTTTGTGAGGAATCTCTGTGTGTGCCGAAAAACGCTCCATCACGGAACAATTCGTGCAATAAGTTGGAGACTTGAACCAATAAAACACTAAGTGTGGATTACAGTAGTAGGTTCTGTAAGGCCAGCAGTAGGGCCCCAGGCTGTGTCACTTGTCGATCCTATGAAATGGGTCTTGTCCCTTGTCGATTTAAAGAAGTAGGTTTGTCCCTTGTTGCCAAATCCCAGCATTCCCTTGTCCCTTGTCCATAAGGGCTAAACTAGGGTCTTGTCCCCTTGTTGATTTTACCCGTCTTGGGCCCTAGCAGTATACATAATAGTAGAACCCAAACACAGCTCTATTGTAAACAATGAACAATGTCAGCTTCAGTTTAAATACTTTTAGCTTTTGAAATTGTTGAATGCAGTCATATTTTATCACTCTTTGCAATGATCTTAGACATATAGATATAATTCTGATTGCTCCATATGCGCGGGCATGTTAGTTCTGTCTAGCTTGATACTGGACACCATAGCTTGCCAGGAACAAGCTAAGTTCCGAGGGAGGAACCAACATCTCACAAGCACTGCTGTACCAGCTTGCATTTGTCGATCAAGGGAACAAGTTTTCTACAACCTCATCGCTTTAGAAAGTGACTCCCTCTGAAGCAGCCACCCAAGAACTGTAGCTGATATCATTATGAATGCAAGGATGGCTCACATCAGATATGCATACTGCTCTTTTTCCAATTTGAGACGCTCACGCTCATCACTCACCCCCTCAATCAGCTTCACATCAGCTTCAGTCTTACTCTGTATAAACCATTCTATGAAGACTTGTCCCAATGCTTGCACCATGACAGTGTCCTCACGTAGACAGTCCAGGGCCTCTTTGAGAGAAAAAGGGATCTGGGGAGCATCAGAAACATCATATGGCTTAGGACAGGGTAGTTTGCGTACCACACCATCTATTCCTGCAGCAATGGTAGCAGCCAGAACCAGGTAGGGGTTAAACGGTGCAGTAGGAAGCCGGTTCTCAATGTATGGGCCACCAGGGCTGTCACTCTTTACACGTAGCATAGCCGTCCTGTCCCCGATGCCCCAGTTGGCCCGATGTGGAACCCAGGGGTCAAGTGGCTGATAGCAGTTAGTTGTAATGCAGGAGAGTGCGGTAAGAGCCCGTGCATGGTGAATCATACCAGCCATCCAGTGCTTGCCAAGCTCAGACATGTTATGGTCATCACTTGATGATTTATCCAGGAATGCATTCTTGTCAGAATCCTTGTGCCAAACCGAAAAGTTAAAATGGCCACGACTGCCTTCATCCCCGCAGAAGGGAAATGCCATGAAGTTTGCCTGCCATCCACTCTGAAGTGCCATTTCCTTGATGCCTTGTTTCAGAATCACAACTGAATCAATGCTTTCTATACCAAACTTTGGTTCGGTAGTGAATTCAAACTGCCCTGGACTAGGTTCAGTATGCATCATTTTGATACAGACCCCAGCCTTCTTCATATTGGATGCAACATCATAAAACCAGGCCTCGTATGGGGACTGGTGTAGGAGAGACCAACATCTGGTCCCTGGGAACACAGGTGACTGAGACTCTGGGTTGACAAGAACAAACTCCAGTTCTGTCCCAGAGTAGAACCTCAGACCCATGTCATCTAGTCGGCTGAGCATCCTCCGCGCTAAGTTCCTGGTACAGGCTTCTTGTGGGGTTGTAGGGTTCCAAAAGGTCTCTGCTATTAATTGTCCAATTCTGTACCTGCAATGAAAATTGCTATCATTATTTCAATCTCAATACATTATGAGTATGCTAGAAACAGAATTCAAGAGTTATTTTTTTTACACCCAGAAATCTCACATAGGTGATGGCAACATTTTGGATACATTTAGATATTCCTTAGACTGCCTCCCCAGACTGCAAAACACCCAAAATATATCCACTTAAGGTAGATTTAAGTTGAGAAACCGGGCAGACTGGTTTATAATTGTATGGACCTACTTGTTAATCCATGGCACTGCATGCAGCGTACCCAGGTCAGGTATGACCTGCATGTTACCATAGTGATGGTCGCGCACCTCCTTAGGTAATATTATGTTGTTTGTGCCAAAGGCTGGTACAGCTGTAAAACAGACAATGTTATTATATTCACCATTCTTGTATGTTGGGTCAATATAAACAATTTTCTTTTTCTCTGATTAGTGATTGTTTTCCTAACCACCAATTTCCCCCTCCACCTGCCATTGTCCGCACCATTTCCAAACTATACTTCAATAGCATCACCTAATGTGCCTATTTTTCATTATGGTAAATGTTATATCCATTAAATAATTGATATATATATACTATCACTAAAGACAAAACTAAATGAAGATTTATAGTTTTATATGGTAACGCATTAAACTTCAACTACATAAATAAATGTAATAAAGGGGATGCTAAGAAAGTCTGTGGGTAGTGTTGGCTCGGGATATACAAAGATATAAACTATATTGTATCACAATAACTATACATCACATCAAAATGTGATAGGTAACACAGAGTACTGTTGATACTGTATACATTGATTGATAAGCATTAATCAGTCATATCATTTGTAATGAAATACTGACCTGTAATAGCTTAATAACTTTTGCTATTGCTTGGTTAACGAAAATGATAATGGTAAAGTCCCCTTACCTGACATACATCCGATGCCTGTGGTGAGGTATTTAGCAGCAGCTTCTGCAGGTAGCAGCACGCCCCTCAGGACACCGTTCATGTCAGAAAACACAAACCGGATAAAGTCATACTCCTTTACTGCTGCCTGTGTTTCTGTCAGCTTCTCAGCAGATGCAGACAGGAGCACTGCCGCTACGGTAGCCATCTTAGAACTGAATATGAACTTGGCTATGTTTATGCAGGTTTGCACCAACACTCTGAAAACAGTGTTTAAATAGTAAATGCGAACACTTTTCTAAACATGTACCTGTTCCACATTTCTAAACACCTTTTAATTTCTAAACATGTTTAGATAAATTATGTTTAATTTCTAACAATGTTTAGTTAAAACAATGTCATGTTTATATGTTCCAACATGTTTAGATAATGACCTGTTTAGATATTTTCATTGCGTTTTAAGTGATGTTACTTTGTAACACTCACAATGAGTGTCATCACATAAATTACTTATCATAACCAACAGAAAGTAACCGATGGGTATGTATAGGAGAATATTGGTACATATGTTTTTATACCCCATAGAATGGGTCCAGAAGCCTACAAAGTACTTCCATGAATGTAGCTGTCACCTAGTGGACTAAACTACAAGGGTTTATATCTAAACAAGTGTGTTCAGTGAGGAAATACCTAAAAACGTTTAGACATTCAGATTTAATGTGTTCAAAGTCTAAACTGTTATATTTAAACATGTTTAAGGTAATTATGTTTAGAGTTTAAACATGTTTAGGTTATTTAGTGTTTATTTCTAAACATAGTTTTTACAATGAAGCTGATGTGCCAACATGTCATGCCCTGATAGGCTAGAGATTGGTGGACATGGATGACATGCCATGCAATTAGCCCTTTAAGGTTGTACTATTGGTTATTATATAATTATATGATGCTTGACTGCAGTCCTTCGCCGGTCTACTCAGTGCAGCTGCGTGCACACATTATGTCAACCCTTCATGACCCCATAGGATCGGCATGATGCATGATGAATGAGACCTTTGCGAATGTACTTTTTTTACACTTGGGGGGAGGGGTCCTCTCTGTATGACGTCATATTTTGAGGGGGGTCAAGGGTTGCATGATGAAACATGACGAGGGGGGGAGGGGGGGTCAAAAATGGTCCAAAAAAGCATGACGTCATTTATGGACGGCCCCCTGCCTAAGGATTTACCGTCTGATCTAGCTCACCCCATGATTATGCTTGTCATATATTAATTATTATAAATACAAATACTTTGTTATAGTAGCCATACATAACATCCAACAAAACTGATAGCTCATTGTGCGCTTTGTATTACCTCTGCTAGGACCATGACGGCATTAGTTGTGTATATATTATGATATATCAAAAATATGTTTTGAGTTTTACTTTATCGAGTTTTCTAGCCATTCCTGTGTGATATCATGGTTGGATTCCTGCCCATGTCAACCTTTCTTTTTCATTTTTCTGGCCAATATTGGTCATTCTGTTTCTGAGAAAGATTCTCATCCAACATACGAAAAACTGGGTTGGAACCCACCTCTATGCAGTTTAGGTAAACTACATTTAATGTAGGTGGGCAGGTTGGGGTTATTCTGGGGCAACTTACATCCTCCGATGCCTTAAAACCCCCTGTTACCTACCATTCTGAACACGTCCACTGTGACATTTTCTCTGCATCTGACAGGTAGGCTTCCTTAAATACGGCACTAGCACATTAGGTTATGGGGGCTGCCATCTTGACTCAAGCAATGTTAGGGACTCCAGAGTAAAATAATTCAAACTGTGAGAGGTGGACTGACCAAGGAGCGAACTCACAACCCCTGTGTCAGAGTTCTGTGTTGATATCATTACGCCACTGAGGCAGGGTTATAGCTGGTTATACTGGGACCTACCTCTAGACTACCTTCTGATTTATTGATAATTACTTTCATTTCCAATTGCCCAAAACCATTGAATTATGCATGGGACCATATGTTGAAATAGATACCATTTTTGCAGAAAGGACCTGAATAATGTTTTAGGGAGGTTTTTTTAAAGGCAATACTTTTACCACCATTGCTCACAAAACATTGGATTTCTGGTTTAATCTTAGAGAACGGTTTTCATATTTCAAAATTCTATACTTTA
This sequence comes from Harmothoe impar, assembly GCA_947462335.1. Classification (NCBI taxonomy): domain Eukaryota; kingdom Metazoa; phylum Annelida; class Polychaeta; order Phyllodocida; family Polynoidae; genus Harmothoe; species Harmothoe impar. Next base: position 22,999,769 of record OX381714.1, read on the forward strand.
AAAGATAGCTTAGGACCCTCTAATTTTCTTTCACTATTTGGTTCCAAATGATAGAATATATTTTGGGAAAAAGTATCTATCAAGCAGATTCAAGATTCAAGACCAATTTCATAGAAAATGTTGCCTCTTTCTTTTCAATACACGATTCAGTGTTTTCTGGCGTATGATATTATCATGTCCATTCCTCTGAAACTTCAATTTAGATGATTGACCTTTTGGCGTTTTACCTTGCAGTCCTTCTCCCAACACTGACTGTTACCTACCTACATCAATGCTGTTGCTGTTAGTGTGGTCTCATCTACTAATGGCCGCACCCAGTCCCCATATAGCACCGTGCACACTCATAACTATAATTGACACACGAACACATACTACAAATACCCTCTGTCGGCCTAGGCCTGTATTGTCGTGATTCCTGGTTGCCGTCCTGACCAGTTAGTCGCCAAGGCTGCAATCAGGCATCATGATGGCATTAAAGCACTTTACGGCACATGCATTGGAATCAACCAAGAATGAGAATTGAGAATGAAAAATAGAAGGACCAAGAAGATGCTTTAAGAAGTGAATAAGAGTTGAGTTGAGTTTGGTAATTTTTTATTTGGTCAAAGTTACTATACAAGTATAGTCTTTCAAACTAAGCCAAAATAGATCGTCGACAACAGCACGTAAATCCTACAATAAGTGCATCGACAAATCCAACACGACAATATACAGCAGGTAGTAAGATTGAATCAGGGGTAGTAATCACAGTCTTGAGGCATAGAGCCAATACCATATCCGTCCTGTACAACTGTAGCCAACATCAAGAGATACAGTCAGCAGAATGCAGTTATACACAATACATACATTTCTAAGTCCATCGCAATAAATCAATCATTCAAACGCAGTAAATCGCAGTAAATCGCAGCGTATACTATTCAGTATAATTCTAGTGTTGGTAATAACAACCAAGTCGTTGAAGAACAACAATAAATTAGCAATAAGATACCAGATAATAAATTCCATCATATCATCGTAATTTCACAGTCACATAGTAACACTACAAATATTGGAATTAGGTACTATTCCATTATCTTCGATGCAAACGCAGCAAAAGTCTCTAGTCTTTGCACCTCAGGAAGCAGCTCATTCCATGCTAGGAAGCCACGGTACTTAGGGCTTTTACGGTACTGCTCACCTCTAGGTCGCTGTACTTTCAATTTTACGTTAACATTACCTCGTAATGTGCGTACCGGTACAACAGTGTTATCACTATTTCTAGAGATTCTATACATGCGACATAGTAGGTTTTCAGTCCTCCTGCGCTTCAAGAACTTACAGCAACATCTAACATGCAGATCAATTCTAGATATATCCCTAGGATTCCAAATATGCGCACATGCTCGTAGGCAGTGATTTTGGATAGTCTGCACCTCAGCTACCAGAGTATCCGGACCACTGTCCAATATCAGACTACCATATTCCAGCACGGGCAGTACCATTGTCTTATATAACAGGAGTGCCAGGTCTTCATCCATATACTTACATAGATTTCTCAAGTAAGTTAGCTTAGTATGACCAGACGATACTAACCTAACACACTGATCTTTGAAACTCAGAGTCGAGTCCAGAACAACACCCAAATAATTGAAGTTATTTACTGTCTCCAACCGGCTTCCTTTAAGCATAATTGGATATTCACTGAAGTCAAGCATACAGCGCTCACCATGGCACCAGAGAATTTTAGTCTTTTCACTGTTGACTGTCAGTCTATACCTGTCACACCAGGTTCCAATAGCATTCAAGTCATCCTGTATCATGTCCTTAGCCAGTGCGGGGTCCCGGTTGCCTACCACCAATGCAAGGTCATCAGCGTAAAGATAATGCCTCCCATTTGTAATCTCTCCAACCACACTATTTATATAAATTATAAACAATAAGGGACCCAGCACTGACCCTTGTGGAACGCCACAGGTAATTTCTTTAGTAGTAGATTGCAGTCCTCCAACAACAGTGATCTGACTCCTTTCATATAAGTACGATCGGAACCATGACACAACGGAGTTGGAGCACCCAATTTTCTTCAACTCAGAAAGCAGTAATGAATGGTTTACCGTGTCAAATGCCTTCCTGAGATCCAGGAAGGCCACAGCAACATATTCATCCCTGTTTCTACTTTCATACATGTCCTGGACTAATCCATAAACCGCATCAGTGGTAGACCTACCGGGCATGAAGCCAAACTGGTTTTCATCTATAATTTTGTGTGCTAACAAGTAGCACATTAACTGTCGATGTATAGCCCTCTCAAGTATTTTTGAAAAAATATTGAGTTGGCTTACTGGTCGCCAGTTTGTAACTTTACTCAAGTCACCAGTTTTCGGTATAGGTGAAACACTAGCTAGTTTTAAGTCGTCCGGAAAAGTACATCTTGCGATAGATCCATTCACTAGAGCCATGACAACAACTGGTTTAGCCAAGAGTACATCTTTAATCACACCAGCTCTAACATGTTTGATGCATGCAGACTTAGTGCCATTAATATGTTTAATAATCTTCAAACTCTCGTCCAGGTCAATCTCAAGTAGAGTGAACGGAGGTCTATCAGGGTTCACATTCACCAGATCCATCTCCAGCAAACCTATGGGGGAGAAGGCATTGGCCAATGTCTCGCCGATACTGCTATAGTAATCATTGACATAGTTAGGCTGATCAGATGTTGCAACCTCATCACCATTGTCCAATTTTAACTTCATAGTCACAACCTTCTTAGGCCCCTTCCACACGCAGTTAACCTCCGACCAGAATCTTCTCGGGTCATCCTTATACATGGTTAGTTTCTCCCTAATATTAGCCCTCCTGTTTTTTAACAGGAGCGCCAATATGTGTCGCTCAATACTCTTGACTTTCGGCAAAAATCGGTTTAGTGTCCCACTCTTAACCTTCCTAGATTTTCGTAAGAAACTCCTCTTTTTCTTAATTAACATTAACACCTGAGGTGTAAAACCATCGAGCTGAGTAATATTAACTTTGAAAGTTTTGATTGGATGGTGACTATCAAGGTAACCAATTATCTTCTCGGTTGTCGTGTTTACTAGAGTACCCGGGTCTACTAGACCTTCAGTTTGCCAGTCAGTATTGTTAACAAAAGCAGAGACACTAGCCTTATCATATTCCTTATAACTACGTCCAGTTACTTCCCTGTAAGATACTTCATGGACTACCCTTTGTTGTTTCCTGACAACATACACCGGTGCGTGATCGCCATTTAAATCATTAACGACGCCAAATTCATTTGTATGAATGCAATTGGTATACATGTGATCGATAGTTGACTTTCCGTGAGGGTGATAGTAAGTAGGCTTGGTATTGAGGTATTTCAAATTAGTTTCCCTTAAAAACTCAAACATACGTTTACACTTTGGATTGTTTCTTGCCCTGGAATTAACATTTAAATCACCCATGATCCAAACCTCACGGTTGGTCATCATTGGCAACTTAACTAACTCCTCCAGCTTGGTATAACATCTGTTGACATTACCCCTCGGTGGCTTATAAACAGTTATAATAACCCTAAATTTATGCCCAGGAAATTTAGTCAGTATACCAATACATTCCATATCGCCGTTCACGAAGGTCAGATCATTCACAACCTCAGTGAAAGGGACATATCGCTCAGGAACGTAACAAGCAACGCCCCCACTTTTCCTCAGTGCATTAAGTCGATCCATACGGAATAATCTCATACCAGGAAGATCAATTTCCCAATCACGGTCACATGCATTTAACCAGGACTCCGTGATACTAATATGGTCACAGTCGAGATTCAATTTCCGTAGCTTGTTTATCTTATCTTTTAAACTTTGAGTATTCATACATAAGAGACGTAACCCCTTCGATTGACACAGCTGATCATAACTATAATATGCCATATTGGAATTTCATGCCCCAACCGTATCTACCATATCCATCTGATTCACCTGCGGACGTACAATTCACAAAAACAATAAACAGTGCAAACATAAAGTAAACCAGCGCTATAATATAGGGCATGGAGTAAAGAGTATCAAAATGTACATTCATGTTGCTACCCTATGAGTGAAGTTATGCTGACATAGAATTCAACGAATTATGACATCATACTGGACGTCAATCAGATCTACTATGACAGAACATTAACAATGTTAGAGGTTGGACCAACAAAACAGGGTCAACTTATGTATACGGTAGTACCGGTAGTTGCGCTCGCTTGAATCAATAAACACTGTGGTCCCCACAATCACAATATAAATTACTTCTTCTGCCCACACTAAATTGCGAATCATTTCTAAGTTATACAAGCACACAGGAAAGGTAACAGTCACAGAAATAGTATGTCTCTGAAAATGTCACACGCAGAATTTTGAGTATGATCAATATAAATACATTTACTTTACTTCCGTTGTAGAATACAGCGTGTATGCACTTACAGTACAGTCCAGTCAATTCTATGACATAATTTCTCACAATATCCATATACAAATGCCATTGGAGCACAGAAACAACAAATGCAGTACTTTTTCAGTCTAACCAAGCTATAAGAATACGAGTTTAATAAGGCAACACCGAAACACAATAAGTTCATTTAGTTTACGGATATGAATTAATTCAGTCAATTAATTAATAAATTCAGAGAATTTGTATATTTAATCCAGGGCCTAAACCGACAATTTAAGCGGCTGCGTTAACATTTACTATTTTGTTGTCTTAAGGACTCATACACATTATCACTTGTCATCAGTGGCATCAACAATCCAGGTCGCTATTTTACGCTGCATATCAGACAGTGGTGATACACCATCATGCAGATTATAGTACTTATTTCCCCAACCGGTAAATGAGTGGTAACCATGGCAAAACAAATCAGTCTGAGGTGTTGCTACCCCGCTGTCGTAGTTGAGATCTGCAATCTTGATATTCACACACTTTACTATCTCTTCGCTCAGTAGTTGCTGTGGATGATGGCGGCGAAATAACTTGTTGGCGGCTAGGAAATCAATACCATAGAAAGCACATAGTTGAATCTTTACGTCATTGTCCGTTTCCCAGCAACTGGTCACTAAGTCACTATAGGCCCTACTCATCCTGACTGAGGTTTCACGCACATCAGCACATCTCAGTTCATATTTACCAGAGTTGATATCATGGTGTATCATGTCGTGCAGGCCAGCTATAACCACAACAGTGTCAATCATACCCGATTCATAACTGCGCAGCTTTTCCAATACACATTGGTTCACTTCATGTATGTCAGCGCCGGGCAGACAAGTCACGGTGTTTAGGCGCTTTAATCTAGGTCTTAGTTCGTAATCCAGCCAACGTACTCTCTCATCACCGACCACATCAATATCACCCGTATTCATATCGACAGGTAGTAGTGGTGTAACACAATCACATAGATTACAACACCTTGTTTAGTAGACTTTCAATCGACGTGTCTTGTTCGTTGGTATCAACAGCCACCATTGTAGAACTGCCACTCTCGTCCAAGGTCTCGTCATTCGCGCGATCGGCTGCTACACTCTCCAAGCGTTTCGTGTTGCGCTCCGGGCTGAGTGCACGCGGCTTTCCCGCCACGATTGGCGCCGGTTGTGATCCGTTCAGCTGAGTGCGTATAGACACTAGTATCTTACCGAGCATATTCGCCCCCTTGTATGTGCCCTCATGATAAACCTTGGCGTCATATCTGGCCTGACCCCCCCAGTATGGATGGGTCGTTGACTCAATTAAAAGAATGTCGCCAGTATCAATTAGTGCCTGCCTTTTCTCAGGATTTTGTACAAACTTTTTTAAGTTACTGATTTTCATGGCACCGAGCTCATTTGTTTCCCACTCTGTGTTAGACTTGCACCCGTCCGCAGCCCTTTTTGCCTCTAATCCGGTAGTGGAAGCAAGTACTTTGGATAGACGTTCTTCATCATTGTTAGTCTTACACTTGAGGTACTGGAACATCTGCTCGCTTGAGTGGAATTTCTCATCATCATGCTTAATATGGCACGGGTGGAAGTTGCTTAGGAACGACTTAGCTCCATTGAATATTAAGCCTGACTTAGTTCTCTTCATATTAAGGCTACCACTCATGGCCGTTCTGGTGGCAATCTCAATTCTCTCACGTATTGACTTATTCTGGCTGCGAGTTCTTTTAGACGAGCCTTCCTTTGATAGCGAGCTTGTTGACGGTCGCGATGTATTTTTCGGTAGCTTCCCTTTCAATCCGCCAGGTGACGCTCCATTTATCTCTTCAGCAGTGGAACATTTGTTACCGTCAACTCCGCTAGGTGGCGCACCAGTGTATTTCTTTTCATTTTGGCGCCTTGACTTCTCAAACTCCGCTATTTTCTGTAGCGGTAGTAGAGGAGCATTGGGATCGGTGTCTCTCCAGTTGGCAGAGTCAGAATTACCACCTGAGGATTGATGCCTGCCCTTATTGTCACGGCGCCCAGGTATTCCACTACTGTGTTTATCAAATTCATGATACCTCCTGTCTCTACCTGGACGTCTCGAATCCTCGGAATGACGGCTCTCATGATCACTGTTCCTCCAGTGTCTATCGGCATTACCACTGCTTCCATTATAGGGATATCTCCTATTTTCACCCCTGCTGTCATCACGGTATTGGTCACTATTCTCACGGTTACCTCTGTACTCCTGACGTTCATCCCTTCTGTACTGGTTCCTGTCTCTTTCCCTGGGATGTGCTCCATCTCGAAGTAGGTCACGGCTTCTCTCCCCCTCCAGTAGCTGGCCTCTTTGATCATCCCCACCAGATCTTCCGGGTTGTAGGCCACTAGGCTTATAATGGTTAGGTATACTGTTAAAGTTGAACCCATCGTATTCTTCGCCGTCAATCACTACACGAGTACCACGTATGTAAGCTTCACATCCCTCCAGGGTGTTACAGTGGTTTCTGACCTTACGTAATAGGCCTTTTACTCTACGGACAGCAGGTTCTTCGTCAGGGTTTACATACACATATTTATAACCAGATCTACCTGCAAGATCTCTCTTATTTCTGATGCACTCGTCCCTCCTCCAGGCAGTGTTGAAACATACCAGTAAAGGCCTAGTACCTTGCTGGTCACCTGAGAGTAGATTCATACGACGTACATACTTGATCTCGTGCTGTCTTATGTCCATTCCAAGATCATACAGGACCTGCATAGTCTGTGCATAAGGATCATCCCCTTCCTCCTCCTCCAGCCCGTCAATAAACACATTCAGGCGTCTTGGGGAGTGAAAACGATCACTGTTTCCCCCTTGTGCACCATGCTCATAAGGGCGGGAGTTGTAATTAATCCTCTCATCACTTCTGACTCTGCGCAGGTCCGACTGGTTCTTGGTTACCAACTCTTTCAGCCTAGCAACCTCACGACGCGTCTCAACATTAATTTTATCAAATTTAATTTCAACACGCTCAATGTTTTGGGACTGCTCTTTGTGATTATTACTAATGATAGTGTGCACATCACGAATGTCTTTGGAAAGTTTTTCATTCCCTTTTTCCATTATGAGTCTCAGATCATTAAAGCCCTTCTCAACATCAAAGCCCTCATTGCTTGCACTATTAGATGCCTTCAAGTTGGGAGTGCTATGTGAAAACTCACCAAGACGTCTATGTCTTTCTCGATCCATATACTGGCGTTTCTGTTGGGGACGGGTGTCAGTCCCAGGTGACTTCTCCTCGCTAGAGTGCCGAGGGCGCTTTCTGTCCGCCGACGTGGTACCTTGGTCGTCATAAAAACGGCCCACTTTGGGCCAGTTTGCGTCCTCAGGTGATGTAAGAGTGCTACACTATAAAGGGACGCTGCCATGCACAGAAGGTAAAAATATAGGAACTCGCTTGTGAAGCGTTAGGGGGGTGGTGCACATTTCTTTAAAGGTGTAGAGCTGTTACGTGAGCTACATGACTTTAAATGATAACGTTAAACCAACTCATCCTTTGCTGTTGGAATGAAATAAAAGTGACATCATATAATTATTTTTGAGTTTGTAAACGTGTATTAATTTCATAAGATGATTTTCAAAATACAACAGTCATCAGACACAGAGTAGGTGTCTCCGTACATGTCTGAACGTCCGTGTCCGATACCCTGTTATAAGTTGCATACAGTTACCAAAGTAGACCAATTAAGTATTAGATATGATATACAATTTACAAATATATGTATGGAGGTAATTACCAACCGAATGAACTGGGACTCTGCTTTCATGTACCAAAACAGAATGGCAGAGTGACCAGGTCGACAGGCACTGGTTTACTGTCCTATCCACCTACTATTAAATGGGGTTATAGAAGAAGCCCCTCTACCCAGGTATTGACTTATGGAATAACATGAATGTATCTTGTCGACTGGCCAATTCTAAAGACATCTTTTGGGCTAAGGCACTAACTAAACTTAGGGAACTCTACCTGCTAAAGATGAAGCGCTAGAGTCACCCTCTACTGCATACACCATGTATTACATAATGCCATTAGAGCTAACCGTAGAGCTCATGGTATTATGCCAAGTACCCTGTATTATTATGGATAGTCAACATACTGTTTATTTAATTGTGATGATGATAAATCACTGTGACAAATATTTATATGATTTAACGAAAGCCGGATACAAGATCTCCGATTAACCTGTATGTTAATTGTAAGATGGTCCTTGTATTGTGAGCATATGCTGATGAGACTGTAAATGAACATCGATTACTGCCATGCACTCCTGTAACATCTGATCATGCTTCTCATCTTTTGAAATGTATACTGTATTTTGAAAATCACTCGGTGAATAAAATACTTTATAAATTCAAAAAAAAATACATGTACGGGTGTTTAAAGGGCTGCACGAGAATGGGGGTTTAAGTGTAACTTAAACTCCAATATATCTTATGTAAATCTCTGGTTGCAACCAATATTATGGAGTTTAATGATCCCTGTCAACCTCGGGTTGGATGGGATTTAAAGGAAATGTTTTTCTCTTAAAGGTACGCTTGCATGGGCTTTAACCTACTTAATACTCCAGGACAACCTCAGTAACATTTCACTTAAATCTTAATATCATACCTAAGTTGTCATGGAATTAAACCCCAGTACATTCCATGACAACTTCCCTACCCAAGTAGTCGAGGTATTAAGCTCCAGTATATTCCATAAAAACCTTCCCACCCAAGTAGTCAAAGTATTAAGCTCCACTATATTCCATGACAACTTCAAGACCTAGGTTTCTATGAGGTATACTGAGGTTGGATGGGGTTGTCATGAGAAATAAGTAGGACCCTCGGAAAGAAGGCCATTAAGCATGATTAAAGGTTGATTAAATTCCGACTTTTGGTTCTTTAATTTTTGCTGACAAGTTCGCTTAAAGATGCTTAAAGATGCGTAATGCCCTTCTTTAATCATGTTTAAGCAAAGCTTAAAGCTGCTTAAATCGAAAGTATTATGCAGTGTCGAAATATATCTCGTAAATCTCTATTTTCGTTCAGTGGGGTTTGCAGGATTTTAACAATCTCTAGCATAGTAAACAAAATATATATCCATACAATATGGTGTGTGTGAATTCATTAGTTCCATTCTTGGGTATGAGGTAGCTCATCCCAGTTGACTTAGAAAGTGTCTGCGATATATTTCTTTAAGCAAATAATAGTGGTATCTAATGTAATATTAATACAGTATGCAATGACAGCAGGTGCGGCAGTATTGCAGTCATTAGACTAATACTGACTGTTAGAATTATGTGGTTGCATGTATGTAAATTGTATATTGTGTCAATAATCAAGCTGTTGGAGTCGGTAATCCTTGTTAGGCTGAGACTGATTGACTACGTGACACCAAACTAGTTCAACAACCCGAGTACTGCATACATCGTGCCATCTCTAATTATGGAGCCACTCCCGAAGAGTTGGCATGGAATCACGGATGGATCGTTAGCACTGGTTAGAGCTGCATTCATGCATCATGGTGATAAGGAAAATGGCGTGTTGACTAAACATAAAACAGCAGACAACAAGCTGCCAGAACATCATCAACAGATTAAATGGGAAGGCGGTGAAACTATCTATCACTCGTGATATTCAGGTATTCATGTATGCAATAAAGTCAAGGTCAGTTCTAGGTGATCAATATTCAGGTTCTATGAAATTGGGGGGAGATTATGGATGCCCAAAACATGCCAAGTTAAATGAGATATTTGAATTAATGGTACCGTAATACAGTTTCCCATACATCTGAGAGCATGCTAAACGAACTAATGTTGAGATCGCAAAATAGGTGAACCCCCTCCTTCATCTGCATATATATTATGAACCTAGGATGGACAGGTGGGTTATCAATGTCCTAGTTATTTTGGGGCATTTGTTTTGGCTGAAAGAACAAAATAAATGGCCTGACTGTATTTTTACGTACATGGCTGTATGTTGATGCAGTCCACTGAGCACACTCTCCTGCTGTGGGTGTAAGTCAGCAGATATGATACACGTGACTAGCTGCATCAGTGTTATAAGCCTTGGACAATGGTAATTATCCGCGGCTGACGCCTTGGACAATTACCTTGTCCTTGGTTTATATCACTCATACAGCAAGTCACTTGTATCATATCTACCACATAAACAGTAAAATGCAGTAGGTCTACGAGACCAGCTGTTATTTGTTCACTCCTCACCAGGTGGCATCCCAGGGCCACGTACAGAGGGTATACAGCGGGTACGGCCATCTGGTACAATGTGCTCTCAATGATACTGTTTGATTTCCGTCTAGACTAATCATCTGCTATGAGATTGATGCCTCTGATCGATATTTGAATCACGCAGAGTTCTAGGCTGACCCCTGCTCCAGAATGGTCTATAGGAATTCCTATATACATGCACAAATATGTAAATGAAATACTCAAGACTCAGGGGCGGGGCCAGGAATTTGAAAACGGTGGGGGGTCCACCGAACATCAAAGTACCTAAAAGCGTTGTGCTGCCAGCCGCGGCAGATCAAAAAATGCTTAGAATAAACTTAATTTTATTCTAAAAGGGTGTGGGGTCCGGACTCGTCCCCCTCCCATACCCCCCACCCCACTGGATCCGCCCCTGCAACAGGCGAAAGTGATTAGAGGGAAACCAATTTAAACTAAATTTACAGGTAAAATAAACAGATATACATAACATTTAGCTTCGTCATCGTTTAGCAATGGACATTTCCACTGAGCACACTCTCCTGCTGTGGGTGTAAGTCAGCAGATATGATACTCGTGACTAGCTGCATTAGTGTTATAAGCCTTGGACAATCTAAACTGTGCAAACAGTCGGAAGGAGGACTGTAGCCAAGCTCCAGGCCTTTTTTGGGGCTCAAAACGCACCGTTGCAAACCGCACACATATAAATATATATATATATATATATGTGTGTGCGGTTGGCAAAGGTGGTTTTTATATATATACAAAATATACCAAGTCCCCTCCTCACCCTGCCCCTCCCTCACCATGTGCACCTCTTGGCCCGTCTCCATTTGACACAGAGCTGTTCACACCACACTGATGTCAGAGGCTGGAGGTGGTCGTAAGAAGGGATCGACAGTCCTTGACACTGCGGCAGACACACTCAGACGTCGCCAAATCTACAACATACACGATGGTATCTGCAAGACGATGCATCATTGGAGGCAGTATCTGATACCCCCGAGCTACTGATGTCCACTGGAGCTGGGGTGGGTCTAGAGCCTGAGAGGTGAGTGTGTAGCACCTTGGCTGTCCTCAGTAAGTGTAGTGTATGTCTGTACATGTAGTACACGGGGAGCAACACGGTCCCAACTCGACGTGCACGTGTGTGTGTGTGTACAGGTCAAAAGTGTGAGGTAAAGTTAAGGATACATTGCTAGCTAGATCGATGAGTTTGAAATTGGTTAAATAATAACACCTTAGGCTGTGTCTTATGAGATTGATACAATTGGATAGTCTTTGAGCGGGTGACGTCTGCCACGTCTTTGACCACGTGACGTCTTTGACCATGTGACATCTTTGACCAGCAAACTTTTTAATCACTGAAATGTGGCCTATATAGAACAAAATGGTTAATACTTTTTAGTGGAGGGAAATATAGGCATCTGTATTATATGTGGATCCAACAGACCAAAACAGAGATTTATGGGTCAGGGCATGGGCATATGTACAAAGTAGCAAACTCTTGATTGCATCCACCCATGAATTTCTCATCTCAGTATGATATTCCCTAAATCAAGATAATATAGGCACTAATTACCCCCACGGAGAATGAAGTCATTACCATTTTTGAGAAAAGTATGAGAGTATTCGCAACTCATTTGTGCATTTTCAGCTCTCAGTTATATTTCTATCAGCTAGGCTGGCTGATCATATTCACAGAAAATACTCTGCCAAATAATTAACAATTTGGGGAATACGTTTGTCATTAGATGTGTAACATCTGAATGGCCTTCATGGAGAATGTGAAAAATTTAGCTAATATTGTGTCTTTAATCAGTCCCCATCAGCCGAGCTGCAAGCTCGGCTAGTGAGCAGGTATGTTCAATTACGGGTGATGATCTTTATAAAGGCTTGCACTTCTGAATAAAAGTATGTACTAGTGTTTTCATGTGTATGTGAAATAGATATTCCTCCTGCTTGGGCTCAAACATTTACATAATGCCATATTCCCAATCAGGCACAAACAGTGTATTTCTCACCTGAATGCAGGCAATTCTGGGAGTGTTTAAAACATGGCCGAACTACCTAGAAGTGCAAAGCTGTTCTCTATGTAAACCTAATGAGAGTCTTAAATATGAGTGGATATGTATGTACAATATATGTGAAGTTGTACAATATGTCAGGTCAATTTGTGCAATTTACAGTCAGGATTTTTTAGTATAGTAATACATGTTTGTCATACAATCTGTTTCCATATATTTACTGATGTGATTCACCCCTTAAAAAGTTTGTAGGACTTCATTGTGCAATGTTACCTATTTCTAGGTAGTATTGGGTGTAAAGTCTGGATACACTGGACTCTTTGCATGGATACTCATATCGCGTGAGTGAGTATATCTAGAGTTAGGCCAAGGGTTACACTAGTTGTGTTTCAGGTAATCTGCCTCAGGTTTCTATCGGTCGACCTATGGAATATTTGACTATTAAAAGCATCTGTAGGTTTATCAGTTTATATGTCTTCATGTTTTAGATACATAGGTAGACTGCATACATTGTTCTGTACATATAGGGTTGAGGCAATAAGCCACATTCCACTCATATACTGTAGGGTGAGCACAGGGTGGAGTATGACTTGTGAACAATGTTTATCTTATAAACAATAGCAGCGTGGGTGAGGAGGTAAGGGGTCATCATATTGGACTTGGACTGCGCGCGGAGGTACAATGTATAACAAACGTATCAGAATAAGTACCGGCATGGTAAACCCGCTATTGATATGGCTGTGATTTCTGCACACTAGGTCTGAGTTACATGCAAATAGATGCATCACAACCCCCCCCCCCCCCCACCCCACCCAACACACGCCTGTCCCCAGATGACCCTGAGGCGGCCCCGCCCCTCCAGCTCAGGCCAGCTCAGCAGCACAGAGGCTGCACGTGAGACCTCTAGTGGGCGCGGCGGGCACCACGTACAGCAGCTCCACACAGAGGCAGCAGCAAAGTTGGTCGTGGCAGCAAGAACAATGGAACCCCATTCCCTCAGCGTACTGCACAACGTGACGACCCTCAGCCTGGTAACGGGAGCTGTACAGCAGTAACTCTCTCAGAGCTATAGCTCCTCCTCCAGGGGCTAGCAGGTGAGCAGTGCATTAACCTAACTGGGGGCCGGGGGGTCCCATTTTCCGCTGTAGGGTTTAAGAAATGGGCATGCATGTCGCCCTGTCTTTTTAAATGGCCATGTCATCCTGTCAACTTTAAGAAATGGCCAGGTCCCATGTCACTGTCTCTCATGACCGTGTCTCACCCAGGGGTGGCGGAACCACTTGAAAGCAGAGGGGAGGGGGGAGGTCTGACAGTATGTGGTGGGGCAGGTGGTACAGAAAAGTGGTACAGAAACATTTTATTAGGGGCTTCAGGGACAAAATGTAAGGGGTACCCAAATGTTGCAAGTACAGTGCAGCAAATCTGCAAGCGAAGCGTATCTACCAGGTTCGGGGGCGCTGGGAGCTCTCCCCCCACGAAATTTTGCATTTCTAAAAGCAAAATGATGCATTCTAGTACATTTTAAAGAGATGTCAGGGATAGGATCTTCCCTCCTACTTCTGTAGGTTTTTCTTACTTTCTATGGAGAAATACAATGTCATTATATTCTGATGATGTAAATTCAAGCGATCGGTTATGTGTCCAAGCATGTCTGGAACAAATTTGAAAATAAAATAGATCTGAAATGATCCTCCGCATGACCCTCCTGAAGGCCCCTGATAGTAGCCTACACTCAGCCTGTAATGTTACCTGTTCTGTTGATTGATGTATTACGAAATGGGCTATAATAGTTATCCTTTCGAACATTTTGAAATTCCCGAAGTAAAATACTGCATTCTGGCGAGTTTCAAGAGCACTATTGAATGCTGTATTGAAAACTAACTGTGAGCCCTGTTAAGACTGTTCTGAAAATCAGACACCAAATCGATACAATGGCCCGATGCATTCTAGGACCCTACTGATTCAACACGACGACATGTGCAATTTTGTAGGTCTTTGTGACAAATGGCCAGGGGAAAGTGATGTGTATTCATACACCTAAATGACCTCTCAGAAAATTGGGTCATACAATGAATTAATTATCATATGACTTCAACTCTTTAAGGACAGGATGCTGATCCCTCAGGAGTGTGTGAGACCTGTAAGGGCGCCATGGTCATGATGCACTAATGCAGAAATGTCTGAAAAATGTCTGAAAGAAAAACAGATATTACATCAACATCCTGCGTTCCGTGCATTTTGCAGTCTTGAACCAATACTTGTAACATTGGGTGTATCTCTGAGAACGTTACGTATATATATGCAATGCTAAGCGCATTTTGATGAATCAGATATAAACACCACTTTATTTTTGAAAGTCAGCCTTTGTTGATTGATTCATCCATTGAAGTTATCTTATTTACACTGAAGATTGTGTGGGTTCGGATGTGGGCTACACGTCTGTCATTTTGATCAACATCAGTTTAATGGTCAATATGATATTAGTGTTACAATTCTAAAGTTCAACCAGACGTCATGGGCGCTACAGTATACATTCGCCACTTTCGGACTCTTTGGCACTTCCAATGGGACACCTTTCTCGACCGGGTATAGATATTGGACTATATCACTATCCCCAAATAGATAGGGGAGGATTCATACTGTATGACCGACGTATACTTGCAAGGTTGTAAATTATATCTAAACTTATTATTCTTGGTCAGAAACTTAGAAATATACATCTTGTTCTTTGTCGCCAAATTTCTTGTCACTTGCCGATTTCAAGAAACAGGTCTTGCCCTTATGACATGGTGAAACAGACTCTTGTTGGCTTGTCAATTTTACCCGTCTGGGTCCTCCTGTGTCTATTTATCAGGTTATCTGAGCACGGTTACGTACTAACGGTATCATTATGACTATAGTGTATCACTCTCAATCCCAATGTTGATGCTGATATAGCTATTACGCACGGCTTACGTGACCTTTTAGCCATGTAAGTCTGTCAGGGCTTTATAGTGCAACGATGAATACAGGAGCGTTCACAAATGAAGTCGCGACTATATGGGAAGAGGGCTCTTAGGTTTAGTAATGAAATGTTATCCGGGCCATACATTTTTAGAAGCAAATTTGCCCAAGATAGTGACATGGGGGCGGAGGGTCTTGACAAATGTCTCAAATCCGGTCCCAAATATGATAATCAACGCTACTTGTCCATATATATCATAACATTATGCTATAGTTGTCAGAGGTCTAAGGAGGTAAAGATGCAGCTTCGACGGCATATATGAAAGAAATAACGGAATGCACTAAATCACTACACGGCCATCAAATGGTTAATAAAACGTACGGCTCAAGTTCTCTGTAAAAAAAGAAGATTGTATTCATTGATGGGCATGACCTTTGTATTTTATTGAAGATTAAGAGATGTCTGGAGACCAGTTTTTGTCGTTGGAGGAGAAGAAGGGCCTCACAGGACAGAATGGTGTGCTTCCACAGGAGGTGTGTAAAGACGACCAGCCGTCCTCCAGGGCCGGCCTGGTACGCACCGTCTTCATCTGCCTCTCCTGTATACTGGTAGTAAGTGAACAATTTACCGGTTGTAAATGACAGTTACTTTCAACGCTCATTAATATTATATTATACCCTGTGTGCGGTGACAAAAGGCGACGCTGGCCATAATGTGGCTTTTATCAATATATCATATTAGTAGAGGCAATTCTGACCAAAGAAAAGTGACAAGTGGTAACTGAATAACTATAGCACTTTGTCCAGATTTCCGTCCTTCAATACTTCCGTACTTAATGCTGCATTGCTTTATCATAGTGGCAATGTAAATTAAAATTATATACACCCCCTCAGGGTATCTACACCAACATGCTGGTCCTAGTCTCCCGTCCTACTCCCCCTCAGGGTATCTACACCAACATGCTGGTCCTAGTCTCCCGTTCCTCTCCCCCTCAGGGTATCTACACCAACATCTGGGTCCTAGCCTCCCCTTGCTCTCCCCCTCAGGGTATCTACACCAACACCCTGGTTTAGTCTCCCCTCCTTTCCCCCTCAGGGCATCTACACCAACATCTGGGTCCTAGTCTCCCGTTCCTCTCCCCCTCAGGGTATCTACACCAACACCCTGGTTTAGTCTCCCCTTCCTCTCCCCCTCAGGGCATCTACACCAACATCCTGGTCCTAGTCTCCCCTTCCTCTCCCCCTCAGGGTATCTACACCAACATGCTGGTTTAGTCTCCCCTTCCTCTCCCCCTCAGGGTATCTACACCAACACCCTGGTTTAGTCTCCCCTCCTTTCCCCCTCAGGGTATCTACACCAACACCCTGGTCCTAGTCTCCCCTTCCCTTCCCCCTCAGGGTATCTACACCAACATGCTGGTCCTAGTCTCCCCTTCCTCTCTCCCTCAGGGTATCTACACCAACACCCTGGTTTAGTCTCCCCTTCCTCTCCCCCTCAGGGTATCTACACCAACATCCTGGTTTAGTCTCCCCTTCCTCTCCCCCTCAGGGTATCTACACCAACACCCTGGTTTAGTCTCCCCTCCTTTCCCCCTCAGGGTATCTACACCAACACCCTGGTTTAGTCTCCCCTTCCCTTCCCCCTCAGGGTATCTACACCAACATGCTGGTCCTAGTCTCCCCTTCCTCTCTCCCTCAGGGTATCTACACCAACACCCTGGTTTAGTCTCCCCTTCCTCTCCCCCTCAGGGTATCTACACCAACATCCTGGTTTAGTCTCCCGTTCCTCTCCCCCTCAGGGTATCTACACCAACATCCTGGGCCCCAGTCTGCTGGATGTGGAGTACTTCACAGCCTCCAGCACCAAGACAGTCAGCTCCCTCTTCATCTGGCGGCACGGTGGCTACCTGCTCGGCTCCCTCATGGTGGGCCCCCTCGTAGACCGGCTCGATGAATACTTCCTGGTGTCTGCCTCGTTTATGGCCATGGTGGTGGCGGTGGCCGTGTCCCCCTGGTGGAGGGAGCTATTGGTGTTTGGTGTCATGTTTGCGGTCGGAGGTGTTGCTAATGCCATCTGTGTCATCAGTAAGTGATACATTCCTTTTCTGATTGAGATAACTGGACAAAGTTCAATATTTAAGCCTCTTCCCTACTTTATTGTCAATAAAGTGAGGGGTCAGAGAAGTGTTCCCTGTTCACCTATGGTTATGCGATATAACCACATCTATATTTAAATCTGCATTTCATCACCATTAATATTCATAAAGATATTTGATATTAACTGTCTCACTATCCGTGAAACTTGATAATCCCTCTTGGTTTGAAAGCAATGGTAACTTGTCATGTGAGAAACAATGAAAGAAACTTTCAAAGTGGCTGCATCCTGCTATGTATGTCTGGGAAGATATAAAAGACTTGCAAGGGATTTGTGGAGATAATAAGAAACAGCTCCAAGCAAAGAGGGTCTTGTTCATGCGTTTGCCTACTGGTGCAAAGTTATGCCCCTTGCTTATTGTCTAGTACAGCTTTGTAAAATCTCATTTTCTTCTCCAGGTTTGGTCACTGCTATCCTGACAATATGGGGGGCTAAGTCAGATCCCTTCCAGCAGGCGGCATTCTTCTCGCTCAACATCGGAACCGCTCTTAGTCCCCAGGTCTTCAAAGCCTTCATGTCATCCGGGGACAGAGCTACTACTGCATATAACCACATATCACAGGACCCATGTCTGAACTTTACGACACAAAACTGTACTGCAACATTACCTACTAACAGGAGTATGGATAGTGAGGGTAGAGTTGTTACTCAAGCAGCAGCCATAACATTTCAATACGGCTACATCATCGTAGCAGTATGTCTACTATGCGGATGCATTATGAATTCAGGCATTCTTTGCTATAATGGGTTAAGGTTTTGGAAACAACAAAAATCCCTTAAATCTAGATCCTCAGATAATAGTAGAAACTTCATCGAAGGTGTACCAAAGATGGTGGTGCTGATGCTGCAGTTCCTGCTTGGGTTCATCATGTCCGCCATAGAGGAGGCCTTCACTGGGCTCCTCATCACTTTCCTGGTGAAGCACCTGGGCTGGGGGGACAAGCTGGCCTCAGACATGATCACAGTCTACCTGGTCGCCTCTGCCACCTCCAGGGGCCTGGGCATCATTGTGGCAAGGTTTGTGCAGGCTGCTAAAGTCTTGGCCATCCAGGTGACCCTGATTTTACTAGGGTATCTGCTTCTCACCTTTGCACTGTATACCCATTGGGTTGTCCCATGGATAAGTGCCTCATTGATCGGATTAGGCTTCGGGGCATTTTATCCAGCACTTATAAATTGGGAGAATAGTTGCATGGAGTTACGAGGCAAAGAGACCTCTATAATCTTTATCAGTGTATCAATAGGTAAGATGACATCCCCCTTCTTTGTAGGTTATCTATTTGAAGAACACAGCCCCACTTGGTTTGTACATATAGGTCTTATATATTCTATACTACTGGTGTGTATGTATGTTATTAAGTATATAACAGTTAGTTATCTCATGAGGAAGATAGAGGGCAACACCAGATCTCTTCATACTGAGGAAACTGAGGTTATTGTGCCCGAAGATGGGAAAACTCCTTGAACCATGACAGCGCTGAATAAATCTGAAAAAAATGTATATAATGGTATGCATTCTGAATAAAATACCTTCTACGGTGATATGTTTTGTGTTTCCATTCTGATGTCTTTGTAGCATAACATTTGACTATGTTCATCCTCTAAAACTGTAGATAGTTTAACTGATTGAGACACATACACATATGAGATTGCAAATGTAATAATAATCATATGATAATTGAAATATATATAATTGCAATGGTGTCGAACATTGCATACATTGGCCCGTTGTATCCTTGCTATCTGGGCAGTATGCCTAGGCAGTAGGGAAATGACAATTTAATGCGAGAGATAGACAACAGATGGCTCCACCTGCACTCTTCAATGTTCTCTCTGGCCCTGAAGCCATCTTTATCAACCTGTGGATGATGGCGGCTGTTCTGATCTAGTCAGCATGAAACATCCGTGTTGGGAGGTGTAATTAATGTCATATGTGTCGTCAGTAAGTAATATAATCTTTTTCTGTTTAAAATAATTCAGTATTTAAGCCTCTTCACTACTTTAATTCCAATAAAGTGTGAGAGAAGTGTTTCCCCTGTGGCTATGGTTATGAATTATAACCAAAAATATAATCAAATCTGCCCTTCGTCACTGTTAATATTCATCAACACATTTGATATTTACTGTCTTACTATCCTTGACAGTTGTGAATCCCTCTTAGTTTGAAAGCAATGGTAACTTGTCATATGAGAAACAATAAAAGGAAATTTCAAAGGGGCTGTATCCTGCTTTGTACGTCAAGGAATATGTAAAAGACTTGCAAGGCATTTGTGGAAATGATGTTGTACCCACCAACCCAATATGAAACAGCTCCCAGCAAGGAGGGTCTCCCTCATGAGCTTTTTTACTGATGCAAAGCTAACTCATCAGGAAAATACAGGGCAAGACCAGATCTCTTCATACTGAGGAGATTGAGGTGTTTGTACCTGAAGATGGAAAACCTTTGAACCATGACAGTGTTGTAAAGCTGATCGTGAACAAATAGATTTGAAATGGTGCATACAATGTTATGCATTCTAGATAAAATACTATCTACAGTGATATGTTTTGTGTTTCCATTCTGATGTCTGTGACGCATAATCTGAGAGTTAGACCAGACGGCTCTACCCATTGCGTGCAATGTTCCTTCTGGGCCTGAAGCCATCTTTATTGACCGGTGGATAATGGCGGCTGTTTTGATCTAGTCAGCTCTAGAGTGACGACTGTGCCCAGGTGAGGCACGCAGAGACTACTCTCCCCCAACTGTGGAAATGATAGACTGGGGCCTGACTCTATAGCCCAAAATCCACGGTGACAAGAACCTGCATTAAAACGATATCGCCTCTCTGCCGCACTGATTCGCCCCTATAGCGCCCTTAACTTTGACGGCAAAGGCGCAAAAAAGGCGCGGCAGGGCGAAATAGCGGCGGCAGAGGGACGATACCATTTCAACGCAGGTTCTTGTCGCCATGGATTTTGGGCTTATAACATAGCCTTTTTTTTCCATGTTGCATCTATTTTCAGTATCACAGGTACGAATCTCTCCTTTACCTGACACACGTGCATTTGACGTATAAAAGTCCTTAATCCATTCGTTATCTATACCAGATTGATATAGAATTAAGTAGTTGTCCACATAGAGTGCAGCATAAATGCTGTAAAACCTCCTAGTTTTTATACTAAAGCTCCAAGGAGGTCTTCAATCACAAATAGAACTCCCACCTATAAGTGGCTGACCACAGGGCTAGGACACCACTGTAGGTTGGGCGCACACAACAAGGGGTCCCCCAGGGATTCCCCCAGGGATTCCCCCAGGGATTCCCCTGCACACAATGACGAACGGTGACCGTTTATCATAAGAAAATGGTGGCCTGTGCCTGTCTGTAGTATACTGACCGGGCCCCAGTCTACATGATTTCAGTCATGTCGCCCATAGAGTAGTGGTTCTGCATTTCACCAGGGGGAGCCACTCATGCCGCCTGATACCACGCGAGCAGCATGCAGATACTGCTATATGTATCAGTAGCCACTGATTAGGGATGGCACCACTGCAGGGCATCCGGCTAATCAGGGTACACAGACATGGTCCTCCAATATCTGCTGTATTTGGGGGTCTCTTCCCTACCTTGGTACACAAGTACTATTGAGATGCTATCAAGTATCATCATGTAATAAAACATTGCAACAAAGCGTAGATATTGAGATATCTACAGACAACAAGAATACAAACAACAATAACCTTATGATCCTGCCCATGAGACAGAAATTATCGTTAGTCTAGTGAGTGATCAAAATTTCACTATTACTGGTCACAAAATCTATCGTTATAGGTCAACTATTGACCTATAGATTAGTGTTTCATACAACATATTGTTATCTATAATATTTATTTTTACATTACATAGGAAAGGCCTTCATGCTAATCTCACCAAAAAACTAGCTGATAGATTCGGTCAATTACACTTAAGACTGCATACTTTGTAACAGAATAGATAAATACCAGACACTGTTATCTTTGCCTTGTGAACTGGTATTGATACCTGTTCGAACCGGGTTAAATATTAAACATGGGTAAACTGCAGACCACAAGAAATGCTGTAGACTATTTTCGGGCCCCTGGTTATATGTTACCATCTATTTACAAACTACAAACTCTCTGGTTGAAAGTTAAGAGAATATATGAGCTCTTCACTTGGCGTGGATAAACCATTAATCAATCGAATTCTGGTAACCCAAAACATCCTGTCCGTAATTGGGATACTTTAATCTAGGAGCTGCAAAGACAAATCTGATACTGCACATAGATGAACATATTCCTTTGCAATCATATAAAGAATGAACACACAATCTTCTAAAATATCATCTTTCATCAAACTATGAACAATTTAATAATCTCATAACAAAAGGTTCACTTTGCAATTGTGACTGTTCATACAATTACTGTTCATTTTAAATTATGCATTGATCTTGTCAGAAAGGCGTTGTTTGGCTTCATCTAGATCTGCGTCAAACTTCTCCTGCTTGGATGCTCTCCTTGCCTTAGCTCTAGCGACCTCCCTCTCTGCCCGCTCCACCTCACAGTCCGCCTCCTCCTGCTCCTCCAGTACCTCGGTGTGCGCCTCTACCACCTCCGGCGCCGTGTCTACCAGCTCCTCCTGCTCCCCCTCTGCCTCCTCCACCTGCCTGCTGCAGGGCGCCTCCTTAGCCGCTTTGATGGGTTTCTTGGCTTTAACCTTCTTCTCCTTGACTTCCTTAACTGGGGTCGTCATTTCCTCTTCCTTCTTCTTGGGTGCCTTCTTTTGCTTTTCTTGCTTGGCTTTAACATTACCCTCGTCCTTCTCGACTTCTTCCTTCTTGGTCTTCTCTACTTTCTTGGTCTCTTCAACCTTCTCGACCTCTTCCTGTGGCTTCTCCTGCTTGGTCTTCTTTGGCTGTTTTTTCTCTGCCTTCGGTGGCTGTTTCTCCTCCACGGCCTTGACCTTCTGTTTCTTGCCTTCCTGTGCCTTCCTGTCTGCCTCTGGTGCCTTCTCCTGAACCTCTTCCTTCTTCTTGCCCTTTGTTTTCTGTTTTACTTCCTTCACCTTCTTTCCTTTAGCTTCTTCTTTTACTTCATTTTCTTTTTTTCCCTTGACAGCTTCTTTTTGATTCTTCCCTTTGACTTCCTCCTTAGCTGCCTTCTCTTTCTTCCCTGTTGTCTCTTCTTTGATATCTTTCTTTCCCTTAGATTCCTCTACCTTCTTTCCCTTGGTCTCTTCCACCGCCTCTCCCTTTGTCTTTTTCTCAGTCTTGCCTACAGGCTTCTTTGCCTCTGCCACGAAGGCAAACGCCACAAAGACGACGAGGCACCTGAAAATATACACAATGGGATATATGTAACCTGTAAGGACGGCACATTGCCCTAAATCAACATTTTGGCGTCATGATACACAGTTGCAGTGCCAGTGAGTATCTCACCAACACGGCAGTGCTGCATAATTACAACCCCGTGTGGTCGGCATGATACGTAGCATGATGCACGGAGCGCCAGTACATATATATATTTGGTTTATCAAAACGTCAATGAGTGTGAAACAATGCAGTGCCTAACTCTATAGGGAATGTCAATAAGGATGTCATCCAATCTTGACATCTTGATAAACTATGGCATTAAAATCAATTGACCCAGTATCTCCAGTATCTCAAATCGCTTATACAGGCTACAATCCAATCTGGTCTGTATGGTCCCACAAATACGATAGATTTAAGTTTTGACATATTGAATGGAATCATCCTCACTACATGACACCTGCCTCATTAACGAGTTTGATTTTGTAATGTCATTACCTGGACTTAAGATGCATATCAGATTGTCAAACAACACGCAGTTATTACCATGAGGTGCCTATAAGTATCTATATTGGAATCGTTTCTACCTCGTTTCTAAGTACCCAACTCACACAGCTTTTTATATACACCGACAAACACGGGCCGTACTTTTTTTTCGAGAGTCAGGCTCTCAATTGAATTGGTTATTGCATGCCCTCTCCCCATGTCCCTATTAACTCTTTATTAATGATGGCACAATGCCTTAACGCCACATTTCTCATCATGATGCACCGATGAGGTACGTGCTGCAATGGTGCATCATGCCATCCCTTCGGAAATATATATCAGCTTGGTAAGTTTGGCACTGGCGAGTTACTCACTAGGACGGCACTGATGCAACCAGACATGAAAAGACATAGGCCTAGGAGACTAAAGCATAACTCTCCCGATAACTATAGACACTGTTATATCAGACATGAATAAGTTATGTCTATATGACTATACTCACTAGTGGCCTAAATGTTATACCCTACAGCTCGGATTCTTCCCAACAACAGGTGTAACACTTGCGTAACAATAATGTATTGCCTTCAGTGTAGATGATACACATGAAAATAGAGAAGCAGTCAGGGACAACCAGGATATTGACCATCCTTGACGCCATCTCGAAATCCCGACCGAGCACCAAGAGGATTTCCAGGGACTTTTGATATGTGCTTTAATCTCGCTTTTAGGCATCTTCTGTCCAAAGCTAAACGTGTTAATTATGAATTTGTTTAAAACCTCTGGTCTAAACAATATGGATCTCAGTCTTCCCATAATCATTATGATCCTAATACATGTCAGAGTACACTATAAGTTTTCATCATGTCTTGTACTTACAGTAGGATCAGAGTGTAGGTCCTCATGGTGGGGGCAGTAGGTGTACAGTGAGACACGGGGAGGTACGCCTCCAGCAATCACTGCCCTACCTACCTACCTACACACAGAGAAGAAGTAGAATCACGGTAACTCTCAAATGGGAGTCCAGTCCTGATCACTGAGGTAAATCTCCCCCCGACTCTAAAGTGACTCCCAATCATGAGGGAGTCCTAGAATAGGAGTCATTAAGAGTTATTATAGAGTCCGGCTAATGTTAGGGAGTCACTTTAGAGTCCTGGGGAGAGTTAGCTCAGTGATCAAGTTACAGTGATTCTACTTCTTTCTCTGTGTACCTACCTACTTGCTGCACTCCTCCAAGATAACAGCACGCCCGGCCCCCACGTCGTCTTAGATAAGATAACACGTGATCACACCAGTCTGTCTCAAAACAACATGCATGAGGCTCCCGCAGAAAGCACAGAGAAGAAAAGGGGAGGTCACCTGATCCTTGATATTGAAACGTCCCCAAAAAACTCTCTTTCGTTAGTTAGTTTCGTAACGAGTTGCCCAGGTTTGTTGGATTCGTGGAACCATTAAATTGAAAGAGATCCCAGAGTTAGCAGCCTCTGGTACCTGGTCCCCATACTCAGTAGAACTGATTGCTGATGCCGTTAGGAACTCATTGCTAGAATTATTGAGTGTTTGGATGCGATGTTAAATGGTAAAACGTATTGTACTCAAACTGTGAAGATGTAGGGCATGCAAGGAAACGATTGATACATTATGGATTGTATATATGATAAGATATAGCTTGTTTGTCAAAGGGACAGTCGTTGTCCAAAAAAAGGTGCGGGATTCGGACAGTATGGGGAATTGATTTGACAATTTGGGAGGTACGCATTACAGCTTTATTCCGACTCATTACTGTGCGTGCACATGGGTACCCACAATTCTGACCATGTCGCTGTGTCCATTTTTAGCAAAAGGGCCATGTCGTTGTGTCGATTCTTATGCATATAGAACATACAAGGGGCTCAAAAAAATGTCTGTGTCTGTCGATTTTTAAAAGGGCCGTGTCGTTGTGTCGATTTTTAGCAAAAGAGCCGTGTCGCTGTGTCGCCAGTGTTGAATTTTACCCCATGTGGAGGCACATTACTTGTTTCACTTCTTCAAAACTGTTGTTTTACACATAGTTAATAAAAACTAAAATAGTTTTGAGATAGACAGGACCAGATGACGACATCATATGGCTCACTCTCACCATATCAATGCAACTAAAATTTGGCCGTACATGATCAGTGGCCGTACATGATCGGTGGCCGTACATGATCGGAAATCAACAACAAAAAAACTAAGGCCCCATGCATTTTACTATTTAACTTATCAAACCATACCTTCTGCCTGTAATGTATCTTTGGGGAGTTTATTAGAAAAAAAACACTCCCAAAATATTTTTAGGGGCCAAAGGGGGGGCTAAATGTACAACCGATCATGTACGTCACATGACGTACATGATCGGTTTGGAATGACATGTAAAATTTTCTTATTACCCACTGCTTCACATGTCTTTGATAATACATGTTAAGACATAAATCATGGATACACCTTGCTATGATTGATTTATGTTTTAAACATGGTCAGAAAGGGGTCAAAATGAGAGTGGCTCAATGTACAACCGATCATGTACGTCACATGACGTACATGATCGGTATTGAAATGTAATGGAAAATTATCCTAATAGTCGCATCTATACATTTCTAACATATTACATTTCAAGACACACATCATATGTACACCTTGGTACGGTTCATTTATGTTTCATCATGTTCAGAAAGGGTAAGGCAGTCAATAGATCACCGATCATGTACATCACCGATCATGTAGGTCACCGATCATGTACGTCACCGATCATGTACTACCACCGATCGTGTACGGCCATTTTTTAGTTGCACTGATTTGGTGAGAGTGAGCCATATACTCTATTATTAATAGAAATAAATGATTCAGAGAAGATCTTGATTGAATAGTCTGGGCGGGTCTTAACATGCAATTTGCTAGAATTTATGTTTTACCCCTGAGATGTCATTTAGTATCCCAGGTAGCATAAGTACATTGGGCCATGATTGGGCCAATATACCACTAAAAATTGGGCCAATAATGGCATTTTGATATTGGCCCACCGCTGGTTTTACCGCTGGCCCAGTTATGGCCCATGCTCGGAGAAAGGGATATTGATTTCATGTTGGCCCAATGTTGGACCAACATCACAATGTTTTTACATTATTCCAAGGTTAGAAATTAAACATTGGACCAACCTTTTAATACATAATGTTGCCCCAACATGTAATTTTCAATATAGGACCACTGCAACAATCACTATTATTGAACAATACTATTTTTATGTGTATAATTGAATGTGCAAGCATACTTAAGACATGACTGTCAAGTATCATCAGTTTAGAAAAAGCCATTTCTGTCTTTTTAATCCATATTGATCTCAAACTGTATTACTATCATTTATGACTTATCTAACTCAATTACCCACACATGAGGTGTCTTCAAGTTACTTTTGACAATTCCCATGGGTGTCATGCAGTAAATGGCACTTTTAGATATCAAATTTCATCCATGAACTTCCTCTGACCTCTTAACATGTAGAGCACACTGGGGATCACATTTATAACCCATTTTGATAGCAATGTAGGAGCCCTCCTGTAAGAAATTCTTCAGACAACATTGAATCCCCCTGCTGTAGATCACAGCCAATATTGGACAAGTGTAGTTAGAATTGATGTTGGTCCAACATCAGAAATAATATGAAGGCCCTGAAATGTCACAACACTGGGCCAACACTGGGTCAATGTCAGCAATATCAAGCATGAACCAGCTCTGGGCCAGCGGTCAACCCAGTGATGGCCCATTATCAGAATTGCCAAGGGTGCGTCATCGTTGTGATTTGTATGTTGAACCAATGTATGCATTACCTACAATGGGCCATGGTTAGTATAATGATTGTGATGGAGTCAATCATTGTCGACATTGGCCCACTATACTCTTGCTACCTGGGATTGTGTCTAACGCTTTCATGACATGGTCTGATTTTTTCTAAAGCTATCATTTTGATAGTTCTCTGTGTCGTTTGTTTATAAGTAGGAGTGCCTGTATGCTATATGTGGGTGTACAGGGATAGCGTCATTACACTGACAGACAGATAAAAACCAGGATAATGTGGTAGACGCCGGTCCTACTCCTAGTGTGATATCAAACAACCCACCTGACGCCTAGTGCTCATCAGAGGAATCTACGCACCCCTGTTTTCCTCTCTTGTATTTCAATATACGACCACATTGTATTAAATAGTATTATCAGGTGGAGGACTAGTATAGGAGAACAGGACGGCCTGCATTAACAGGCAGCCTGTACTTTCAGGTCGCCCAGCCTGTACTTTCAGGCCGCCCCTATACACTCTCCAATCACAGCAGGCTGATGTACCATGCAGGCAGCCTGGTATAGCAGGCTGCAGCTCAGGCTTTCACACCTTCTCCAACCAGAGACTCTGCTACACGTGTGTCACATTAATTAAAATACTGATTTAAACTCATAATAACTCAGAAATGCAATGGACCATGCACATAATGCATTTAAAACTTGGTAGCTGTTATACGCATCTATATACTAGATAGGTGTAAATATTTCGCAAATATCATAAAAAAATCGCAATTATGGTTATATAAAAGCTTTAGTAAGATTACAGTGGTATACTAGAACGGCCCATAATACAGGGCTGAGCGACCTGTAAAACCAGCCTGGGTTGGTTATCCAGTCTGTATTGTTAATCCGGGCAGTCTTCCACCTGATTATAGGGAGAGGTGTGCATGGTTGCTACTAGAAGGCTGGCCAGGGGCATGCCAATAGCGGCCGTTATTCACATGCCCTCAGGGTGCGAATAAGACCACTTATTCAGACACTGGGGAGGGTGCAATTTAGAATCACTATTCCCACACTGTGTCGGGATGAATTAAGGGTGTTATTAGCACCCTATGTACGGGATGTGCGAATAAGAATGCTTATTTGCACACTAGGGAGAGTGAAAATTGTAAATCTTATTCCCATACTGTGTGGGGTGTGTATAGAATCTGTTGTACGCACCCTTAGTCTTAGCCCAGGTAACAAGTTGAGGTTAATTGAACGTTTTTTTAATGTCATTTTCAGAGAGAAAAAACGTTTATTTTGCATTTTATTAATAGCCTAACTCCATTTCGTGGACTCAAATCAATGTTGAATTAACGTTTAGTTGACACTGAGCTATGAGTGAACCAACGTTGGGTTAATAAACAAATTTTAATGTAAAGGGGGTCTATATAATACTCTATAATATATACTTTTATTTTACTTTGTTTCTTGTGTCTTCTATACATTTCTGCACAAATACCCCACATACCCTTTCTACAAAGAGGCACATCAAATCTTTACTCTATATATGAGCAACTTAGGCCTCTTGGTTCACAGGCATATGTATGTAGACATTTCTTATTTATTCATCTCACAATGCCACAAATTGGGTGTTTAGCATAATGCACACCCCATCAAACACATTGTATTAAAGTATGACCAAAATATATAGCCTAGATATGTCATTAATGTTGATAAACATATCACATAATATAATTATTATAGCTTATATTAGACAGATACTGCTGTGAAGCCATCAGTCCCTTCCCATTACATGCTGGACTACCATTACATCTGGTGAGATGGACTTGAATTAGAAAAAAACGTTGACTCAACGTTGAACTAATTGGTGAAATGAACGTTGGTTTGAGTCCACAAAAAAACGTTGAGCAATGTTATATATAGGTTACCTAAAAAACGTTAGTTTGCTAACTGTATTCTAACATTAAACCAACGTTTCTAAAACCACATTATCCACAAAAACATTGAGTCAACGTTGAGAGAATGCAAGTAGAAAAACGTTTGTCCAATTAACCAATAGTGAACGTTGATCAACGTTCAGCAAACGGTTCTTGTTACCTTGGAGGCCTTGTATGATTCTGGGTGTTATTTGAACATTGGAGGGCTTACACTTCTAGGCCTACAGGGGCTTACTTGGTGACATTATCAGATTTTTACATGTTGTCTTTCCTGCTGGGTGTGGGAATAAGGACCGTTACTCACATGCCATTGGGGTGCGAGTAACTATGTTTATTCGCATGCCTTTAGCGTGCGGATAGCGCTTGCCTTTAAGGCCATAATACATATAATCATTATTGTTTCCATGACTCTGCCTGCTCACCAATACTGCTTGTATTC
The DNA here is from genome assembly GCA_947462335.1 of Harmothoe impar. Lineage (NCBI taxonomy): Eukaryota > Metazoa > Annelida > Polychaeta > Phyllodocida > Polynoidae > Harmothoe > Harmothoe impar. The sequence continues at coordinate 23,029,513 of OX381714.1, forward strand.
CATATTCCTACTTCCACCTTCCGGCTCATATCAATCTCCAGATCTTTTTCAAACATGTTTGTATAAAGGCCACCGTCCACTGGGCTCTAATTGGCCGAAGTTTTATAGGAAATGTATGGGCGTAATCGGTCAAAGTTCCCAGGTGAGCGCTAGCCATAAGAAAAACATAGCCACATGGCACATAAAATAAATTGATTGTTTTAAAGTTGGTGTGTACATTTTATTAACAAACATATAATGATTAAGCACCCAAGAAGTAGATATTGATACATGTGAAGCGTTTTGCTATATGTATTATGGAAGACCATTTATTATTCTGATATATATATATCACCTACAGATAAACACAGAACCCCGGGCAGCATATTGCTGTAATGCTCGGCGTGATGCATAAAGGAGCACTGGCGGGTAACTCGTCAGGGCTGAATTTATGAACTATGTAGAGCCTACAGTTGAGGCTCGACCCCAATGAAGTGCTATGTAGTTACTCGCCAGTACTGCATTGATGTTTCATGTCGACAAATGAACATAAACAATAAGGTATTATACTATCCTCATAGTCTTAATCTCCTCTACACGAGCTATTATTCTCATTAGTTACTAATTTAGTATCCTGAGTGTAATTTATTGCTTATACAGCAATGCGTAAGTGGTGTGAACTTAAGTCTACAGTTACATAAAACCTATTGTATATACACTGTCTGTGTGATTTTTTCTATAACCCCTTTGGATGACAAGGTACAAACTAATAGAATTCAACATTAAAGCATTTCTCATAAAATACATATTCACAATATCTTCTCAAAGAAGTGTTGTACAAATAATATTATAAATCATATTCTGATTCTATTAACTGCGCATTGTATAAGTGATGCTTTGATTGTGCGCATATCATATCAGTATATCTATGTTACGTTACGCATATTGAAAAATAACCACTATCAAAATCAACAGGAACATACCTCGATCGTATATCTTTAATTTTCTACTTCTTAAAACACATTACTACATCTTGAGTCTCACTTTTTCTTGAAGGTTAATTGCATAACAGCAATGCCATAGACATGGTACCACAATACCACCACTCCTATAACTGACAAACCTGAACATAGTTAGATAAAGGATGGAACAGCACCCTTTTTCAATAAACGGTAGAGCTAAGACTGATGATCAAGTTCAACTGGATTCCTGGGATGAAAACACAAGCACCATGGGATTTGAATATGTTTGAAAATATACAATGCTAACATGTCTGTTACTGCTATTCTTTTTTATATACAGTCCCGGTTCTGCCGACCAGGGACATCACGGCCAGTTACTCTCAGGTAGGGGGCGGTAATTCAGCATAACCCGGGTTCTCAAATGCGGTACTAAATGATGCGGACCCGTCCGGGTTGAGCCGCACCCCCTTGGTGTCTACAGGAGGGGGGTCGGCCGCCCCAGTGGCTCCCCGCACCATGCTCGGTACGTCATAGATGGCGTTACCGTTAGACGTGACGGTCGGTGTGGGCGGGGGGCGGCGGGTCCGCTTCCGGTTCCGCTTGTAGAAGTAGCAGAGGGAGGCGAGAAAGATGAGGAGGAACATGAAGGCGAATATAGCCGCGATGATCACCCAGTGTAGGTTGGAGTTAAGGCTCTCCACAGCACCGCCTGAAGACGCTGCTGAAACTGAGTCACATTAAACAATACTTAGATATGTGTTAAGTTGTAATATTGTGTGAGGCCATATCAGAAAATGAATTAAAATATGTGAAAGTTGTCGAAAACCCTGGAAGATATTTCTTATTTTGTACACCGAGGGACATTTGTCGCATATTTGTGCTTTCTCCCAAAAAAGAAATCATATTTGTGGGGTCTGTAATTTATTTGTGGATACCCTAAGATCCACTATTAATCATGCCTTTCTTTATATTGGCAAATATTTTGTATGTAACGACATTTCTGACACAGCTTCTTCTATTCTGTACACATTTTGTTTACAATATAGGCTATTTAATAGCCCTTATTCCTTGATTTTTGGACACACTTCCTTATCATTGAGTGATATTGCATGCACTCACCTATTGATATAGAGGTAAAGTTGATGACGAATCCTGTACTGCTGCTGTTACCGGTGGTGGTGACCAGGTGCAGGTAGGCGGACCGCCCCGTGGTCGTCATGTCGGTAGGCACCTGGTCACCGCACCACCGCAGTATGGGGGGTGACGAGGGCGTGGGACCTGCAATAAGAAACATGGGCTGACAATTAGCGGATAGATGCAAGATTTGCTGTATTCATCTACAGCAAACCCAATGCATTGTATTTCTTTGATAGCAGTGCTGACATATAACTGGCTGACACTCCATTAGTACATCATGCTGTTTGTTTCAAATTTCAGAAAACCAGTCGCATGGGTAGGATGTATTCATGCAGCACCAGCATATGACATTCTATTGTTACGTTCATTACACAAAAGAGCATAATGCATTGAAGCATTATGCTTCCTACAAAGTGTTAAATAAACCCACTCACCGTCCAGTAGTTGTACAAACTCCTTGGTACAGGCGGGGGAGTCGACCAGGTGTGAGTCGCTCACCGTCACCACGAGGCGCTCGGCGTGCCCAGGCGTGGTCAGCACCCAACAGAACTCTGCCGATCTAGCATGGAAAATATAACGTTTGGGGGCATAAATAAATGTTTTAGCATAGAAATCACCATCACTTTTTGAAGGTGGCATAGTGCTTTGATAAAGTATACATGAATGTAGCATATATGTGTGTACCACACCAATGCTGTATTCATGCATTATGCCAACCCAGCACAGGCGAGTTTCTCACCAGTGCTGGGTATCCAATGATGATAAAACATTTATTCAAATATGAATCAACTTAAATAATTGATTGAATGTTTATGTATTTTACCTTGGCATTGAAAGTGGCCAATTTGGTGAAGAAATGGACTTCATCGTTGACCCAACGGCAATGTGCTGACATACCTCTGTAACAGAACAGCATTAATATCCAGCAGCAGGGACATATTCTTCAAGCTCCAAAAATAATGAGATTTATAATAGAAAATTGAGATAACTCTTACTCCCAACTGAACAAGTAGAAAATATAAAAATTTATGATAAATTACTCAGTGTCCTCACATTACAGGAAGTTCTTCAGATGGCTGATAATCCACAGGTTCACTATCAGAGAAGTGGCCTACCTGAGACTGCTGTCCTGTACCTGATCCGGAAGCCCCGGTACTGGATGCCATTGTCAGACCTGAAGCGCAGGTAGAGCGACTGTCCAGTGCTGGTGACGACGTCCGGGGCCTTCCCGTCACCACACAGCAGTGTCAGCAGACTGGCGTCTACCTTCTCACCTGCCGCACCAGTAGAGTTATCGATATATTCAGTACTTGTGGCGAGAAACAAATATATTCAGTTATGTTATGTGTACATACATTATATCCCCGGTCTTTCTCAGCAACTAGTAATGATTAGATAAGCTGTTATCGACCTTTTTTACAGGTTCAGCAGTTCAAGCCTGCATGAGTATGCACTTTTGGATTCCCTAAAATAGGCCCAGCCCATCAATTTGCATTTCCATAATTTCCATGAGACCATCTTTAGATATGCAGCTTTAGAAAAGCTCAGATACTTTGATGATCTCAGAAACTCAGGTACCTTCAAGCAATGAGTATAATCTATTTACCATCATAAATCTCGAGGTAGTCCACACACCCCTCCTCCACAAAGAACTCGACAATGTCGAGCTGTACATGGGAGGCCACAGGGGCAGTCAGCACCCAGCACACGTCGGCCATGCTGCAGCAGGAAAGGCAATGTGCAGGTAGAGGTCAGAAAGACTATACAACAGAATGTATGGACATTGTGTTGATTGGGACGATGCTGATATGACACAGCACTTCCAGACCAACCAAAAGTGAAATGATGCTGTTGTATTTGAGAAAAATGTTATCAATTCATGCTTTATCGTGTTACCGTACCTCATATGAAAGCCCATTGCACTGTTAGAAGTAAGTAGTGTTCCTGTACACCAAATACTGGGGGCAACTATGGTTCCAGTAGATTGTGCTGTAGACCTACAGCAAGTGAGCTTTTGTATATTTACAGCACTATGTACTGTATAGGGACAACAGAATCTTCTGTTACTGTACAGCAAAATTGATTGTAAATCATAATCTGAAGGTCCTGGGTTCACCTCCCAGTGCTGGTGATATTTTCAACCATCCATGTGAGGGAAAAACGAATTTTAGGTGGATGTAGGTAGACCAAGAGAAGTGGCTCTACTAAGGATTGAACTCACCACCTGTGGTGATGGAGACGGGCCCTGATCCATTGCGCCACAGAGCCGGTGTTACAAATTGTCCTATTGGGATATAAGCCACCTCTGCCATGTCTGTATTAAATGAGCTACAGCCTTGTTGCTAAAGATCCCTGATGAGAGGTGGCTAGACATAGGATCGATCCCACGACCTCTCGTGTACATATTATAGGGAAAAGTACTGTAGATCTACAAGTCACTACCGTAACCTGCATCTACAGTAACAGAATTGTACATGTACAGTAGAATTTGCTGTATTATCATTTACAGCTAAAGTACTGTACATATACATCAAATTTTGCTGTTCACGAACAACAACTTTTTACAGTGTGGCCTATCAGCATTTCTGCAATAAGTATGGTAAACGACAAGTGCTACTAGCAAATTGAGTTTGTACGGGTGTCAAGGTCCTAGAATGTGATTAAATATCAGGTAGATGAATGGGAAGGAGCAGCTGCAGTTTCATGAACACATACAATTTTTATTTTTATTTTGTGAAGGATGTGACCTGAATAGTAAAATAAGTAGGCAGCAGAAAAGCACAAAGACAAAGGGAGGAGGTGCTTTAAATAACTATGCTGCGCTTTATGGTTTAACTCACAGTAAGGGAAGTTCTACTGACCTGGGATATGGGTCTGGGTAGTCTGGTGATGTGAGGAGACCCCCGGATGGTGTCACATTCAGGGTGGTACAACCTGAAGCTGCAGACAACGTACAAGGCAAACTATGTGGTTACCATAAATCAATAGCTGGAATTGTGCATCCAGGAAAAATCTATGAACTTAGATAAAATGGACAGAATATACCGGTAAGCTGTAAGGAAAAAGTTTCAGTATTGGTGTCTCTGGCCATGCTATAAAGTAGCTGTTATCTCAATAAAACTATCTCCCCATTCCTACACAGTACATCTGAGTGCTGTATAAGTACCTTGAGTAGCATTGGCACTAAACCGGATCTGGAAGCCCCTGAACTGCAGGTCTGCATTGCTGACAAAGCGGATGTAGGCAAACCGCCCAGAGGTGATGAGGGTGAAGGCACTGCGCTCTCCGCACTGCTCAACTAGCAGTGGGGACGTCTCAGACTCACCTGAATCACACAAGGAGCTCTTTATGTGTCTGCTATTACAGGTTTATCATTAAGTAGACTGATATAGAGAGTATCACTCCCACTGATACATGTATAATCGACTTATACATATATATTAAGGACATATATTTGCTGTGATCCCGAAGACTGGATTGAAACTCCAATATCATTCAACACTGTTCCATATGTATAATCATTTTGACCTATGCCTTCTTTGTCCTTTCCTCAGCAATGAAACAAACAATATAGTTTACTTTATTGCAGACGATTTTTGTGTATGAATCCATTGCAATATTGGCAGTGTATTCTACTTCTTATGGCACTAAAGGATGATGTCTCTAAGAATTGTAAAAATGGTTTATCAATTAATTAGTTGGTGTTTAATTTCCCGGTTAGCTTTGGTTATTGTGTATCTCACCGTCCCTGATCTGCAGGTAGTCGTTGGAGCAGCTGCCGGTGCTGTCGGGTCCCTCTAACTGTACAAACACCACATGTAGAACCAGCGCCGACCCCGCGCCACCCTCCAGCACCGTGCACACGTCCGCATTTCTACCAGCACCAACAAGGCACAAGGTGTAGTTATAATAATGTTATAAGGAACAATAAATAATTACATAGATATTTAACACAAGGCAACCTTGTCAGAAAGAGTGGTGATATATTGATTGCTATCGGTAAAGAAAATGTGACGCAAACATCGAAGAATGTGGTGATTCTTGCAATTTGCCCAATATTAGTCATGAGCCCATTATTGCCTGTCGTACCCTTTGTGTTGTCAGTTACTTTCAGTTTACCAAAGCATTGAGTCTGTTTTTATTTTACTTGGATTTGTTACTATATACTTTTGAAATATTTCTCTACATTTAACAAAGACTAAAACTTCAATACTCACGGTGTATACTTAACAGATGCAGGGTCGCTGCGCGCGGTGACCGGTCTGCGACCGGGTGGGGTGGCAGGTCCCTGACCGCCCCAGCCGGGGGTCGCATAGGGGTGCATGTCTGAGGTTGGCGAGTTAAGCACGCCCCCTGTTCTACCCACCTGCATTCTATGACACTGGCCTGTATATGTGAAAAGGTACAAAGAGTCATGCCAAGTGGTCTCAATTCATGTCCTGAACAAAACCATTTTGGATTATTTTTCTTGCAAATCTATTCATTTTTGACTTGAATATGAACAGCTGAAGGAATCCTTTATCAAATTCGTAGCTCAAGAAATTTAGACAATTATGTTTTGTTTTTTAAATTGTGTATTCCAGGCGTATTATACTAGAGGCCTGATTACTTGTTCTAAATTAATCAGTGAGAGAAGCGTTGTATACTTAAGATTGACTTTATTATATAGTGATAATCCTTTGTATACAACATAAAGACATATATACTCATTATTTACAACTATTCAAGACACTCAGGTAAAGATACACTGCATGGACTTTGGAAATAAAGCAAATATGAAATAGCTTTACATGACACAATCAGGAAGGCAGGTCCAGTAAATTCTATGTAATATCATAACAATAATAATAACATTCCTTTTACATGGAATTTACCAGACTTAGTTATGTCAACATTTGCTTGAATTTCTAAGACCATGCAGTGATTTTGTGTAGTCATGTTAGCAAAACTAAACCGGGTAAGCAATTAATGTCTGTATATGAATGAAAACTGTTAGATAAACAACAAATGTACAGTAAGTAGGGACTAGTTTGGGAACTTGTTGAATATCAGGTTAGCTGGTTAACAGTTAATTGGTTAAGGACTGTTAGCACTATGACTATGGGTTGCTATCTATACTAAGATGACCTTTATCACTCTTGTCCACTTGAAAGCTCATGACTGACATAATGTTCGTCCATGTTCATAGTTATTATGGGAATCTGTACTCTGTAAAGAATCTGTATCTATTAATGTTCACAAAAGAACTTATTTTGCTTTAAGTGTTAAATAAATTCACATAATTATATTTTTGAAAGAAACTGATGGGTTTCAACTTCCATGAAAACAGTGAAAAGTTTTACTTTTTGGGGCAATATTTTACAATGTTTTTGTTCATATTCAGTGAAACTTAAATACTTACAAGATCCATGAAATAGTGATATGTTTCTGCAATTGTCCACATACACTATGCCTAAACTGCATGCCCAATTCTACACCCCACACTACAAGTAAAATAATACAATCTAAACATCCAACCTAAAACTAGTATATCTAGATCCCACTACAAAATAAGATAACTAAAACGTCTAGCGGCCTAGGCTACACTATACTCATAGAGGTGGGACTGACCGGGACCTTGACAAAGCTGGGGGGACCTGCCTTGCACGAGGCCCAGGTACGCGAACCGGAAGTCCATCTCCTCGAGGCGCAGTGTGGTGATGGTGACGCGGACGTGGAGGGAGGCGGCTGTACTGGTGATGTAGGTAGGTGAGTCCGCACCCACACACCACCGCACCAACTCATCTGAGTCCTGCCCTGGTCCTGTACACAGAGGTATACATGTCATGTAGATAAAGTATTGTACAGACTAAGACAATTCATTGACAGGAATGAACATACAATGTGCAATGAATCACGACACCACTGCACACACTTACCTTTGTCTATGAAGAGTTAGTATTGTGAAGAAGTGGAAAATGAAGATTTTTTTTATTCAAATAAATCAGACTTGAGTATCATTTCTCACTTTAAATTATGGTTTAGTCCAATTTTCTAACTGCATCATGATAGTATTATTCATATATTTATTAACTATTCACCGGCTAATAATCACTACTGCAAGGAGCATATCTCCCAAATGTAAGTTTAGACACTGACCATCATAGACTGTGATGTAGTCGGTGCTGCAGCTGCCGGACCGCAGGGGGGACACCAGCTCCAGCCGCACCTTGTAGTTTGCTAACTCCGTCTCCAAGGTGAAGCACTCAGTTCTGTCAGAAGACAGTAATGTACAATTATATTTGTAATCATAATCAGCATTTTCAGTACTTAGACAGAAATCAGTGAACGATGCACAAAGTTCCAGATTTTATATAAGTCAGATTTTCATCTTATCTCTCTCGTCCATTTCAAATATAGCCTTTGTATTCACAGAAAATGATAAAATGAAAATACCACAGCTCATTAGGATCTTGTGTCGTAATCTTACTGGCTGAATTTGAAAATCCAGTATGGTTACTTAATTAGCAGGTTAGGTTACACAAGTACAAATCTGCAATCAGAAACTATAAACTCCACAATTCAAAGAGTGGTGCCACTGTAACTGGAATGAACCTTCACAATTGGGGTCTGGCCAACAGAATATTCTCATAACATTAGACAGGATGAACATATTACGAGATTTGGTAGATTCGTTGTTGAAGGATATTGTATCATATTTTACAAGGTTCTCTAGGATTTGATTAACTTCAACTTTAATTATAGGTGTGACATACTGAAGTATTGAAACTATAAAAGGTTTTATTGTTACCTTAACTAAATAGTGATATAAGAACTAAAGCGAACTAAATGTAGTGAATTCTAATTAGAAGACTAATTTTGTATTAAAACTATGAATTTATCCATGATACAAATCAATCTCACATACTAAGTAGAACAGTTTTGGCCGTAGCTTACATACGAGGGGGAACGTGTGAACAGTCTAAATGCAGACAACTCCATGGAGTATGGGTACACGCCGTAAACAGTACACGCATCTAGGGGAGAATAAACAACTTAATGATAAGGTTACTAACAAATATGAAGGTTATCACTACTACTTAACTATGTATATTGAGCAATGAAAGGTCCTAAAATTTGATTAGACAAAACTACAGGATGTAAAAACAGTGCAATTGAATTAAGTAAAGCAGTATTTCATTTAATCTACTACAGGTATAATTTTAATTTAAAAGCATTTAGGTATAATGCAAAACAGTTGATAGACAAACATTTCAAGATTAACGTATCTACCTAAACTACAGCATTTCACGGATTACAAATTAACGTCAATCATGTGAATTTAGATGTACATGTAAGTGGCTAATTGATTAATATACTCACCCGTATAGACCTGTGAGAAGCCCATGTAGAAGCCCTGGCCGCTGATGGAGCCGTCGCTGTACAGAGACACATGAGCGGCACTGCCGGTGGTCACCACAGGTACCCGGGGCACCATGGTGCCGCACCACCGCCTCAGCACCGCACTGTCTGTGTGCGAGCCTGCAGGACAAGTAGGCAGAATAGGATCTAATACTAGCATTGAACTGTTATCTATGTAAACGTTTAAAAGATGTAAATATTTGTTGTGTTTTATACACTTCCAAAGTTATATTTTGCAGACTAAGAAGAGGTTGAACAGACATGTCAAAAGATGACCCAGATAATCATTTTGGGGATTTTATATCAAAACGTCTGAGCTAGTATCCTAACATAAGTGGCTCAGATCACTAATTGCATCTTGATATATTGTGCACATGTACTGACCGTCCCGTATAATGACCACGTCGTATTCACACATGAGGTTGTCCCCCTCCAGGCTGGAGTCGTACACCTTAATCTGCACCCGGTGGTCTCGGGACGCACGCACCACCCAGCACACATTCTCATCTCTGATTGCACAATGGGTGAAGGACAAATGAAACCATTTTAGAGAAATTCAAGTGTGAATGGTACAAAATGTTTACATGTTGAATAATCTCTGTAAGCAGGGTTTTTCTCCACACTCGGGGACAATTTGACACACAAGCACCATCTTTTGGACGTCTGAAGTCGGCTGATATTCTATTCTAAATCGTCACCTTAATTTACTTCAAGAGATGAAGAGCATGAAAATACATTGTATTCAGTGTATTTCAGACGTAAAGGCTAGTGTAAAACATAATCATTACACCATTACCAGGTACATTTCTTGCCATCACAAGTCTCATCAATCACCAACACATCTGTCAAAGTGACGACTGAAGCCCAGGCAAATTACCTCCTTAATCTGAACCCCTAACATTGCACCCTGAAGTGTGAAAAGCGAGTTAAGTGTGGAAAATCTACAGACCCATGCATCATGCATGGGTGACTGTTCGTGATAAAGTTGTGTTTACGTTGGTTTTAGGAGAATTTCATAACATTGTTTGTAACAGCCATGTGTGCAAACATCTCATATCAGGGGATTCACAGGACAATTATCTTTCACATAGTGTACGTATACAGTCATACTAGTTCTGAGATTCTGAGGTTATATATTTGTGTATTTGTCGGTCACTTTCCAGCAAGGATCAAAAACTTTGCCAACAACTTTTCTGAATGGTCACTCTTTCTTGCTGCATTGGTCTATAGTCACAGTAGAAGCCTTTTTGGTCAATCATCCGTCCATGACCAGGTGTCTAAGATCTGAGGTACAAGTGACAAATCAACGATTAAAGATAGATAAAGATCTGAAAGTAGGTATCTGTGACTTACGATCTGTAGGCATGCGGGTACCCCGGTGAGTACAGGTACTGCTCTTCATTTGATGCCTGGAGACTCGTGCATGTTCGTGAATCTGCTGTGAATATAACAGAGTGTCAGTAGCACAAATAGATCAAACACACATTACGCTGAATAGATCTCAGTCTGAAATGTGGATTCAACTGGAACCGATGTTACTCAGTAGGTATCATCAAATGGGAATATTATCAGTATAATTTCATTGATTACATATCTCATTACATTACATGTAACAACATGGATAATGATGAGCCTGGATCAATTACTGTATTGGTATTTGCTTTATCAGTTTTAATATTCATACATATTTGAGGTTGAGGGTGAGCTTCTTATGTTGCCTCGGTAATGTATTTTTCTTGAGTTTTTCTTGCACATGGCGTAAAATATACATCATATAATGTAGTTACATTCTGCTTTTGAGTAGAATTTCATATGATTGCGGAGTATGATATCCTACCTTCTCCGGCAGCCCACACGGCTAACCTGAAGCCCGGGAAGGCAGTGTAGGGTCCGGAGTAAAAGCGGACCAGGATTTTACTTCCAGATCCGGTCAGCATGCCCGGGTCAGATTTACCACACCACCGGGCCAACAATGGCAGTGTCTCTGACGCACCTAGAGACATGTTACATAATGGTCTTATTAAATGATGTGCGACACATATTCCTACTGAATTTCATTCATGATATAATAACTGTTTTATATCAATTGTCTAGTGGATATGTAAGGTAGGTGTCACTTATCTGGAGTTAATCACTGTATAATTACATGTATTCATTTGAGTTGCAGACCTAATTAAGCTTGTGACATATCTCTCTTATGTAAAACATCATTTCCTTGTTGACAAACTTACCATCAAAGATCTCCACATAGTCCACACAGCCGGACGAGTCGTTGGTGAAGGAGTAGGAGGGCTCTAACTCTGACTGCTGTACTTCCACTCGTACCCGCGAGGGGGCGCCAACAGTCACCAGCCAGCATACATCCTGGTTCCTGAAGTGTGGGGATGTGTCAGACATTAGCACCTTACATGTAACGGTGTGGCAGCCCTGGTGTGTAACTCGCCTGTGCTGCATTTGGGTATCATGCCTACCATACAGCTAACAACTCATTTGTGACACACTGTGAAAGGTTGGCTGCCATTTTTGTAGGTGAACAGTAGATTCTACTGTAGGTGTACATTTGCGTTTAGGTAAACAGTACATTTACTGTAAACCTGTAGTAGATTCTACTGTTAACCTGCAATTACTATTTACAGTGCCTCTTCTCATTCATTTTACTGAAATTTACAAATCTAAAATTATGATTTTAAAAAAAGTAACCTATTTTCAAATCTATCTAAAGCAATTTTGAAAGATCTGCCTGCATTGAATCATTTTATTAGAAGCGTATGTATGTTGGATTGAAAAGCACCTCGGGTATGCTGATGGGAAACCTGGTGACTGGATGTAAGTTGGGTTTTCATCACACGTTACTGCTGCACAGTTCCTCTCCAGCGACTCTGCAGCACAAACACAAGGTGTTAGCAATGAGGACCTCTGTAAGAGGTTACAAAGTCATCTATGTGTGGCCTTATGGGCCCAGGTGGATCTGTCTGCATTGGAAAATGATTCAGTAGAAATTAAGGGCTATGAATGGGCCATAAATCCGTCACGGTGAATTGTCTGCAATGGACTTTCATAGACTGTATCTATACTTTCAATCTACATGTATTTACGGCATGGGCCAAAAATAGACAATTTGCTACAAGCATAGGGCTTTTATTATGAACATGAGGAGGTAATCCATACTTGCCCCAGCAGCCACTAAAGATCAATTAGTATGGAGATACATGTATAACTATTCTATGAGAAGTTTAGTGTGTATTATGGTACATAGTGTATAACTGGATAGAAATATTATATTTCAACATAGTTTTGAGAACACTGACTGCTGGAGTAGGCCATGGAGATGGCGAGTTGTGCAGGGTAGTTGTGGCTCTGTGACGTCACTAGCCGGATGTAGATCTCCTTGTTACTGACGTCAAACGGGATCTCGTGGTGCTCGATGTCGCAGTGTGAGAACACAAGGTTACCCGTAATGGCGGGTCGGCCTGCAGAAAAGGGCAACAGTTACCAGGATTAATCAAACAGCAACTATTCTATAGTAAGTTAGATTTGATAAACTTGGTGAAAAAATCTCTTTTACATGTGGACAGCCGTTCCCTAAAGTTGCTCTCATTAATGGTGCCAAAGGTGACTAAGGCAAAATAGAAACACCACGTCCCCAGTAAACACCCTACGTAATCCAACGTTGCTCAGAGGTTTCTCTAGGTAGTTTTTAAACTAAAGGTTTGAGATTGGTAATTTTGGAAGGTTTGTAGATGTCAAAACAATAAGGTTTATTTACGTTTAACCAACATAGATGTCTGATTTACGTTTATCAACCTCAATTAGTCGTAAATCTACGTAATATATCTACGTAGATCCATATTAGAACATGTAACTTCAATTGGGTAGATGACTTCTCAATGTCGCACTAGGTGGCAGCACTATCAATAATGGAGAGAATATTACAGCTCTTTAACCAATCTACCTCATTCATGCAGTAAATTTCCATTAATTATGGATTCAATATCATGCATATAAACCGTTTTCCATAGAATATTTACACATAAAGGACAGAGAGCAAAGTATTGTGCATGAATATGTGCTTTGCTGCACTTTACTGAGCTGACACCACATTGGTGGTAATGGAAGACATACAAAGCCTCTCTGCAGCCAACATTATTCAACAGATGCATACTGTCAGGCTGTTGAGTTGAACTTCAAGAATAGTAGTTTTTTGTATGAATATTGTCTGTTAACGTAAATTTGTCTGCAATATGATACAGGTATTTTGTCTGAATTCCACTATGTAGAATTATATGTAATGTGTTTAGACCACACTTGAATGTAGATTTACGTCTGAGCTACGTAAATCAGACCTGTAGGTTTGAGAGTGGTAAAAAATCCTTAACGTTTGAATGTTCACAAACCTTCTAAAATTACGTAGTTCAGACCAAACATCAACGTAGATTTACGTCTGACCAACGTAGCTGTGGTTACTGAGTCATATAGCGAGGATTATTACTCTAGTATAACCTATTCCTATCCTAACAGTGACATAGAATACTGCCCAACTTACCCATTCTAATTTTGAGGGGAACTCTGAATAGTGTCTGATTATCTATCCTAATCTCCATAGCAACACATAATTGTGTCAAACTCCATTATTCTTATTTCCAAAGTGACATCAAAATAGTATTCGCTTTACCTATTTTACATCCCATTGGCAACATGTACTGGTGTTCACCTTACCTATTCTGATCTCCATGGTAACAAAGGAGCAGTTGTTGACCAGGACGGTGTCCATGCTGCGTTCCTGCAGCACCTGGAGCCGCGTCACGTGCCTCACGTCAGAGGGCGCCACCAACCAACACACGTCAGCGTCCCTGTCACCATGGTAACATGACAACCAATCAGCAACATATAGCACATATTCATCTGATTCTTCCAAAGGTTAAACTTATATATGAATATACAAATTTCTGTTAATCTATGCAGTCGTGGATAAATATACAGTACAGGCATACCCCAAAGTGTAATTCATTTGTAAAGAGAGACACAATGCCTACATTATGCTGAGGAGATTTTACTTACTGTCTTTGGGCGCGGAAGATTTGCTCGACCTGTCCTGATGTCGATGCCCTAAGACGTTTACATTCTGGAAAAAAGGTAGAACGTATTGTAACACAAAGTCACTATACCACGCCGAGACAAATGTGAGATTGAGAGTCGCAGTTGCCAAAAATACTTTGGCCTGAAAGTCAGGCATGCATGCAGAAGTGTTTGTTTAGGCGACACATGATTCTCACATTTTTCTGTGCAATTACCGAATCACTTTTACTCATTATAGTTGTCTCATTTTAAGAGTATTTTTTCACTTATAGCTACAGCAGAATCCCATATACCTTGCACTTGTAGTTGAAGTTGTACCGAGTATGTTCGACATTCCGGGGGACGGGTCCGTGAATATTCATATTGCTGTCCAGGCACAAAGGTCTGTCTGCAATGCAAGAAGCATTAGGTCGAATCTTCAGGCAAATGAACTATTACACTTCTGATGACTTCAAGTGGCATTTGAAGAAATTGAATGCCACCAAATTACTGTTCTTGCAGGTTATTGAAGCAGTTTGAAGGCAAGAAAAAGCAATGGTACAAAAAGAGCTGATCCTCCTCACAGGGACGTTGGGTTAATATTCTATTTCTTCTCAATTAATTGATATATTTGATTACCCAGGTGATATGAAATGATCATTTATTTTATATAATGGAAACAAATGCTTCATCAACAATATTGTTCATCAGATGTATGAGCCTTTGTGAATGTTGATGAAGTTCAAGCCGAATTGAGCCCTTACCTGGATGTTTGCGAGGTGGCGTGGAGGGAGCGGGTCCACACTATAGCTGACTCATTCACCTTACAGGTAGATGATATGCTGTACGTCACAGGGTTGGCGTCCACGTACTCCAGACCTAGCATGGCAGGGAAGGCAAGGAAATATGGATATCCCATTCAAGTACTTCTGTTTGTGTAAGTCTCTGCTAAATGTGTGTTAATACTGGCACAGTGGTATCACATTATCTATGTTGGTTATTGATTTATTAGATTTTGTTAACGTTGATAATCCTATCTACAACTCTGGTTAAGTTAAGAAACTGATGAATCATGACAAAAGTATGTTTCAAAGTGTACAACGGAACCACAAGCTTCGCTAATACCATGCATTCTGCCGCTATGGCCTTCAATTTACCTTCTACACTTTCCATCTAGGTGTGCTCTATTCTAAAGTCCCCCGAGGGGATGAAGTAATTGATATATAGTGCGAATTACTTTTTTGTTATGAGAAAATAAGTAGAGAAGTGTTATTTGAAGTAGCAGTATACTGTACAGACAAATGACCTACCATATGTGTCATTTGGGGCCAATCTGATCTTATACTGAGGCCATGCAGAGAAGGTCTGCGTCCCGTTACCTAGTAACGCCACATCCTTAAAGTCTGTCTGACCAATCAGAGAGTAGAACAGTAGCTCCCCGCTCTGCCCGGAGCTGTACATGGGACGCCATATCTGAAGACGCACTTTACCAATAGTACCCCTGTAATGATAACAATGAACATTATAAACATCTCATAATTGTATTGGTATCGATTTTATATAAGGTTAAGCAATAAGGGGTAGGTAGGTCGGAATTATATAGAACTGATGCACCAGTTGTACTCATAAGCCCTGACTCCTATTAACTGGTATTAAACGGCCTTAGTAGACGTAAGTTTTCTTTTTCGATTTTTCTTTTTCGATTAGACTGGGGTAGCGCCAGGAGAAGTACCAACGTTAGACCATGATACAAGTTAAGTTCAGTGGCGTAGGAAAAGGGGGGGCCCCCCAATTACTGAGGAGGGGGGGCCTGAATATGTTTGGGCCCCCCAAAAATTTGTCAAGACATGTCATAATGGTACACATCATTTCCAATTCTGACCTTTCCCACATAGGGAAATGTGGGTGCAGAGGGGCCGGGGCCCCCAAATTAGAACTAAAGGGGGCTCAAATACTACTTTTACAAGTAATATAATTGTGTATATGATACAGCATGTGTAAAAACCGATACATAAAGTTGGTTGTAGTGGGCCCCCCCAATGAAGATTTGCTTCCTACGCCTCTGAAGTTGATCCCCTTACGACCCTATAGACCTACCTGAGGTGCACCGTCCAGTTGGTGAGGATGCCGGTACGGGACGTACTCAGCAGCGGCTGCGGGATGACGACGCCATGTTTACCCGGACGTGACGTATCTACTGCGTCACGTGACGTCACAGGTCCCCCTAACGTCCTGCTGACGTCAATGCCGTAATGGTCATCTGGAAGCAGAAAGAGGTTTGGTGAGTTTCATCCAGTCCGATTGACTCTGATAGTGATAGCACTCAGCGATAATTAATGGTGTTTAATCAATTATTTTACTGAAACAGAACACCAGTCTTCCCAAAAACTTTTTCGACATGCAGGACATTTGGTCCTGCAGATTTGTTAGTTTGCAGGCCCGGCTTAATTTTTGCAGGCCCGGATACCAGAGGGCAATTTTCATATCTAATAAAAAGATGTATAGAGCAAGAATTAGAATTAAATAAATATGCTTTCCTGCATATTCCCATTGAAACATTGCAATATGTAGAATCTTGAGTATTGATATTCAAAATGTTAATGCAAAATGTGTTTCCCTCTATAAACCTTAATAATGGTCCGATTTACACACTGTAAAAACTGACATGTAGCCCAAAATCCAGCCAGTCATTTGGACCGGCAGTAGGACCAGTTCACCCGGTCCAGCGGCCTTTTAGCCGGCTATAGCCGGTGTCCGGCATGTTTTCGGGAAGACTGGAACACACAGTAAACATGAAGTAATAATTGCAGAATCATTTATTGAACTACCCTAAGATGTGTGTTTTGTGCGGAGGTATGCCCGTGTCCTGCAGCAGAGTGACTTGGTCAGGGAGCAGATATAGCCTTGGGTGGCGGCCGTTTGACACGTATGTAAACACACCATATAGTCAGTGATGCGACATGTTACGGTGGTACGGATGTCCACTCCTGCCTTCCGTTAACATGGAGCCGTGTAAAGCTATAGAAGGAGAGCCACTCAAAAGCCTCATACAACCTGCACTTATCACCGGGGAGGAAATCCACTACACAGACTACAGACAACGAGTTATTGTTGTACCATGACTTGGCATTGTCTTAACATTTTATTCACTTATTTGAATTCATTGTTTTCATGAATAGCTTAAGAATGCCCTTCAGCCACGATGGGGCGAGGTGTGGCACGTGATCACACGTCGACATGACAACATGGCAGTAAGTCAATATTATGCCATACACTGTAGAACACTTATATATATATATATGTGGAGATTCCAGCTGAGGGTTTGATAGAATATTCTATTCAATTGTATTTTAGAAGGTGACGAATGCACCCTCACCTAACCTCGCTACAGACTGATAACGGATAAGAGTTCTGAACCGATAAGGTTGTACGTAAAGATGTGCTTGATCAAGAGAAGTTACATAAAAACGGATTCGTCTTCATGAAAAATCATTTTGATAGAAACTAGACTATCTGTATGTATTAGGTTTAACAGGGAAATCTTGTGAACAGTTGGGTAGAATTATTATACAACTCATTGTGCAAGTTAGTAGTAATAGTTGACATACCGTAGTGGTCGGCAGTGCTGAGGGTGAAGACCAATAGCAGACATGACACACGCTCCACTAGCCGCCTCATCGTCACTCCATCACCACCTGCAAACCAAATAACACCAAGGTCACTTCAATGTCATTATATTAAGGTCACCTCAATGTCAAATTAAGGTCAATTCAAAGTCATACTACAGTTCCTATAATAGGGTCACATAAAAGTCATTATAGCGTCGCTATAGGCGGTGATCCACTGCCGCGAGTTGCCTGCGAATTTACTCATATGGGGGAGGCTTGCGAGGCCACCATCAAAAGTTTTAGATTTCTGCAAGTTCAGTCGTTGCCACTCATCCCTCGCAGGGACTCTCAGAAGCTGATCCACTGCTGGAACGTTCTCTCTGTGTTCACTCCCCGAGTGTCACTCGCAACTAAATCGGAGCAAATTTGCAGCAGTGGATCACCAGCTTATAATGTCATATTAAGGTCGTAATAGGGTCCCTACAATGTCATTGCAGTATGCAGTAGTTGTTGATGTTACATAATATTTTAATGAAGCCATAACTCTAATTTAACAGCCACACACAGATCTGAAAAGATATACCGTAATACATCATTTGTCACTTTGTCTGCCTAGGAGGCACACGTCCAGGCTGTGTATTAACCAGCACAGTAATCACGCTGTAACCCTGGCAGTAGTACGGCACATAGTAAAGGCTCTGTAACCCTGGCAGTAGTACGGCACATAGTAAAGGCTCTGTAACCCTGGCAGTAGTACGGCACATAGTAAGGGGCTGTAACCCTGGCAGTAGTACGGCACATAGTAAGGGGCTGTAACCCTGGCAGTAGTACGGCACATAGTAAAGGCTCTGTAACCCTGGCAGTAGTACGGCACATAGTAAGGGGCTGTAACCCTGGCAGTAGTACGGCACATAGTAAGGGGCTATAACCCTGGCAGTAGTACGGCACATAGTAAAGGCTCTGTAACCCTGGCAGTAGTACGGCACATAGTAAAGGTTCTGTAACCCTGGCAGTACGGCACATAGTAAAGGCTGTGTAACCCTGGCAGTAGTACGGCACATAGTAAGGGGCTCTGTAACCCTGGCAGTAGTACGGCACATAGTCCAGGCTCTGTAACCCTGGCAGTAGTACGGCACATAGTAAGGGCTCTGTAACCCTGGCAGTAGTACGGCACATAGTAAGGGGCTCTGTAACCCTTGCAGTAGTACGGCACATAGTAAGGGCTCTGTAACCCTGGCAGTAGTACGGCACATAGTAAGGGCTCTGTAACCCTGGCAGTAGTACGGCACATAGTGAAGGCTCTGTAACCCTGGCAGTAGTACGGCACATAGTAAGGGCTCTGTAACCCTGGCAGTAGTACGGCACATAGTAAGGGCTCTGTAACCCTGGCAGTAGTACGGCTCATAGTAAGGGCTCTGTAACCCTGGCAGTAGTACGGCACATAGTAAGGGGCTCTGTAACCCTGGCAGTAGTACGGCACATAGTAAAGGCTCTGTAACCCTGGCAGTAGTACGGCACATAGTAAGGGCTCTGTAACCCTGGCAGTAGTACGGCACATAGTAAAGGCTCTGTAACCCTGGCAGTAGTACGGCACATAGTAAGGGCTCTGTAACCCTGGCAGTAGTACGGCACATAGTAAAGGCTCTGTAACCCTGGCAGTAGTACGGCACATAGTAAAGGCTCTGTAACCCTGGCAGTAGTACGGCACATAGTAAAGGCTCTGTAACCCTGGCAGTAGTACGGCACATAGTAAGGCTCTGTAACCCTGGCAGTAGTACGGCACATAGTAAAGGCTCTGTAACCCTGGCAGTAGTACGGCACATAGTAAGGGCTCTGTAACCCTGGCAGTAGTACGGCACATAGTAAGGGGCTCTGTAACCCTGGCAGTAGTAGGGCACATAGTAAAGGCTCTGTAACCCTGGCAGTAGTACGGCACATAGTAAGGGCTCTGTAACCCTGGCAGTAGTACGGCACATAGTAAGGGCTCTGTAACCCTGGCAGTAGTACGGCACATAGTGAAGGCTCTGTAACCCTGGCAGTAGTACGGCACATAGTAAGGGCTCTGTAACCCTGGCAGTAGTACGGCACATAGTGAAGGCTCTGTAACCCTGGCAGTAGTACGGCACATAGTAAGGGGCTCTGTAACCCTGGCAGTAGTACGGCACATAGTAAAGGCTCTGTAACCCTGGCAGTAGTACGGCACATAGTGAAGGCTCTGTAACCCTGGCAGTAGTACGGCACATAGTAAAGGCTCTGTAACCCTGGCAGTAGTACGGCACATAGTAAAGGTTCTGTAACCCTGGCAGTAGTACGGCACATAGTAAAGGTTCTGTAACCCTGGCAGTAGTACGGCACATAGTGAAGGCTCTGTAACCCTGGCAGTAGTACGGCACATAGTAAAGGCTCTGTAACCCTGGCAGTAGTACGGCACATAGTAAAGGTTCTGTAACCCTGGCAGTAGTACGGCACATAGTAAGGGGCTGTAACCCTGGCAGTAGTACGGCACATAGTGAAGGCTCTGTAACCCTGGCAGTAGTACGGCACATAGTAAAGGCTCTGTAACCCTGGCAGTAGTACGGCACATAGTAAGGGCTCTGTGCCAGAATGGTGTAAACACAGCCCACCCCGGGGGTCTCTGTGCACATTGTGGCTCTGTAGACACGCCTCAGCTGTAGGTACACGTAGTATGTGGCTTGTATTTGTGATGTATACCCGTAGGGGTCCTCCACAAGCTTTGTATAAGATACACAGGATGTAAATGAATGTGCAGGACCCAACGAGCGTGTGGGCCTGGATAAGTGTTTAATGCAAACCATCCCATTCTTCTGTTAATGAAGCTATTTACATCCCACAGCCCAGACAACATTTCCATCGTATTTGCACATAAGTTTCATCACATGTTTTCCTCGTTACAGAGAGAAAGCTGCCTTGACACATTGGAAGGCACTGAATCAGGACTTACACAGTTTAGATCAAGCTCTCACTGAAGGAAACACAAAAGTTGTCTTTACTCAGTCCCTGCAATGCCTAATGACAAATTGAAAGGTCACCAAGGGCTAAGTTTAGCCAGCAGAACCAGCTATTCCCTTTATTGTTATAATGATATGCTGGAATGCGAGCAACTCGAACCGAGACTAAATGTTGTTGTGCTGCAACAATGCAGCGTATACTTTCGACAAACACACATGAAATATGAGGTATCAGGGTGAAAAGCTGACCTAGCTCTACATTGACACATTCCTCAACCCCTAATTCTGCACCCCTACTGCTCTATTTGTCAACCCACATCCCCTGATGGGGTACCCCATAGTGGCGGCCAGGGTACGTGGTAACAAAGACATGTGCAGCAGGAATGTACGTACCTGGGTGCTGTGAGGTAATTACACGTCACAGATACCACAGCTACTATACCACACTACCACACACCTCACATCTACCCCAGAAAACAAAGGGAACAATTCACCAATAATTTGTCAGAGCTTTGCAACTCGTTGATACGTTCAGTGATTTAATTCGTTTTATTGCATCCAAATGGAGCACTGGTCTTGCCGACGTATTTATGCTACATGTACATGTATGCATCATGCTGATGGAGAGACATGCTACAGTCCCGGGGTTATATATGATGCACAAACACTGATACCACGAGCTACCCACCCTTTGTCTGTGCATTATGGCAACAAATGAATTTAAACCATTGGGAAAGTGTTCTAATTGTCTTCAGATAAAACTGATCAAAATACGATCTGGTGACTGCTTTACTTTAGTTTATCCCGTTCAGTGAGGCAGCTGGACATGAGTATTTGGGCACAGGTGACGTATGACAAAGAACCCTAGTGAGGACCCAAGCCAGGTCCTGCGGCAGGAGCTGATCTCCGGAATGTCTCAAAGCTGATATTTACTCACGTTGTGGCCTGCAGGGACAGACATGACGGATAGACGAAGGAAGTCTTATTTAGACCAGTACATTCACACATGGAGGAAGTTAGTGTGTGTTTCCTTCATGTTAAGAGTGCAGAAAAGTCATCGCCTTGTTTGTGTTGATGTTGCTGGTTACAAGCTCGATCTCTATCATCTGTTTGTATGTGTCTTTCAATTTGTCTACAAGAATGTCATCCGAGTCGTCCCTCTACGTCTCTGCCTCTGGCTGCTTCTCCTTATCTCCCTCGCTCTTTCTTCTTTCTTTTCCTTTCTGTCCTCCTTCTCCGTCTGTCAGTCTGTCTCTGTCTCTTTCTTTCTTTGTTTCTCGCCCTGTCTGTCTTTCTGTCTATCTCTTTCTTTCTTACTTTCTTTCCTCCCCTTTTCTAACATTTTCTGTTCATTCTTTCTATCTTTCTCTCTTTCATTCTCAATCTCTCTGTCCATCTCTCTGTCTCTGTCTCCCACTCGACTCATTGAAGTGTGTTTCATGCTGTTTGTATAAACCCATCTAAATCCTTATATATATTCCCCATTGTAACCCTTGTGTGCATGCCCCTCACCATGACAATTCTGAAAAGGAAATCATCTGAATAATATAGGTTAATCTCCCTTGGAATATCAAAGGCTGGACTGAACCATTCCAGAGTAAATGAGTAGTCACGGCTTGGAAACCACAAGAATGTCCGGTTTATGCTGGTAGACTTTACCTTATAATGTTGTTTACACTTTTCCCTACAGATCACGACATGTACCACTCAGGTTACCCACATGGAGGTACCAGCCCTCCCCAATGTGGACCCTCACCACCTCACCTCAGCTACACGGTGACCACAGGCTGTACGGCTGTGGTTGAAGGTGTCTGTGCAGTATGGTACACCCAGGTGTGGCACTCAAAGACCAATTGTCAACTTTCCATCCAGTTCTGAGGCTGTAGTTTCATAGTGGTGAAAGATCATGCCTTTTGAGAAACTGCAGCCTAGGATTTTGAGTGTCCCATTACATGGAGTAGAAGATGGGAGTCCACTTATTATGTTTTGCAACATTACATAATTAATAAGAAAATATTGGCTAAAACCAGCCTAAATTCTGATGGAGCCAATTTCACAGACCACATAGTGCACGTCGTGTAAGAGGCAGAAAGCCACTCATAGTCGCTGATTACAATAGATGTAATTCAGCTCATCGCCCAGGGCTTTACCTGGTCCCCTCTCTATAAGGTTAGTTGTATGTTGGTGAGGCACGTTACACCTGCCGCAGGTAGACGTCATTAGTGGTGAGACGCTGCCAGCAGACGTTGTACTTAACACAGCCTGTGGTGCTACAGGAGGCACGTCAATCACAACCACTTAACTCTTTGAGGACCGCAGAGGGCTTTAATGCATCATGCCCTTTGTCGTCATGGCGCTTGAATGCAACCTAGGGGGTAACTCACTAGTGCTGCATCCATGCATACATCATGCCAATGCAATGGTTAGCACGCTGCCAAAGGGTCGTCATGGTCATCACAACAAAGGACATAGCACATTAAAGCACTTTACGTCCCTTAAATGGTTAACTGTCATACAGAGAGTGAACTAACTATCTACCATAAATCACACCAATGGACACTAATATGGTAACCCTTTAAGGACAAGGATACCTCAAGGTTTCATGGCCACATCAGTAAGCACCTTACTGCACTACATTGGTGCATAGTCCTGATCAGGCCCTCTCAGGTAGGGTAAGACATATAAAGGGAGCGTCAGTAACTCGCCAGGACTGGATTCACGTATTATGATGACAAAGGGCAGAGTGCGGTAAAACGCTATGTTGACTTTCAAGGGTTGGGAGGGAACTGTATGAATGAGTTAAACATGCTTCCTTGGGCATAGCCATTAGCGGTAGCCTGCTCCATCCCCATTTGTTGTGTTTGGGTCCTGCCAAATATTTGAAAGGGAACTTCATTATTCTATATACTAGATTATGTTTGCATTGGTTATCAGCTGGAGGTGGAATATGTAATTGGATGAGACTAGAAAGGCTGGGCTATCAGCTTTTTCTTGTCTACTGTAACAATGGGCGGCAAGACTCCTTTCTGCTTGGCCCTTCCCAGTTTTATACTAACATGACTCCCCACTGACTTCTATTCATAAGGCTTATCATAAGGTGATGTAAATGTGGATGTCATCTTCTGTATGACCAGTCCTGGGCTGCTGGGAGGATCCTGCAGATTAGCAGCTGTGGGCCTACCCTTGATCTTTTGAAGAGCAGCAATGCCCTGCCTATATATGGGGTAGGTGTATGGCCCCTGATTACCACTAGTTAACATCGTAGAGGAACATACCCTGGGCCTGGTTAGACTAAGGAAGGTTCATTACGAATTGTACAGGGGGATTCCATTATCCGTCGAAATGCTATGCGAATGACATGCAATTCAACTCGTTTCTACCTCATTGTACCGAGCAATTCCAGTTCTGAACACTCCACTCAATTCTTTGTATAACTAACTTTAACAACACATCTAAACCTTAACCAGGGCACCATACGTGTGTGAGTTATTGAGGTCTTTAAGTGCAGTCTTTACCAGTTAACCCACCAGGGGGCAGTTCACGCTATCACCTGTCCATCTTGCTAATGGGAATTTGAGTGATAAGATATAAAAAGGTACTTTATCCAATGAATTAAACGAGAATCTGTAAGATGCCCAGGCCACCAGTTAATAAAAAGTGGTTTTGTTATGATGGTTGTATCCTATTCACAGGGAGGTGTGAACCAGGATATGTGTGAGCTGCCGAACAGAACGGATGCTCGGTGTGGCGGCCTGTGGGACATCTTTTCTGCCTGGCCGCTCACACCTACGCCTTTCTACACTACATCAATTACCTCCAATAAGCTCTAAAAACTGTGTTTAGATGCACATCGAGTAAAGATACTTTACAAAGACGATTTAGCAACATTAGTTTAAACCACCAACAGAGCATGTGGACATTCGGTGCCACCTTATTTGGCCAATTGGCTTATTGGGTTGCAAAAACACCTGACATTAGTAGTCTCCAGCTCTGTATCTCATGTATCTGATATATGCTATAGATGAACTTTCATATGTTAATCTCCCCACAAATAGCGAAAAGTCCATACTGAATATAGTCAACTTGTGACGGGCAGAAGCTATTTATGCTCAATGAATGCAATAGATCTAATTCAGCTAATTACTTAAAGCTTTACCTACTAGTCTCTTCTTGTCCCTAGTGAATGTTCACACTGGTCATTACTCAGCAGTCATGATACATGAATGCAACCCTGGCAACTAACATGCATCATGCCGACCCTTTATGATTCATACCCTCCCATTGGGTAGGTATGATCCACGAATGCAACTCCTGAGTGCATGCCCCATGGCGACAAAGGACATGCCACATAAAGCAAGTGTTCTCCAATCTACCACACAACACCAAGGTTAACCCTGCAGATGATACCTCAAGGCGCCATCCCTACCTTGTCGAACAACTTGCTAAAACTTCATGGGTGCACCATCCTGACTCTTCACGAGCATGTATGTTCCACTGGTGAGTTACTTGTGCATCATGGCAACGAAGGCAGCTTTAGATTGATCACCTAGCCGAAGAGCATCAAATAACCATGCAGTCCTTAAAGGATTTGCATGAATGAAGTAAGCATTCCACGAGTTAGGCTTATATGCGAGGTTTTATGCCATGGTATTATGAAATAAACCCAGTTTAAACCTCATTTCCAAGAGAGGTAATGTAAAAAATGGTTGTATCTGTTCCTACAGGGAGATGGATATGGATCTTATTCTCTTTTGACAAATTGAGAGAATCCTTCAATTATAGTTATTACTCATTGGTATGAAATCCAACTCGTTTCTTCCTCTTTTCGTGACTGCGTTGAATACACTCTGATTCCATTTCTGAACACTCTTTTTAATCCTTCGTGAAACTACCTTTCAACATCGCATTTCAACCTTGACTAGGACACCATACACCCCTGCGTTATTGAGGACTTTAAGTGCAGTCATTACCAGTTAACTACCCAGAAGGCACTTCACCAGGTCACACTATCACCTGTACATCTCCTCTTTCCTAATGGTAACCTGAGTGAAAAGATATAAAAAGGTACTTGATCCAATGAATTGAAAAAGCATTTCATAAGAAAGTGCATAAAAAGAGTTTTTGCTGTGATTGTTGTATCCTGTTCACTCCAAGGTATGAACCAGGATACGTGCGAGCGGCCAGACAAAATGGTACCCTGTGTTGGGACTTGTCGGACATCTATTCTGTGTGGCTGCTCACACATACACCTTTCTGCACTACATCAATCCCATTCTGACAAGCTGTATCCTTCCTCAGGTTATTTATGTTTGTCATCCCCGAGTTATTTTCTGCTTAATACCCACTTCATATTGCGCCATGTATATTGCCTCCCACAAGCTGTAGACACAAACCTGTAACACCCCCCTCCTCACTCCCCAAAATGAATTCTGTTCGTATTCACACTTTCGTACCTAGAAAAACTAATTGTAAAAACTCACAAACATCCGTTTCCTCCAACAGAGCCATTGTAGCAGAGCTTATTTGCAGCTGACTACGTAAAAGCTGATCTCACTGAGTCTCATCGAATCAGTGCAAGCAGCCATTGGACTGCAAGTACTGTTCTATACAAATGCCGATGGATGCACTCATTCATTCATCTCCCCGTAATTAAGCAAGAAGATTTAATGTATCTTTTACTTCTTTCTATTTCCATATGTTTCCTCGGCATTTCTTTTTGGTAGAATTCAATTAATAAAATCGTCATTTGGTTAACAGCTGCAGATATATCATATACATGCGGTCACTGCAATCCACGTAGTCCCTCAGGGTGCTGAGCCCACCACCTGCACCAACAACCTGTGCTGTATTTACAGCCCTTCTATGAATTAGCATATCCGGGGTATTTCAATTTTCTATATCAGGTTACTCAGACTCCTATGGAAAGTATTTTGGTAAAGCTTTAGAAAAGACTGAGGGCTTTGAATAAAGGGCTGTCAACTGAACCATTTCACTTATCTCCAACAGACTTCCACAGTGAGCGTCCTGAGTGATCGAGATGAGGGGTTCGGATATGCCTGCATATAGATAGATAGATATTTATTCTACGAATCGTTCTTAGCAGAACGTTTTTCATCGCACACAGAAGAGGCCTCACAATCATCTTAGGGACAACTTCTGATGCTGAACATTCGGGGTCCTTATTAGCATGTTGATGGTACTTAATTGTTTTAACTTTACCCAAGGTCAGCCATTACGAACGCCTGCTGCGGAAGACGTATACTTGCCAAAAATATGCACATGACAGGTCTTTGTTAATTATGTATTCGAAACCTCAAAAGTATTGATTGCCATTACTGGGAAATGTGGTTATCACATTGTTTCACTCGATATTAGAACTATATGTGTTCAGTCATATGTCCCACAGATCCCCATACTGCATTAGGTTAACATTGACGTGGCCCAGCCTAAAGCTGTGATTAAAATTCCGCAGCTGATTTAGAAATGTAATTACTGAATAACAGAACTTGCCTGAATCATCAGATAACCAAGTGTACATACCAAGCCTCACACAGAGTGTCAGGCTACTTTCAGTATATTGTTACTTACTATTGTTGGAGACAACACACATTGTATTTAAAGCCCAGGGGGCATGACCTGTCTGAGCCGTCTACGAAGTAGCTACAGTTAAACTGGCAGCTCAGAAGTAAAGCTGATAGACCACAATACTATGGTAGGCAACCTGAGTGATGAGATGCTGATAACTAAATTGGTCATCTTTTCATCCCCACGCTGTCAGAAATAGCACCAAGCCAAGCCTAAGCACTCTCTCTATTTTAAATAACACCAATAGCCCTGGCACAATTAGGAGTACCTTCATTTAGATTTTTGCACAGATTGTTGCAGCGGGACATATGGCGATGCACTATGACATGTTCCTGTAATATTAGCTGTTTTTTGTTCCACTAGAGACGCAGGAGGGTTATGTGCTGAGTGAGGTGATAGTGATGTATGTAGGCTGTGTGAAGGTGGGGGATACCTAACAGATACAAAGTTGTTTTACTAATGTTATAATGTCCCAATATCTTGGCTCTTGCATTAGGATCCATGCATGCTTTTTAGTAAGGTTTTCCCAGTAAATATATGTCTTGAAATTCCGACCTCCCACAGCCTAGATTATCTGATCATTTGAGGTGAAACATGCCTCTTGTACCCAATCCCAGTGGGCACAGAACATTGAATCAACATTGATTAATGGTTATCAATGTTGATTCAGTGTTGATTCAACGTTGATTCAACGTTGAACTGAATTCTGTGCCCACTGGGATAGGCCCCGTCTCCTGCTAGCCTCACTTTGCAGCCCCTGATCCACACATGTGACACAGTTGTGAATGGAACCCCCTGCTGTGGTGGAGTGGTGCATTCAGTAGTGTAATTCCCCTAAAACGCCAGGCGTTCTGCTTGTATAATCTAATGACAGGTGTCTCATATCAGCATAGAGCACACACATTTGGGTCTTGTCAACCCGAATTTCAAGTGTGCCCTGTACATAAAGGTATGTTTCAGGTAGCAGTGTGGCATAATACAGGATGGAGGATCTGATGTCTGTTCTATCTTAGTGGGGTTTACATAGAACGTTTTTAGTGTTAATGATGTATTTACCAGTATTCTAGCTAATGACCAAGACATCTTACCTCGTTAACCAGGATCGACCATAAATATTTTATTTAGCTTTTGACAATACATGTTTCGGGTAATTTGGGAAATTACTATATAGGTACACGAGTCACCACGGCAATCAAATGAATCACTGCTGCAGGGACCTGTCGCTTTGTCTGTTGTTGCTGTTTTCGCAGTTGTCATTGACTCGATTTTTGGGCATCATCTGTTAACCTAAGCCAAAATGCATACAACAATATGGGTTCGCATAATGATAAAGATTTAGGAGTGGCCCTGGTGCCGTGTTTAGAGCCGGGTTACCTGCACCAGACATGCTGAGGTGGGGGTACTTCAGAATGATGGATTTATAGTAAGATAATCTGCTTAGTATCTGGCCTCGTTTCACACAGAGTGATACATTGATGTGCTCTGGGTGACAAGACAACAACATCCCACTCACTTACATTCTGACAGTTTACACAATAAGCTTTTACTAAACTGTGCATCTGGAAAAAAAAAGTGTTGAGAATAAAGATACTTAGATAGTGAGAAGTACAGTGATGTTATCGGGTGAGACTCCACAATTAGAGGCATTGCCACAGTCTATGCATATTGTGATTGGTCAGGGACGTGGCAACGGGGGGGGGGGACGGGGGGACATGTCCCCCCCACTTTTGACCCCCCCCCCCCTAAAAGGTCAAACCAAAAATGTCTAGTAAAAAGGGGTCAAAAAGGGTCAAAATACCCCTCAGTCCCCCCTACTTTGAAACTGCTTGCCACGCCCCTGTTGGTGGCAAAGAAACCCCATATAAAACCATGAATGACATCAAAGAGTCGATCCCCAGGTGCTACCTCCGCACATGAACCTGTTTCATTTGTCCGCCCAGACCCCAGTAATAAAGTCAAGGGTAATTCAGGTTTTAGGGTTTATGTGTGTTCGAAATCCGCCATCGAACTTAGATACCACTAAGATGACTGTTGGACAAACCTCCAAAACATGGTATTGGCCTGCCTTTGTACATATATCTTTAAAATACCTAAATGAGTAAGTAACTGCCCTTCTCCCACATAGATCCAATATCCCCAAACAAAGGCAGCCAGGTGTACACGTGACACCATGTTAGGTGACATGACCGCAAATAGACGTGTGGCCGTCATCTACTTGGGCCAGAAACATACAAAGACAATTCCTTTCAGGTATCAGGTTATGGTCTCATGGTGCAAGTATAACTTATTTATTGTATGCCGTAATTTGACATTCTTAATGAATACAGCCTTGGTTAGTAAATCGCAAATACTGCATTAAGCACCATAATTTTCCCAACATGATTCGTACACCCAGAATGTAATAGCGGCAAGTTATTCGCCGCGACTGCATTGCTTTGATGCAACATGTTGCATTAAACACTGTTAAGGCTTAACGATTTGTATCACTGAACTTGTTTTCTTGTACCTGCACCTCAGCCATTGCCTGCCTAGCTCAACCCCTTAAGGACGCCTGGAGGCATCATGTTCGTTTGACCTCACGATACACGAATGCAGCTTCGGCAAGTAGTTAGCAATGCTGAATCGGTGCATCATGCCAATACGGTACCGACCCTGTCGGCACTACCCAGTCATTCACTATGAGGATGCATTCAAAAAGGGCAACACGGGGTAGCACATTGACGCATTACCATGATGCTGTCATTACAGGGTAACGTACAGGTGGATCCTGGTCAGGTAGACAGGTAAGGAGGTGCTGCATGGGGTGCAGGTATGCTGTGGTCAGCCTGGTATGCCACCATGGGTAGTCTCCCCTTCCTCCTGCACTGTAAGCTACATTACACCCCACACACGGGTAACCTGGTTGTAGTTATGTAGACAACTCTGTTAGGAGATGGTTATTGTTAACTCTTCAGAAACCATACCTTCTTTTGAAGTACTATGTTCATTGCCGTCATGATGATTCCATGGATGCAAGTCCATGGTAGAATAAGTATCTTATGGTGTTAATCATACCGACTGCTTGGAGTGTATCAACCCTGTACCTAGCAAGTAGACTAGACATGCATGCATCATAACGACAGAGGGCATCATACATTTGAGTACGATAGGGCCACTTAAATGGTTTATGGGTGAAGTCGCCATAGCCTGTGAATGGTTTCATGCTACCGTTGTACATTTAAAAAGAAAAGGAGCACCCATAGAGATAATCTGAAACAAGTTAGCTCAGGTTATGGAGTACTTGGGTACCTTCTCCAGGTGAGCCATGTGTGTGTGTGTGGGAGGGGGGGGGCAGGTAGGCGGCAGGTCAGGTGTGTAATGCCCATGTCACGTGCCACACTTACACCCTCGGCATCAGACTGGGTACACTTAACCCTCTGAGGACGGCATAGTGTATTGATGTAGTATGCTCTATGTCATCATGAAGCACAAATGCAGCATAAATGCAGCTACATTCATCCATCATGTCTATTTTATGGGGTGGCTACACTCCCAGAAGATCGGCATGATGCATGCATGAAGCACTGGCGAGTTATTCACTGGGTCTGCATTCATGCATCATGACGACCAAGGACATTGAAGCAGTGTACGGCCCTTAACGGGATGACCCCAAATCACATGACATCTCTGAACACCCCTTGCCCCTCTTCATCATGTCCCTATCTCTGTATCTCTATATCTCTATATGTCTACATAGGTCTCCTGTATGTATCTATATTTGTGCTTTTATTGTATGTATGCATCATGTCATGCGACCCTTTGGATGGTTTGCACGAGGGTCGAAATGATGCATAAATGCAGGCATGAGGTGTGGATCACGGTGTGGCCAATGTCCTACCTCGATGAAGGTCTGGCCAGGGCTTCAAGCTGGAAGAACTCAGCTATAGTGGAATCCACCTTTAAACTGGGGTTGTATTCATACATCTTGCCAACCAACGGTTACGGTACATTAGAGAACAATGCTGGCCTTAAAGGGTTAAAGTACCCACCACCTGATGTTGCCACACCCCTTGGTCCTTGGACGGATTGTCAACAGACATCTCCTTATTGAAATCGGCCTGGTATTGTATACATAACAGCTTTGTGTATCATAAAACAATTGTCGGACCATGAACTTCCCATATATGTGATAAGATATTCATTTTTAACAACCTCCCACTGATGATTTATCGTTTCAGTCATCTGATACCTACCCCTACAATAAGATGATAAATTGTGGGTATTTACTGTGGTGTTTTATGTTGATACCGGAGTTCGGGATAAACAACAAAGCCAACCACAAACTGTGGTACACTATGGCTACTGCCCTCGTGATGATTGTATGCAGCAGATAGAACAGACCACCCGCCAGATACCAGTTATTATCCCATTGCCAAGGGGTTGAATTATGCTCCAAATTGGTTATGCAGATCCTGCGATATCACAGAAGGCAAGGGCGGTGGGGCTAGGTAAACTTAAAATAATGCTGAACATTATAGCAGAAAAAAATCAAAGGGATATACGTGGAGCACCCTTTCTATATGGCTGATCATGTTTATTAAAGAGTGCACTGGCGAAGTATGACTAGTAATTTGTTGCCATCCATCATAATGACGATCTGACGCTAGAATTACGTCTTGCCTTTTCTCTTTTGTTGATTGATAGACCTCATGCTCCCTCAGTCCCCGTCCCCTTCCCGCACTCAGTTGCTTCCTTCTTACATTGACGCACCATGCCAACTGTCTGGGAGTGTACCATCAGTTAGGGTCGCCATAATGCAGCACCAGCGAGTATAAACTTAAAAATGTGCGTTCCAACACAATGCCAACAAAAAGATCATGACCCACTATAAAGTACGCTGCTACAGCTTTAAAGGGATAGCGGGTCCACCACATGCATTTACTACAGCCCAGTGGCGCTTTGGCAGCCTGTTAGTTGCCTATTGATATAACAGTCATAAATCTGTCATGTAATCATAAGAGTTCTAGGGCCCTGCCCCTCCCATACCTGATGAAATAGTTCCTGTTTTAATTGAATAATTCAATAACTTTACATTTAATCAAGAATTTCTCCCGGATGATACATAGCTTCAGTCAGCTGATATTTACCCCTGTAAAAGAATT
The DNA here is from genome assembly GCA_947462335.1 of Harmothoe impar. Lineage (NCBI taxonomy): Eukaryota > Metazoa > Annelida > Polychaeta > Phyllodocida > Polynoidae > Harmothoe > Harmothoe impar. The sequence continues at coordinate 23,062,350 of OX381714.1, forward strand.
TATCGGTATTCACCGTGGTGCAATGACTTTCTTGTCAATAGGGGAGATAAGCAAACCATGTGACGAATGTAAATAACACTAGCAACAATAAACAACTGTCAACCTCTACTAGATTCACTGCCCTTGTGATGATTGTAAATGGCATCTATAATAGAACACCCGTCAGATACTAGCCATTACTAGCTAGCTGATGTCTTGAATTATTCTCCAAATCGGTTGTTCAGAGTATGATACATTGCAAATGCCCACGGGGGGGGGGGCACGGGAAAGGGAGGTAAGGGCAATCTGTACCACGGCCAGTATATCAAGTCCAGGTTTAAACTACTCAGGAATCCACTCGTAAACTGAGGTACTGACCCGTGAACCACGATAGTGATGAAACGGTCCTATAGTAAAGACAATTTCAGGATTTTGCTGAAGCTGTACCTGTTTCAGATTAGTTACTAGCCATTGATTTGTCTGATAGACGCGCGCATAGCAGACCGTTTATCATTGTGTCCGTTAGCATGCTGTTTATCTAGCCACTAGAAGGAGTACAGATGCATCAGGCATCATGCCTTTCCAGAAATGTGCAGTGTTTTTGTCCTGGTGGTGAGCTGTGAGTCATAAATGTTTCACTTTTTTATGGCGTCTTTACTCAAGACCTATGTCCCATGCCAAGTATATTATAGCGTTTATACCTACAATTGGCTGAATAGATCTTAATCATCCTGACATAGGTGCTCTGTCTATGTCACCACAGGGGGACCACTCCTCTCAATAAATTGGGAGGTCCCATTCTAAAGAATGGTTTTGAAAATCATGAAAAAAATATTGATTGATCGATTCCCATTAAAACAGACATGTATGTGTAAGGAAATGTCACATGGCTAGCCCTCTGAGGGTAGGGTATATGATGCATCATATATTTTATGTTGTCATGATGCATTAATGCATGTAGCCCTGGCTAGTGACTCACGGGCTGCTTTCATGCAGCCAGTCTAAATAGCCAGCATGATGCACCAGTGCTTGACTCATAATGGCTGTGTTGATGAAGCCTTGAGGCATCATGCCGTTCTTATCAGTAGCTGAAATAAGCTGCTTATTAAAAGGGTTAAGTGGTAAAGGCTTTGTAGAGTCTCCAATTTGGCTATCACCCATGCTGTCGGTCTGCCCATACAGACGGGACACGTGTGTGATGAGTGTCTAAGAAGTCAGTCACAGATCTGACAGCGTCCTTTCTCTCCCATCACCATCACACTATGGCATGTTAGAATCTCAGACGTAAATCCTACATATTAATGTTATAGGAAGTCTTGAGCAGCGCCGTTTTGTCCAATATACACTGAAAACCCAGAGGCAGGAGCCTAGTCATTATGAAGACCTAGGTTGTCATAATAAATAGTGGCAGGTGCTCTAATTATAGTCTCTAATTAGTTAACCTCTTAATGAGAGGCATCCCTTTCACATATTTTGATGTTCTCTTGATTGAATTAAGTAGTATTACTTATCATAAATAATTTGCCAATGGGTGAGAATGATGGCTACAAACGTATAGAGACCACTCTGATCCCTGTCACCACTTTATGGCTTGGAATGGAAAAGTTATGCAGATATTAGCACTAGGTGGCAAGTCTGTGCCATGCATATTTAATGTGCTATACATATTGATTAGCACTGGGTAGTCATTGGAACAACCTAGGACTTGAGAGTTGTCATTACTGATGACTTTAGGACTTCAAATCTACAATACCTAAAACAACAACCTTAAGGGAATCATTCCGACTACCCAATTAATGTGACTACCTAAGGTAGTCATTATGACAACTTTTTCTGAATAGTAGTCACAATGACGACCTAAGGTCGTCACCTTGGCTACCTTAAGTTGTGAATTTTGGTATTGTCAAAATGACGACCCTGAGGTTTCAGTGTAGTAGAGGATTAGACCATGGGCGGATGCTTCAACTTTCCTGGGGAATCTTGCTTCTTGATTTGAAAATAGTTTTTTTTAAATTTCTCATTCCAGAAAATGAAACCTCCTAGAAGACAATAAGTGTAGTCTATAGCAGCCTGTATAGCAGTATTGGATATCTCAATAATACGTTTGTACTTGTATATCTTTGTCACTAAAACCATGAAGTAAAAGTGTGTTCTTGACCAAAGAGTATGTTTCCATGACGAATCATGCATGATCAGCACGACTACAGTAGAGGCGCACATCTCACCGACCCACCCATACCCTCTCAGCAGAACTAATGAAGCATGGAGAGCACGCATGTATTACACCCAGGTCTCGTTATCTTCAATGTAATGTGAAATGTGAAATCATTCAATGATAAGACATGTCAAGGAATGTGTCACCTAAGAAGCTAGCATTATAATCTGATTCTCTGTCTAATTATTTATATATGTTGTTTGATGAATCAATGATATGAATTAATTTTAGATTTGTCGTGAACTGGTCCATGGCGTCATGTTATTTGAGGTCCTTGTGGAGATATAAGGTTACAATGCGGCGCTCCCCTTGCATGCCGCTGTAAGGTCTGGTCTTTGTTCTTCCAGGTGGAGGTATGGCACCAGCATCCTGCTGTAGGGGCACAGGTATGCTGTAACACATGGGGGGGGGGGGCGTGGGAAGGTCGGGGGGAGGACAAGGTAGGCACTGTGCGGCACCCACCCAGCACACCCTGATCCCACATCCCACATCCCACATGACGTTATATATGTATGACAAGTAGTGTACATGTGTAGGACTCTCACCACCTCCTACCCTCCCCACCTACTTCAAGACCAAGGTTCCCCAGATACACCGCTCTTGTAGAACATGATTTATACCACAGTTGGCTGAGAGGACAAAAGAAATTGCACGACATACATGGCTCTATGTGGATGCGGTCCATTGAGCACCCTTTCCTACTGTGAGTGTAAGTGAGATATGATACGCATGAGTAGCTGCATGAGTGTCATAAGGCTTGGTCAATGTGATTATCCACGACTAGTGGCTCGGACAGTTACCCTGTCCTTGGATTATAACACTTATAAAGCAACTCACTCGTTCCCTGTCTATTACATAACTGCCTATTAACTAAACAGTTGCTAAGTTCCAAGAAGTTCCAAGCAGTTCCAAGAAGCTTAATGTCCTGGGCTGCTCATATCGCTCTAGGCAAATGACAAACGTATGGTATATCCCTTCAACATGTGTCGTGTCTATTTCTTCCCTCCGTAATGTCCATGCACCCTGTCGCCCATACCAGTGGTATTCCGCCATAATACACCGTTATTATTAATGCATGTAGTCTGTGCATACTTGGCATGTCGTGTAGGTAAGGTGGGGTGCCTGGATAAGGCCTCTGTCTGCTTATACCTGCAGTCATTAATCAGGGCAATAGACGCCCGAGACCCCCCCCTACCCCACCCTATCCCAGACCGCTGATCACGGGGTTACAATTGCATTACGACCACCACGCATTACACACTTGTGGGTGCTGAATATACATCAAGTATTGGGAGATGAAGTGGGATCAGTCTCCGTGCCTGTGAGGACTAAAACAGCACCCGGAGACATGCTGTCCACATGTTGGACACCTTGATGTCCATCTCTGCAGGAGGCTTCATAACAGTCACAACACAAGTCCCTCTACCAATAATTACGAATTTCCTGATGGTTTGACTAGAGAATTATCTTGTGTAATTTCGTATACATCGTCCCAGCATGTTGTGGGGACGATGTGTTTTATTTCTTGAAGCATCATGAGTCTTGACCTGAGAGCATCATGAGTTCCCGACAAGATGTTGTTATTCCCCCAGATTCTAACTGGGGAATGTACATGTTTTTGTGTCTCATACAGGTCTGTAACATAACAAGTTGTGTCTTCAATGTCTACATATATAGAATAAAGTAGTCACTTTCATGCCAACACCCCCCCCCCCCCTCCTCCCAGTTTGACATGCCAAGGGGCCTGGATGCTTTATCCTGGATGCGTCCCTGTGCCATAACAACCTTGGCAATGTCTAATAAGTCAGGATCCAAGCCTACAATTATCTCCCCAGGCCCTGCCCATAACACCTTACCCCAACCATTAAAGGGGTAACTACCTAGTGATGCAGTACCGCACCATTCTAATGCTTTACGAGTGTATCAATCAAATACAGCCTGTGTGAAGCTGGAAATGGCAAATACAAAAAATTGCTAATTGACGAGAAAAACAATGAATTGTCGCCCAATTAAATGACGGCCCAAACAGATGGCCCCGTGGGAAGGGTAGGATGAGGGGGAGGGGGTTCTGCATTCTTATGAAAGGAAATTAGCCTGTTATTCTGCCAAGCGATTTTTGTAGACAAAAAGTTAAGTATGATGGTAATATTCCTAGCCCTAGAAAAAGGCACTCTATCATAGTACATCTGAGTACCTCTATTTGTTGTTTTGCCCCTGGTACAAGTAGGTCCTGATCCCTGGTTCAGGAGGCCCCTGGTTTAGGAGGCCCCTGGTTTAGGAGGCCCCCTGTTCAGATGGCATTTTGTCCAGGAGGCCCTTGTTCAGGAGGCCCTGGTTCAGGATGCCCTGGTTCAGGAGGCCCTGGTTCAGGAGGCCCTGGTTCAGGAGGCCCTGGTTCAGGAGGCCCTGGTTCAGGAGGCCCTGGTTCAGGAGGCCCTGGTTCAGGAGGCCCTGGTTCAGGAGGCCCTGGTTCAGGAGGCCCTGGTTCAGGAGGCCCTGGTTCGGGGTAACCCGAGTCAGGAGGACCTGCTTGGAGCCATGCCTGTATCAAAGATGCTGATTTCAGATCCGAAAGTCGGGAGGAACAGTAGCAGTAATATGGTGGCCATTAACCGGACAGTTTAAACTAGAGTTATGATAGTGTGACATGGAAGGACTTTTTGGCTCTCTTTATTGAGGATGGCCATACATATAGAATCAATTAAATCAAACTCCTTCTTTACCCCTACTGAAGGGGCCTATGTCCAATGACATCTTCATCAGTCACTGTCTTGTTGTTCAGATGTAACGTGTCAGAGTTCAAGCGTGTAACACACAGTTTTTGTTCACCCCCGTGTTTTAGACTACAGTGTACAACTAGCTAATGTCACGCCTACTTTTGTCACCTGGCAACATGAGTAAAGCCAACTATAAAGGTTTACTGACAGCCTTTCATTGCAGGCGTTGCTGGTTAGAACAGCCATTTGGTTATATGGAGGTGGCCGTGTGCATTTCTACAGGTGCTATGATACACACATGTATACTGTAGGTGTGTGTCCTGGGTGGTAAGGATGCTGGTGGTATACTCCTGTGTTGTACATCAGCGTATACAAAGGCAACCGACATAACAACATACCACACCATATTATTCATAATAATTATTAAGAAAAGGGTGTCTCTAGAACGGTGTGTGTGTGCCCATGCTGTAGGTCTGTAGGTGCAGGGCGGTGAGGGTGAGTGAATCCAGTCTGTGCAGAAGTAGACAGCGTAATGTGGAGCACGGAGATGGAGCCGCGCCAGGACGGGGACATGGCAGGGTCACCAAGCTGGTACAGGCTCCACCAAGAGGCTGCCGTCTAAGTTCTACCATTAAAGGGTCTAGGGCGCTTTAAGGCGCTTTACTTTTTGCATCCCGGGCGGGTCTACTCACCAGTGCTACATACATGCATAACGGCAACGCGACAGCATTGATTCACTCGTGAAGGGTCGTCTTGATCGATGCACCAATGCAGTCCCGGCGATTTACGCACTAGTGCATTAAGACGACGAATGAATCAATTTACAACCACAGACTATCTTATGAACCTATTAGACTACCGCGGTACTGATGAAAACGGGCTGCAATCTCGACCTAACGTTGTGCCACATTCCCACGTTAGTTTGGCTCCTGTCTCGCATGATGCCTCATATTACTTGGCGTATAACTCAGAGGCACTGGATGTGTGCATCATGCCAAGCCGTCGGGAGTGTATCATCCCACAGAGTGGTCAGGGAAGGCTTCATGGATGCATGAATGATGCTGCAGCTAACCGTTATGACAGGAGTTGGTTGCATGTCAGAGAGATCCCTTCACACACGACCTAATGTGCTGCCAAATGCCTCCACTTGGGCGGGGGGCTGGGTTAACGTCTGTGTACAGCCTCAGTCAGTACAGCTAGGGTACTGAGCCTTATCATGCTGCTTAATAGACGTGTGAAATGGCCCTGCCATGGTCAGCTCACACCATTGCCACAGGTACGAGCAATTACATGGTGACCTCTTTACCCACACAGAGAGAAGTAAAGGTGTCAACTGTGTCTCCCATACGTGGCTCTGGTAAGATAGAGAGTCAAACAGCCAATGACTCTGCTTATATGAAGGGTCAACTTGAGTTGACTCTCTACCATCAGTGTCAACTTGAGTTGACTCTCTACTATCAGTGTCAATATCAGAGTCAATAGCTGTTTGACACTGCATTTTTGCCAGAGGCGCGTGGGAGACACAGTTGACACCTTTACTTTTCTGTGGCAGCTTCTTAAGTACGTCACGGAGTCTCTCTGTGTAATAACATAGCCATCTCTCTCTAGGTCTGTGGTAATAAGGATAATCTTGTTGGCCTTTATCTGTTATATAATAGCACTGAGGAATGCTTATCCCCCCTCCCACCCATTTCTGTCCCTCTTCCAATTCTGTGTCTGAATATATGTCTGTTGTATGCATACATCTACCTGTCTGTCTCTCATGCAATATCTGCCTCTGTCTCTGCCTCGCTCTGCCTCGCTCTGACTCTGTCCCTGCATATGGCTAAGTCTCTGTCTCTCTCCCATCTCTTTCTCTCTGACCATATACCGATGATTAAATAGACAACTATAGATCCCCCGGGATTATACATCAACTTGTATAACCTACTATCGTTCTTAGTCTATTACTATTTCCACCATATGCATGGGTCAGTTTAATATCCCCTGTATACCTCTATCCATCGCCCACCCTTACAGACCCCATGTGTGTACACCTGTACAAGGGGTGGCCCCGTGTCTGACCCCCTGACCCCTGCCCTGTGGTCGGGATGGCCGCCAACCAGGACTGTCTTACAACCCTCACCCCACCACACTACATGGTGCATGTTATCTACATACACCCCCCCCCCACCTGCCTTATTTTCAGAGCATATTTTATATAAATAAGAACGTACATAAACGGCTTGTTTTAAGAAAAAATTAATCTGAAATCTAGCTCAATCAGTGTGCTGGATAGTAGCCAATCGACCCATACCCTTCTGACCTATGAACATCAATTGTGCTAACAATAGTCCAGCCAGCTTACCCCCCCCCCCCCGACTCACAGGGAGCTGACTTTTGTTCCCTCTTTCCTCCCTGGGGAGGGTTCTGAACAATTTTGGATCATAATGATTATTTGAATATTCTTTGCAGAGGTGGTCTCCCTAATCCTCCAAATTTAAAACAAACGAACAGAAGAATTGAATTAGAATAAAAGAATAGGAGAGATCAACATCCCACCCAGCCCCCACCCATACATCTGGATTTACAGGCACCCCTCCCTGCCCTATGTTGTCAAACATGGCCTCTCCCTAACACGGATCTATTAAGAGACGCTCGTTGTCAGTGTCAGAGGGTAAAGGGGCACACACAGTGAAGGGGGGAGGGAGGGGGTCCAAGGGCCCTCAGGTAAAGGTCAGGTGTCATACCCTCACTTACCCTCACCTACCCTCACCTATAGCCTCGCGCCCTTGATAAATATGAATGTGCCTATGATGTCGAGGGGAATGGGGATTGACCAATCAAATTGAACCCGTGAACTGCATGTCTTGAGATTCAGAAGTTGACCCGCAATTTTATATTTGGGTACGGTCTTGGTACTGGTTATAAACCCTACCTACTGTATGTAGTACATAGCCAGGAAGCCAGGAAGCAGAAAGACAAATAACTCTCCTGAAACATTGGCCATCTAGACTGAACCTGCGTTGCATAACTTGGCTATGACAGTACAGAGAGGTTTCAGCTCCCATGGTGCCGAACAGAACGGCAGGACCTGGCGGGGTGAGGAGAGCGTCCTCCCAACACCACAGTAAATAAACAGCCGCAGCGTTTTGTGCCACACCAGGTAAAAACGCAGCACCATGTACACCGGGCCTTATAGGCAAATATAATCATTGTAAAGGAGTACATGCTTCAAGGTGATGACTTAACCCCATGAAGACAGCTAGCTGTCATGCGGGTTATGTTAAAAGAGAATACAGCACTGCATGGTCAGTGCGACATTGCTGCATTATGCTGAACGTTCAGGTGTGTAGTGTGGGCATGGATGCAACACTGGTGAGTGACTCGCCAGGATTGCATTCAGGCATCATGCGGTCACGTGGCCGTTAAATAGTTAAAGGGACACATGCGTCAAAGCTAGGCCCTCACCTACCCCACCTCCACATCCTGCCCGGTGCTATATGGGGGGGGGGGGAGAGACCCCACTCTCCTGACACCTCCCTGCTCCTAATGTTCTCACACTGCATCTCTGCCTCTGTCTCAGACATACCTCATATCAACATGCACTTACAACACGAATAGCAATTCAGTAGTTATCAAAGCAGTTTAATAACATTGAAACGTATGGATCCAATTTTGTCAATTAGCCCTTTAAGGCCGCATAGTGTATCAATACGTTATACCCTCTGTAGCAGTGTAGTCATGATACATGAATGCAGCCCTGGTGTATCTACTCGCCAGGGCTGCATTGACACATCATGCCGATCTGGCTGGGTTGATACACCCCCAAAGGGTCTGCATGATGCATGAACGCATCACTTGTGTAGACTCACCTGGGCTGCATTTATGCATCATGTAACGTCACAGGGAATAACCTGTGGAAGCACTGTGGTACCTTATGTTTATACTGGAGGGGCTGAGAACAGCTGCAGACCAGTGACAATGAGTCACCTCACACATTACTCCGGAGGATCTTTCACCCAATAATTATAGAGTCGACATCATGCAGTCCTTTGCACGACCCAATATGTATTGTGGAATATTTCTGAGTCATCAAACTCAAAACTCAAAAACTTAATGGGTAAACCGCTGAGAAATGTTAAATGGACAGAAACTGAGAGGTCTGTTTACCTGGATAGGTAGGTAGGTTGGGGCAGTGACGGTGGTGGTTGATGTGAGTAGTGTGGGTCTACACGTGTAGTGTGAGCGGGGACATGGCTGTGGACAATGTCCCCAGTCTCCCTGTGTGTGTACATGGATGCTGGCAGCGTGGGGGTAACACCACGACAAACACGGCCACAGGGGCTGCTTATTGTAGTCTTAGCGCATGTTTTGAAAGAGCGATTCCACAATAAATGGATACTGGTGTGCATATTTGCTCAGGTTTACTCAGGCTTCGATGTGATGGGCTAGCTTATCCTTTACTCACTAACTTGCCCTCATTCCCAGCTAACAAAAATGCGTTATTTTACGTCAAAATAACAAAATAACATTTTTAACGTTTCATAACGTTTTGCAACAATAAAGAGCCATAGAGAGACGTTGTATAACGTTGTTTTTTTTCGTTTACTGGGTTCCCAGTCTCCCTGGCCCTGTCTTTTTCCCTGTCTTCATGAATCTCTTTGCCTGACTCTCTCCCTGCTTGGCCTTTCGACTCTCCTTGTGACTACCTCCCTTCCTCCCTCCCTGCATTCCCTCTTTCCACTCGATCCTCCCAATGTAATCCCTCTATGATGATAGAGTGTCTCTCCCTTTACAAGGCGCACACTGTCTAATTACCTCCCCTTCGTCCTGCTCCCCATCTCCTGATACCTCCCGTAACATACATGTCCCCACAGTGACCTTTATGTGTGCTGTACCATATCATACATCATATTAGCCATACAAAAAAATAAAGCAATGAACAAAATTCTGGATGGTGACTACCTGCCCTTTACTCAGTATCAATATATAAGCCATAGTTCCATAGCTCCTAAACCAAGTCCTAAACACAGCATTCAACCTTAGAGCTGACAGGATAAATATCAACAGCTCCTCCATGGTTTTGAAGGATAGAAATAATATGAGCAAACATTACACATGCTAGGGTCGTTGGTGGCTTATAGATATGATTTAATGCTAATGTTAATGCTGTTCCATAATATGTGATATGTGTGTTTCTCCTAGAGTTGTAATATATAAATATGTATACACAGGAACCACATACAATATGCAGATACTCAAGCAGGCTGCACAACAACAGCAACCACACAAGATGGCAGCAGCAGAGAGGTGCCTGGTATCAGTAGGGTACCCAGACCTACCTGTCCGTGTGGTGTGTAGCTCCTGTAGCAGCAGGAGGTCGTGTCCCCTCCAGCACCCAGCTCACACTGCCGCACCTGGCCGCCACCAGCCTCCTTATAGGTACCCCGCCACCACACCCGGCCCACACCACCTGTACACACCCTCCCACCTCCTGCACCATACCTCCAGTAGGTGCTGAGAATGTGTGTATGGTTTCTAGAAATTGGAAGGAGAGGGACTTGAGGGGGTACAAGTTAAGGGGGTACAATGGTCCAGAAACTTGTGTTATCATAACGTATAACTCATTATTATCGAGACTTATCATGAGGTGTATGGTGGATAGGGAGAACCAGGAGAGGTACCCTTCTTGTTCCGTTAGTCGCTGATATAGGGTGGGGTAGGGGTAGCAGGTAGACAGGGCAACAGACGTGAGAAGGCATGCAGACATGGAGGTAGGCAGACAGGTAACACAGCCACAGGGGGCAGACAGGTAACACAGGCACAGGGGGCAGACATGTGACACAGACACAGGGGGCAGACAGGTGACACAGGCACAGGGGGCAGATAGGTGACACAGACACAGGGGGCAGACAGGTGACACAGACACAGGGGGCAGACAGGTGACACAGGCACAGGGGGCAGACAGGTGACACAGGCACAGGGGGCAGACAGGTGACACAGGCACAGGGGGCAGATAGGTGACACAGACACAGGGGGCAGACAGGTAACACAGCCTCAGGGGGCAGACATGTGACACAGGCACAGGGGGCAGACAGGTGACACAGGCACAGGGGGCAGAAAGGTGACACAGACACAGGGGGCAGACAGGTGACACAGGCACAGGGGGCAGATAGGTGACACAGACACAGGGGGCAGACAGGTGACACAGGCACAGGGGGCAGACAGGTGACACAGGCACAGGGGGCAGACAGGTGACACAGGCAAAGGGGGCAGAAAGGTGACACAGACACAGGGGGCAGACAGGTGACACAGACACAGGGGCAGACAGGTGACACAGACACAGGGGGCAGACAGGTGACACAGGGGGCAGATAGGTAACACAGCCACAGGGGGCAGACAGGTGACACAGGCACAGGGGCAGACAGGTGACACAGGCACAGGGGGAGCAGACAGGTGACACAGGCACAGGGGCAGACAGGTGACACATGGTAACATAGGGGGCAGGCAGGTGACACAGACACAAGGGGCAGACAGGTGACACAGACACAGGGGGCAGACAGGTGACACAGGCACAGGGGCAGACAGGTGACACATGGTAACATAGGGGGCAGGCAGATAGGAGGCCATAGTGGTGCCATGCAGCAGACATGACAGAGGAGGAGGGTGAGACATGAAGAGAAACGAGTTGGCAGACAGGCAAGGAAGCTAGGGGTAGGTGAGCGGTCGTTGGTCAGCCAATTCATAAAAATGAAAGGAGTAAAAATTATAGTTCATACCAAAAAAAAGAGGCTGAAAGGGGCAGCTCACAACATGGTCTTCAATTATTCTCCTTTCCTGTTGACATTTGAGAGGTTTTTGAGATTGATTGTGAACATTACTCTAATGGAGGCAGAATAAGCAAATATCATTATCTGAGGAAATATTATGAATAAAATGGGCTGTCTATTGATTAGCTTTTGATCAGAGTGGTCTCTGCAATACCCTGCATTCAACATGTTTGTTGAACAGTCCCAAAATATAATAATTCCCACATCGGCTTTAGAGGAGCATGTTTTTGTGAAATACAATGCCATTTTTACTCATCTATAGATTGTCTGCAAAATCTCCATAATTATCCAAGAACTATAGAAATTAGGGCCATGATAAAAAGACGAGGGAAGGACAGCGTATGAGTGAAGCAACAGAGTTAGTGTACGATCTAAGTACTCATCAAGGCAGAGAACTATGGGGATCCTTTTTCTATACCAAGAGGAAGCCTTTGACATTCTGTGTATTCTCATGCTCACTGAAGTGTGTACCCTAGCACAAAGCGGGGAGGGTGGGTAGTTGGGGTGCGTGGGTGCCAGGGTTAAGAGTCATGGAGGTTAAAGGGGGTCAACCTTCCCCTGTCAGAGCAACGTTTCACATACCTTTAACATGCAATCCCTGTCAGACAGAATGGCTGTTTGCTTTACTCACAACATCACAGACAGCTGTTTTATCATCATTCTCAATGTACCTCATTAGTTTATCCAGTTACTTGAGGTACTGAAAACAATAATCAAACATCTGTAAAACCAAGCCAAGCTAAGAGCTGACATTATCATATACCAGAATCTTGTACTAGAAATCATGGAAATGAAAGTAAAGGACGTAGTCAAGCTGAAAATAAGACTTTACTATGATAGCTCAATAAATACCAGAGGCACGATCTTATTGCCTACCATTGTCAGTTTTTGGTTTACAGTGAATCTCACATTGAAGACTATTTCTACAGGAGTCCGTGCTGGAACCTGGTTTAGTCAGCAAAACGACTTTACATTATGTAACTTGTGCTGCCCTCTCATGGAATATGACATTGTCCTAATATAGAACTATTTCTATGCACAGTTATGTGCAGATATCAATAGAATATCTAGAACATCTAACAGGTAGAAATTCCCTTTAAGTCTTTGCCTACCAGATGACAGATGAGTGATAGGGAGACTTTTGTGAAAGCTCTCACTTTTTAATTGTATCTAAGTGTGTAAAAATCATAATAATGTCCAATTACCAAATTAATAGCAGGGTCGATATTGAAGCATTTGGTGCATTATAGATGGTGAATGTATAATTTCCCTTTTTGAGACAGACAATAGGAACTAGAAAGGATTCCTGCACACAAAACGTCAAGTGCAACTCATGCATCATCGTATCATAATTCTTGATCCCTACAAGAATGTCAGAACATTTCTGGAACGTTTTCTGCACATTTTCTCGAGTCATATTCCCTACATTTTCTTGTTTTTTGGAGGGATGGTAAAACACCTATGTTGTGATAACTAGAAATATACACATTCCCATTGCTGTCACAGTTGCATTGTAACAATCCTAAAGTGACTTATACTCATAGATTGTACTCTCACATTGATGTGAGGCATTCAATCACGTATTTCAATATATACAGGCCTGGAATTAAGTTATGAAATATACTAATCAGGAAACAATGATAATCATTATCAAATATCAATGAATAGCGGAGAATCATCATATGGTAACGATGAATAAATGCTTAAGACAACAGGAAAGGCTTGTAGAACAGGGAAAAGCAAAATATATTGATTGTAAAAAACACTGTAAGCCTGGCTTTGCGTGATATCTTTTACAGTGTAGGCAGGACATCTTCCTACCTCCAGCTATAATTATATCCACTATGTGTTGATAGTCAAGGCCTTTTTTATATCACACATGGGAACATATCGCCTGTAGTCAAACTAACTAATGTCATAATCATTGGTCTTGTTGTTGTTGTTGCTGTTGTTGCTACAGCATCCACCACAGTCAGCCTGGTGACTCCCATGCTCCTGCCACTGCACACTGTGTTGTTGTTGTTGTTCATCCTGAGACTAGTAGCCAGGCCCATTTTCCCATTGGGACTGCTGTTGGTAAGGACTCATACCAGGGGGAGGGAAGTTGGTTTTGCTGAACCTCAGACCCTGATGAAGCCCGGGGTGCCATGATGAAGCCCTGAGTCCCCGTGCTGAAGCGCCGAACCTCCAAGATGAAGCGACGAAGGCCGATCAGCTGATCAACTGCCACTTTGCCAAGTATAAGTAGGTCGACACACATATTGATGGTTTTCAACGATCCCACCCCACACTGGCGCCTCATGCACCACCTCTGAGAGCACATATAGAGATGTTCCCCTACCCGTATTTGGCGAGAAGGGGGTTGGATTGGTGAGTTATTTGCCATAAACTGCAAATTTGGTGAGTGCAAGTCGCCTGTCCGCGTCCCACCGGAACCCGCCATATTTTAGTCTGCCACTGTCGGAATCGAACCACCCTTCGCTGGTACCACTCGAGCTGGCCCCCGCTCGCCGGGAACAAGTCCAGCAATCTCTTTCGCTTTTGAATCGGTCGTTGCGTCGAGTCCAGTTTCATCGATTACAGCATTTTTAAGCTGTATTGTCGCAACTCCTTCACGTTGTCGCACAAATATGTCATTTCCTACCCGTATCTGCTGCGTAGAAGCGTCGATGGGCGAGTTGAAGACCGGAATCGATGTTTCAAAAGGTGCGCCATCCTCGGTCGCAATGGCGCCATCTCCGATCGGCGCCTTGCTTGCCCGAACCCCAATGGCTTCCAGCGCTGCCGCGTACTCCTCTTCCATCCGCTTATTCTGAAGATCAAGATCGTGTAGGCGAGCCTCCAGGGTAATTAGTTCTCCTTTCCGCACCAAGGACCCTAGCTCCCCCAGGTGGGCAGGTGGTGAACTAGGGAATACACTTACTCCACCTGGGGAACATATCCCAATGTTATATCATATCCACTATATCAGCTGCATAAGCTATAGCTAATACATAACTGATAACACAATTGTTAAAATTATTTATATCTTGTCTTCATTTGGTTCAGCCGCTTTCCACTTCAGTGGTATTTCAATAGGGGCGATGCTTCATCATGGATCCCATATCGGGTTCAATCTTCAGTCACTGCCGCATAATGCATGATAATTCATGTGAATAAATTGAACTCTACATAAAAAAATGTGGAGAGTGACTCCTCTGCCATGGGTTTTAACCAGGGGGAGATTTCGCTGTTGATCTCCGTCTCAGAGTAGGATGGAGCTTTACCCCAAATCAGTATTGACTAATAAACTTGCGGCTCCCACTTTTTGTCACTCAATCAAACGTTAGTATTTTTTCTTATTTTTCAATTTAAATTCGAAATATCAAATCGGGTAGAGAACAACACTGAGCCTTGTATTTCGCTAAAGGTGAATAACCAGCCTCCGTATTTCGCGAAACCTCCGTATATCACGAAACCTTCACTTCCGGTCGTGCATAAGGATATCTATAGAATGAAGCCACTTCCGGTCGTCTGCTAAAATGGCTTCCACAGTGGCTTCCTACGATGATGCGACAGAAGAAGAGAAAACGGAGTGTTCTAGAAAGTTTTTAAGGGATTTTATAAAGGGTTTCAACGGAATACGGGGCGTTTCGAGGTCAATCTGTCGGGAAATAGAGAACTTAAACAAATCCTGTATACGTATTCAGAGAGACTTGTACATCTCTGCGTTGATCAGTGCTCCAGAAAGTCTAAGTTCTCTGGCATCTCCAGCATACTCAACACTCACACGTCCCTCAGTGCATTCTGGGTAGCTGACTGGTAGCGGTTAATATAAATCATGCATTGAACATAGATGGTAATGCTATTCATAAGTCACCTACCAGGTCAGCCCATCACTTCAGGTTATGTAATCATTTAAAGGCGCACTGAACCCGCGACGTCATTTGCGTACAAAACTCAGCAGGGCTAGGTCCTGTGTTCAGTGCGCCTTTAAGCTACTCTCATAACACGTTTATAATGGACTACTACTGGTACTACACAACAGCTTACCTGCCAGGGCAGGCGAATAATATAACGTTGCAAGGCATTGCCATCACGTCACAGGGGGGATTCAGTGCACAGACGCCACCTACAGGAAAGTCATGAACCATCACACATGTACTGAAATACTACCACATGTGGCACATATTCAATGTTACAGTCCCACCAGATACATGTCCTTCTTTGTGCCTGGTACATTTTAGATGTATGAGTATTGAGAAATTGACGAGGATATAACTTTAACTAGGCTATACCATGCATCACAAATCAGGTTCTGCAATAAGGCCATGAGTTTCCCAAGGGAGAATATGTTTGTGTTCGAAAGATATGATACAAATAGCTCTTAGTGCGATGTGTGCACATAATTATTTATTTTTGATTGTTGTATTTGGAAAATGATTTATGAAATAAATACACACTGCAAAATCAAAAAAGGTTGTCTTAGCAGATTAGTGCATTCCTATGCAAACCAGTTTCAATAACCTTTACTGGGTAGCACCTCTGGGCCATGAGTTGCCCATTCTTTTTTGAGTTTGTAAGAGTAGTCATACATACAATCATAATATATCAAAGTGAGCCAGTGGGTTTGCTGTGCATTTCAACATTCACCATCGCACACATATACACTACCTTTGTACATGCAGGTTTTGATGAAGTGTATATTTATTTCATTGATAGTGAGATTGAATAATGAACAGCACACGAGATATACAGACTTGATAAAATTAATAATCATACAGTTTGTTTCTTATTCACCATGTGATGTTGGGTGTTGCTGTCAGTGGATGTAGATTATTCTGCGTCAGATAAGTCTTAATCACACAATACACTGCTGTCCCAGTAAACAAATAACGTTGTACACCATTTTATAACGTTATATAACGTTATATGTCAACGTTTTTCTAAGGCTCTTTAGTATGGCATAACGTCGGCATATGTTAAGTTTAAAACGTTATTTTGAAGTAAAATAACGTTTTTTTGTTAGCTGGGGTAGGGCAGAAAGTGACATATTCAATATCAAGGTATCACATAAAGAGCATATAATATATGGTCTTTACGTGGTCGTGCTGTTCAAGTGATCTCTTAATCTGTTTGAGTAGATCAGTTTTGGTTTAAGTCATTTCCATGGACGAATATACTGTGCTAGATTAAGGCACTGAGGCTGACATATTTAGGGGAACATCCCCATCCATCCCCGCTTATGTGTGTTGAAGAGTTCAGAATTCTGACAAAACTAAAGTTTCAAATAATAAAAGGTAAATGTAATTTATCATTTCGAAATCCGGGGACAAGCCATGATTTAATACAAATATTTAACAATGGAATGAAAAAAAAACACAAACATGTGAGCTATCTTTTTATATATCTTCCAGAATGCTAAAATAATCCAGTACCTCACGTACATAGATTTTGATCCATTCCAAGTAGAAGTTTGTGTATTTTGCTCAACCAGGCTCTGCACGCAGGGTGATTTAACACTATTGCAGCCTCACTATACCTTCAGTATCTCATATAACTAGCACATTATATACTTTAATAACATTTTAGATTAGGATATTTCTCCAAAGGGCACTTTGGATCCTTCTAACTTCTTTTTCAAAGATGACATAATCAAATATTTATGAACACAAAATCAATAAGAATGGATGTCATCAAGGAGCTTCATTAGATTTAGCTCTGTACACTAGTGCGTCTACTAACGCTGACAGGCCTCCACCTGTAATGATGATCATGCATCCAAGAACCTCTATCCAGTTGTAATCTCCTGGCATAATAGAATGCATGATGGTGTACTGAGCGATAAGCATCATGACTATCTGGAAGCTGTACATCAGAGATAAAGATGGTCCTGGGATATATTGAGCTGCTTGGACAAATAGGAAGGTGGTAGCTGTGGATGCTACACCATGTCCTAACACAAACATGAGCTGTGTCAAGTCCAGGATCAATACAGGTTTCTCAATGTAAACCATAAACACAGCTGAAACAACTGCAGACAATGCCACAGCATAGGTGGCTTTAACAATAGGTCTCACTTCTTTGAGTATTACTCCATTTATATCATACATCGTGCCCATGGCAGCACCTCCTATGATACTAAATGTGTATCCCAATGGAATGTTATTTTTACTGACGCCATTTTCATACAGACCTGGAGTATTCATTTCATATGTGACAAATGAACCATTCATGAACACAGTTTTGATGGTGGCTGTGTGATTAAATAGCCATGAGGGCTGGGCAATCAGAATGATCCCAACAACACACACAAATAAAGATGTAATTTTGGTACTTGATATCTCTAGATGAAAAAAGAATCTGGAGTGTAGAAATGCAGTAGTGACCCGTGCTATATCCAGCACACCTCGCAGCTCCACTAGTGGCAGATAGGCTGTGGCACCATAGTTACCAACATTAAATAAAACATAAGCTAAAGTCAAATATAGCAAGCCTGGAATGGTTTCCTTCTTGATGTTGAAGTCAGATCCAACTAGCTGTCCACCAATTATGAAGCTGACCGCCTGCACCATTGAGCGTGCCACAGACAGCTGGAAGTCTGGGATTGCTCCCTGCAGGGCCTGGGTGCAGGAGGCAGATAACACGTCACATACCATTGAACCAAAAGCTGACAGGTATCCAATCAGAATATATGACTTGTATGACTCTGATTCTGTCATGGTCACTGTCATGAAAGCGTCCAAATGCTTGTATCCCAAGAGACGTCCAAGAGATAAAATGGCGTCAGCCTTATTGGAATGCTTTGGTTGCCGCAAGCTCGTTAATTTGCTACAACCTTCGTAAGGATTGGAAGCTGAATTTTTCAACAAGGCTCAGTCACCAGTTGCAGAGCATGTGGTGTGATGTCACACTTGAAGTAGAAGGGACGTTGGATCTGAGCCAGGATGCAAGAGCTTAGTTCATATGGCTATAGATATAGCATAGCATATAAAACTATAGTACCTATAGCGTAAACATAAGGGCAACGATATTAACCCTTTAAAGGCGGCATAGTGCTCTCAGTACTTGTCAGGGACTGTATGACACCCAAATGGAGTGTCAGTGATTTACCTATCAGCACTGCGCTGGTTGACATCTCACCTTTTGCCAACATCCTTTACTCAATGGGTTATCATGTGCACGATGTAGTATTGTCCTGGTTCTAGCACCACAGCTGTTGCAGCATATACATGCACAACTCCCCCGCACTCCCTCTCAACTCAGAACACTTTTAGGACTGCAAAGTGCTTTAATGTTGTGGCTTAAGGGAGCAGGGTCTGATTTTTTTTTCATATTCTAAATCCTACTTAAATGTGTTCATATAATATCACAGTATCATATTTGGAGGATGGGACAAAACAAAAAATCCTTAATAATGGGCAATAATGGCCAAATTAGAGGGTCCCATGGGACCAGGCACAGGTAAAGTCCTTTAAAATGCTGAGAGGTCACTTGCAGTTACACAATGTAGATATTATTAAAGTCAGACACTCTGCTCTGCGTAGTCTTTCAGGGGTTTGCTGTATCAAGCCTTGAATGCAACACTGGGTTACTATAGTAGCTACCCGTCAGTGCTGCATTAAAACATCATCACGGGAAAAGGTTTACTGCCTTTATTCAGCATAGCCTAGACACTTCGTTATGCGCCTGTCCAACACCTGTGCGTTGGGTTTCAAAATGAATCGTCCCTGCATATGCACACTTTAGCCCAAAATCCACGGCGACAAGAACCTGCGTTAAAACGGTATCGCCCCTCTGCCGCACCGATTTTGCCCCCATAACGCCGTGGACTTCGGCGGCACAAACGCAAAACAGGCGCGGCAGGGCGAAATAGTGGCGAAATTGCGGCGGCAGAGGGGCAATACCGTTTTAAGGTGGGTCGAGGCCATTGCAGATTGGACTACTGCGCATCGTTCTGCGCATATGACCTATAATGGTCGGAATAATGCCTTTTTTGGTAGGCATGTGCTCGGATTAGTTTTCTATACCCAAATTAATTTTTGGGAGATTTTGAGCAAAATTGAGCATTTTAGAGCATTTTTAAATTTTGATGTAATAATTATAGGTATTTTGTGCATTTTTCAGGAGCTTTCATTCATGAAGTAGTAAATGGCATTTTAAAGAGCATCAACGTAAATAAATTGCTTTGATATATCTAAAGCTACATGGTAAGATAATCTGATTTGCAGATTTTGGGAATTTACCCATAATGCAAAGGTTCAAAGATTTGATTTAGTCCATTTTTGCATTACTTTTTCTTTTCAAAGGGCCAGAACCCTCAAATCATGCACGGCACCTCATATCAAAATAACTCTTATTCATCAGCAAATGATCCAAGCAATCTTTTGGGGAAGTTTAAAAAAAATCTGATGACTTTTACTACTATTTTTCTTTGATTATGTAAGAAAAAAATGCAAATTTATTCCAACTTTTCACCGAAAGATGACATTTATTCCCAGAATACAGATTAATAATCTCCAAAATTATTTTAAGAATAAAGGTATATATCCTTGTGTTCATTGTGTGATGTTTCAGAGTTCTGTGGTTATTGTTTGATAGAAAATAAAATTATAGGAAACTTTCCATTATTTTCGCATTTTAATTGTAAAATTGAAATACTTTTATATTTCAAAATTCCATGTTTTTAAAATCAGCGCGGCAACCCCTACTTTTCTTTTCATACTCTGTTTTCAAATGATTTAGGGTACTCACAGAAAAGAAATCGGGAAATTCTGATGACTTTGATTCAATGGGATCGACCCACCTTAACGCAGGTTCTTGTCGCTGTGGATTTTAGGCTTATGCAGCTCTTTTAGGGTTAGCGATCATATTCTGGATGTCCATTGTACCATACATAATGGTAAACCGCTTCATTGACTAAAGGCTTTATTGCTGGAAACAAGCACTGAGATATGATTTATTCATGCTTCGATTGTTATATAATGCATGTGAACGTGTATCATGTGGGTGTACCTGTAAGGATGATGCGTGAATGCAGCAACTGATGGTTATCTTTCAGCTGATAACAATTGGTTTTCAACGGTAACATTTAAAACATTTTCACACAGTATATTACTTATAATATGGGTACAGAAATGGAATAATAACTTTATACGCATACAAAGTAAACCTTTGCAACCCTGGTGTTACATCATGCTGACACATGCATCAGTCCCATTATATTAATGCTGCATTTAAACATAATGCATATGCTGTCTATCTGGCTTTGACGGGTAAATCCACCATGTAGGCCTGCATAAATGCACTGTAAATAGTTGGTGTCGGCACACAATTTTACAGTGTGTACCAAAACGACCATACGCATAACACGTTAGGGGTGACCCAGAACATATGTTACACTTTTTTAGGCCATTTTGAACACCCCCCACCCACCCAATAGAGAATTCAAGTGTCACAAATTGTAATTGGAAATGTTCTGCCTTCAGGGAAATGCATACCTTTTAGATGCCACATATATGTTCATAATACCATTGCCATAACATTGTCTTTAATATGCTCCCTATACATTTCAAAAGACAGATAAACATTGTGCCCATATCAGCTACTATCACCAGGAGCCACATTTGGAAATCATTGAATTTATTCCATTTTGAGAAATCCACTTTATTGATCAAACTGGTGTTGTTGTTTTTTGGTATTTACATGTATGGTGTTTAATGGTTGGGTACGAGTCCCTTGTTCCCGCTATTGGTCAGGTCATTCGCGCGCCCCAAACCTCTGTTATCCGGCTAGGAGCGCCCCCTATGTTATGTATCTAGGCGGAGTGTGTACGTTGGTTACCGCTGTTGTTTACGCCAGAGCGCCGCCCAGAGAGGTGGGACAGCTCACTGCTCGCTTGCTTTGTGTCATATTTACCGTGGTTAGTTAATTAATTTTTTTTTTAACCATGCAGCCTTGCAAGAACTGCGCCTTTGCTTATGACCATCGTAAATCAGCATGTCCTCAATGTGCTAAACCCACACACACTAAAGGTGGTTTGGACGAGGAGGAAGACGAAGCATTCGAGTTACGCAAGCCAGAGGAGCCGGGGTCCCCAGCTATGGATCGGGAACAAAACGTATCTCTTCAGCTTAAATTGGCGGAGGAGAAGCAAGCCATATTAAAGCGTAAGCTAGAGATGCAGTCGATGGAGGAGAGGTTGGCAGCGATTAACCTACAGAACGCAAAACTGGAGGAGCAGTTGGCTTCGAGCCAAGATGGCGGATCGGGTAGCAAGCCGGACGCGCAGAAGCCAGTGGTACCACCTCCAGGGTTTAAACCTAAGACCCCGGGGACCGGATCGACGCTGGAGGGTGAGCATGGCTTCCAACGTCAACTGTTCTACGCAGACGGATCGTTGGCTTCGGCTTCCGGAGGCAGCACGTCAGCGGCGACAAGTCTTCAGGCTGGCCTGGAGTCTGTTGGTTTAGGCTTACAAGCTCTGGGGTTAGCGACTTCAGATGTCAACAACGCTGGATTACCCATGCAAGGTGAGGGTGGTGGCATGTCTGGCTTCCATTGGACGAGTGAATCGGCCCGCAGAAAGCGATCACGTCATTGGATCCGTCCAGATTTTCACCTACCTTTAGATAAAAGCTATGAGGAGATGTCCTACCGGGAATTAGTATACGGTATGGTGTGTGTCACTGAGTGTATCATTAAAGCAAACGACGCACGGTTCGACGTACAGGGGTATTTGGAACACTTTAAGTATATCACCCTAAAAGAGATTAGGCCTACCTACATGCCCAAGGCAGTGGCAAGGTATGAACATGACATTACTTCCAAGGTGGCTTCTGGAGAAGTCAGGCTCACGGCGGCAGAGCACACGGCGAACGCCACTCACTTTGGTATCGAAAGTACTAAGGCTTATGTGGAAGCCATGCGACTCCTCCAGGGACCGTCTCAGTCGGGGAAGCCAGGTGGCTC
Source organism: Harmothoe impar (assembly GCA_947462335.1). NCBI lineage: Eukaryota > Metazoa > Annelida > Polychaeta > Phyllodocida > Polynoidae > Harmothoe > Harmothoe impar. The sequence continues at coordinate 23,085,023 of OX381714.1, forward strand.
CAGCAAGCCTTCAACGCCGAGGATCTGGTGTCCGGATGATGTCTGTGCGAGCTGGAACTTTACCTCCTGCCAGTATAACCCATGCCATAAACAACATGTCTGCTGTGTGTGTAGAGGCTCACATAGGGCTAAAGGTGGTTGTAGTTATGGTAGTGGCTCCCAGCAGGGTCAGCAGCAGCAGAACAGGTCGGCACAGTCTTCACCCTACCAGCAGAACCAAGGCTACAGTCAAGGCTTCTCTTCGTCAAACCCTCATCAGCAGCAGGGGGGGGGGGGGGGGGGTACCGGTAGACTCCAGCAAGGAGCACATCTGTGATGTGGACAGTTATGGTTTAATCCGCGACGACAGGGTTGTGTGTATGGACAGCGTCAGAGACTTACTCCTAGCGTATGTGGATTATAGGCCTTTGTGGGATATAAATTGTGTACATAATGTATCTAAGGTCCGGTCACAGTTTAAGCCTTGTGGTTGGAAGAATATGTTATCAGGGGGGGATAATGATGTTTACGGTACTTGGGATCCAGATAGCCTGTTCTTACTGGATGGGGTTATGCATGGTTTCAAAATTGTTGACCCTATGGCTGACATTCCTTCTTATGAATGTATTAATTATACTTCTGCTACAGGTGATGCTTTTGGGTTCATGAATGATATTATTTTGAAGGAGGTTAGTACCGGTAAGCTTAGTATTGTGGATCGGAAACCTCACTGTGTACATGCGCTGGGGGCTGTTGAGAAGTCTTCTGGTGGGTATCGTCCCATCACTGACGCTAGCAGGCCTGAGGGCATATCCATTAATAATTATATGTCGAACACTTTCAATAACTTCAAATTCTGTAGTATCGACGAGATCTGTGAGAGTTTAACCCCAAATTGTTTCTTGGCGGTAACAGATATAGAGGCCGCATACCGTACATGTATGATTCGTCCTGGAGATAGGAAATTCCAAGGTCTGGCCTGGAGTGTGGATGGTCAAGACGTGTACATAGAGGATAACTTCTTGTCATTTGGTGCTCGAGCCTCGCCATATATATTTAACAATTTGACTGACGCTGTTACTAGGTATGTGAACGCTAATGGTTTCAAGTGTTATAGTTACTTGGATGATTTTCTCCTAATCAGTGACAGTTTTGAATCATGTAAAGAGGCTCAATTAGCTCTTCATGCCTTATTGTGTTCATTAGGGTTTAATATCTCTTACAAAAAGGTTCTATCACCTTCCAGAGTCCAACGGTATTTGGGCATTATTATAGACACTATTCAGATGAAACTTTTACTACCGGATGATAAGATGCTAAGGTTGAAGGAGGAGCTCGCGTTCTTTGCTGGTCGCCGTCAGGCGACACGCAACCAAATTCAGAGGCTATGTGGCATCATAGGTCATTGCTCTACGGTAGTAAGAGGAGGAAGAACTTTTTCTCATAGAATCATTGGTTTATTGTCTGGTTTCACTACCGGTAAGAGACGTATTACCCTCACCAAGAACTTTTTTCTAGACCTACAGTGGTGGAAGGATTTCGCCAGTTGGTTTAATGGAGAGGCCAAGATGGTGGGCAGGAGGGTACAGGACAATGTGAGCATATACACTGACGCCTCAGGATCAGGTTTTGGTGCTCATTGGGGGAGAGACTGGTTGGCAGGCATGTGGAAAATGAACTTAGACGCTGCGAGTGATCACCATAACCACCTCTCACACTGCCCGGGGGAAGACATACCTGACAACATAAACGTCCAAGAACTTTACCCGGTAGTGGAGGCTCTCTGGAGGTGGGGTCCTACATGGAGGAACTGCCGTGTCGTATGCTTTTCTGATAATACTCAGGTGGTCACAGGGCTAAATACTGGAAAGAGCTCTAATAATTATGCTATGTCTATACTACGTAGAATTTTCTGGTTGAGTGTATTGTTTAATTGTCACATTGTAAGTGCACATGTACCGGGTAAAATGAATGTCATTGCTGATGCTCTGTCTCGTATGTATGAAAATGATATGAAAATTCCTATGGGTTTGTGCTGTTCCAGATGTACTCCAGTTGCGACGAAGGCTGGAGACGAAAGCAGCCAAAGTTAGGTCCTACTGTTGTTCTGAGTCGACATGGCGTACGAAAGCTTCTCAGTGGAAGAAATATATTTCTTTCTGTGCTTTAATTATGGTGGCAGTGGTCCCTACTACTGTGGATGTAATGTGTTATGTGAGCATTGACAATTATGTGTCTGGGGTCATTAGTTTAAATAAATATTTTGGCTACGATGTATCAGATATTAGGTTGAACTTTATTTTTTCAACCACTTTAAAAGGGCTCAGGAGACTCTTAGGTGATCCTATACCTACACGTGTGACTTTAACACTAGAGAATTTGTTGAATATGTTTATGCATGTAGACTGTCTGAGTGTAAACGAAAGATGTATGTGGGCGTGTATAGCCACAAGCTTTCGTTCGTTATTAAGGAAGTGTAACCTTGTACCTAATAATCTCAAAATGGAGGGTCATTTCCTACGCAGGAGTTCTCTTACCTTTAAACCTTGGGGTGTTTTACTTAGGATTTCAAGTTCTAAAACTATCCAGTATGGTCAGCGTTTACACCTGGTACCCCTCACTTATGCTATAGGTTCGCCTTTATGTGCGGCAACTCTGTTAGCTAACCACTTTAATGATTGCCCTTCTTCCACCAGAGATTCACCTGTATTTATGTTAAAGGTCTCAGGGGTTTCGGTGCCACTCACCTACCCGGTACTTAATACTTATTTGAAGAGGTTGTTATCAGCTATAAATATGGATGTCAAGGGTGCAGGTTGCCATTCTTTAAGGCGCTCTGGTGCTGCATTTCTGCATAGTTGTGGTGTTCCACTGGAGGACATTAGACAAACAGGTGACTGGGCTAGCCTAACTGCTTTAATTTATTTGGCTAAGCCTTTGTCTTCTAGAATTAACTTGGATAGAATGGTATCTGATGCTATGTGTAAAAGATGACTTATATGTTATAGTGATGTATAGTTTGTAATTCTGGGTGTTTGGCAGGTTTAATCCAGCCCAAGTCCATATAATGTATTGTGCTTTATTCACTCTCAGAATTACCTTTATACCAATGGTTGGGTACGAGTCCCTTGTTCCCGCTATTGGTCAGGTCATTCGCGCGCGCCAAACCTCTGTTATCCGGCTAGGAGCGCCCCCTATGTTATGTATCTAGGCGGAGTGTGTACGTTGGTTACCGCTGTTGTTTACGCCAGAGCGCCGCCCAGAGAGGTGGGACAGCTCGCAGCTCGCTTGCTTTGTGTCATATTTACCGTGGTTAGTTAATTAATTTTTTTTTTTTTTTCTTCAATTGGCTTATGTCGAGTAAATACATATCTAATAAACAGGCAGGTTTAATATGGCGCTTTTAATCATAATAAAATAATAGTCATGTATTGAAACTACTACCATCACGTTATAACAATACAGTAGGGAACCATATTCCCACCCTTAGATTTCATCATTATGATACATTCCACTTCAATAACTGTCTCCAGTTTAAAACAAAAAAAACTACTGTTACCAGGTCACAGTTATCAGTTCTCCACAAAAACAAAAAGCTTAGAATAAACATTTCCATAATATGCTCAAACTGCTCAATTGATTTATACAGGGATGCTAAGTTACCCACCCCAAAATCGTATTTCTTACCATTTTTGGACCCCAGAATTGTAGTAATTTTTTGCTGAAATCATAACAAAAATCGTTTCAATAAAATAGCATTTCTGAAGGGACAGTATGATGCATAGATGGATAATAATGCTTCATTAAAGTCGTAATCTGGCTCATCATACATGATTAATCATTTGTTTGCTCCTCAATTGGGAATATATTTCAAGACTTGTTTGCTCGATGACCAAAGAAATTTAGCTTTATTATATTTTTGTGTATTCGTAGTAAGCTACCTATCCCATACCTCAGTATAGTACATTTACTCCAAAACATCCCAGAAATGCTTGAAAATCGTACTTTGATATCTAAAATCGTAATGGGCGTAATAGGGGTTAAAAATCGTAATTTCCTGTTATACGACATTATTTCTCATTCACAATGGATATGTACTTGCATTAGCGGTGTATTTACGTGCACGCCTATGGGTGAAAACAATGCAGAATAGGGATTCAAAACTGTATGCAATGCAATGCATAATGTATATAGGTCTCAATGTATCCTCTAATATAACAAGTTGTACAGATTGTAAACTAAGTACAGCAGATCTGCGCTCACAAATTTGGTACATTGCTGATAATTCGGTAAATAATGCATTTATGTTTATAAAACGTTCGCACCATGATCACTCACATTAAATATTGTGCTATATTAATCTCACATAGACATTTTCTGGGGTTCAAATCACATCTTGAGAATCTCAGCAGTTGTGACAAAGATAAGCTATTGGAAATGACGGGTCTATCCTTTTTGTACATTGGGTGGTCTACAAGAATGAAGACAAGAAATTGTCAGAAAACGACTTAAACACAGCCATGCCATGTCATTGTAATGAATCATATGAAAAAAAATAGGTATGAGTGAAAGCTCCGCTGTATTGGAGAGAAGAAGGAATGTTCCGTTTGGCCAACTGTGGGCCTACAGATTTCAGAAGGTATTGGTCAGGTTTAACAAATCTTAGTAGACATTTACTCCTGTCACAATCTTGTTTTGTTCAAATCTGTGAACAATACTCGATACCCGTTTTGGCCCAGAATGCGAAGTGTTCGCAGTTGTAAGAAAACAAATTGTAACCACAGGTATCTATCCTAGACCTAGCTCTCTGTAAGACCTCATCAACCTGGAGGCAGTCTGGTGGTGAGAGGGGTACCAACCCAAACCTCTCTTTATCTATTCTCTGTTTTGTTCTCCTGACGGTTGCCTTTGTGCACCAAGGCCCTGGCTGGAAATGGATGAGCCCCAGTTGGTTATTCGGGACGTCAACATCCTCTACAATGGCGAAATGTTTGTATTCCAGGCAACCAAGCAATGAATGATCAAAATAAATGACATCTCCAGGCTTGGCGTTGTTGGATTGTTGATGGTTACGAAACTGAAAATGGAAAATTTATTCAAATCAAAATCTCTCCTTTTTTTTTACAAAGACTATGTATGTTATGATTATCACTCATCCGTAAGTTTTTCATGGTTGTGTTTACCTGGATTTTCTCTTTTTTTTTTCAACATAATTATCTTTATGTCCATAATGGCTAAGCACATTTTACTGTACATCTATAAAGTAGAAATTCACTGTTAAAACGCAGGATATGACAGCTAGGATTCTGCCGCCTTGGAGTTTTGGCCTTAATGAGCTAGTGCTACAGCTATATAACATATATAATTTAATTCTCGATTACTAGTACCTCAATGTTCTCAGCAGAATGAGATGTGAATGATGACGATGGACTATCGGTGTGCTCTTCGTGTGCCAAACCTAACGCAGTTCCTGACGAAACGAATTGGGGACTGGGTGATTCTGGAAAGGGAAGAGAAACGATATATAAATATAGAAGTCAGAGAACGCAAAGGTGGTGCCTGTTTTATAAGGTTGAAGACAGTGGATCATACGGCATAATCAGGTTTGTGATGACCACCATAGATCTACTGGGCAATGTACAGCATTTATGTCTGAAATGATTGGGTTATTTGTCATATAGATGGTCCCCGAGGCTGTGGCAATTATCAATAATCTTCCATAAACGGAGCTTTATGATTATAAATACGTTTTAGCTGATGTTTAATTTAGTTTCATTGCACTGCAGCAATTCAAAGTACTGCTTTTATCTTTAAACAATCAAAGTGTATTGGACACATCTAATCAGACACGTAGACTTTAGTTCAACTAACGCCATTGATGGGGGTCTAAGTGACTGAATCTCTAATCTGCCGGATGATTGAAGCATATGCAAACGCCTTGTACGCTAGCTATATCGGAATATATACTTGAAAAGACATGTGTGTAAATACTTTAAGCAATGAGCTCTGTGACTTACTAGGTCTAATTTATTAACCTTCAAGTAGAAAGGGACTGGTATGAAACTAAACCAATGCAACACAAGTTCTTACCTTCTGTAGATATCTGAGGTACCACCAAAGTGTCTCCAAATGTCGATCCGGGGTCGAATCCCTCACCACACGTCTCACCCAACCTAAATGATGACGTTAATCATCAAGACCATTTACATTGCCATTTATCCCTCCTGATAGTATTATTTTAGTATGTTAACTTATTGTTTTAACTATTATCGATATTTTCATTGAGATATGAATGAATCTAATTTCGATGTATTATGTTCTCTGCTCAGGATTGAAAGCAAAACACCCTGGTTGATTGAAATGGCTAAGTGTTTGTTTTTTCTATTTATTGTAGATAATGTTTCCACATCCAGGGAAAACACCCACGTGAGATCAGTATTGTGCTAATTACAATGTATTTTGATTCCATCCTAGTCTAATGGGATATTGGGGGGAAATTATTCATAAATGATGAAGTGACTCCAATCTACACATTGCCTGATTGAATTATGTGTGGCAAAGGACTGCAGAGTCTCATAGATTTTCACCTGTGTGATAATAATTTAAGGAGCAATTCATTTAGCCTTCTTACCTTGGGGTGTTGGTTTGAGGCATTTCCTCGTGATACGGCCACGAGTTCTTCATATTAATCTACAATGATGATAGATGAGTTGATTTACAAATAGAAGAACAATAAACTAAATATGTTCATCATTTTCATCACCGATAACTATAGGCTCGAATATATATGGTTATATATAAAATGATTTATTCAACACAAATTATTTCATTTACAACGGATAGTCTACGAGATCAACCAGACTTGGCCATGTACTAACAGCATTATATGGTAGAAGATTGAACTAATAACCACGCGTGCTTTAAAAGAAAATTACACATAGGAAATTGTTGATCACTATTCCCCGTGAAACCATTGTCACTATGTCATGTAATTATTCTAATAAAATGTAACAGATGCCCCTTGAAGAACTATGTGTCTCAATCACATTATGAATCGAACATTCTTATGATCATAGTAATCAACCCCAGTAGTGTAGCAAAGAACCACTCATATAAATGACTAACCATGTACCTCAGATGACAATAGTTATTGAAATGGAAAAACCCTACTGTAGAATATATTTAAGTCTGTAACTGTAGTTTCAAATCAATAGATTTAAGCTCTTCTTTAAACCAATTTAGGATCTAGTTGTGCAGTTAATATTATGGCAAATGTAAAATAGTCTCTTGATTTGGTCATGCTAAATCTCGGTGGATTCATTATTGGATCCTTCCCTGTGAGTTACCTCAGAGCTGTCTGTCGTGAGGGTCAGTTTTGATGCAGGTTCCTTACGCTCTTCAATCGCAATACATATGGGGGTTTGAGATGAGTAAAATTGTCCTGGAAGAGAGAAAGGTATCAATTCAATTTTCAAGTTTCTATTGAACACAATCATAAAAGGTTATTCAAGATCAATATACGCCAACATACCCTCAATCGATCATACATGATCTATATGTTTGATATGTATAGTTTATAATAAAGTTGGATATTTATGTTTACACATTTCATATCTCGTCTCTATTGATTAACATCTTCTTATACTATGCAAATATGCAAGTTCTTGCTTTAAACAAATGTATATATAACATGACATTCAGATTTAATAATCAATCAGACGATGTAGTGAAATACATAATATAGAATATAATGAAAACAACCAGTAATTTACATGACTGACTACAGGTACTCATAACCTTGCATCATTGGTCTACTGCATAGGAGTTGTGAGTTCATTTCAGTCATGTCTTCTATGATACAAGTCTGTATTTAGTACCGATAGTATTCGATAGACTTCATGTCTAGAGTATGCCCTATGCTAATGTTATTGGTGGAAAAAACATGGAATTCACACCTTATTCATTGTGGAACAATGCACGAATGCAAGCGATCTACTAAACTCTTCCCTAAAGAAATTCAAAGGTTCGTATTATTCCAGCAACTTTGTATTATGTGTGATAACATTCAGGAAGGTTACGTTGATCACGTGCAGTATGCATCAAATAACAATTCTTACCTGCAAGACAGTCTTTTTGAGATTTTTCCACAGGCGACCTGTTTGAGAAGAGACAGTACTAGTTGATGTATCGTTTTTAGAACATGCTTTAGATATTTTGCCCCAATATAATATGCTCGGTAGGTGTGATTTCACTGGTATTGAGCAGCGATTTCTTCAAACAAAATATACCACACACAGGTTGCTCGTTGTTCCAACTATGGATGCACCGTACATATATATATATATATATATATATATATATATATATATAGACCACAATACGCTGCCCCCAAATATGAAGTTGAACTGGACATGTTTTTAGACCACGATATTATGTAATTTTCTTATAGTACATGACTTCCTCAGTTCCCAAAAAAAGTTTCTGACGGGGTACGGCCTCGTTTGCCCGTGATGGCCGTTTCCATGGCAACCACCTGAAAATAGTGGATACGGCTGTAAAAAGTGCACATTGGCTGTCCATAGGGCGATTTGAGTTTTACCTACCACCCCTAAATCAATGTTGAGCTTTTATCTGGTCTCATCATGCGGTTGCTAGGGTAAGGGGTTGCCTAGCAACAGACATTCTATGTGAGAATTCCCTAGAAACGAGAGGAAATATCAATGAGATAGCTAATCTATCCATATCTAATTCATCAAAACTGACCCCCAAGAAACAATGGTGATATATCCTTGTTGACATGGTTCATAGTTACCTAGCAACAGCAGATATGTACCTAGCAACCAGTGTTAACTACCAATATGGCTGAAAAAATCACATTTTGGCTGTCCATAGGACCATACTAAGTTGACCCAACCCCACTAAATCAACTTCAAGGTTTCTGATGGGATTAATGCCTTGTTGCTAGGGTGAGTGGTTGCCTAGCAACAGCCATTCTTTGTTATAATTCCCTAGTTACCATGGAAAATATCCATCGGTGAGATGATATGCCAATACCCACTCCATTCAAATGGACCCCCATAAGAAAATTACATAATATCGTGGTCTAAAAACATGTCCAGTACTACCTGTTTTCTAGGCCTCTTTTGAGGTAGCGCATTGGGGCCTAATATGTGACGTATGCATTAATGGTAATTCTTAAAGGGGCCGATCTCTGAGACTGGAGGAGAGTGGATCATGTAGTTCCTAACTGTGCCACTGGCAGTCTCTCAGATCAATTTTCACATTTGTAGTTTACAAACCACACTGACTGCACCCAGCACAGGGCACTGCATTTGTTTGATCTCCAATCAGCCATAAATAGCACAACTGGACAGCTCTTATTACCTTGAACCAGTTGACCCAGCCTGGTCAGGTGAAATTCTATAAAACCAGGATAAAGCTATCATAACCTCCTTAAATTAATCATTGAACTAGGCTTCTAGGGATACACAATGCAGAAAGGAATCCTTGTGTATTCAAGTGTTTATTTTTAACCGAATCCATGGGATGTGGTCTATTCAAGGGGTAGTATACCATTTTCTGTGGACACACAAGCGGTAGTCTAGACAGTCAGTACACTGGTGGGTATCAATAGTATTGTATACTACCTCTGGCATAGTCTAACTGCTGGTCACACCAGTGCAACTTATGTAGAGCAGTGAATTGCTGGAAGGGAACAACCAGCATCCTATTTCTTGGTTGCCTGAGCCATTATTTTTGGGGTACTTTGCTTGGAAAAATGATCCTACAGGGCTGGGACATGCCTGAATCTTAGGGATTGTGCTTGGGCAATTCTAAATTTAACTGAGGTGTTATATAAACTCAACGACCCTGGCAAAGGATTTTACGATTTGGTTTGAGAAGTCTTAGCCTTTAAAAGAATATCACTCACACCCGATATATGGAAATATGAAGACATTGGCAAGATTAGGTTTACAACGTGACTACGTGAACAATATCTCATTCAATCCCTAAGTGCTATATCAACATAATATATAGTCTATCATGGCTTTTGCGACTGTGAAATATTGGATATTATATAATCAAATTATTATACTTCAGACTTAAAAGATTATTGCAATTCAAATGTGCTAATAGAACGTGTATCCCTTGACTTTTTCTCGAACCCACTTTCATTTTGATGATAGATATGTCCGCCATGTTCACGTGCTGGGAGTCATTGCATGAATAATGGTAACATTGCGGGTGAGTGTACATCTCAGCTACCAGGAAGCTACTGCAAACGCATTTTACTGTTTACAGTTGGTGTACAGTTGTATGCAAAACCTTTATCTCGGGAAACAAGGTCATAGATAGAGTACGCTGTATCCCACTCTTGACCCTAACCCAAACACCAACTCTAACTTGGATTCAGTAACTTAGAGTGGGGAGGATTCGGTGGTGGTGGAGGGGGGGGGGGCTCACAGATAGGGGGTGTTGTGCCCTGTATTGACCGCATGATACAGAATGTCCACATCACAGAGTGTCTACATCACAGAGTGTCCACAGTCGTGCATCATGAAGTGTCCATAAAATACAGTGTGTCCACAGCCTTACATCATAAAGTGCCCACAAAATAGAGTTTGTCCACCCTCATCATCACAAATATCCACAAATTACAATTTGTCCGCATTCAACCATTACAAAGCATCCTCAAATACAGTTTTTCTACACCAGTGACATAGTATCCACACAGCACACTTTCCCCACACAAAAGTGCCACTTAGTGTCCATGGAACACACTTTGTCAGCAGTAAAATGCCATATAGTGTCCACAGAACACTCACTGTATGTCCATACGAAATCATCAGGGAACACCATAGAACACACTTTCTTTACACAAATACTAACCTCACTTTGTTTAACACAGTTACAGTCTCACATATATTAGGTATCTTAATTTGAGGGGGCCAACATAGCCAATGCATGTATACAAAGTTTTATTGGCTGAGAAAGGTGAATGGAACAAAAGTGTTGATTGTTAGCTTTCTTTACCTTGAGCAGTATCATGTGAGGGAAATGAAGGATACTTCCGAGCTGTAATGATTAGGAACGTACAGAACTGTTCAAGTTTCATATAGTTACATAAAACGGTTATTTCACTTACCTCCACTGTGCCTGGTTTGTGAGGACAACACTTTTTTTAGTGGACAAACTACCTTTCTGTGGACACTATTTGATGTTTTGGTGTGGACAGAATCTGCTCTATACACACTTTGTGGCAGTTTTATGTGGACAGGGGACACTTTGTAACGGTTTTGTGTGGATAAATTGAGATTTGTGGACACTTTGTGAAGTTTGGTTGTGGACATGCAAACTGTATAAGGTTGGTTGTGCAGACATTGTATTGTGTGGACATCTTGGACATCTTGTGATCTTGAGTGTGTACAAAGTTTATTTTGTGGACACTTTGTGAGGTGAGCTGTGGACACATTGTATTTTATGGATGATTTGTGATGTGGACTGTGGACAAACTGTAATTTGTGGACACTTTGTGCTGGAAGGCTGTGGACATTATGTGATATGGACACATTGTAGCATGTGGATAATACGTGGCACAACGGGGGGGGGGCTGAAATGGGGGATGTAGTGTGTTATCTTCCAAAACAAAGCCATGAGTAAAATAGGATCAGATTAAATTCAAGATAACATCCCAATGTCAATCTTAATATATATGCGGATAAGTTGACATCTAAATGGAAAACTGAGAATAATCTGACTAGTAAACATATGATTCGTCTGGGAAGTATGTCTACAGACCACGATCAGAATTTTACAGTTAACGCATACGTTATGACTCCAAATCACAAATAACTCGCTTATTCTACTCTCCTTCCCTTGAATATCCTCGTAACCTTTGAAGCATTACTCACTGCATGTATATAGCGAGTTTCCAACGTCCGTGGGTCTCTCTTTCCAACAAATTAATTCCAACAAGGCACTGGTCTCTGCACCGTCTTAATGTGCTGTTCCAAATGGCAAAATGAAATATGCGGACGAAAGTGGCGTGTTACGCTATGTAAATATGTATTATGGAGATATATTTCCGAGCTTGTAGTATCTATGTGTAACGGAGGAGACAAGATGGCCTTGGGGTGTAATACATCTTGCCAGGAAGATAGCTATATGTGCAGACCTATTAACCTCATAAATTTTACATATACATATGAATTCACTTACATCGGCAGCGAAGAGTTTTATCTTTTTCAAAGTCAATATAGTCAGTACGTGCCTCAAATAGGGATTCCCTAAGTCCAATTGGTACAGCCTTAGTGAAAGGGGACCTCCGCAGAGAATACAAGATGAGCTCTGGGTGGTCAAAAGAGTTTGGAAAATTTGCTAAAATTCTGTACAATTTCACAAATGCCTCTTAGCATATCCTTATTGAAAAGGCACCTCAACATATATGCTTATTACAGGGATAGGCCTATATTTCAATATTCACTTAGGTTCGGTCTGAAATGAACAAAGATTGTGTAACACTGATCTCCTAGATGGCGTGGCAGTGACTGAACTAACATTAGTTCCGCTCATACCCTCCAGGGGGCAACCCCAGCACTGATTGATACGCAGCAATCGCCTGGCAATTTACTGCAAACTATTGCAGATAGAGCTAGAGCAACTAAGAATAATGCATTTGGAATGGAAATAAAATAGACTTTCGCCTGCCACCGTCAGGCAATATCCCGGGGATGGCGTGGTGATTTTATTCAGTTTAGATAGTGTTTTGAAGCCAGATGGCAGCACTTTCTATGGGGAAATTTGGTAGGGATTGTAGGTAAGGTCATTAGTGTTAGTCAAGGGGGGGAAACACAGTGACAAGGACACCTGGTGGTGAAATTACAAACTAAAGGGCACAAGCCTTGGTCTCCAGCATACCTTAGGGAAATCCAAATTACGGTAATATGACAGCATGTGGCTATCAATCAATGTTACAACAACATTAAATACACTCTCCTCTTTGTGTCTGATACATTCTAGGGGAATGTTTATACATCAGTAATTATCTAACTTTGAGCAGTTGATACACATTGTTGTCACTGGTTGTGTTGAGGTCTATTGAACAGTTTTCCACTGCAGCTGGGCTGACATTCATGGTTTGACAGCCTAGTTCATAATTCTGTCACTATGTGGCAACTACACGGTGTCCCCCCCCCCCTTTGTGTTAATCAATGTATCCTATGGGGCATCATTGTTACATTGAAAAGACCATTTGTTAATCATAATATTAGGCATGGGACAAATTCAAAACCTGTCAGAAGGTCTCAAGAGGTGAGGTACTATAGATTCAAACAATTCCAGTTGATTCCTTATTCAGTGTATCACCATGAGGCAAATTATCTCTTAAATTTGAATATTAGGTCTATAAGTAGATGTGTACATAATGTGCATGTTGTACCATTATTTAAAAATGGTGCGGCCACCCGACCTGGAGTTAATAAGTCTACAAGAGGTGATTTTCGGTTAGTCCACCATCATCTTCATGTCAAGATTCTGCTGAAGGCCTGTATGGAAAATAATTTGGTGTTGAGCGGGGGAACATGTACACTCATTATGCAAATCACTTTAAGCATGTAGAGAGCCAGACCCAAATTGGGCTCACTGTTGGGTTGGGTAAGAGTGGTATAAACAAAATGGCTGAAACACCAAGTGCACCTGCAGGTACTACTAGGTAACTCCTGGCCTCCAAACAAAGGCTTAGTCTTGGCCTGTGGTATCTACTAATCAATAGGGTGGCCAGAGGGTCCGGATGGTCCTTCATTCCGTAGTTGATCCTATGTTTAATGACGCTTTTATGATGCCTCCCCATCTTGGCTACGGGGAAGATAGAGACTTGTAGTAAGTTGGTATCAAAAGTCCTTGAATGGGTCCATCATATATGAGCTGGACTAAGCGTAATACATTGTACTACATAATGTAATTAAAGCTGCCATACTACCTCAGATATATAGAACGTTCACTTTCTGCATATTTATAAAGGGTCTCCTTAGTGCAGTGTACTGGTAAGATCCTAATCAAATTTGTGGCCTTAAATTGTGCTAAATTCTAAGATAAAGATCAGAAAAAATAGAATGCTTCCAGCATTCTATTCAGCACTTAATTATATCAACAAGTTGGCGCCATCTGCAGTGTTACACTAGGAAATAGTAGACTCTGTTGGTAAGATCAGCGATGCAAGACTTGCAAGGTAGCAGTCGACTCAGTGCTGCCACCTGATGTCATTTTTTAACACTAACTTATCAAAGCCCACCAGAATATAAATAGTAGCTGGAATTAGAGTCTTGTTTTGCACATATTAAGGATCTCTTGTCAAAATAAATGACAGATTATAATAGGGAAAGGGTTATACAATCATCTGAGATACAAATGAAGATAATATAGGTTTGAGTGTGCCAAGTAGTATAGCAGCTTTAAGGGGTAATGTTGACCATCTAACACATTTTAAACTGGCTTATAGCTCTATAACGGGGTATCCCAGCCAACGTATCACTTGGATGAATGGGCACTGATTGATGGTAAATCAATATATTAACGAGATTATTTTTTTTTGTATGAAGCATCTTGGATGCAGATATATCATGGGGGGTCTTGGAACTACTGAACAAAATCATATCTTTTCAGATCTAAAATGGGGAATTTTATGATTCAATAATTTTAGTAATAAAAGTAGATCTATATCAAGTATGATGATGTAGACGTTCTATTCTTCCAAAAGCTGACAGCAGCCCTTAAACATACTTCATATTATAATATAACTCCAGAATGTGTTCAATGAATTAACTGTACTCGCAGCAGCGACTTTATCGAATATCATGGAAATGAATAAAGACGTATTAACTGAAAAATTATATAAATATGGTCCGGCCACCCAACTACTAAATTATCGGCCCCTTGATACATGTAGTTTGCTTTCAATGCAAAAGGGCAGCTACTCTCGTTCCCAAATCCTTCCGAAGGAAGGCTCTGGTAACTGCCAAATGTTGGGATTTTGCTGGGTCTGGGCAACCCCTGCCGGTAGCTTGGAACCAGCGAACAGGAACAGGAAATGGAACCAGAAAGGCTGATGGTAAATCTACCTAAAAATACCATCATACATTCTGGTTCCATTTCCTGTTCCTGTTCGCTGGTTCAAGCCTACCAGCAGGGGTTGCCCAGACCCAGCAAAATCCAAAGTTCAAGGTCGTTTGGCTGTCCCCAGAGCCTTCCTTTGGAAGGATTTGGGAACGAGAGTAAAGGGCAGCGCGCCTGCATAGCTACCATATTAATGTATAGTTTCCACACCAGATGTCAGCATGGTGCAGAGCATAATTCGATACCTTAGTCTTAATTCGAGACCGAGCCTATATATATACTTCTTATGATAACGCACAAGATTATGTCCACGTTCCAACGAAAGTATGATTGTACTTGCTATGGGGATTCCAAACATGTCTCAAGCTCTCAAAGAGACGTTAGACTCTTTGGACGCTAAAGAAGGGTACTGATTATAAGTATATAGTCCAAGAGGCCAGACACTTTGATTTTTGTTTTGGGTACCAAAAGCTTTGAAGGTGTTTTCCTATGTAAAAATGTCTCACGAATTCAGATCTGCGCTTCTTACAAAAATCTGGTGATGCGTTTTCACGCAAATCGAGCTCAAAGTAGATCATCTTAAACTTGCGCATTTTTCCATTTTTCCATTTATATTCCATCTATTTTCATGTCAAAAGGTTATCTACACTCATGTTTTCAGCCCTACAGATCCACTCTTCATAACTTTATATTTAAGAAATGATATCCATTATATTTCCAAGATGGCCGCCATTATATCACCGATTTTGTGGATTTTAGATCCCTGTTTACAATCATTTTGTCGACAAACATTGTCAACAGTGTAGGCTAAGCAAGCCACCCAATGACACCACACTTATAACTCTGCCAAATAGGGGGTGTACATTATAAAAGGCCCCATCTGATTGGAAGCTAGTTCTGAATTGTGTTAACAGGTGGCTCCACCCTGAATAGGGATGCTGCCACCTGGTGGCTCAAAATGGAAGTCCTCAGGTGTTGCAAGGGGCACAACTTTTGCACACATCATTCCATTTCCTGTCAGCCATATCAGAGTTTGCAAGCTGCACACATCTTGGTGAGTTATTTGAGAAGAAACATAAAGGCTGCTATTTGCACAAGTACATGTGGAGAAAGGTGACCAACTATATATAAGGATATAAAGGGATGAGACATAACCACTATTTGCATGCGGAAACGGCGAGAGAGGGACACGCACGACGAGATGGCGAGAGAGGGGACATATATGACTCTTATGAGGGCATGGCAAGAGGGGGGACAGGCACAAAGATAGGGCTACAGGGGGGACAGACATGTCGAGAGAGGGTAAATACATGAGAATAGGATGAGGGGGGAACAAAAATGACAAGATAATGCATATTTTGTAAGTAGATCACACCAGTGTAATGTAGTACTCAGCAAGTATGTCTCACATGAGGGGGGGAGTAGGGTTCAATACCCTGGAAGGATTCATTTTCATATTTCCAGTGATGACGAGAGAGGTGACATGATGGTGAGAGAGGTGACGTGATGGTGAGAGAGGTGACGTGACGACGAGAGAGGTGACGTGATGACGAGAGAGGTGACGTGACGACGAGAGAGATGACGTGATGGTGAGAGAGGTGACGTGACAACGAGAGAGGTGACGTGATGGTGAGAGAGGTGACGTGACAATGAGAGAGGTGACGTGATGGTGAGAGAGGTGACGTGACGATGAGAGAGGTGACATAATGACGAGAGAGGTGACATGAAGACGAGAGACGACGAGAGAGGTGACATAATGACGAGAGAGGTGACATGAAGGAAAGAGAGGTTATGGCGAGAGAGAATTTCATAGAGTTTCCAACCCAACCCAGCCTGTCAAGGGGTTAAGATCTCTCCCTCCCCTCTCCCCTCCAATAAATGTTCTGTAGATAGGTCAGGAAAATTACTTATTTATATTTAAAGGGTCAATCAATTTTAATTAAATTTCAATTCGCAAGGCTTTCATTCTGCAATAGCAAAAAGTATAAAAGTCAAAATACAATCATTATTGTTTCCATTGAATGTTAAGGTGGCCGGCGGGTACAGGCTAGAAGTAACTACGATTTTATCAGATTTCTACCATATGAGCCTACTGATACATATTCTCAGAAAACACAAAAAAGTAGGGGGGTCCTGAGCTAGCTTCTAATATATCCAACCCATAAGTTTCTGGAACAATGTAATAGGATCATATAGCGTTTTGACATAAATCTTATTAGAAAGTAACTACATCTCTGTATGATTGCATATAAATAATTGTTATGATGTTATATATCCAAAAGCATAATTTGATCATATGGTCCCGGCCATATTTCTACTGTTTTGGGTTATTGAAATAAAAAAGTAACATATAAAGGGGACGATTTCAACATATTGTCAGGTGCCTAAATGTTCAGCATTCACGGTGGTGACATAGCACAGTCTCGATAGCATGGTGGTTCAGTGCATGCCTCATGATCGGAAGGTGGTGGGTTCTTGCCCTGCTGCCTCAGAACCACAGTCACTTCCTATTTAATAGACCTACAGAGTAAATTGTATATTGTCTCTTCTTTTGTTTACCTTTTACTAGGGTCTACATTAAAGTGTAAATTGTAAAATTATAATTCAAAGAAAGAAGCTATGAAAGGGAGTCTCTCCGGGTTAGAACACTCCACCTTCTGATACAGAAGCGTGCATGGAACCATCTTGCCACGGAGAGTGGGTACCCACGTAATCATGAATGATATATAAGTATATGCACTTACTCACAATGTTGGGGCAATCTGGTGAGTATTCTAAGATCTAGCCTGCACAGGAACCTGTGCTATGCACAGATACATATTATAGTTTGGGTGGTAAACCCCGGTGGTAAACAGATCACAATAGAATCTTGTACTTCTAACTAACATGGTGATGGTGTGGTGCTGGGTGCTAACTCTTTTGCTAACTCTTTTGCTTTCAGGCTTTGTTCTACGCTTAACCAGTGGCTTAAAACACCAGAATGAGTGCTACATACTGCATTTTACATATTTCAAAAAAGAAGGATGATGATAGACAAGGAGATCAAAGCATTTGATAACCTATCTTGGAATAACGCCAAGTTGGCTGATGAAAGACGGAGGGCTCTCTTCAAGAAGTCCAAGTACTTTGGCATCAAACTACCACAGAACCGAGATGATACTATGGGGTACCATGTAAAATGTCATAAAGACTTTACTGCAGTTCCAAAAGATGTAAGCCATAGTAAAGGTAGGCGAAAGGTACATACAAAGCCTACATTACGGTCGAATGTGTCCCATACCAAAACGACTAATTCTGGGGTATTTGAGCCTGTCTGCATATTTTGTAACAGTTTCCGAAAAAACAAGAAGAGACATATTGAATTAGCTGGGAGTTGTGAGACTGATACAGCAGAAACAGCAATAAAAAGTGCTGCTGATAAGCTAGGCCGTTTCGATATATTATCAAAAATTAGTGGTATAGACATGAAGTCGAAAGAAGTCAAATATCACCACTCATGCAAAAGAGCTTTCGTGAATAAAGCTAAAAGTGCCAAAAAGAAGTCTAACAAAATGATTAATCATGAAAGAGCTTTCACTGAACTGAAAATTCACATTCAGGAAGAGATCATTTCTAATCCAGGTAGTGAACTACTAACCACCTTACATGACAAATATGTCACGAGTTTGGGGGAGACAACATATTCTGCAGATAGCCTCTGCACAAAGATTCTTACAGAATATGGAGATCAAATAAAAAAAGATACAATAAAGAAACGGGTTATATTGTACAGTTCAGAACTAACAAGAGATGAAGCCACTAAATTGGTATTCTTTGACCACAGTTCTCTTTTTGAGACAGCAATCTTCCTTCGGAGACAGATACTTAATATGAAGGACAGTGTCAAAGAACAAACAAAAGAATTCTCTCAGGAGGGTCTTGAGAAGGATAGGGAAACAATACCAAAAGACCTTGAAACCTTTTTTCAGATTCTCTATACAGGGAAAGCAACAGTTGCTGGTCGTGAGAAAGCTGACAGATTGGTCAAGTCTGTGTGTGATGATGTGATATACAATACAACAGGTGGCCGTGTGAAACCAATGAAACATGTAATGATGGGCCTTGGCATGAAGAGTATCACAGGATCAAGAAAAGTAGTAGAGATTTTAAACAGATACGGACATAGCATCAGCTACCACTTAGTAGAAGAAAGGGAGACTGAAATAGCTACTGAAATTAAGGATAGGCATCTCTCTACACCTGATGGTATTGAGAGGAAGGCTGGGAAGTGCACATCGCTTGCCTGGGACAATTACGATGAATTGAATCAAACACTCTCAGGAAAAGACACTCTTCATGACACTGTAGGAATATGCTGCCAGAATCAAAGCACACATGAAGATGCAACTCAAGCAGAGCCACAAAGCACAGAAACATCAAATGTATCTCCAGAAACAACCTCACCCTCATCCCATAGTTGTGGGAAAGTATCAAAGAGAACATTCCATTTCCAGGATAAACATTTAGAGCCATATAAGAAGAAACCCAAGTTGAGAGTCTTTCAGTATAATGTCAAGTATTTGCCACCACCTCCAGACATCACACGGATCAGGTACTTGGACCACCTGTGGGTGTTATCACTACTAGTTACAAAGGCTCCGATGTGGGTGGGGTGGAATTCTAGGCTCACCACAGATGTTCTTCCATTACATACCATTGCCTATATGAAGAACATCACACTTCCACCCACAAGACTAGATGTTGTAGTAGAAACAATGAAAATCTCACAAAAGGTGGCAGAGGAGTGTGGGGAAAAGTGCATTGTAGTTCATTATGACCTGGCTATAGCTAAGCCAGCCCTTCAGATACAAGCAACTGAGGCACCAGCATATGATAACCTGTTTATATGCTTTGGTCCGTTCCATACACTACTTGCCTACTTTGGTGCACTGGGCCACTACTTGGATGGTTCAGGTGGAGAGGATATTCTTGTTGAAGCTGAAGTTATCGCAGGAGGCTCTCTTCAGGGATTCCTCAAAGGCAAGCACTATAACAGGTACACATAGCTCATTTTTAACAGCAATACGCTACTAAAGTTAATGGGTTTGCTTATAACCTTGTCATTTAGAAGGGTTCTTTTTTTCTAATTTTCGGCTACTCATATGATATCCATAACATGTATATATGTTCCTTTATCTTTTTTCTATTGGTCAAATATTTAATATTCTCCTTCTTTCAGGTGTAAGCGGATACACCCACTCCTTGCAACAGCCATGCAGATGCTACACTTCGAACAGTTTCTTGAGGACAGAGGACCTATCCCATCAGAACTTGTTAAAATCATACATGAGTTCAATGACAATGCAAGCCCTGAAATGATAGGGAAACTTGAGGGAGATGAGGTATACTTAGCCTTTATGAGGGAATATGAGGAATATCTTTCTCAAACGCTTGATGGCACTCACGGTGATACCGCAAAATACTGGATGCAGTATGTTGAATTGGTGAACATATATCTTGTCTTCAATCGAGCCTGCCGCACAAACAATTTTGATTTGTTTGTGCATGGACTCGGAGAGATGTGTCCACATTTCTTTGCGGGTAATCGCCCAAACTATGCAAGGTGGATGGTACTCTATTATCTCAACCTGCTGAACATTGATGCAAACTATCCAGAAGCGCGTGAGATGCTTGTACATGGAGCATTATCAATTAGGCAAACAGAAAAGTCCTTTTCTAGGACAGCAGTGGATATGACACTTGAACAGACAGTGAACAAAGATGCTGCCTCACGGCTGACAGGGATCTCAGCATTTGCCTTATCACCCTCTGCAAGAACAAAATGGACAGTGACCAAGACAGCACGTAGTGCAATTGTAGGGTGTCTCTTGTCAGGAGCTGGATTGCTACAACAGGAGGACACCACTTCAGAACTCAAACCACAAAGAATCAAAAAAGACAACCAGGACCTTCAAAGGCTGATCACACAAATATGTGAGTGCATGAATCCATTCACCCTCCCCCCAGAGCCAGCTCTCTACTGCCTATCCACAGGTAAAGCAGTGCCAGACGATGTTAGGCAGGACCTTATGCAATGGAACACAAAAGGAAAAGAGTGGCTGGAGGATTTCCAAGAAGGTTGTTTTGATGATGCCGAGAGGTTTGAGAAACCAATCCGTAGGCGAAAAGTGAAAAACTTTGCTAGCGCAGCAGTAAAAGTGAGAATACCATCCAAAGATGCCAAGATAAAGGAACTAGAAGGTACCAGGGATTTGTTTGGTAATCTGCTATACCTCAGTAGCAAGGAAGAACTTGATCTTCAGAAAGTGTTTGAGTACCCTTTGACTCCTGTTCCTCTCTCACTAGGTTCAATTGATGGCTGCATGAATTCCACTAGCAAAGCAATCTTACAGCACAGGATTGAGGAAATAGCCGGCAGCAGAGCAGAACCAGAGAAAACTGACATCACATTAGTTGATGCGTCCTTCTTTCTGTTTCTAATAGTAAATCCTCCTCTCACCTACGGGGAAATAGCAAATGATATACTCAGCAGATTGTGCCGGATGTCCCATACTGTACACTTCATCATAGATCAATACAACATGCCAACCATCAAAGACTCTACTCGGGAGAAACGGTGCCAAGAACAGAAATCCAGAATGTCTGTGCAAATAACTGGACAAAAACAGCAACGTCCAAAAGACTGGAAGGCTGCTATAAAATCTGGCTCCTTCAAGACATCATTGGTAAAGTTCCTGGTGAAGGAATGGGCAGACAAGCCATATCTGCCAATCCTAAATGGACACACTATATACCTCACTTCTCAGGATGAGTGTTATAAGTTCAGTGCCACAGGAGAGGAAATCATCAGAGAAAGAATCATGGAACTTGAATGCAGTCACCAAGAAGCAGACACGAGAATTATCTTCCATATGATACATTGTCTGGGACATGAACCACAAGCAGAGGTTACTGTGAGAGCCAATGACACAGACATCTTTATTTTGCTTCTCTACCATGTACACAATTTCTATACCACTCACAGTGTAATGCCAAAGGTTTGGTTGGATGCTGGTTTGTCTAGCAACAATACCAGAAGGTGCATCAACATCACAGACACAGCAGGAAATCTTGACAATGATGTCATAAGAGGACTACCAGGCCTTCATGCGCTAACAGGAAGTGACTACACTCCGGCGTTCAACCATAAGGGGAAGGTAAGACCCTTGAGTTTGATGATGGGAAACAGCTCACACACTAAGACATTCACGAAGCTTGGTGCAGAAAATGTGAGCCATACCACTCTCGCAACTGAACTTGAGCCTTGGGTTTGTGCCTTGTATGGAAAGCCTAAACTCAAGTCTGTGAACGATGCAAGACTGGCCATCTTTGAAACAAGGTATGCACCAAAAAACAAAGGGGATCTTCTTCAGTTGGTAAAAGGAGCAAATCCAAGCAACTTCCCCCCGAGTTTAGCAGCATTACAGAAACAGGTACAGAGGGCACATCTGGTGTCATCTATGTGGAGGAGAGCATGGCATCCCAATCCTCTAGTGTTAGACCCTGTCAAAAATGGCTGGAAATTAACTGACAGCGGTCAGTATGAAATGAATTGGTTTGACTGTAGCCAGTTGCCACAGTCGATTCGGGACATTCTGGTGATCACCCCACTGCAAATGGATGAAATTGGTGAAGAAGAGGAGATGGCATATGGAGAAAACCTATTTGGACAAGATGAATCTGATGGAGATGATGATACATAGAATTATAGTGCCTGCATTCGTTTGTTTTCATTTTGTGATATCTACAGAGACGTAACCTTGTCGGAGTATTGTATCTGCTCTATTAATGGGCATTAAAGTATACAATTGATATCACAGCTTTGTGGTCACTAGACATGATGTACACGATGGTTCCATTTCATGAATTGAACAATCATAGATTAGGACAGCCTGTGAAACATGGTATACTTGTGGGTAATTAAGCTCCAAATCATTTGATTTTGGAATGTATACTCATTTTATACCATGAGGCAGTATGGCTATTGTCATAATAGAAGGAAGTACCTTTTGTTATGTTGATGATGTATCATAGCAACATGATATCTTAGTAAAACTTCTGTATGTGTATCATTTAGAAATGGTTATGGCGATGTCAAGGCATATGAATAAACACTGATCATAGTTCATCATGTCTGCATTCTCTAAAATCCTCAAAATCGGTGATGTAATGGCGGCCATCTTGGAAATCATAATGGATATGATATCATAGATATAAAAGTATCAAGAGTAGATCTCTGACAGTTCAAAACATTGGTACAGATAACCTTATTACAGTGAAACAGATAAAATATAAATGTCGAAAGCGAAAAGAAATCCGCCTCTACGAGAATTAAAGGTGACCTACTTTGAGCTCGATTTGCGTGAAAACGCATCACCAGATTTTTGTAAGAAGCACAGATCTGAATTCGTGAGACATTTTTACATAGGAAAACACCTTCAAAGCTTTTGGTACCCAAAACAAAAATCAAAGTGTCTGGCCTCTTGGACTAATAATAGATGTCCTTTTATATGATAAATGACATTTCTGACGAATCATGTTAAAGTCCAAGGCTGATACAAACAATTATGTGATATTTATCGTTTTATCATGTGTTTCATAAGTAGTCGTAAAAAGAAATACTCTCTCAAAAAGGATTTCTGTGAAGTGAACGGTGATGAGATGTGTTATTTGTGGGTGGCTATAACAACAAACCCATTCTTAATTTGGGGATTCCCCCCCGAAACCGCCCCCAACACTCCGGCTTTCTCTGATTAAACAGTTAAATCCCCTAATGTATGGTGTGTAGGGTGAGGGGCAGTCCTCCTTTACCTACTGAGTACTTTACAAATACTGACCATTACACCGCCTGGTGGCAACTTATGTAACTTAACTGACTCTTAATTCCTGACTGGTGTTCTGACAAACGGTGGCTGCTGCACTGCAGTACCTGAGATGGCAGTGCCGCATGACAAAAGCAATGCAGAAGTGAAAAAGAATTATGTATTCTTGATGCTATATGTTCACCATGTTGTTCAAAGAAGTGTGTTTACACTTTGAGGGTGGTACATGTATTATGTCCTTTGTTTGCCATGATCACGAATGCATCTGAAGAGTGCTGCATCATCATATATTATTGAACTCGAACATGAGGGAACTGGTTTATAGAATGTATCACACAGACCGGGTCAGTAGTCACCTCAGGCTTGGTACCTGCCCTTGGTGCATCATGCCGACCTTCCAGGAGTGCATCAACTCTGTGAGGTCGTCATGATGCATAAATACAGCCCTGGTGAATCACTTGCTGCATAATTATGCCATAGGAGATGGTAGATTAAAGCAGCATGCCATCGTTAAAGGGTTAATCTCCCTTGGCATACAGCCGCTGCAGCACGACACCCTGAGTGCGGCAGCGGTAAGCCACCCGTGCCCGGGGTAGGGCACAGGCCGGGCACTGGCTGACAGACCAGCGAGCAAATATTTTGGCAGCCAGCAAAGAGAGAAATTATGTAGAGACACTGTGTGTGCTTAACTTATTGTGAGAACTAACTAGCACGCCCCCCACCCCCACCACGCAGACACACACACAGACACAGACCCAGTACCACAGGTAGCACACATACCACCACAGGCACCACCCTCCTCCAGTACGGGCAGGAACCACAGCCAATCAGTGAACCGTGGAGGCAGCACAGGGATCCACCAGGTACGCGGGGCTCCTGTGGTGGACGCTACCACCGGTAACTGCGGACCGGGTACGCGGGACTCCTGTGGTGGACGCCACCACCGGTAACTGCGGACCGGGTACGCGGGCTCCTGTGGTGGACGCCACCACCGGTAACTGCGGACTGGGTACGCGGGTAACTGTAGAGTAAGTGGGTCTCAGTAAGGTGTAAATAATAAAATGTATGGAGAACAATTAATATCCATGTCTATTGTAATATTTCCATCAGGAAATAAAGGTAGCATAACAGGGGTATCTGAAATAACAGGGGCGGTGGCCTATCTATAAGAAATCAGGGGGTGGTCCTCTGCAGTTATGAGGCTGGTGGTTTGGTGGCTCCTGATCTTAGGCAGGCGGTAGTTTGGCAGTCGGCAGGTACTGTCATAGAGGGAGTACCCCCCCCCCCCCCCGGGAGTAGACGCTACCACTGAGAACTGTTGGAACTGTTAACGTGTACTAGTGCCACCTAGTGTGTCTCTAACAGCAATCATGTCACATTGACCGAATCCTGCAGGGCGGTGCATGTGTCAGTTACCAGAGCCTGTCCCCATGACTCGGGGTACCTGTGTAGGATCCAGGATCCCTGATGCGGTAGTGACCACCAGCAGCATATAGCCTCAGAGCCCCCGGGAGGGATAGCCTCAGAGCGGTGCTATACTGGCGTGGTGGGATCAGTGTGGTGTATGACTGCACTGTGTACGGTGCTGTATAGCTGGATGTATACAACATGGCCGTCTGGACTCTACCTGATGCCAGCTTTTACACAACGGTAAGTACTGCTACACTCGGTTTGAAAATGTTCAAGATGTTTTGGTTTGCTGGATGGCTCCTTTATTTGAGAGTCGACCTTTCCAGTGAGATTCTATTTTTTGTTTTAGTCTAAAGGAGGCTGAACAAATCATGATTCGAGGCACTTTATTGCATTCTAAATTTTGATTCCAGAACATATCATACAGTTCATGTAGGCTTATCTACAGGTCGATCATAAATACCATACAAGGCATACAGGATACATAGATACAGGATATATTGTATAGAGAAGCTAGATGGACCACCCAGGGGTGGGAGAGGGAGGTGAGAGGTGTATATCACCATCTTCAAGACATTGTTACTACTATCAGGTATA
The DNA here is from genome assembly GCA_947462335.1 of Harmothoe impar. Taxonomy (NCBI): domain Eukaryota; kingdom Metazoa; phylum Annelida; class Polychaeta; order Phyllodocida; family Polynoidae; genus Harmothoe; species Harmothoe impar. The sequence continues at coordinate 23,110,981 of OX381714.1, forward strand.
GTGGATATGTGGCGGAAAAGGGGAGGGGGGGTTGGGTGAAAACTGGGGGGGGGGGGGGGGGGTAGGCAAAGTATGGTTCGCCCCCAAACTTTTGGTAAACCAAAGTTACAGATTCAGTATGCCCTAGAATATACCAAATTCAAAATTAAACAAAACAATGTACAACACGTTTTCAAAAATAAGGACCAGACACATTTATTCTTATGTATTTTGACTGGGTGAACTAACACTCAAAGTTGTGTGGTAAGTCAGTTTCAAGATTTGCACATGCTCTTATTTTGTATAACCGGCTTAAGTGCTAATATAAAATTATTTAACCAAAAAGTAGGAAACTATTTTTTTTTCTATTTAAATATTATTTCAATCCAGTTAATCTACCTGATCTCTCACAGAAATAAAATACTCTTGGTGAATAAATAAGTATGAAATAACACTCTGAAACATACAACTAGTGTTTGGTAGCCGTCATTTTGTCTTTCTATTATATTCCCAATCAGGACCTCCTCTGTGTATATTCCAGCTATACACTTAATTAAAAATTAGGTATTTGGGTGCATATCCTACTTCAGGGATCTATGCAAGGCTTGTTTTGAGGTTTGCTATATTAATGACGTAGGGGGTCAGTATGTGTGGGACGTGCACAGGGAGGGGGTCAGTCCAGGCACTGGGTCAGCAGGTAAGCTGGTCACATAATCCGGTATTAATAATACTAAGTTATCTCTCACCATTACATCATCTCTCCTGTGTGCCCCCCCCCCCCCCTACTCATCTCTCTACGTATATCTTTCCATTTTTTCTGTCCACGCCCTCTTCCCCAGTGCACTGAAAAAGTGAACTTGTCTCCAGACTCATCTAAGTGACTGTCATAAAATAAATGAGTCAAAAGTTGTCTAACCTATCAGGTTACCATCCCACAAATATAATCTGGAGGTGGCAAATGTCAGGTTTTGGGCTGGCACATGCCAAGTGGGTCTTCTATCTCCAGCTACAATACCCGCTTCCTTGTCACCTTTTTAACTCGTTTATTCTATGACAGTCACTTAGAAGAGTCTGGAGAAAAGTTTACTTTTTTAGTGTGCCCTGTTGACCCCTGTGAGTGGGCTGTGTGATTAGTCCCTGCCCGGTGTGCACACCTCTGTGTGTGTTTGACAAACTGCTGCTAAAACAGCATCCAATTTATGTGTGACGGGATCAGGCAGGTCGGCGGTGATATATAGGCACCTCAGACGTTTGGATCTTACATGATCTTAATGATGTGTTAGTGTCCAGCCTTCAACCCAGTAAAGGCAGCATGGTGACTGATGCACTGTGCCCTTAGTCCTAACCCGGGGGGGACAGGAATTTGACAAGGGGGTATTCCAAAATAATGAAAAGCGATCGATATATCATTAGAATAATCTATAGAAATGTTCAAAAAGGAGACCCCAGGACCCCCCCCCCCTCCTTCTCCTGTCACACTATGTCCTCTGGTACATGGTTGCAGCATGTATCATACTGTCAAACCGTAAGGGTAAAATGTAATACATTCCCAGTTCCCGGGGCTACTTTGGTGTATTTTGACAAAACATTGACACGAACCTATAAGTCCCGGTAGCTAACATAATTAAATAACATTATTATATTAATTATTGCAGTTGTCGAGAAGCGTATAATATAATTACCGGTAGCTATATAATTTCATAGGTAATTAATTATTATAATATTATTATTATATTATGAGGAAGGATAGTGAACACAGGTTTGGAGGAATATAGGTGCCGGGCATGCACCGTACAATTAGCCCTTACTTTATTACTGGAGTATCATATTTTTATACTGCAGTTTACAAAACCACTTTATGTGGGAATAAACAACACAACGCAGTGTGCCTCACAATAAATAACAATAAATAGTAACAATCAATAAATACATCACAGATATCTTACAAATATTCTATAAATATTCATAAATATTCTAACATTGACAATAAATTTTTGAAAAATTCTTAAAAATTCGCCAAAAATTCTAAAATTTAAAATACGGGTAGAGACAGCACAGGGGGTGTGTCTTCTACGGCTGGAGGTGGGCGACTGACGTCCGTTACGGCTACGTGCTCTTATGTAGTATCATGACAACAGATGGAAGTATCTACGGCAACGGCCCGGGGCGCCATCTTACGGCCAGCGGCCGTACTATGGCCAGAGGCGTACAATGCGCCACCTCTCGGGGGAACGGGGAACCACGGCTCGCGAACGACCGGGGAAAACTGCCACGCCCACCTCTTGATTATACATGTATCACCGGGGTGATACACTCTATAAGTCCCGGTAGCTAACATAATTAAATAACATTATTATATTAATTATTGCAGTTGTCGAGAAGCGTATAATATAATTACCGGTAGCTATATAATTTCATAGGTAATTAATTATTATAATATTATTATTATATTATGAGGAAGGATAGTGAACACAGGTTTGGAGGAATATAGGTGCCGGGCATGCACCGTACAATTAGCCCAACAACCCGCCAAACACATTGGAACAATCCAACACATAGAAAAAGGTGTATGCAATTATACATGTATGACAGGTATACAATAAGCATTAATAATGCCAACAATGCTCAAATGCATAACATATTAGGATAAACCAGCTAAGTACACGGTAGGCTCTCTATCCAGCACAAGCATCTCATGTCTGGACTGATGTAGGTATCTATGAACCGCTGAGGAGCGCCAATTGCCTTTCAACATTATGTCTCTTACTGATACACCAAGAGATTGTAGCATGGAGGCCCCACCGTGTCTTAGGCTATGAGTACTCACGTTACCCACAGGCAAACCAGTTAGAGCAGCTAAACTTTTTAGTCTATTATTAAAACATGGGTAGGTTAGTGGAGAGGAAAATTCTCCAAAATGGACCCTAACAAGGGGGTCATTACCATTTGAAGCCCCTAAAATTTCCACCAACTGGGAGGCTGGGCATAGTAGTGACCCAGGAATTCTCTGTAAAAATACAGTAAAGGGTTTTTTACAGAATTGATCAGTTTTTGATGAAACAATTTTGATAGAGACATACTCTGGGTACACAGAGACATCCTTGGCTCTAATAGTATGAGGTGAATCTGTTACATGGCACTGACGCAGAAGGCCTCTGAAGCACAAGGTAGAACCCAGTCTAAAGGCGTAATCAATAGGGTCCGAGGGATCCAAAAGCTCAAACATAGCCAATAAATCAGTTGCCGTGAGGGGGTACCGTGAAGTATCACATACAGAAATATGTCCTCTCTCGATTCCATTCAAAGTCTGTTTTAATACAAAACTATGACTGTAATCTGGATAACCGGACATTTTTTGATGGTACCAGACAGCGGACAGGTAATTGCGGACAGAGACAGGAGCCAGCCATTTAGATAGATAGGTAGCATAAGTCCCAGCTTGAGAGGCACTGCAAGGGAAAGATATCAAATTATACTTTTTACAAAATTTATTGTACCTTCTCAACTGGGTTTGTCTTGCTACCCTAGTGGCTCTGGCCTGAGCGCTCTCCGCCAACCTCCTCTGCTGGTCCATCAGACGTTGAAGACTATTCACTGCAACACACATTTAACATGTTATTCAGACGTAAGGTTTTCATACATTTAACATCATATCCCCTGTAGTCTAAGCGTGACAATTGGTCCGCCAGAACATTATCTTCAGACCTTATATATGTAGCGAATAAGTCAATATTATTAGTAAAACATAGCCAGAATAATTCTCTGAGCCATTCCATACACAACTTATTTTTGCTCCTACTGGTATTTATCATAGCAAGTACCTGCATGTTGTCTGTTATAATGTGAAGCCTAGAATTCTGGTACAAGTGACACCAACGCTTCAGACCTACTAAGACCGGCCAGAGCTCATACACATTTATATTGTCTTCATGTACTTTAATATTATCCATTCTTGGCGAGAACTCTCTGTGAGCCGAGGGGATACCTTTAACATCAGGCCTGTCCGGCTTCCAAAAACCATAGAAATAATCACCACCCATCCACGCGCCGAAACCTCTCTTAGAAGCGTCTGAGACCAACGGGATATCATATAGGGGTTTACGTATTATACTTCTACAATTGAAAATTTCACAAAACTGGAGCCACCATTCTAAGTCCAGTATAGTCTCTCTATTGAGAGCAATGGTACCGCCCTGCCTGCATTTAGCACATAGGTCAAATAGCCTCCTGCTAAAAGTTCGCCCCCCCCTAACAATTTGCGAACAGAAAGACATTAAGCCTCCTACTTGCTGAAGAGCCTTTTTTGATGCTCTCTTAGTATTAAGGCATTCAGTTAAAATATCTTTCAATTTAACAATTTTTTCCTTAGGGAGGGTTAACTGCATGGCTACTGAATCAATAGTGATCCCCAGGAAGGTTGTGATGCGGTTAGGGGCGGTAATCTTATCTAATGAAACAGCGAAGCCTAGAAATTCCATGACTTCTATTAGAACATCTCTTTGCCTTAAACATTCAGATTCAGTGTCGGCAATAACTATAAAATCATCAAGGTAATTAACCAGCCTTTCCACACCATAACCCTTAGCAATAAGGACTAGAAAATTCGATAAAGCATCGAAAATTGAAGGGGCACATCTCAACCCAAAGCACAAACGGTTGCTCTGGTACCATTCTAGGCCAGCCCCCATATCCCAAGCAAAACCCTGAAATTTAACATGAGGGGCAAATACATTTACCGTCCTAAAAGCTGACTTAAGATCCACCACGGCCATCCAGTCTCCCTTGTTTAATACCTCTACTACATTATTAACAGATTTATAAGTAAAAGGTACAAAGGTCTCTTTCATATAATTATTAATTGAGATTTTATCTGGCATGGAACAGTCGGTGATGGGTCTTAGCTTGCCATTGGACTTTGGAACTCCACCCATAGCATGAACACACTGAGGCCTGGACGAGACTTTTGATATCAGACCGTCGGCAAGTTCCTCAGTGATCAGAGTACACATTTCCTGGTGGAAGGCTGGCTCCAGAATAGAGCTGTAGTTACTACATATATAAGAAGTATCACAAGTGTCGTCAACTATTTTAAAACCTTGCAGAACCCCTTCCCAAATATATTTGGCCTTATGGGGCTGGTGTGGAAAGACATTGGCACAACCTGATATAAAGCTAGCGAAACGACAAGGTCGCAATTGGGAAATATTCCCACCCACATAGTGATCACAAGTACATGAGCCACTTACACATTCAGTATATACAGGAATGGTAGGCATATCTCCCACCCCGTCCAGGTAGTACAGTGGTTGGTCATTAACAACAGGATCACATATTAACCGGTCTACATTATTATTAGGGTTGTTTTGAATTACATTAAAACACGACAGCCTATCACCCACAGGGGTAGGGGTCGGAGAGCTAGGACATGCCAGCATCTCACCCACTGAAGCAGGAGAGAAGGGGACAGCATCTATATTTAAAAGACCGGTACAACTGCCCCTCCCCTCACTAACAATCTACTTAGCTTGCTTCGTGTTAGAGCAGGTGCTGGAGCCGTGCGAGGTCGAGCCACAAAACATACATTTATGGTAGTATTTACATGGTGAATCTTTGCAGCCTTCTACTCTATTAAAAGCATAACAAGACCTTTTTGGCTTGGAAGAACCACCTCCTGCTACTGACCTGGAGGATTTCTTGGCTTCTGCTACCACAGTAGAATCGTACGTGAAAAAGCGGAGTGCGTCAGCATTATCTACTTCCCCGAAAATTTCAGGCCCTCCCACATCTGCCCTTAACCTTACAGACTGGTCATAGGCTATCAAAGCTGAGAGTTTGTATACTTTAGTCATGCTTTTGTCACACAACATATCACAGTGACGCAACAGGCCTGAAATGTCATTACCCTGCTCTGCAACTAGCTTAATGGTTCTAATATTGACCAACAACAAGGCTTCAAATGAATCTATCTTAGTGTGGCGATCAATAAAATTAGCGTGCTGGTAGGGGTGATTACCTCTGCGCCTTGGTGACCTGGGCGAACGGGATCTTGAAGCTTCATAGGACGAGCTGCTCCTCGAGTCTCTGCGAGGAGAACGTTGGCGGTGCCTACCCCTGCCGCTGGCCGACCTGTCGTGGTTCAAACGGTCAACTGATGCTTGGACGGCGCCCAGTACTGACGTTATTTGGTGGAAACCTGCCTCCACCCTCGCCATACGCCGGTCCATCTCGAGGGTCGCCCTCGAATGATCCGCCCTCGTCCCTGCATCCCCCTCATTTGTCTGGTCAGGGGCCGGGCCCCCCCTTCTCCTTGAAATTATTGGAGAGGACTGGCATCCACCAGCCCCGGAAAAGCCCTCGGCCCCTCGTTCAGTTGTAGCCGCCCTCGGGGTCTTCTTAGGTGATTTCTTCTTCCCCATCTTGTCTCGAGTCCTTTCTTCCCTCGGAAACTTCAAACAAATTCTTGAAATTCCTTCCAAATTCCGTTTAAAATACGGGTAGAGACAGCACAGGGGGTGTGTCTTCTACGGCTGGAGGTGGGCGACTGACGTCCGTTACGGCTACGTGCTCTTATGTAGTATCATGACAACAGATGGAAGTATCTACGGCAACGGCCCGGGGCGCCATCTTACGGCCAGCGGCCGTACTATGGCCAGAGGCGTACAATGCGCCACCTCTCGGGGGAACGGGGAACCACGGCTCGCGAACGACCGGGGAAAACTGCCACGCCCACCTCTTGATTATACATGTATCACCGGGGTGATACACTCTATAAACTTTACCTGGTCTCTGTTGGGTTAAAAGAGATACCTCCTTCAAATCGGAAGATGGCAGTGTGAATACGTTTCTGCAAAACGCCTCTTTCTTTTTCCTCAAACATTGCACTTTAGTATATATTCAAACAGTAGTTTTCTTCAAACACTACCATTTTTCCTATTTGGGGGCAGTTGTACACAGGTAACCATCGAATCATGTTAAATCCCTCCTAGACGTTGTAACCATGTGAAGTGTGAACCTGTTAGGATACAAGCGAACATAATTATTATGCGCTTCTTCTGCCCTCCAGTAGCATCTATTCCGATGAGCCTTATAACGCGCACCACGAAGGGATTGACCTGCTCAAAGACATTGATGGGTTCAGATCCCCGATAGTCCTGCCATATACAGGCCAGTTCTGGAACCATGCTACATAGGAGTAACCAAGTATATGTGTAGGTACATAGCAGTCTGCTGTACAGACGCTAATTGTGAGGATAATGAGTGCATGATGATTGCAGGATAGTGGACAAATCTGAACTGGCAATGATGCCATTTACCTATAATGCATATATATCAGCCTTTGGCCACGTGCGGCAACAGAGATTATGCAGGATGGCCCAATGTGATGTCATGAAATGACCAATAGTAACTTTTGGTGAAGGTGATGATTCATGCACACGCATTAAAAATAGTATATCCATTTCTAACTCGGCCTAAAGGGGATTGATTTCTTAATGTCTCATAAATCCTATTGACTTAACAGGAATTCAGTCGTGATCCCTACTTCGCTCAGGTCAGTGGATTAAGGCGGGATAATCCTACTGTAGCCACAAGGGGTCCCCTGACCCAGTGGGCACCCGTCACTGAACCTATGTTGTTAATTGGGGATCAATGCGCCCACTGTTGTTCAGTTATTTGCAACAGTTATTAAGAACATTGACAAATCATGGCAGAATCAAAATGCCAATGTTGAATCAAGGTTGATCAGCAAATGATCAATGTTGACTTGACACTGTGGAATCACTGCTGTCATCAGTTCGTCTCAATACATACCAATCTAATCTGAACGTTGGTGCCGATATTGGTTGTCAAAACAACAAAGACTGTACGCATTCACCAATGGGTTCTGTGTATGTATCCTATCAGTATAGCCCCATGGTATTTTATGAGGTACGCATCCTGAAAGGCTTAAGGGTCACTAGGCGATTGGCACCCAGCTCCATGTGCACCTGCCTAGAAAGGACATGAAACAGACTAGAAACATCAGGCAGGAGTAACAGGTTAGCTTATAGTTATATCGTAAGATGTATCCATAGGGCTTTTGCCTTTACTTCACACAGTCATGTATACATGGTGATCATGTAAGGCTGCATAACCATTTGCTCAAGTAACACCAACACAACCTCGGTCAGTAACTGGCCAGCACTGCCCTGCTGCTGCGGTTTACTGGCAGCCCTGTCGTGGCAATGGTACATGAACGCAGACCAGTGCTGCATTCATCCGCCATATTGGCAAAGTTGCATGGTGCATTAAAGCTCTATGCGAACTTTAAAGGGTCAGAGATCAGGTCTGACGCCATTGCATATTGGCCTATATTTACAAAAAAAAGTCCTGTTGGTTTCCTTCTGCTGAGGAGATCCAACTTGTGCTTTGGGGTGCTTTATTATTCTAGGATCATGGTGACATAACTGGTATACATGGTTGGTGCGGATTACCCTGAGTGGATGCAGACACTATGACCCACACCCTGCAGGAGGCATACAGGTGTGTGTGTGTGTGTGTGTGTGTGTGTGTGTGTGTGTGTGTGTGTGTGTGTGTGTGGATAAGGAGCCCTATGGTTTAATCTGCGTCTTGATTTAACCTAATAAGTCATACCGTGGTGCCAGAACTACCAGCATGCACACCGCAAGGACGTGTCGGCCTACACGGGGGGCTGCGTGCTGTAGGGCAGCAATACTGGGGCCTCAATGTGGCTTCAGTCAACACACAACTCACAGCTCTCAACACTGGGTCAAGACAGTCCAAGAAGGCTTCCTTTCAAATAGTCAGGGGCAGGTCCTCGGCTTTATCAGAGAGTAGAAATGACCTTCCTATCATTATGGGAACTACAGGTAAATGTAATACACAGGTTTGATTATTTCAAGGGCATGACATTTTCAACTGAAAACCAATCCATTGATTTCCTATGACTCAAAATCAGTTTCTGCTATAGGGCATGATACAATACAATGTCCGTACAATGCAATCAAGTGGTGTGAGCTCAGGACACAAGGTTTACCACGTGACTTGTTGACCACAGGGCAGTGTAAGGGCTGGATAATAAACCACCATACAGACCTAAGGTAACTCAAACAAGGAGGTTCGCGACCTGAAATAAATGGGCCATTTACAGGTGTCACTGCGTCACTGCATCATGACAACTAATATTGCTTTAAGACAATTTGCCTGTTAGCCATATAGTTCAAATGTCAATCCCTCACTATTGTATGATGCTATTAAAGATTGAGGCATCAATTGGACATTTAAATCATCATAGGAGAATCGTTTAAAAGTTGTGAAATACACTATAGATGTAACAAGTTCTACTAAATCTATATATCACAAATTTGTACCGTGTGCCAGACTGCTAGCTGCAGATTAGGTTTAGCAAACTTGTATGGTTGATTAGGTTTATTATTTAACAGCCCTGCCACTGTCTGATATCCCTTTAGAGCCTACATATTGATCTAATGCTCATGTCCATGTGTGATCATGATGCACCAATACAGCGCACTGCATTGGTGCATCACCAACTCTAGATAAGATCTACAGAACGCCCCGTTATGATCGTTGAGCGACACTCACCCTCAGGGCTGTATCGTGTATCACGTTGATTAATATAGCTTTTAAAGCAGCGTTCTGACCTTACAGGTTACAGCAAAACAGCGCAGTTCACTTTGCATCCAATACTGAAAGCTTCTTGGTAATAGAACTTATTATATAGGCAAAACTCATGGTACCTTATTAATAACCCTCTTCTCATTTTCTTAATCCATTATTCAATTTAGTTTGCCTTGACAACATAGTAATTAGAAGGGTAGGGCAACACGTAAAGATATTTTACCGTTCTTCCCCATGAAGGGAAATCATTTTGAAAGTTTTTTTACCAAGATCGGATGTTTTTTTAATGAATCCAGAATCATCCAGAATGAAAATCTTTATTTAGAATCTCAACGACAGCAGCTCAATTTCAATTGAGAATTGCTTTGCTGCAGAAAAATTCAGCTGGACTTACAGGACTTGATAGTCTATAGCGAGGATTTCTTTTGTAATTTAAATTTGATATGTACACAGCTGTAAAAAGCAAATAAACTATTGATGAAAAGTATATACACATACTAGGGACGAATCAGTTTCATGGCTTTTTTTTAATGCTGCCAAGAAAGCAGTATCACATTGGGAATCTAATACTATCGTTAAGATATAAGGCTGTGTCTCATGAGATCGATATAATTGAAATGTCTTTGACCAGGTGTCGTCTTTGACTTGGTGTCATCTTTGACTGGCAGGCATTATAATAGCAGAAATAAGGCCTATTATAGGAATAAATGACAGGGGAAATGCAGAAAGCTAGTAATTTCATATGTATTTTGATCTGAAATTCCCCAGACCTTAAAAGCAGTTAAGTATTCTGGGGATAAACTTCATAATCCATCTTGATATTGGTTCGACGTTCCAACAAGGTTCTGCCTAACGATTGCTGAGCGTGAGATAACCTGCTTCATTGCATGCTTTACCAAAGTCTACTTTTCTCAGATGGAGCCAATTAAGATCCTTTAACGATTGCACTGGTGTCGATCATTGCCCACATTGGCTCAATGTATCCTTGCTACCTGGGTCTTATAGAGGCATTGGGTAGGCAAACAAAGTAATTCAATCTGGCATTAGTTGTCACATTGGTTAACCTTAATAGACACATTCCTAATTCACTTAGCAATAAGTGCCGAATCATGTTAGAATAAAGCCCCATACAAAGCCGCCACCGCTGCACTTAACTTAGCAATGCGGCATCATGTACTTTGGCACTGCCTGCACCAGCATAGCAGATTAAACCCTTCAGTACTGGGGGCAGGTCTACAACAACATAGACTGGTATCACTTTAAAGCCTTTATGGCATTCAGGTGCTGCCAATTCAGTATTGTGAGTTCTAGATGTCTGGCGGATTAACTCAGTTCAACAAAGTAATGCAGTAACATAGGTCAGTCCCAGAGCCCACCCTGGGGCTATGGCCACAGTGCTAAACACACAGCCCAACCCCTTTTACTAAAATACCACTGTGTTAAATAAAACCATAGCCAGCATACTAGAGATGTCTGTATGGTTTACTGGAATCCTCAGTGTTGACTAGTGAATAGCTTGTGACCTCATAATTACTCCATAGTGATCTGTATACGTCCAAGGTCGTTCAATGAGCAGCAGGGTTAGAGTGTTACCAAAGACTGGTATTGAAAGAGTGCTGGACGTGTAGAGCTGATGGATATTACTGAGCGCCGGTTGCTTATATTTTGTGTCATGCTTTTGCCAGTTGAATTACACAGTGTTCTATACAAATCAAACGACTACTTATATGTTCTTCAATGGAATTCTACCAAGTTCCACCATTGAATTTATTTCCTCGAGAAAGTAGTGTACGCCCATCATCAAAATTGAAAGTAGGGCACTAGAAGTACTAGAATCATGCTCCGCGGTGAGCCGAGTACCCTGCAATGTCCATGGCCTTAATGGCCCCTGACAGACACCGTCGTCTAAGACGGACAGGATCTGCTACAAAACAGGGTTTCACCCTCGTCAGCTTCTGTATAAATAAAAGAAATAACAAACAAAAAATGCTGCACTAGGTTTCTGTTTGTGCTGTATTATCAGTGTAAGGTCAGCTTGTAGACTCCTGCTGCACTATGTGTATGGGTTGTAGTTTACCTGCCACCCTCCTGTTAACACTTTAAGGACACTTTGTGGTCATGTGTAGCAGCAGAATGCCCATGAGCGCTGCGTGCATTGGTGCATCATGCCAACACTTCGGGGAGTAACAACCTGGAGGGTTTGTATGATGCATTCAGCAGTGGTAAGTTACTCACCAGGGCTTCATAACATTGGCGTGGTGTATAACGTTTTGGTGTGCGGGCCTCAAAGGGCTAATACGGACTGCCCTCACTGGAGTACGGGTGGGGGAGTGAGCCCTGAGTCAATAAGTCCCACTCACTCCTGAATGGAGTCACAGGCAGGTGGGCATTAGTAGAATTAGAAAACTACTCCACCCTCTAACCCTTTAAGGGCCGCCTGGTGCTTGAATGTGCTGGGCTGTAGATCTATTGGGACAGATAAGGCAGGGGAATGGAGGGAAGGGGAGGCTGGAATGGGAAGGGGAGGTGTCCTGTGGGGTCTTATTCTTAATGTTTAGGGATAATGATTAATGGTTGATATTGTGGAGGGTGTGCGATTGTACGGACCATTTATAGGTGTAGAACCACATTGTAATCCATAAAGAGCTATTCGAGTATTTATAAAGTAAAGAGTATTTGTTTTTGGAGTTTTCACCAAATACATTTGTATAGATATGTAGAGTAATGTGTCAAGTTGAGAATACCAGGTGGACCAAGCACTCATCACTGGACACTCCCCCTCAATGTTGTTAACAGTAATTATTAGATATTTATGGTTTGCCAGAAGGTGTAGAATCACACTGTGGGAGGGGGCTGGTAGGGAGGGGGAGCTCCACAGGTATACAACGCCCACATGAATGCCTCTCTAAATTCTAACAGAGTTTATCACCTTTTATTCTAGTTATTGTTGTCACTGATGCCCAGAGAGCACTTCTGCTGCACAGCTGTACCCGGACCTATACAATCCTGTTCCACTCTAGTATACACCCCACACACCATGTATGTATTATAACGACTTCTCGTGACAGCTATGTGTATACTGTATGTCTGCCGAGCGTGCCATGTTATCATTAGTGAATGGATATAGCATAGATGTAACAAATGACATCAACTTCTACGGAGCTGTTCAATATATAGTGGCCAATGAGCATGGATGAGGGCCATTTGTACCAAATAAAATAACAATTCTTCATAATATCATGTTTTCCATTTGCTTTTTGTTATCATGCAGTCAGTACCATTCTGATACATACCAACTTGTGACAGCTATCTTTAAGCATTGGCATGGAATATATTTGGCAATACAGGGGTCCCTGTTTCCGAAATAACCCCAGATAAATGACCTATATATGAAATAGGAAAGCTACTGCTTTGTCATTGGGCCCTGGCATTATCAAGTGGTTGTCTTTCTCAATTTTTCACGATATCACCGTACTTGGTAATCATTGATGAAAATGTGTGCACTGCTTAATGTATTCGCTGTATGTTGATTGAGTTTGTATAATTGTGAATATCCAATTGGACACAATCAGCAACCGGTGGTCGTTGAGTCCATATTTGTCCCTGCTGATGCCAGTTAGCAAACGTTCAAAGGGCCAAACAGACTGGTTTTCTTCTCAGCATTCATTACTGGCACATCACATATAGCATTGAAATTACATACAAAAGTACTTTAGCCATAATGTGATGCAAGCATTAATTGGTTAGAATATTTACATGACAAATAATTTGATATGTTTCCAATCGTTACTGATGATTATATCTACTTTATATAAGTAAGTAGTATACACAAATGGCAGTTTAAACAAAAGGTTCTGCAACACACTGTAAAATACATCAACCATAACTGGTGTTTAGCACTGCAGCTCTGCCGGCGCGAATAAATATGGTCCATTGTAAAGCAGGTTGCTATTTGGTAATAACCCAAAACTGCATGAGAATGCATCAAGGCTCTGCATGCCTTGAGCGTATGCCTATGTGTATGGGCTCGAGTGCATAGCACAAGAGTCCCATACACATAGGAATACCCGAAAGGCATACAGAAGTCTAGAGGCATTCGAATGCGGTTTTGGCTTTATTATACCTAGCCATCCCTCATGAAACTATGAGCTTTTTTTAAATTTCTGAATAAATAGCACAATGAAATGCAGGTGTGTTAATCATTTGGCTAGAACAAAAAGATGGGTTGTACCTTAGCCTATCTGAAGGCTAATGTAAAACACAACAATATTATAACTTACCTATTTCACAGTTTCATAGGCCAACTTATTCCTCCAGTACACAATACACAATTCATTTACTGGAGTGGAACCCAGAAATACCCCTGTACCGCTACCTTGTGTATGAACATAGTTACTATTAAAAGTATAGGAGTTGCTCGTGAGACTATAGTAAAGCTGTATGCCCACAGCTAGTCCCCAGCAGTGGGCATACAGCCATATGCCCACATGTGAGCGTATGACATTTTAAGCCACACCTTGAGCATACATCCTGCTTTATGGTTAAAGAATATGATTATCATATGCTAGGTATAATGATAGACCGGTGTTCTTGTTGCTCATAAATATAATTGTTCTGCAATAGACCATAGACCCCCTGCAATGTTCCCTCCTATAAACTATCACCCCTTCAACAAGATCATGCTGACCGTTACTTGATTGTTGTACTTTCACCAGAACAGCAGAGAGGCGCTGTGCTAAAGACCACTGGTCATTAATTTCATGATGGCTGCTCTGTTACAAGAACGCCAACAGACACAGTGTTTAGTTGACCCAGCAGACAGAGAGGCATTATTGTCACGGACACAGGGGCTGCCTGCCACTACAATCTACACAGTGTCCATGCCTCTGATTGGCTGACATGTCCTGTACGTTGATTGGCTGAGCTGTTGAGGCTGCCATGTCCGTTTCCTGTCCGCCCTCCATCCGTCTTCATTGGTCAGGGTCCGGGTCAGGGTGCCCCCACAGGGGCATTGACCACATGGACAATCTACACAACACCCTGTCTGTGTCCACATACCCAGTAAACACAACTGTGTTATTAGAACGTAATTTCAACATGTGATATAAACGTCAAAATGTAAGGGTTGCTTAACGTTATTAAACGTATATAAACGTTATTTAACGTATATAAACATTATGTGAACGTTATTTTCAGGTTTATAAAACGTTTCTACAACGTGTACTTACGTTGTGTAAATCTTATCATGTGGGTTCGAATCCTGTAACAAGCAATTCGTTTTGGTTTGGAAACCATGTTATATCACTTATCAGAGTCCTCAATGCTCAGATAACAAGAAAGATTTATCTCTTTATTAACTTCCAGGAGATAATACTCATTACAGTCACAAAAACGTTTTGCTAGTTACAGGACTCGAACCCACATTTAGTTAACATAATAATCCCAGTGAAAGAAGAATCTGATATTCAAAACCGTTTTTGTTATCTCAGGCTATTGTTACCCCTTGGAGATATTTCATTAGATACGTAGCAATGTGGGCAGCAGTGTGAATCGATCCCTTGACCTTTCATGTTAAAGTTCCAAGCCCTAGTCACTGAGCTACATTGGCTGATGTAAATAGGAAGCTTTAGAAATGTTCATATTACTATTATTAGGGACCATTAGCAACCACACCATAGTTGATGAAATGCAGATGTAGCAGTGTTTTTTACCATTACCACTAATGCATGTATAGGGGGTCAGACAATATGGACCTTTAGCAACAATGATGTAGCTCATTAAAAGCAGACATAGCCTATACATTAAGCATTGCTGTGTCTGTGTCACCTATGTCAGGTTTGCTAAAGGTCCTTGATATGTATAGGGACCCTCAGGAATGACTCCATACATGCAGATGTAGCAATACTATATAGGTATATCGACTGTGCATTAGTTCAAACATTAGGGATCTTTACCAAATCGGAACTATTTCAATAAATGCCAAAATACCAATTCTAAATACAATATGGTGTGTCTGTGTTTATTGGGCTATGTCTTCATTGCTAAATGACAAGACACTTGCTACTAACTGGCATCATGCATGTATGATATGTACGCAGCCTGGTTAGCTCAGTTGTCAGAGAGGTGGACTTCAAATTCAAGGGTCCCAGGTTCTCTTCCCGTTAGTGCTGACATTGCTAGTCATTTGGACTTTATTTTAGTTTAGACTACTTGACAAAGCGAGAAATTCAATGTTAGGGCCTTGACATATAGCTCATTAGCTAAAAATATAGGATACGTCTGCATTCAATGAACATTAGGGACCTTTAGCAAACCCGACGTAGCTCATTAAATGCAGACGTAGTAGTGCTAAAGGGATAGGCTACGTCTGGGTTAAATAAGCTACGTCGGGTTTGCTAAAGGTCCCTAATGTCAGGTTTGCTAAAGGTCCCTAATCTATAGCGTTCTAACTGGTGCAGACTTGTTCCCGTGACCACACTGTTTACGTTGACACCAGCAATCTCGTGAGACCTTGGTTCCGCTCTCGTAGTGTAGCCTGTTCCCCGGAAGCTATGGTGTGTGGCTGTCTGGTCACTGCCTAAGTCTCACGATAAATGGCGAGCACAGAACTAACATGGCCGCCCATACGGAGAAACCCGAGTCATCGCTATAGGGCTCTACCGGGACCAGACTTGTTCCCGTGACCACTCTGTGTACACTGACACAAGCAATCTCGTGAGACCTTGGTTCTGCTCTCGTATTGTAGCCTGTTCCCCGGAAGCTATGGTGTGTGAGTGTGTGGTCACTGCCTAAGTCTCACGATACATTGCGAGCTCAGAACTAACATGGCCGCCCATACGGAGAAAACCGAATCATCGCTATAAACGACCAACTTCTTTTCTTTGACATAAACTACAATGTATATGAGAGCTAAGCTGCAGCCTCTTCATCAGCTGCCTCGATAGCTCAGTAGGCTAAAGCCTAAGACTGAGATACAAAGGCCCTAGGTTCAGTCCCTGCTCAGGCTTGAGGTGTAATACATTTTTTAATTTAAAATAAATAAAGAGATGCAAATATATCTATACTAACTCAGATGTTATGTTTTTTAACAGGGAAATAATGTTTATATATATTGGTTTACGTTAGAATTAGGTAATTTACTTAAATAAACGTAGCAAGAACGTTTACATTACGTTTATTTACGTTAATTAACGTTTATTTAGGTTTGATAACGTAAAACAACCCTTACATCTGTACGTTTATCTAACGTAGTAAAGAAACGTAATTTAGACATAGAAATTACGTTCCTTGAACGTTAAGTAACGTAAGTGTGTTTACTGGGGGTGTACGGCAATCAGCGCACACATGGTAGACAACTGTGTAGGGTAAAGAGACTGGGTGATATTACCCCCATATAATACCACATTCCCTCAATAACAGTTTATACTCTGTTTAAGCTTCAATGGACGCTTCTCATCACTAGGGAAATGGGACACAGATTAGAACGTCATTTTTATCACAAGCTCGAGTAATACGCTATGCCCTTTAACATCATGAATCATGGATGCAGGCCTGGTACTTCTACTCTCTAGGGCTGCATTCATGCATCGTATTGATCAACTCTGTATGGTCGGCATAACATAGTTAGGCACCATGTGGTTCAGGACTAGTGGTCAGGTTTGAGCTTTGAATTATCTATTTTGGCAAAAGGTCAGTACAAGTACAGCTTTTCAATACATATTGTGTGGCAATATCATGCAATATAGTCCATACAAGGAAACTCTTCCTTGTATGGACTATATTGCATGATATTGAAGGAGGGGGTCGTTAGGTTAGGTAATGACCTTTGGTATACAATCGTGTTGGACAGTCTCCAAAAATGGTGACAAAGCGGTGGGAGCGTCTTGAATAAGGCCCCTACATTAATGACGTCACTTGTGAGCGTTCCCCTATCCCACACCATGACCATGTGTCACGTGATAGGTTATGCCATGACGACCTGTTCAAGACAAAGCCCAGAACTCAGTCACCCATCTGTAAAACTGAAGGACGATAGCCTACAATTACCGCTGTCTCTCCCCAGCACAGCTCCTCTGTTTTTGATTCAGGTACAATGGACGACGCATGACATTTTGTAACAATTGAAAATATACTCAGCCATAATAATTAGTTCATTAAGATAGCAGAGGGCCAGTAACAAGGTTTTTTTGGTGTTTAAAAGGGAATCATGTGGTCTGCCTTGTCTGCTCTAAACCACACGTGTGTTTCGTCACAGGGAAGATGATAACCTATAACTACAAAAGGCCCGTGCATGATGTCCCACCCCAGTTACACTTATAATTAGTGTAACCGGCATTTTAATTGGTGAGACCTGAAACCTGACCTAGATGCTGCTGCTGGGTCCCCCTGGCAGCCCTGTTATTACGTTGTTACCCTGCAGGAGACGGGTGTATTCTCGTTCCCAAATCCTTCCGAAGGAAGGCTCTGGTAACTGCCAAATGTTGGGTTTTGCTGGGTCTAGGCAACCCCTGCTGGTAGCTTGGAACCAGCAAACAGGAACAGGAAATGGAACCAGAAAGGCTGATGGTAAAACTACCTAAAACTACCATCATACATTCTGGTTCCTGTCCACTGGTTCCAGCCTACCAGCAGGGGTTGCCTAGACCCAGCAAAATCCAAAGTTCAAGGTCATTTGGCTGTTACCAGAGCCTTCCTTCGGAAGGATTTGGGAACGAGAGTAGAGACGGGTGTAGCTGTATTGTCATCAATCAGTGTCAAGTGGTGCCTGCCTGACACAGACAATGGCCGAGCTACTTTTGTCACAGCCGGATCTATTACTTCTACAATAAGAACAACATGTACTATGGATGCCTTGATCCTACATCTTCTGTTTAGATGCCTCACCTCCCCCCCCCCCAGCTCCCAAGGGGTCGATAGATCTTTGCCCTCACCCCCCCCCCCCCCAAAAAGGCCCAAGATTCCCCACCCCCTCTGACCAAAATTCACGGCTAATTAGTTACCATACACGTATACATTGTTTCGTGAAATGATATCAGTGAGTAAAAGTATAACCTACTGAAACATATGTGTGGCCGCTGTGTTGACAAGACACAACCCAGCGAACCGAATAATGATCTTGTTGTAGTTTAACTCACTAAGTGTCCCACAGTCATCGACTGTGAAATCATCCCCCAGTTACATCTCCCATTATATCTCTCTGCCCCGTCAATGACAATGTACAACATGCCTCTACACATATACATGCACACAGGTATACAGTCAGGATATATGGGTCACATTAGTCATGTTAAAGAATAAGCGGAACATCATTTTTTTCTAATCCCTTCTCATAGCTCTAAACCCCTTTGGTGTTGTGATGGTTTATTGCAGTTTAGCCATGAGCCGATAGCTGCAGTTTACACTGATTATATCGTTTACACTGATTATATCGCAAACTAGGTTGTTTGCATACTGCCGTGATAAGTATGGAATCTGCTACAGAGTTGTTATCAATTTCTAAATTGAATTGAATCCACTTTTTATAATTTACATCCATTATTTTGTAAATAATTTGGAAAGTTTGCAGTTGAAAGATAACCTAGACGTAGGAATTGGCAATGGACAAATACCTTCTGTTTCAGATGTGAGCTCGAGCAGGGACAGACAATGTCAAACAAAACGAAATTATGATAGTCATCAGTTTCTGCAGATCTATATCCCGCTTGTGCATGTAGTCACCAACTACATTCATACAGCATGTTTACATTGTCAAGAAAATTATGTTTTGCTGTTTACTTGGGAGCTTACATCATGAGTTAAAACAGAGTCCTGCTACAAGTGGCTTATGCCATAGGGGTAGCTCACATTCTACTGGGACATCAGTGAGCAGCCAAGCAGAGCGGATGCTCCATAGGACCCTTCAGAACCTCCTTTCCGCGTGTCCATACTCAGTACTGACAGTTAGCACAATAGTGTCAGACAGATTCTAACCGATCGGGTTTACTTTGATATACTCGATTATGGATCTTTGATCAAATGATTATCACCATCGTTAAAATCATGTTTATGACGGTGACTGCATGTGTAAGTGGGAAACTATATCATGCTCTATCAGCTTGAGGAAACGTTGCATGACAGAAAACTTGCTAAGCTTACATTAAAGGCTTCCACGTTTATATTTAGACCCTGTTACTGTCCTCATGGACAGGGACATACACTTGTATGTCATCTCCACCCACCTAGGATGCTGTAGTAATACAAATATAATTTAGATGTGCTGAATAGCTCAATCGCTCTAATACGCCTTGTGGTACACTCAACAAATAAACTTATCTCCAAACTCTTCAAAGTGACGGTCATAAAATAAACGAGTCATAAACTTGTCTAAGTGACAAGGAAGACGGTCTTCTACCTGGAGATAGAAGACCCACTTGGCATGTGCCAGCTCAAAACCCGACATTTGCCAGCTCCAGATTCTATTTGTGGGTTGGTAGCCTGATAGGTTAGACAACTTTTGACTTGTTTATTTTATGATAGTCACTTTGACGAGTCTGGAGACAAGTAAATTTTTTCAGTGTAGTCATAGCTATATGTAACCTGAAAATCATCTATAAATGTTCCACGCACTTTGAATCAATGTGATCAAGCATGGCGGCTTTGTGGATATTTTATAGTAATGAATATATTTGATGATACTGTTTTTCTGACATGATTGAAAATTATGGGGATTATAAATACGTCTCCCTTGATAGGTATTTTGCTCCCATGATCATAAGGGCGATGTCCAGCATCGTTACTATCATAGAAGAGACAGGGAGTGTTAGCAAGACCATGGAAGGAGGGAATGGGTGCTGAAACCAGCAGACAAGGCTCACCCGGAGCAGAGCCCTATTTAAGGACTGCATTGTCTTTTGATACAATGTAGCCTCGGCATGATGCATACATGCAGCCCCGGTGAGTCCCTCATTGCTACATTCATGCCTTATGGAAGAGTCAGCATGATGCATCTATGCAGCACCGGCCAGTAACTTGCCAGGATGGATTTGGTGGACTGCATTGGTGCATCATGACGGCAAACATTGCCTTGAGACTTCAAGTCGTCCTGAAAGTGTCACCTCCAGAGGCAGCCATGTTGAGGCTATGGTTTTGACCGCCGTACTGATAAAGTCTATCAGCTAGCTGCCGCCTTTTCATGACCTAATCCCCGCTGCAGTGGCATCCCGGGGGGGGGGGGTCACTTAGTTTATTTTGTATACACATATGTGCGGCTGGCAAGTACCTGGGGGTGACAGTCGACACCTACCTAACTCTATCAAGCCAGCTGAAAAAACAGATCCGACTGATGAGACTCCGCCTGCCCCAGCTAAGACGGATCAGAACAAAAACTGACAAAGAGACTAGCGTACAAGTATACAAGCACATGATACGCCCGATACCCGACTACTGTGCGTTCCTTGCCGAAGGCGGCCCTGTTTGGGCTTCCAGGAAGCTGCAGACGTTGCAAAACGACTGCCTAAGGGTGTGTGAACGAATCAGGATTGCCCAGGACATGCATGTACTAGACCTGCATACCAGAAACAGAGTGTCCTACCTAGAAGTGACGAGAAGGCGACAATTGCTGTCCCAACTCCACCGCTTGTCCAAGGACCCACAACAAGTACTCGTACCAGCCCGTGTCCTGAGAGGACATGCTAGCGTGAGGCTAAAACTACCCCGGACGAGGAAAGACATCTTCACCAAGGGCCCCCTGTACAGGGGAGTCGGACTCTGGAACGAGCTCCCCCCTGATACCCAAAGAACTCAATCACATGCAGACTTTATGAAGACTATATCATAGGCTATTACTTAGACTAGAACATAACACTTACTAGAGCATTGATAAGGAAGGTTATAAGATTAAGCTAGTCCTATACTACAAACTCTTGAGATAAAATCGCTCGATTGACTCTCCTTGGCATTAGTTGAAAAATGCCCCATGTATGTGAATCCTTATGCCAAATAAAATAATAAACTACAAACTACAAACTACAAGGGTACTTTTTCTACAAAATTCCCCATGACAAGGGTCCACTTTTCAAGAAAATTTGCCATGACAAGGGTCCAGTTTCGTGAAAATCCCCATGAAAAGGGTCTACTTTTCAAGAAAATGTCCGAGATTTTACCAAAGCTTCCCATTTTTCACTAAAACATCACCTTTTCTTACAAGAAAATTCGCACAAGAGTTAATTTCTCGAGGAGATTTTGCCAAACATGGTCTATTTTATTACTTTTTCCCCCAAACCTAGGAGGTTTTGGCCGAAAATGCCATAACAAGGGTAACATTTTGAGCTAGAAATTGCCATAACAAGGGGGGTCAAAGGTCCAGCCGCACACCTGTGTCAAAAAATATATAAGTGCCCCCCCCCCGGGAGCGGCATCCATGGTAGGGTATAGTTTCCGTGTGATAGATGACATTGTGGAGAGGTCCGGCCGTCTGTCTCCATGGCTGCCCATTAATCAAGATAAGGACAGAGCAGAACCAGGACAGATGAAGGTAATGTGTGTGTACATAAGTACACAGTGTGTGTATAGATCATACATGGCAGGGACCTAGTTGTAGTCGTCCCGTTTGAAGTCCCTATCTCTGTGGGGGCCTTTCTTGCAACATGGACCTAGATTTTTTTCAGTCCTTTTTTTTTTTTTTTTTTTTTACAGAATAACGTCGCAAAAATCGGAAAAGAGGAAGATGAAATTAAAGAAGGTAAACACTGAGCTGCTCCTCGTGAGGTGCACGCCCTTCTACATGCAGTGTAGCATTGCTGTGAGGACACCTCTGCCTGCTGGTGTGGGTGGTGGTGCAGATGAGGTATCCTCTGTAGAGGTACTGCTGTACGGCATATGCTGATGTGCAGACGGTATTAGTGGTCTCAGGTGTCCACTCTAGACGCGGCCTCCTTTAGGGACACTGTCTGACTGGACACCCCCCCCCCCCCCTGCCTCACTCCTTCTGTCATACCCATGACAGCAGGTCATGGAGGTTGCATCCATTTTATTCATTGCTCTTCTTCCATTTAGATTCAGCTGAATATATCTCTCGTGTCAGAGGGGCGGATCTCCTATCACAACAATAACTGTTTACCTTCTCATTTATATTCTACTACTCACCGGTTGCCTCTGACAGGCCAAGGTCAAGGCTCTTCTTCTTAAAGCTGGTATATCAGCTGGGATGACTGGAGTTTAACTCCGGGGTTTAACTTCAGTTATACTTGGCTAAACTGTTATAAATAGGTCTCTCTGGTGAATGGGGTACACACTCCCCATTACAAAGATACATAAATGCTTCTATGTAAGGTATACTTACAAGAATATCTACTGCTTTACCATAAGTCCAAAGGACCTTGAAGGTAAGAGTTTAATGATTAACTCTGTAGACACGGTATGCAAGTACCACATACTGTGTTGTAGAGTGAGATGATTGGTAAACACCATGAATTTCTGTTTACCCACTGAATGCATATTTCTGCATGGAAATTTTTGCCCTGCGATATTTGATACTTTGACATATCAGTTAACATCATAAAACGATCCTTTGAGGATGCTATGATGCCTCAAGGGCGTCAGACGTATTTGTCGTCCTGATGTACTAATACAGTGCTGGTAAGTAACTCGTGCTTCAAAGGTGCATCATGTTGACACTTCGGGACTGTATATATGTTCGGTATGATGTATGAGTTCATACATCATAATGACAACAAGGCATGAAGGGTTAGGGGAGGGATTATCTGAGCTCTATGCCTACTGAGGATGATAGCTCTGTTGTGCTAAGGGAGTAGCGTGCCCTATGTACCGCAGTGTGTACAGCCCCTATTGTGTCTACATCAGCACCACAAACAGCACCAGCACCACCAGCATCTCAGCCCCTTACATGCATATCGGTATACGGCACTAGTGTATAAGGCTATGGGGTCCGCCATCTTACCTCAGAGCAACATTGTGGTTAGGCCACTGACTACAGAGCAGTGCATTATGGGTTAATTTCGTATCAGTCCCTTTGTTTCAAGTGTGAAAGAAAGGGATTGGCCTGATAAGGAGATAGGGTGTAGCTTCCGACTACCTGAAGTACCAGGATATGCTAGTCCCGTATAGGGAGCACATACTGTGCATACGTGTTGATACACCAGGCTCCCTGTAGTCCCTGTACACACGTGTTGGTACACCAGGCTTCCTGTAGTCCCTGTACACACGTGTTGGTACACCAGGCTCCCTGTAGTCCCTGTACACACGTGTTGATACACCAGGCTCCCTGTACACACGTGTTGATACACCAGGCTCCCTGTACACACGTGTTGATACACCAGGCTCCCTGTACACACGTGTTGACACACCAGGCTCCCTATACACACGTGTTGACACACCAGGCTCCCTGTACACACGTGTTGATACACCAGGCTTCCTGTACACACGTGTTGGTACACCAGGCTCCCTGTACACACGTGTTGATACACCAGGCTCCCTGTACACACGTGTTGACACACCAGGCTCCCTATACACACGTGTTGACACACCAGGCTCCCTGTACACACGTGTTGATACACCAGGCTCCCTTGCCGCTCTGGTATTTGTCAGCTTCCTCAGCTGTCAGAGTACTGGTACTCATGACATTGGTATTGAGATCTTAAACTACAGACAAAATGGAATCAGAATGTAACCGCATTCAGTGTGTAAACCGGAAGTACCGGAAGTACCCAAAACCGGATGTTTACTTCCAAACTGTAAAGGGTGCAAGAATACAAACAGTTGTAACGGGTAGCGCCCAATAGCGCTAATAGCGTCGGCAATAATACAACATCTCCCCCTTTAAGATAATAAAGGTATAGCTTATGAACTGTCCTTTGAGTCTTTTAGATCAGATATACTTTGAGCACTGGTATAGTCTTTTGGAACAAAGAGTCTCTTACAATGTTTGTTACTGATGAATGACTTAGCGTTACTTAATCAACCTTATATGAGAGTATATAGTTTGGTACGTTTTAACTAAACTATAGGGGAGCGGTTGCTAGCACGTCACCCTAGAACCCATCTTTACCATGGGTTTCCCTACTCTTTAGACTCGATCAGGCGAGTCGGCTTAGTAGTAGTGCGTGCTGAGCGTCTAGGCTCTACGCTCGGTGCAGAGCCGGAAGGCATTGGTGGTGCACCTGGCATTGAAGGTGGCTCGACCATGGGCTTGGGTGGTGGTGTACTGCCTGACGGTGGAACTGTGGCAGGCTGCATGGTGGTTGGTGGCATCTGCTTGAGATGTCGGCGGTTCCTTCGATGGACTCCTGACTGGGTTTCGACCTGGTACGATCGCAGAGTACTTGCTTCCCCTCGTATTATTCCTTTCTCCTTCCAACCCTTCTGGATGTCGGTCTTAACCAAGACGGGTTCTCCTGGTTGGAGTGGTTGAAGTGGCCTTACGCCGTGATGTTGATCATAATTTTCTGCGGTTGTTGCCTTGTACCACTTATCCCTGGCGAGGATCGTCTCGCGGTCAGGCCATATAGGCTCCAGAGTAGATGACGGTACTGGGAGCGTGGTGCGGAGATGTCTTCCCATCATGAGCTGTGACGGGCTGGCCCCAGTGGCTGCGATTGGAGTGTCTCTGTACACCAATAAGGCAAGCCATGGGTCCTTTTGGCTCAGCATCTGTTTGGCGGTATAGACAGCTCTTTCGGCCTCCCCATTAGAATTTGGGAGGTACGGACTAGACGTGATATGGTTGAATATGTATTTTGTCGAGAATTCTTTGAATTCGGCTGATGTGAACTGAGGGCCGTTGTCAGACACGACCTCGACCGGCACACCAAAACGTGCAACCACGTCTTTTATTCGGCTGATGACGGCTGTGGACGTTGTGGATGTCAGGGCAAGGATTTCTACCCATCTTGAGTAGTAGTCGCACATGACGAGATGGTCCTTACCGACGTAATGGAACAGGTCTATCCCTACCCTTATCCAGGGTCCTTGGGGCAGGGGCGTTGTCATCAGTGGTTCACGCCTTTGCGTTGGGCTCTTTTCAGCGCAGTGGCTACACATAGTGACGATCCTTTTAATGTCTGTGGTTATACCGGGCCACCAAACCCCCAGACGTGCCATTTCGAGGCACTTGGTGATTCCTTGATGACCATCATGGATCCTGTCCAGTATTTCCGGCCTCATTGAACTAGGGATGACAATCCTTGAGGCGAACACTAACAGGCCATCGGTGACTGACAGAGATGCACGATGAGCATACAGGCTCTTCATGCTTTCAGGAACGTCTTTTTCGTATCTTGGCCAACCTGTCAGCGTATAGACGATTGCTGACTGGAGGGTGGGATCGTTGTTCACTGCATTGCGGATCTCTGTTTTCTTAGCATCGGATGCTGGCATATTCGACTGGACAGACTGGACATGCAGTTCCACATCCTCGGCTGTTGAGGACTCACTTGACTGCAGAGGGCTTCTTGACAGGGCGTCAGAAATGTGCATGTCCTTGCCTGGGACATGTTTTGCAGTGACATTGTACCGCATTAGTCTCATCAACAGTCTCTGACATCGTATAGGCACCTCGTCAAGGTCCTTAGAGTTGATGAGTGGTACCAGCGGCTTGTGGTCTGTGAGAACTGTGACGTCTCCATGACCACAAATATACCTCGAGAATTTCTCGCAAGCCCAGACACTTGCGAGACACTCTTTTTCAATCTGGGCGTACCTCTGCTCGCTACTTGTCAATGTGCGTGAAGAGAAGGCAATCGGCTTGAGGACGGAGTCGTGCTCTTGCAGGAGCACACCTCCCGGCCCGTAAGAGCTGGAGTCGGCACTGACGATGATCGGCTTTGTGACATCGTAGTATGACAAGACTGGTGTTGAGGATATCAGTTCCTTTGTCTTGCGGAACGCATCTTCTTGAGCTACGTCCCACGTCCATTCACGGTCTGACTTCAGTAGATCGTTCAGGGGACCTGTGACAGAGTTCAGATGGGGCAGGTACGACCCAAGGTAATGTACCATGCCCATGAACTGGCGTAGTTTGGTGACTGAATCTGGCTGTGGCAGTTCCTCAATGGCTTTGACTTTTACGGGATCGGCTCGGATTCCATCCTTGCTAAACAGAAGACCAAGGAACTTCAGTTCCGACTTTCTGTAGAGACATTTCTCGTGGTTTAACTTTAAACCTGACTTGTCAAGGGTTTCAAGGACTTTTGACAGACGACCATCGTGCTCGATGGTATCCTTGCCGAAGACTAGGATATCGTCCATGTAGACGAAAACCCCCTCTAGCCCCTCGAGGACTTCGAGCATCTTTCTCATGAAGATTTCTGGGGCAGAGGTGATTCCGAACGGCAGGCGTCGGAAACAATAGCGACCAAAAGGCGTTATGAACGTGGTTAGGTCTTGACTGTCCTCCTCGAGCGGGATTTGGTAGAAACCACTTGCTGCGTCGAGGCATGAGAAGACCGTCGCTCCCTGGAGTCTTGACGTCACATCCTCCAAGGTCGGCAGAACAAATCTTTCTCTCTCAATGTTCACGTTCAACTTTTTCAGGTCGACACATAGTCTGACTTTTCCAGTCTTTTTCATGACTGGGACCATGGGAGCACACCAAGGTGTAGGACTGGTGACTTTCTTGATGATCCCAAGGTTGATTAGACGTTTGACCTCATCTCTCACCTTTTCGACAAGTGGGAATGAGACACGTCTGGCGACGGAGACGGCAGAAGGCTGAGCATTCTCTTTTAGGACGATCCTGACTGGGTCGGTCTTGAGGCATCCTATATCCTCGACGACTGTATGAACTCTCACAATGAGGTTCATTCGACTGGCGACTCCCCGACCAAGGAGACTTTCGACGTTTCCATCGATGACTAACACTCGAAAGTGATACTTTTGACCTTTGAAGACAGTACTGGTAATGAACTGTCCACGACAATTGAGTGGACCACCTGGACTCGACAAATTGACCTTGATATCCTTCAGTGGTGGTCTCGGTTTGACCTTGAGATAGGTCGGGTATGACATAATCGACACGTCGGCACCTGTGTCAATTTTGAACGTTTCTGACAAATTACCTAGGCTTAGGGTGACTTTCCATGCCGAATCGTTGTCGTCACAGTTCACGGCCCCGATGAAGTGGTCAAAGTTCACGGCACTGCAAAACTGGTCGTTTGGCTGACTATCGTCTTCGTGAAAGACCTCTCGAACATTTTTACTGCGACAGACTGATGCAAAATGTCCGACTTTCAAGCAGATCTTACACATTTTTCCTTTTGCTGGACATGCATCCGGTGCAGGGGACCTATGGACATACCCGCACTGGGTGCACTTCAGCTTGGACTGACTTGACTGACTTTGACCCTGGTATGACTTGGACAATTGATTCTGGTACTTCCTGTTGACTGCGTTTACTGACGCGTCGTCGTTAGACTGGACGAGCTCCTTGTGTCTGGCGGTATCTACGGCTTTCTGGAGCGTCAATGTGTCTTGCTCCATTTGTAGGTCTCGCGACAGCACCTTGTCCAGCATACCCGCGATTAGGCGGTCTCGGATATGCTCGTCTTCTTTTTCGGCGAAGCTACAATGTTCCGCCAGCTCGTGTAAGTTTCTGACAAAACACTCAACTGATTCTCCCTCTTGTTGGGTACGATGGTAGAACTTTGTCCTCTCGTGGATTGTGTTCTTCCGCGGAACAAAGTAATCGTCAAACTTCTTAAGTAACGTCTTAAAATCATCTTTCGGGTCGACGGGATGTGGGACGGCGTCGGTTGGTGCAGGGGCTTGGTCGAATTTAAAAGACTTATAAATATGCTCGGCTTGACGACCCATCGTGTAGACTAGTGCAGAGACCTGCACGTCCCCCATCTCGGCTTTGAATTTTTCGAGGACAAAATACCGCATGAACCTGGTTTTCCAGTCAGGCCATGTTGCAGGTTTCGAAAAATCAAAGGATCCTGGCGACTGAAATTTTGGCATTTTGGCTGCTGGACTATAAAATAATTCCAAATTTTTTTTTTTTCAAAAATTGTCACTTGGCTTCCAGTTGACTGACTGAAGTGTTGGCTTAATACACTGTTGACTGGGACTT
The DNA here is from genome assembly GCA_947462335.1 of Harmothoe impar. Taxonomy (NCBI): domain Eukaryota; kingdom Metazoa; phylum Annelida; class Polychaeta; order Phyllodocida; family Polynoidae; genus Harmothoe; species Harmothoe impar. The sequence continues at coordinate 23,139,659 of OX381714.1, forward strand.
TAGCTTGAAGGGCTAGATTGGCATTGGTTTGAAGAGACTAGATCTCCATTCACAGTCTATATGAGGCTTGGCAATATGCCAGTTACAGACACTTTTTGTAACTGACAAGACTATTAAACCACAAGTTGACTTGACATGACTTGACTGTATAGGATGACTTCTTTGACTGACTGAAGACTTGACTTGTCTTGACTTATTAATAAAGAGTTCACTCCTACCTTGGTCTGAGCTGGTCTGAGCAGCTCTAACATGTGGTTTCTCAAGCTGAAAATGGGATCTGATTTTCATCTGTTAATATCTTCTTCCAAACCTGCCATCCATCTTCCAAAACTTCCTCCAGTTGTTGTTGGATGTGTCTCCCTTCATTTTCTGTTGGCTGGGTCCTGTTTAACCACTTTTAGACACCATATTGAGATCTTAAACTACAGACAAAATGGAATCAGAATGTAACCGCATTCAGTGTGTAAACCGGAAGTACCGGAAGTACCCAAAACCGGATGTTTACTTCCAAACTGTAAAGGGTGCAAGAATACAAACAGTTGTAACGGGTAGCGCCCAATAGCGCTAATAGCGTCGGCAATAATACAACAATTGGCATACAAACTATATAAAGGAATGAAGCAATTAATTAAAGTGTATCAAAGGGATGCTGGGCTTGCTAATACCTCGTCTTTGATGACCCAACAGTATAGTGACCAACCTTAGACAGTATTTGTCAGACTTACTAACACCTTACAGATCTTATAAATATATCCAGCTTTTGTCAGCCTCGCCAACAGCTCAGGGACCTCCTATATATATATATAGGCAGCCTACATCAGCCTCGCCATACCTCAGGGGCCTAGTCCATGTCAGCAGCTGCTGTGGAGCAGCATGGGGTGTTGGACATAGACCCGGGACACACAGCCGGGACATAGACCAGGTCAGTCTGCAGCACGGCACGGCAGACATGTAGCCGTGTGTGTGTGTGTGTGTGTGTGTGCAGTGCAGGGGACGGACCCCGACATGCAGCCTCACCTGGGGAGGTGTGAGTAGTATAGGAATCTGGAGCTATACCCTGTGGGTCCGCCATATTATATTTCGCTGGTTGCGGTTATACCCAATGATAAGACATCCCACAAATAGGGACAAACAGGGAACAGGCTAGTAACAGTCTTATCAGCTCTTATCAGTGCCGGCCGCCGCAACCATCTCCAGTCCCGACTAGGCCCTATAGGACTTGGTGCCCACCGCCTCCCACTGACCCACTCACCACTCAGAGACTTTTGCCGTGAGTCTTTAAGAAGAGTGCTGAGACAAGGACTCCCTGTAAGGCCTACTAATATGGCGTAACAACACTATAATAAGGACACCTTCTGTCCTTTGTTATTATGAAGGGAAGGCCGCATCTAGGCCTCTTTTAGCGGCTGCCAAACAAAATCAATGATCATACATATTATATAAGCATGTTCATGATGATATTGGGGGGGGGATATTTTCTCCTCCACAGTTTTATGCTGCATCCGCTGATGACATATGGCCACGAGCACGTGGACCCACTCTACACATGGCCCGAGCTGTAAGGTAACTGACTCATCTATAGACATACACACACAGGCACACACACAGTATACACACTGCCACGCCAGGCTGGGGCCCAGTCAGGATACCACTACCACTGGTACAGGAGGTTCAGCAGTGCCAGTTGTCATCAAGGCTAATACAGGACAAGCTGGAGGTGTATAGTGCAGGGACGATTGGAGACAGCTCAGAGACCCAAGTTATCTCTACTTTATACTGTGTCTCTACCTCCCGGCCCCCAGGACTGCCCATCTCTGACCATGCATGTGTGGTGTAGGAGACCCTTCCTGTCAGTAGGAGTATAACTTGGTGTACATGGTGGAGGATGTGAGTTGCCATGGTGACTAGCGGCGTGGAGACATGATGAGGATGCAGCCCAGCACGGGGCAGTGGTGGGCACCCAGCCTTAACACAGTAAGTAGTGAGCTATTGATGTATCTCTGTCACCACAACCTATTAACATCATGTGTGTAAGTCTGGACATGAATAGCGCAACAACCCCCAATATATACAAGGCCAATTAAAAACCTATATATAAAAAAGGCAGTGGCCAGTGGCGCGATTTAGATTTAGATTTTGTTGGGGTCTAAGACTCTCTGGGGTCTCTAGCTACCCCCGTATCTCATGTGACGAACTGTTCGGAAATAAAACCAGCAGACACCATAATAACTACAGGTAGAGAGAAGCCCTACCGCTCCTAGCCACTGTGTAGCCGGAAAGGCTGTATATATCTATATAATGGAGTTACCATCTCATTGAATATTCAGGTTCTCAAACAGCATCCAACTTCTCGTAAGTGCAAACAAGGGAGAGATAGACAAGGGGAATGTAGGAGAACCGATACCACTCAATTATCGCCAATACCAGGACAAATAAACCTAATCATGTTATTTTTTGTACTTATTTTCTTGCCTTGTAGCGGAGTTTTGTTGCGTGCCTTAATGCACTTATCGTATCGGGTTCCCCGCCCCACCGTCTGTAACGGGAACGTCTGTGGGCGGGGGAGGGTCAAAGTTGATGTTCAGGTTTTATTGTTAGATCCTGCCCTAATGTATTGAACCGCTTAGAAAGGGCAGCAATGTTTATTTACCGTCATATAGGGTACCAATGCAGCAGCGAGTTACTCACCTACCTTGCATGCAGTCACCGTATTGGGTTATTAGTTAAGTGGAGTAGAGGCTGAGTAGAGGTAGGGGCCATGTATGACCCCCGTCAGGGGCTCTTATTGACCACACCCTGTGTATAAACATAGATGTGCAGCCCGTCAATACCACGGCCTGCTGCTGCTATTGTAGCTTATTGGTTAACCCTCTAAGGGCCGCTTGGTGCTGTAATGTGCCTTTACCGGCCCCTTGTCGGAATGATGTATACATGCTAGAGGTGTGGAAGGCAAATAGGGGACTTGGCGCCTATCCAGTGTTTTAGAGGTAATAAACAAGGTAATATTGAAAAGCACCTCTATGCAACTCAAGAAAACTAATAAAATATTATCTATAAGGTATATAGAACTATAGAAATGAAAGGAATTTTCACATACTACTAGTAATGCCAAAATAAGGCATTTATCAACGTTTCAGCCCAAATTCTTCTAGATTTAGCCTTTTCCGTAACTTTCCTCAGTTTTCCATTAAATCATATATTGGAACACATTATGAATGCCATAGGCAGAAATAGCCATAGTAAAGTCATACTATTTAGATCTTTTCATCGGAATTTAACATTCTTTACAGATAATTAATCCCAAGTGTGTCCTCTCCACATCTAAAATGCAACAACTTCAAAATAAATAAAAAGTTGTCTTTAATGTCCATATCGCCAAATCAAACACACTATTTATTGGAACTTCTTGTAATATTTATCCAGATATATATCCTGATATATACCCTCCACCTATCTCAAGCCACATGGAATTGAATCTAGTCATGATCAGCATTAAAAGAGCTTTCCAGTGGTATCTTCGGTTACTCTCTACTCCTTATACCTCTCTCACAATATCAATATTAAAGAATTAGATAGAAAATAACTAGTTTTCAGGTCCCCTATTTGCCTTCCTGACCTCTAGACTCGGCTGGGCGTGATTCAACTAGAGCCATGCAGTGTTGCATTCATGACCATGCGTTGAGTTGCAGCACTATATGCATTGCAGTGTACTGCATCAGTCTGTACCATAACGTTACATACCAGAGGCAGCCCACATCGTGCTGTACTCGGCTAACCTGCTAATGTGGGCAGTTAGGGAGCGGTCAGCATTTATGACGGGGAGGGGGGGGGGGGTGTGCGTTTTGCAAAATGTCCCCCACAAGAATAATTCAATTAACCCATGAAAGAGTTATGCCTTCAATGTGCACAGAATATTTTAAATGATGAGTTCGATGATTACTGAAGTGTGAAGACTCCAGTGAGACCAAGACTACACAACGAAATGGCCACCTGTCCTCCAACGGAAAGTAGCACAATGAAATACATGAGCTAACACAAATAATGACGACCAGATAATTGGTGATAATTACAGTTAACCAATTACAAGTTTAAGTAGGTCAGGAATTTAAACTCGGCGTGTTGCTGTCAGTGGGTCTGTCAGTTGTGTGTGAGTCACACAGGCTGATAAATGACGGTGTTTACGTTTTATCTACAGCTAGACATGTCCATGGCACTAAATATAAGACACCAACCGGCACTGCAAGAAACCGTTATCTATGTGGTTCCCGAAACAAAGTGACTCTCAGCGTCTAATGGAATTCCACATGACCTTAAAAGCTACTCATCCCCAGAGAAAGACGTCACTAAAGACCGCCCCCCGGTCCCCGCACTTCTGTATGGAAACAGACACCATCCTTGTTCAGAAAACGCAAAGGAAAGGGGGTATTTTATAGCCAGAATATGTGAAAAAGGGGTATATTCTCAAAGTGCTGAACGGGGATTGTGTCAGTTTGTCATGTGGAGTGCGGGGACCGCCCCCCCCCCCCCCCCGGCAGCCTCTCACATTGACAGCTTCACACAGTTTACATTTACTGCTGGACTGCTGAAGATGTCCACCGTAGTACTAGTAGTATAAACATGGCATTGTGAAATCCCTTTGTAAAACCCGCACCTTGTATTGGGAGAAATCTATCTGACCCCCCCCCCCCCTCCCCCCCCCCCCCTCAGAGGGGCCGATGTTCATCTCTCTGTGCACCTGAGATACACTTCCAGTAGTGTACCTCAGATAGATAACAATCTGACCAATCAGGAGCCAGAACCTGCTGCAGCAGATGCATCTCCTGTTCTCCAAAATGGCTGGCCTCAAAGTGTATCTTGGAAACACTATAGGGGGGAAGTGTATCTTGGATTCATTTGGGGACGAAAGCATCTCAGATACACTTTTACACATGTTTCTCAGATGTACACTGTTCGTCACTCAATCCAGGAGCGGACCAAAGAATCTGAAAAGGGGGAAGGGGGGGGGGGGGTCCACCGCCCCTGGAATCTGACCCACCCACCCCTAGCAGGTGACGTCATTTGTGAACGCTCCCTAATATGGGTTGTTCTAAGGAGGATTTCTGTCACTAAACACTAAGGATTTGTGTCACTTTTTACATCAGTAAGGCAAGACGTTTATAGCATGTGGAATACAAGCGCAGAGGCTGACTATAAGGTCCATTTCTTGTCACAGGTATTTCTGATATTCTGCTAATATAAAGCTGGTCTTTAACATATCTCCTTTTTCTATAATGTGGAGTATAAAGATATGTATTACATTTCGGTGTTGAATCAGAATTTCTCCTATTACTATAATAGTAGTAACCTACTCCAGTCACCTAATCTCTTCATACTTAAGGTGAACTCTGGGGGACCCATCATACTGCACCCTGCTTCCTGGGGCCCTTACCCGATGGACCCGGTTCTGGTGGCACCAACAACCCGAAGGCCCCTGGGTGTATTACCACCATCAGTGTATATATGTGTCGGCATATCCGCTATGATAATATTATGATATACATGAAACTTGATAGATACAGAATGTAGTGCACTTCCTACTCGTTATGTTTACACAACCCTTTAAGGATGATATGTTGTTATAAAAGCAACATTGTTGTCATGATGCACAAACGCAGTGCCGATGAGTAACTAATGATGCACTATACTGATGCATCATACCGATCTTTCGGGGGCGTATCACCCTTGTAGGACGGCATGATGTACCAAGGCACACCTGGTGAGTTACTCACCATGCAGCACTGCATCAAGACAACAAGGGAATGGCTCATTAAGGCATGCCGCCGTCCTTACAGGGTTAGCATGCTGACTGGTGGTCCTGTGTACAGGATGTGTACATGTGGAGGCCGGGGCAGCATGATGTAGGAGAGACAAGATGCCACAACACGGACACAGAGACAACAGGGGCACTGTACACACATGGTGTGGTAACAGGGGCACTGTACACACAGGAGGGGGTGGTAACAGGGGCACTGTACACACACACGGGGGTAGGTAACAGGGGCACTGTACACACACACGGGGGTAGGTAACAGGGGCACTGTACACACACACGGGGGTAGGTAACAGGGGCACTGTACACACACACGGGGGTAGGTAACAGGGGCACTGTACACACACGGGGGGTGGTAACAGGGGCACTGTACACACACGGGGGGAGGTAACAGGGCACTGTACACACAGGAGGGGGGTGGTAACAGGGGCACTGTACACACAGGGGGGAGGTAACAGGGGCACTGTACACACAGGGGGGAGGTAACAGGGGCACTGTACACACACGGGGGGAGGTAACAGGGGCACTGTACACACACATGGGGAGGAACAGGGGGTCACCTTACAGTGGGTCAAGATAACCTCTTTAAGGGCAGCATATTGCTTTGATGTTCTATTCTCGTTGTCGTCATGATGCATGCATGCAACACTTACTCACACACGACTAACTCGCCAGGCCTGCATTCATGCATCATGCCAACCGTATGTGGCTGACACACTCTGAAAAGGTTGCCACAATTCACGAATGTAGTATCGGTGAGTTACTCGGAAACATGTTGTTCTCGAATGGTTAAGAGGCACTCAGAGTTCAATTAATCAGGTCTGTTAAGGACAAAAAGTGGGGGAATAGTTTTGTGGAGGACAAAAGTGCCAAATTTGGCATAGACCATACAGAAATATGGAGAACATTTCTATCTTTTGCTCCAAAATATCTGATGACTGGAACAGGTATTTTTTGCCATTGTTCAAAATGGCCCCCCGAAAAGGTAACTAAACAGGGAATGTTATCGCTATTTATGGAAATACTGCTGATAAATGCAGGAAAGGTTGTAAGTTGTATCAAATATGATATATAGATTCCCCACTAGATGGATCTGAATGAAATATAATTCCAAATGGCTGCCAAATCCAAGATGGCCGCTCGGTTGATTGTTTGAATTAACGATGATCAGGGGTATATCTTTGTGTCATGAATCAAACCCAAAGTTTAAAGCATACAATTAGGTCAGGAAAACAGCTGATTCAAGTTCATAACCTAATTTTTTTGGCAGAAATTCCTGAAAATTCATATTTGAAAGAAACTAATATTCTTTAAAAAGAAAAGCAATTCGATTGGAATATCAAAATTATTTCAAAGGCTGGGGAGGGGTTGTGTGTTGTAGTGCTTTTTGGAAATACACATTGAGGTCAATTATTTTAGGTTGGTAACAGTGTATACTAAGTAGGTCCTAATGAGATGAAAAATGATAAATCTTGGAAAAATAGTTTGAGAATTATATTTCATTATCCCTAATCGATATTTTAGTCCAAGTTTTGTCCCCACTTTTAAAATGGTGCTTATGTTGTTTTGCATCCAAACTCTTCATATGGTCAATATTGGATGAGGTGATAACACTGGAGTGTGCACTGAGAGAAATGTGTAATTTAAAGCCCTACTTCTTTGGAAGGGAGACAGGCTTGGCCACTTGTAGCTTCTAGTTAAAGCAGGTCATTGTAAGGACTCTCAAAGTTGAAGTACCAATTTATGTCAGTTGGCATGTCCCCTACATTGGCCAATCAGTTAGTAGCTCAGAAGTTGGTGGCTCTGATTGGCTCAGGTGAAATGGTCAGACCTCTGTGGGTGGTAATGGAGCACTGCTTAAACTTTTGACCTCAAGTGAGATTACTAAAATGTGTACTGTTGTCTCATCATTGGGGATATTCAGATTGAATTTGTAAATTATTTTAAATTATATTTCGGTTTTAATCTCCTGTGAATAATTTTAGATGCTATTGACATTTAATTTTGATATTTCTCTGATCATATTAAGGCCCTAAATAGTGTTCCAAGTGCACTCTAGTTATATAATTTTATGTTAATGTCATATTGCAATGCATTGACATATCAACAAATATATATTATGTTGATATAATCATCACAGACAAAAGTTGGATGTCAATGACATCCCTAAAATATGCAATAGACAATAACATTTATAGTGAGATCATCTATCATGAGGACATATTTCAGGATGGAATATAACTGATTAATGAACCACAGATAGCTGTCATAGGGTACGCAATTTGATGTGTGTAATTCCCAAAACATAATACACTGGCCCACTTCAGGTGACCCTGCATCCACAAGAAATCCTCCGATAGCAAAAGTGCATTCCAGAGGACATTCAAAGGGTTTCAAAGGAAGCAGAAAGTTGCATGTGAGTGAGCACTGGAGCTGGACTCTCACTTTTCTAAAGACATAAGCCATGATGAAGTCCAAACAAGTTATTGAAGCCATGCCTCACAAGACCAGATTGTTCAATGGAACCTGGAGTGACATGGTTATTGACATGATTGGATTCCCTGACCACAGAAATGTTCTTTTAGGTCTTGAATATCTCAATTTCCCCAAAGCCATCACAAATACATCACGCAGGAAATGGTCACCCAGACCCCCTAGATGAACAATCAGTAGAGAGAATAAAACTATTTCAGAGAATTCAGGGTCAGGTCCTAAATCCTTGTTCCACCAACGGACTATTAGGCTATAAAACATTCTTTTGGATTGCAAATATAAAAGCTTTTCACCAAGAATTATTTTGTGTGACATTATTGTAAACGACATGAAGAAGTATCGTTCCCTCCATTTTAGGCCATAGTGGCGCCCCCTGGTGGCTAAAATATGTTCTAATCCTGCAGGGATCATTGTTTTTTGCTAACTTTTATATAAAAAGACTGGGATTAATTTGTTTCACTTTTGATCGGTGTTACTCAATGTAGGTGCTCATAAACTCAAACTATTTGTGGTTTTCCCTCCTCATCGGTGGCCATTTTGAAAAAGGCCGAAAAACACAGTTCCAGTAGGATCTTTTTCTGGATCAAGAGAAAATATTGAAAGGTATGCCCTTCTCTACACATGGAAGAAGTTTGGCACTTTTGTCCAGCGCAAAACTATTTTTACCCTAAGAGACCTGACTAAATATTCTCGGTCCATATCCTTGCTGAAGACGCTTTATCCGGGTATTTTAATCTCCTTCGCCCTGACCTTCTTGAAGCTTACTTTGATACCCAGCCCCCGTTCTAATGATAGGTCCTGGTGGGGGGAGTAGGTGGGTGGAGGGGAGTAGGGGGGGGGGGCTGTCCAATTGACTAGCTCCCATATTACCAGTGATTCTGCTACAATCTATTGAGTATCATGTGGAAAGCTTCACATCTAGGATCTCAAAACGGATAATGTATATGTAACATAAGATTGGATAAAAATGACATTTTACTTACTTTGTTACAATGGTTGCATAGAGCTTACTCGGCTTTTAATAGGAATATTTCAAAGAATATTTCATTATAAAAGGTCATGAAGAGGTCATGAAGATATTAATTGATCCTTCTTGTCTCTCGATGACATATTGGATCTTTAAAAGTCCGACTTTTGGTATATGCTTAGTTTAGGGCTGATGGTGACGTCACTGGGCCAATGATTTAAACTAAAACAAAGGACATCTAGGTTTTCTCGGGGGGGGGGGGGGGGCGTGTTATTGACATTTATCGTTTACATTGTTTCAACAAAAGAGATACAAAATTTAATGCTGTACATGGATCAGTCGGTAATATCATTGAATAACTCACCACCGCCAGCGCTGAACTTCATATACCTGCACAGAGAAAAGAAACGGTGTCAAAAAGGAGCCCAGGTTGCCTCCACAATGACTCCCCTCTCTAGGGGAGTCCAGATCGCCTAAGGGAGCCTAGGTGACTCTCTGGTCATATGACTCCCCCAGGTTGACTCCCTTGGGTCAGCCAGAGAGTCATCTAGGCTCCCTTAAGCGACCTGGACTCCCCTAAACAGAGGAGTCATTCTGGAGGTAACCAGGACTCCTTTTTGACGCTGTTTCAAAAGCCCTTCAATCTAGAGGGCACACAAACCCCATTCAAGTTAAAGGGTTTGTTAGTTGATCATCTTACTTTCCGTCAAATTATAAAGACAAATGTTTCATGTTGCTTCATTTCATCAGTGAATGTGCCCAAACATGATGGTGTGTATTGTGTTGATACTTGTGAGACATGATAAGTGAGGGATTAGGGGCAGCCCTCTAAAACCTCCACATTGACTCTGGTCTTGCCGAAGGATAACGGGCATGTCTAATTGTATTTGGCATTTTCACTTGGATTGACGAATCTTACCAATATCGGATGAAAGAGAATGACAAAGACGGTTTCCATTATTGATGCCCCGTGTCCCCCTCTATTGTCCATTAACTATTGAAGCCCTTGGCAAGGAGTGCACTTTGCACGTGTCTCTGTTAGCGCCGCTCTGCTGACATCCTCTCCGTACTCAGACTCAGCGCTGTCCTATTCCAAAAGAAGTGATACTTCTTTTGGAATAGGACAGCGCTGAGTCTGAGTACGGAGTAAACTTGTGGCAAGTTGTGGGCGGGGATCGCCTCATGCGGTTCTGTCCCACACATGACGTGGTGTAAAGGTGTGCTAGAACCATGCACCCCCATTCTGTGCTAATGGCACGGATTTACAATGGCCAATTTTCCCATGTTGTTTGATAATCCTTCATGCCTATAATTAACTAAACAATGAGCAAAGAAAAACTCGTTTTATTGTCTTTATAGAAACGTTGTAAAAGGGTTAGAAAACGTTTTGTTTTTAAAGCTGAAGGTACGTAAACTGTTGACTCAACTTTACGTCTTTCTAAAAAAATTTCAAACGTTTTCCTCACAGTCCATCTTCTCCAGCCCCGGGCCTCCAGTTAACGGTGGTCATTAGGTCACATAGGGTAAATAGGACCACACAACGTTAACGTGTATCCCCAGCACAACGCACCGCAACATAGCATCACACTCATACAGTGCATGGCCAAGTCATTTAAGTCTGTCAACTATTGATTTCAATGACCCGAATTCACAACAATGGAGATGGGGGAGCTCAATATTGGGGTTATTAGGGTGGAAAGTTTGAAAACTCTGTTTGAAAATAAGAATGAATAAATAAAGTCAACTTCAATTGACATGTAGAGCACATGGGTGCATGCTGGCCACGGCCAGTTGTTCAGGGCATATTTTATTGATCAAAGTGAACTGGGGTTTAATTATAATTTGACAAAGGAAACATTGCAATCAACATTGCATGTGGAACGTTTTCGATTTTAAGTAAATAATTTATGGATGGGCTAGCCTTTCTTGGCAGGCTTATGGTGCACTCAAAGGAACATGTGAGTTTTAATGAAATAACAGGACATGGAGGTCTGCTATGTTAATCGGTCAACAGTCATACCACTTTGTTCTTAATGCCAGGTCCACCCCTTCATGCCATTTAAGTATATCTTTACGATACCCTTGGGTGAATGATACATCTGTTTTTTGATCATCCCAACTTAATCAAAACGTCATTATTAAAACTTGAATTACCAGGAAGGGTTAAGCCTTTAGAAAATGCACCATTAAACATGTGTCCAAGTGATCCAATTTCCACTCATAACTGCATGAAAATATACAAGATAGTTTATCGTACAGGTTGATGATAAATGGTGCTGTTTAATTCAATGGCTCTATTCTGCCTACCATGTGGGTATCAGGACCTCCAGTCTGGTGACAGCTGTGGGGGGGGGGGGGGGGGGGGTGTATGGTAGGGTGTAGTCAGCTGTGGGTGCAGCTGATGCCGGGGTGAGGAGGCTGAGACTGGGAGTGGTGGGGCGCGCTGTTTGTTTGTAGTGGAGGTGTCAATACGTCTATAAATCTGCTACATGACACATGGCCAGGTCTACAAGCCTGTCGTGTCGGCCCACTGCTGATGACACCCCGTCTAACTAGGCCCTGGACCCTGGTATTAAAGTGACGGAATGTGACCATATTACTCTACATACAATGGTACTATAATGATCTAATATTGTCGATCATTCTTACGTTTAAGAACTATTAAGGGGGAACGTAATGCCCCCCACCCGATTATGTCCCCCGTCCCTCTTCTTCTTCATCATATGACCATTCCCTATTATGCAGGACTAGCCCAGACCGGGGCCCACATCTTCAGGCAGCACGCCCTCTTATTGTGGGCCCAGCACGGCCTTGACCTCTGGCCTCAGCAGCCAATTACATCTCAGTAATCCGCCTGACCTTTATGACCTTCTGAGATCGTAACCAAAGGTCACATCCAGGGTTAGCTGTCCTTGACCTTTGTAGTATGGCACTTGACGTGTTTGTATTGTTACCATGGCAACCACTGACCACAGTGACAGTGGCTGTGACAGAACGTGACACAAGACCCGTGCCCGTCCATGAGGTGGTGACATGAAGCAACTGGGGTCCAGCACAAAAGGCCGTGTATCTTTAAACATGATGACAAGTGCAATTACAATTTTGTCATATAAATAATGTCTCATGATTTGCTTGTGCTACCACCTGCAGATGTGGAATTCCTGTGGGTAACTGGCTAGTTAAAATGTAGTCACAAGTTAGTGAATTCTTAGTTCAATTTACTAACTGTGATACGTTAGTCACTTTCACCAACATAAGTTAGCATTGACTATAATGTCCATTATGTTCAGTGGCATAAGGCAGGACAATGTGGAGCATGAACTCAAGCAAGTGGAGGCATAGTAACATAAAAAATATTCCTGTCGCCCTGTCTAGTTGTAGCTCAAGGTACCCTAATTGTCAGAGGCCATACCTCATCTCTGTCTAATAAACCTATGTGGAAGAAGGGGTAAATGACCACTACTTCTCTGCTCTCCTATCGCATCACACACTGGTATAGTCTCCTCCCACAGTAATATGTCAACTTTCTACCCCAAAACAAAGGCTCTCTTTTCTATAGTTCGCAGGATGTGTTCTCTACATATCTCATTACATGTATTTGAAAAGTGACAATTGTATACTTAGTAATTATATGGCTATCTTAGAGGTACGGCGTAGGTAAGTGCTGAGGGTGATCAGCTGTCTTTTGGCAGAGATGAAGGTCGTGCCGCGACTAACCAATGAAGGGTAGGCTTTGAGAGTGGGTTCTAGAGTCAGGGTCGTATTGGTGAGGACAGAGAGATGAATGAGGACAAGTGATTACCAGTACCATGCCCCCTTGCGGCTAATCATGGAAGCTCATTGATTGCTGCTTCTGTGTGTAGTCAGTGTCGTGACATGACATAAAGCACGCATGCGCGGTACAAGGTACAGCATACAGAGTGACGTCTACTCCCCGTGTACAGGGGGCACATGACACAGGGTACAGCATACAGAGTGACGTCTACTCCCCGTGTACAGGGGGCACATGGTACAGGGTACAGCATACAGAGTGACGTCTACTCCCCGTGTACAGGGGGCACATGGCACAGGGTACAGCATACAGAGTGACGTCTACTCCCCGTGTACAGGGGGCACATGGTACAGGGTACAGCATACAGAGTGACGTCTACTCCCCGTGTACAGGGGGCACATGGTACAGGGTACAGCATACAGAGTGACGTCTACTCCCCGTGTACAGGGGGCACATGACACAGGGTACAGCATACAGAGTGACGTCTACTCCCCGTGTACAGGGGGCACATGGTACAGGGTACAGCATACAGAGTGACGTCTACTCCCCGTGTACAGGGGGCACATGGTACAGGGTACAGCATACAGAGTGACGTCTACTCCCCCTGTACAGGGGGCACATGGCACAGGGTACAGCATACAGAGTGACGTCTACTCCCCGTGTACAGGGGGCACATGACACAGGGTACAGCATACAGAGTGACGTCTACTCCCCGTGTACAGGGGGCACATGGTACAGGGTACAGCATACAGAGTGACGTCTACTCCCCGTGTACAGGGGGCACATGACACAGGGTACAGCATACAGAGTGACGTCTACTCCCCCTGTACAGGGGGCACATGGCACAGGGTACAGCATACAGAGTGACGTCTACTCCCCGTGTACAGGGGGCACATGACACAGGGTACAGCATACAGAGTGACGTCTACTCCCCCTGTACAGGGGGCACATGGCACAGGGTACAGCATACAGAGTGACGTCTACTCCCCGTGTACAGGGGGCACATGACACAGGGTACAGCATACAGAGTGACGTCTACTCCCCGTGTACAGGGGGCACATGGTACAGGGTACAGCCTACAGAGTGACGTCTACTCCCCGTGTACAGGGGGCACATGGTACAGGGTACAGCATACAGAGTGACGTCTACTCCCCGTGTACAGGGGGCACATGACACAGGGTACAGCATACAGAGTGACGTCTACTCCCCGTGTACAGGGGGCACATGACACAGGGTACAGCATACAGAGTGACGTCTACTCCCCGTGTACAGGGGCGCATGTTTGTTATGTAGACATTTCAGCCTTGTTATTATTGGTAGATCAGTTAGGCTGTGAGAAGTACCTTAAGCACTTTAAGAGCAGCCTGGCGATTTGATGTGCTATCTTGTCATGATTTATGAATACAACCTGGCGCCGTAATACGCCGTCCGATCATTACAATATCAGTGAGATAACCACGGACACTGCGTTAGTGCATCATGCAAATTTTGCCTGGATGCAACATGCAGTCATCGGTGGGGTAATATAAACAGCCTTTGTACAGTCTATACGAAATCCTGCCGGACACCGGCTATAGCCGGCAAAAAGCCTCCCGATCCGGCAGAAAGGCTGCTTCTGCCGGCCCAAATGTCAGGCTGTAATCCAGAGATCCTTGCCTACATGCCATTTTTTACGGCTTGTAAATCAGACCATTATTAAGGTTTCTACAGTGTAAAACAGAAAGCTTGAATATTTTCTGTAATGTTCTTCAGTAATTTATATATTAAAATGATGAATGTTATTGTAGCATACTGAGGAACCCTATTAATGTAATACTATCAGTATGAACACTTGCTTTATACTTAATTCTTAAATCTTAAAGATTGCACGCCAATATCCTGGCCTGCAAAAATGAAGCCGGGCCTGCAAAAAGAAATTTCTGCAGGACCGAGTGTCCTGCTGGATGAAAAAGTTTTCGTATAGACTGTTTGTAGTCATCATAATATTCATCAATTATATAGTTGTCAGTTATTTCCTATCACATGTAGCAACATGGAGACCAGTAGGTGTTTTATTACAGAGTTGTGAGACTGACCTGATACCTATGTACCTGTATGTTGCAGCTGTGGTGCTGGATGACGCTGTGGACGCTGGCTACCTTCACACACGTTGGGGGTGAGTTGTCCTCTTATGTCAATTAGTAACAAGAAGATAACGGCTAACGACCAGAGACCATGCTACAGTGACTGGTGCCCTCAGGCTGTCGTGGTTATTTGGACATACTCGTGGGGTATCTACCACTTAGAATTCCTTTTTTTCCCCCACGAGTTGGGGCTGAGGCCGTATCACACGGAGCAATATGGGACTGTAGTATACACCATGAAATAAACATGTTAAACATATTAAACTCACCTGTTTATCACCACATTCGCGTCTCGATAAAATTACGGGTTTTAATAGAGCGCCTGTTTTATATAAGCGCCGGGTGTAGAAGCCCGTCAAACTGAAGGGCGCCCGGCGTTTCAGCCTATACTAGGGCCTATCTTTACTTTAGCAATAACCATGACGCTGTCCACTATACTTGTGGTAGTCTAAAATCATCCCTATATATTTGTACAACAAATAAACAACAAAAGCATTCGTAGATAAAGCCTTTTATCTTGGCATGCTAGCATGCTAGCAACCATCAAATCACACTGTACCGTGCCTCCTGCCGCGTGTGTATGGATTATAGCGGTACTTTATACGGCCAGGCTCACCTAGAGTCTTCTAAAGCTGCATTGAAAACTCAATTATCGACATACAATATCCTTCAAATGGCCCCTATGAATATTTAATGGGCCACATGATGCAGTCATTGATACTTAAGTGGATATATCCTTCCCGCTGATGTTCTGGTGAAAGGCATATTAATGGCCGCACGCACACTTTGGCTGCACGTCCTTAAAGGGCGCATGTTAACGTGGTTATTGTAGATGTACTGTGTATGGTTCATATCCTTTCTGCGGCTCATAAACCCAGACAGGCTCACGGGTCATAACTTAAACGCTTGTTGTATGGTTTGTGAAAACCAATGCAAAGTGTCCATATAATATTATAGTCCGTTTGATTATTCATGGTCAAGTACCATTCTACCTGCGGGGTTCTACATAAACCTGTGCGATTGTTTTGGGGGTATTCCTCCATTCTCTCGCAGAATAACCGCGGTCTCAGAAAATGAACAAAACCCAGTCCATCAAATTATGATCGACAAGGCTAGGAAAATACACATTCATGACAAGGTGTAATTGTATACTTATGTACACAATGTAAATGTGTTGGTATTTTCATAATCTAGCCGTACGACTAGGAGCAGATAAGTGGCCCCGACATGCGGATGGATGTGGAACTATGCGGGCGGGGCAGCTGGATGGGGATGTTTACTAGGGTCAAAGGTCAAACACACACACAGACATGTATATGTGTATATAAAATCAGTTGTGGTTTTGAAACGTCGGCCGCTGGGAACCATGCACCTAATATTTTCCTCGTCCCAAAGAATCGGGGAAAAACTGATGATATTGGCTATTATAGATTAAGTTCAAGTGTTGATGGGAGCTTGTAGAACTGTTTCTATATTGTTCTATTTTGTTCTATATTTGTCAGTTAAATTATTTGGAAACCGGAACACAGGACAATGAGTGATCGTTCAACAAGAATTTAAGGTTCCTGAACCACTGATAAACCACACAAACCATTCCAAACCATGCTACAATTCTCGTCCTTTGAACTCGCACCGTGAATGTATACTAGCTACCCATGCAGTGTATCGCATGTATTGCCGGAGGTCACTGACATTTCCACATCCCAATAATAGACCAATTACCATCAGATCATAGTTAGTTTATGTTCATCCTGGCTCTGATTACGTGTGCCCTTCCCCAATATAATATAATTATGTCCTTGGCACACAATATCTCAAGGCTCAGCAGGAAGATTTAGCTACGTAAACTCCCGCGTACTACCCGCGGGTAGTACGCGAACCAAATCGCCAATGCGGGTTATAGGATTCTCCCAAAGTCTAGGTGCGGGTAATACGAGGGTTTTTGGATTTTGATATTTCATAAATTAAAATTAAAATGACCCAACCTTTCCAACATAGCTCTTTGGGGAGGGGGGGAGGGGTGGCAAGGTGTGACCGCCACAGCGTACCTGCCTTGAGTAGAGAGGGGGGGAGGGAGTGTCACACTTCCCCTCAGCCCAAGTTCAGCTCCAGGTAGGCTACATGTAGCATCTTTAGCGGTCACAGCTTTCTCTCCCCCCCCTCCACCGGCAATATTGTTAAAGCTCTGTGGCGGTCACACCTTGGCGACCCCACACATGTATGTAAAGAATGCATGTGGCTTGTTGCAAAGGGGGTGGGGGGTATGATTAATTTTCCAAAGTCTAGGTGCGGGTAATACGAGGGTTTTTCCCTAGGGGTACTCAGACACCCAGTGCGGGTTATAGGATGGGATAAGCTCCTGGTGTGATAAGTTTAGGTTAACCATAAATGCCGAAAAAACTCAGGTGTTGTGGTGTCATGGTGAGAAGTGCAGGATTGATTGGAGTGTACATAAGATCTGGCTAAAAGGTGTTGAGCTTAAGACCGTGCGGGTCTTTAATTATCTAGGTGTACAAATTGACTCTGAGCTAAATTTCAAGACCCAGTGTGAGCGGGTTATAGGCTCTGGCAACTGGAAGTTGGACAATTTGAGAAAATTGTGCAAGTACCTAGATGAGGGCTTGGCCCTGTTACTTTACAAGCAGATGGTCCTCGGGATATTTGACTATGGAGATTTTATATTAGAGAGTAGTAATGAAGACTTTGTTAGTGAAATTGAGACGATCCAGAATCACTGTTTAAGGGCATGTCTAAAAATCCGTGACCCGAGAGATATTACCAGGGTGGCCCTACGAAAGAGGTGCTTCTGTAAGAGCCTGGTAGAACGACGTAAAGAAAATTTGCTATGTCTAATGCATAAGTTCTCAACTAAAGCGGATAATGTAATAATACCGGTACGGGCACTGCGAGGAAATGTAAAAGTCAAGTTGAAGCTGCAGCGCCCTGGCGGTGCGCAATACAGAAGGAGCCCACAATATAGGGGATTCCTGCTATGGAATAAGCTTGACTCTGAAATACAAAAGTTAAGCTATGAGAAATTTACGCTAAGTATGAAAAAGTAACCTAAATGCAACTTAGGTTCACTTCTTGGTATGCGCGACATAGAGATGTGGACCAGGAGGTATCCGTTTGTTTATTTATCAATTTATTGGATTCCTTGTGTCATCTAAATCAGCTGCAATAAGTTATAGATGATAGAACTGAAACGCCCCTCCCTTGTACTTGTGCTCCAGATGTATGAACCAACTTGTAAATTTGTTAAGTGCATCACGGTACATGAACTTTTGTTAGTGTATACACGAATACTAGTGTGTTGAACGCACATGTTACCTGTGACACATTGATGCTGTATGAATGTTCCTGTTGGCGGTAGTCGAAAGACATTACCAGTTAATGGATTATTGGCCAAATAAAAATATATCAAACTCAAACTCATTCTGTAATGAAGAGAGTGAGTAAAAGCCGCTCTGAGCCGTTCAAATACATGGGTGTGCGGCTGCCAAGGATAATATTTTAACAAAGTGCCCCTGACGAGGGTTCAGTTTTAACAACATATCAGGGGTCTGATCTCAACGAAATCGCCCAAGCGAGGGTGTCTTTTTGCCTAAAATGACCCGCTCTTCTCCTAAATGACAAAATTCTAACGAGATTAACTGAGAAATGTGTACTATACTTTCTTCTCCCCAATAACAAGGACTTTCGGACCGAATGTCCCCTAGCAAGGGGAAGGTTTAGATACGAGAGCTCCCTAACAAAAGTAAGGGTGGTCATAGGTCCAGCCGCACACCCCGGGCACGCACCTAAATCAAGAACCACCCTCCCCTGGCTGTTGTGCCTTCTTCAAACATCTCGTGTTCTATACTACTTATCAGTAAATCACTGTGTGAGGGGGGCGGATATGATACATGTTATATACACCTTGTGTGCTGTGTTATAAACTACTTGTTGCTGTGTGAGGGACCTTACCTACATCCTCTACACCTTGGGTGCTGTGTTATATACTACTTATCACTGTGTGAGGGGTGTGAGCTGTCATACATCCTACACCTTGTGTGCTGTGTCATGTACTACTTGTTGCTGTGTGAGGGGTGTGGGCTGTCATACATCCTACACCTTGTGTGCTGTGTCATATAGGGCCTTAGCAAGATGATCAGTGGATAGCGCCATTCCCACTGGTACTAGGTCTATTCCCAGTACTCACAGCAACCAGCTTGGTCAAATCTCGTGGCCGAGATTAGGGTACAAACAGGGCTCAGGTATTGTGAATAGGTTGTACCTGGACACTCCTAATGTCACCTGTGTCCAGTATAGTGTAGTGGTTAGCACTGTGGACTCATGATGCAGAGTACCTGAGTTCAAATCTCTTCCAGGCAATGCCTGGTAATCAAATTCATAAGTATAGCAATTTTGGAAACAGAATACATTATTCACAATACTAAAGAAAATTTAGAAATATGTATTTAAAGGACATAGTGTTATTTGGCCTGGTAGGGATTTGAACTTGGGCTCCCAGTATTATGAGTCCACAGTGCTAACCACTAAACTATACTGGACACAGGTGACATTAGGAGTGTCCAGGTACAACCTATTTACAATACCTGAGCCCTGTTTGTACCCTAATCTCGGCCACGAGATTTGGCTGAGCTGGTCCTTGCAGAGCAAAGGGTTATGATTGTTACCAGTGGTCCAAAAGGTGGAGCCACTGTATCTCGCTAATGCGGAATACTACTTGTTGCTGTGTGAGGGTTTGTGAGCTGTCATACATCCTCTACACCTTGTGTGCTGTGTCATATACTACTTGTTGCTGTGTGAGCTGCCATACATCCTACACCTTGTGTGCTGTGTCATGTACTACTTGTTGCTGTGTGAGGGGTGTGGACTGCTATATCTCTCTCATTATTGCAGGTAACAACCCGGGCCCGGGGTACACAACAGCCCTCCGTCACTGTGTGAGTAACGCGGACTGCCACCAGGCGGTGGGGGAGGTGTGCTGGTGGTACTACGAGGGCTGCCCGCGCGGACAGTGTATGTGTGACCCCCGCTACGCCTTCAGTGACGACAGCGGCCAGTGCCGAGCAAGTGAGTTACTCTTGATTCATTTGTGGACCTCACAAATGATTTTCGACCTTCGCATATATACATCTGATGCGTACTAAGAGCTTTTATTAACGTATGTGAAGGTACAATGTGCCAGAAATGGCCTAAAATTGTTTAAATCCTGGCCCCCTGTTAGCACAATTATGACTATAATTTATGTCATGCGGATGTCATTTGTCTAACTTCAATGCACCATTGGACATATTAAACCAATAGGTAACAAGTGACTTCTTAAAACCTTTTAGGATATTCACTTTGCTGAAATCTGCACTTGTTGCTCCTGACAGATAAGCAGGGTGAGGAGCCATGTGAGAGCGCGGACCGGTGTCCACAGGGCATGTTGTGTACGGACGGCAGGTGTCAGTGTCACGTGGGTCGGATGACGTCAGACAGGACGTACTGCATCCGGGACACGGAGCGGCTGTTAGGACAGAGCTGCCACCCCGTACACCACAGCTGTCTGCAGCGGTCAGGTAGGTACCCCCCCCCCCCCACGCTAACAGAGCTGCCACCCCGTACACCACAGCTGTCTGCAGCGGTCAGGTAGGTACCCCCCCCCATGCTAACAGAGCTGCCACCCCGTACACCACAGCTGCCTGCAGCGGTCAGGTAGGTACCCGCCACCCTAACAGAGCTGCCACCCCGTACACCGCAGCTGCCTGCAGCGGTCAGGTAGGTACCCACCACCCTAACAGAGCTGCCACCCCGTACACCACAGCTGCCTGCAGCGGTCAGGTAGGTTCCCCCCCCCCCCCACCCTAACAGAGCTGCCACCCCGTACACCACAGCTGGCTGCAGCCGTCAGGTAGGTACCCCCCCCCCCTAACAGAGCTGCCACCCTGTACACCACACCTGTCTGCAGCGGTCAGGTAGGTTCCCCCCCCCCCCCACCCTAACAGAGCTGCCACCCCGTACACCACAGCTGGCTGCAGCCGTCAGGTAGGTACCCCCCCCCCCTAACAGAGCTGCCACCCCGTACACCACAGCTGCCTGCAGCGGTCAGGTAGGTACCCCCCCCCCCCTAACAGAGCTGCCACCCGGTACACCACAGCTGTCTGCAGCGGTCAGGTAGGTACCCGCCCCCCCCCCCCACCCTAACAGAGCTGCCACCCGGTACACCACAGCTGCCTGCAGCGGTCAGGTAGGTACCCCCCACCCTAACAGAGCTGCCACCCCGTACACCACAGCTGTCTGCAGCGGTCAGGTAGGTACCCCCCCCCACCCTAACAGAGCTGCCACCCCGTACACCACAGCTGTCTGCAGCGGTCAGGTAGGTACCCCCCCCACCCTAACAGAGCTGCCACCCCGTACACCACAGCTGTCTGCAGCGGTCAGGTAGGTACCCGCCACCCTAACAGAGCTGCCACCCCGTACACCACAGCTGTCTGCAGCGGTCAGGTAGGTACCCGCCCCCCCCCCCCCACCCTAACAGAGCTGCCACCCGGTACACCACAGCTGTCTGCAGCGGTCAGGTAGGTACCCCCCCCCCCCACGCTAACAGAGCTGCCACCCCGTACACCACAGCTGTCTGCAGCGGTCAGGTAGGTACCCGCCCCCCCCCCCCCACCCTAACAGAGCTGCCACCCCGTACACCACAGCTGTCTGCAGCGGTCAGGTAGGTACCCCCCACCCTAACAGAGCTGCCACCCCGTACACCACAGCTGCCTGCAGCGGTCAGGTAGGTACCAGCCCACCAACCCGTCGATGGCCGATTTCCGCTTCCACTTAGTCCGTCCACGTTTCCGTCCAAAAACTGGGCGGATTGCTGACGGATCCGTCGGACGACGGCAATGGAAACAGCGCTTTAGTCAATATAATTATGGTCGAAAATTGAATTTTGGATATGTGGCCTTCCATAAAGTATGTATGCACCAAGGGGGGGGTGGGGGGTCTATTTTCTGGAAAATTTTGCGTACATAATCCCTTTGTTTCAATGCGTACAAGAACTTTAGGGGGGTGGGGGGTCATTTTCTTGAGAAAATTTGCGTACATACTTTATGGAAGGCCCCTATCCACCAATGATCTGTTACCGGACAATGTATAGAATGTGACCTCTAGCTGTCAGCACACTGGTAGTACCCACAGGTCATCTTTGAAGGTCCATAACCTACTTGTAGACCTCACATACAGCATTCGACTTATGTAATGCACATAATAGACACATTTCCAGTAGGTAAGAGTTTCATCGAGCTGTAACCCCTACACCTTCTCTGCCACACCCCTCATCATCAATAATGAGCTACTTCCCACTGGTGACAACGTCCAAGCAGCTCTCCTGACCTGACTACCCCAGTATAACATGCACCAAGCCACCAACCAGCTCTTGTGGTGTCTTAAAACCCTGGTGTAAACCCCCATAAATGGTTGTGACCCTTCGCAAATGATTTGTTGACCATCCCCTCACAAAGTTGGTGACCTCCACAAAATGGTTTTCTGATACATCAAATGGCCTGAAATGGTTTATATACTGTTTCAGACTTTGCTACAGAAGACTTATCCGACCTTTTGATTATTTTCTGGTACCCACAAACTATCTGTTGAGGTACACACATGATTAGATGACTCTAGGATGGTCAGAAACACTTTACACGAGTTGCAAACCAGAATATATTTTAGTTTATTTGCAATAATAGTACATATTAGTTTTATGATACCCACCAATCAATCTGTTGACATCCACTGTCTCGAAACACTCTCCAGGTTGGGACAGAGATACAAGCAGCTATCATAAAACAAGGCAAACGTACTGAGAAGAGACTACTGCAGGATCGATATGTGTAAGTCTAGTAGACTACACTCATTCAAGTCATTGCAGATTGTGGGGAACTTCTTCGCTCACCCACAAACATGTCTCATGTGATCTCAGATGGTCGAGGGACTGTTTGTATGCTGTCAATGTGAGCACAACTATTTGTGAATATTGATATTCACAAATGGCGTGAGGACCTAACATGTTAGAGTGGACCTTCCACTCCTCAGAAACAGCCTGCACTAGAGAACACAGATAATTATTTCTGCTTGACTGCTCACATTATTTCTATCTTATCCGTAAAAGAACATTTTAATACAGTGTTCCCCAACAGCTAATGAGATGTGCACACCCACGCATGGGTCACACTTCCTGTAGAGATGCTCAGCTCTGCCATAGCTTAGTTGTGGCATCTGCCCTGGAGGTATCCATCCTCTGATGCAATCAGCAGTACCATCAATACCATGCCTCCCTACCACTGTGGCACAATGAGGGGCGGCCTTTATCTTGCTGTCAGCAGTCCACATGCACCATGTACCAGCTGTATGGTGGTAAACAGTAATCTGCATATTTGATTGTGTCAGTTCTGGAGCTGACACTCTATGTTTACCTCACTACTGTACATGTTGACGGCTGACGTTTACACAGCCACCCCTGGCGGTTCTAGCATGCTGGCCCGCTGTCTGTCCAATATGCTAATAGTGTAAACCAATAGTAAAGGTATGATATGGAGGATTCGCTCAATTTTGAGCTATCAACCCTTTCTTTAAATCATTTTGGATTATATTAGTTGAAGATATGATGACGTAATAGAAGCAGGAAATCAATACTTCATAATGCTAGATTATGAACTATTGACATTTCTAGATAGGACACCCTCATTGACGGCCGTCGCGGACTCCGCCTACACTATGGATATACCTTGGTCTAGTGTCACCACCAAAGGAATGTGTTACACCAAACCATGATGTATGATCAATAACCAGTACATGTTGGATAACCTCTCTACTGTTTTGGAGAAAACAGTGGAGAAATTGATATTCATGGAATAAGTCAAAATGAGATAAAATAATTCCATCACTTTCATGATTTGCCACCACTATACATAGACAGAGGTTCACGATAATGTGTCTGAACGACAGGTTTCTCCACAAGTGGGACCTTGGGTCGTATCACACGAGGCATAGCCGAGTGTGATGCGACCCAAGGTCTCATGAGTGGAGAAGGGAGTTCAGACTGATTTGAGTGGATCTCTGTGTTTATTTCACACAGAGGAAAATGTGAGAGTCACCTGGACTCACATGCCATAGTCAGACCCATGTCGCCAAAACCACCCTCATGTGAGAGTCTAGCTGACCTTGACTGTAGAGATAGTCCAGCACTGCCTGACTTTCATGAGAACGAGAGTCCAGCATTGCCCGACTTTCGCCTTTCCACAGTCCAGCACTGCCTGACTCTCATTATGATGAAAGTCAGACAGTGCTGGACTCAAGTTGTGATGAAAGTCAGGCAGTGCTGGACTTTCACTGCAGTCAAAGTCAGGCAATGCTGGACTCTCATATATGAAAGTTCAGCACTGCCAGACTTTCATACTCAAGGGTAGTCTGGCAATGCTGGACTGTACCTAGAGCAAGAGTCCAGCGATGCTAGACTCTGGCTATCGAGAGTCAAGCCAAGCTGGACTCACATATGGATGTGAGTCTAGCAATGCTGGACTTTGGCCTCAATGAAAGTCAGGCATGGCTGGAATCTCTTCTGTACAGTAAGGCTAGTTGCTTATTTGCATTGGGGAATGATCTTTTTAAATATATATATAACCTCCCTGACATCTGTGAAAATAAATCCTATACAAAATTGTTATGTTTTCCTGAATAGGAAAGGGTGTGTCATCACAGACCAACAGTTATTTAGGTATGTACCAACACCATAATACATGTACCAACATATGTCAGAGGTAATACCCATAATCTCAATATATATAATTTCCAAAATCCACAAAAATGGTGTCTTATACCCTACCATTAAATCTCAATATTGTATTGTGTCCCCACCTGGTAGCAACCGAAGAAGGCTCAGGCTAACTGACCCTTATCCCAAAGTCAGACATTGCCTGACTGTGGCTAGAAAGTCAGCCTGACTCTGGTATGAACATCTGTCTTCCCTGACTGTCATGCAAGGATCAGGCTGACTCTCAAATAGGAGTAACTTTATGGGACCATCAAAGGAGCCTCAGCCTGACTGTCCCTTAATGGAGTGAAAGTCCAGCAGACTCTCCTACCTGAGTCAAGCAGTGCCTGACCCTGGGGAGAGTCCAGCTGACTCTCACTTTTTTCTCTGTGCATGTGAAAGTTGATCTATTCCTTTTTAAAACGACATTTCAAGATTTGTTTCACAACTATACCGTGGAGAATGGAGCTGTGGAGAATGAGATTTAGTTTCTCCACAGGGGTGTGGAGAACGACCCTCTCCATACAAAACAATGGTAAAGTTGTTTCTCCACATGAAATAAAGAAACGTTCTGCATAGACCAAGCGCGTTGGGATGAACTGAAAAAAGGGGCCATGACAAAAAGCATATCACTCATAGTTTTAAAAAGCATATTCCTCGTTATCTTATTGCTATGTATCCCCACAGATGGAATTTACAGTAAGCATATCCTACATATATATATATATATATATATATATATATATATATATATATATATATATATATATATATATATAGTGTTAAACATCAGAGGTGTCTCGGAGGTGGTATACTATAGCTGTAAGACTATAAGGGACATGCTTTTAAGGCTATGAGGGACATGCTTTTTGTCAAGGGTCGCTTTTCAGTTGGTGACTAATTGCATAGACCAGTCAGCTGTCGATGGCCAGCTCCATATTGTATTAAACCCTTGCCCCCTTGTCTGTTGCAGCACGGGGGTACACCACGGGGGAGGTGGAGTGTGCGCGCGCCGGCCGCTGCCGCTGCACCGAGGGATACAGACAAGATGGCGCCCTCTGCCGCAGATGTGAGACTTCATTTTGTTTTATACAAGTCCATAAATGTAGAAGTTGTTCCTTAAAGTCATGTTGAGATTGGCTGAGCACCAGTATTATATAGGGAGTGACTAGAGCCAGGTCAGTCCCGGGCTCGATGGTGCCCTCTGTATGTTAACACTTGAACTACAACAAGGCTTGGGGAGCACCAGCCACCAGACAGTGCAGGGTTGGTGTCATGAAACATGCATGTAGTGAAGCTTACTTTAAATGCTTATAGTAAATGTTTTTTTCCCTTTTTTTCTTAATAGAATAGTTGTCCGTAACGTACTGTGTGCAGTCCTACACACTGTAGCATCCTTTCTGCTTGGTTGTCCACCAGGTTGGGTGGCTATATTTACAATTGATCTCCTCTAGCTGGCCTTTCTCCATGAGCCGTACATCAGATATTTCCTGAGCCTGCATGCAGCATGAACCCCCCTTTGTGTTGGGCATTATGCATACCTTTCCCCATTACAGGGCACATCGGTGAGTCGGGGTGCAGCAAGGACCACGAGTGTCAGGGCGGGGCGCTGTGTGTGGACAGCGTGTGTGCCTGTCCTAATGCCTACCTCCCCGTGGCCGGCAACTCCAAATGTGCCCGCTATGGATGTAAGTACAGTGCTTGTTGCAATATCAATGGCCAGTTTTACTGGATTTTGTAATTAAATTCATATTATTTAATGATGTGCTCAAAGTACACTATAATATTTTATCCCAGCAATTAAATATATATATATATATATATATATATATATATATATATATATATATATATATATATATATATATATATATATATATATATACACACACACACAAGATAATTAACTTCATAAAAACCAGTAATTTTTCAACGTTGCAGCCTTGTTATGACATCTAAACGTCTTTTATGGAAATAGCAGAACTCTACACGTTAAAACTGAAACAGTAGACTCTGTCACCTGTCATGCGTATAAATTATACCGAGATTATAATTCCAAACTAAAAAAAATGCTACATGTTAATTCTGAATTGTAAAGCACCAAAATTGAGAAAGCCGTGTGTGACGGTCTCCTGTTAACCTGTATGTTAATGGTATAGATGATAGTCACGTATGTGCATCAGCATGGATAAGACTGTATAACAACATCAATACACTGATCATGATAGTTACATTGCTCATGACTGTCTTATCTTTTGAAGTGTATTGTGTTTTAGAAAATTACTTGGGAAAATAAAATGCTTTATAAATTAAAAAAATGACTATAATGGACTTGGGTTGAGTGCCATGTATGATGTTGGTTACAGCCACAGTGGAGCTGGGGCTAGGCGCGGCGTGTGACGAGATCGGGGAGCGGTTGTACTGCGCCCAGAACCTGGTATGTCACATGTGTGCGGGGCAGACCAACTACGCCTGTGTACATTGTAAGTACACGGCCACTTCCACTCGTTGTGGCTTTCGTCTTCAAGATATTCTAATACCGAAGTATCAGATTAAGTTTGTAGGAATCCCTTTTCCTTCCCTGCCACATCTGCTCACCCTGCCCCAAGGCCTCAACCTGCCCCTTGTTCCACCGCTGCACTTACAATACGCAATGACGGGTGTTCAAGCACAGATCCTTGTAGCACACCAATTTTTTTTTAATGTAATGTAATCTGATTCCTGATAAGAATAATTTATTATTTGAACCGTTGTAAATACAATTTAAAAATCAAAGTTTATTGTATGCGCTAATTTCGATTGTATTGTGCGAATGGATAGAATCAAAGACTTTTAAAATCTCTACAAATGAAATAGTATGAAAAAAAGAAGTTGTGGGATATCTCCTCTTTTAGGCCGTAAAAATGCAACATTTCATTGATCAATCCATGCAATCCTAACAATTTACCATGACTAACCGTTTTTACATAGAATATCTCTTCTTCTACAGTTTCAGATTCTGTAGATGGCCGTTTTGTGTCATCGAGTCGAAGATTGAAATCCACGACGACACTATCTGTGATTTGTACACTTTGTTCTATGCTCATGTCTACACTTTGTATAACCCATGGCCGCACAAGGTGACCAAGTCACCCAGGTTATGGACCTGTGTATGTTTGTAATATATTGACAAATGAAATAAACCACATTAACTTGGATCCCACTCAAAGTGATATTGATATAATGAAAGCCGAAGAAAATTTGAACAATTGTGAAAACATTGTGATGTTCATGGCCTTTGCATTGACTTAACTCTGTAGAGCAGATATAATTTTATTTCTGTTTCTCTATATTGGATAAGGTAAGAATGAGATTTGCTTTGGATCCAGTTTAGTTATAAACAAAGGCCTAAAGTGCCTTACAGTGATAGGTGTGTGGGTAAATTACTTGGATATGGACTTGTCTAAACTGTGTGTATAGTGGACATGTACTCCAACGGTGCTTTGAACTGAATTGTGGAAATTATATAACGACGTAAAAAAGGAGTGATGACAATCAAAATTAGATTTCAAATGTATGATATAATAAATTCGGCTGAGCCCCACTTGATGCTATATGTACCCATTGTGCGCGTATAGACATGGACAGACAGGTTGTGATGTACATATTATCTGTTTATGGAATGGGCGAATGGACATCATCGGGATTTCAAGGTTGAATGAAGATTAAGAGGAATAGAAATGTAGGAGATCTCATTTTTGTTTTCAAACGTCTTTTTATTTTCTACGCAAAATGTTGACTGCTCTTATGGATGTATCTAATATTCCTTGATTAATCATGTACGGACCATATGGTGCCCCTGAGATGATGCCTCAATGTTTAAGTTAACTTTCATGATGATGCACCGAGGCCCCAGGCTGCATGTGTGTATCATGTTGTCAGACCGATAATTAAAGCCCTATGCTGCCCTTAAAGGTTGAGCTTGTGCCATACATCCCAATGGTGGGTCAGGGAAACTGTTGATGTTTTATACTTGATAATAACATATCTATCTTTGCAGCACATCATGTTTGACTGTCAATTATATACTACTTATATTTTACAAACTGAAAAACTGGGAATCTGTTAAAATTGTTATAATCAGACAATATGTTTACAAACATCTGATACTAGCTAGCACAATAAAGACACCCGGCTCCCCCTGTCGTAATCTACAGCAACTATTGTACACTATTACCAGACACCCTGGCTCCCCAATAGGCAGCAATGAGTAAGTCATGCAGTATTCTAAGTTGAGATGGAATAGAGCAGAATGGCTACAACGAATTTGGACAAACTCTAATGAGAATTCTTGTGTACGGTTACTACCTTTGGAAACACGTAAAAATGAGCCCCCCTTTTCTAACTACGAGCATTTCTAACATATGTCTAGAATTTAGTTTAGATATTAGGTATAGACATTGTGGCCATCTTGTATTAAATCATGCAACATACCTTTCACATAAAGCATACACATTTCGAATTACACAGCCTGGTTTGTACTACCCCGGGCTGTAGATGTCAATATGCTTATACAAAAGATTTAATATTGGCATTGAGAACAAGCAGTTACATTGTACACTTATTATGTGTTGCCTTGCATGGTCTACTTGTAAACTTCATCACCCCCCTTCCTATGTATAGCCGCGATGAACCAGAAAGTTGAATGATTGTTAAACATTTAACAAACTTACCATGAGCTGTGGCGTGGAGCATCATTGTTATGTTACATTCCTGGCCCGCCAAATGGAAAACGGGTCACTGCCTATCTTTGCCACATCATGTAAACTTTATATAAAAATGTGTTATCCATGATTAAACTATAAGAGTAACTATTGACTGAATCTATAGTGTTTTATTACATTGATGATGTGGTGCTCTCTATATGCCATATAGCGTAGTCATACTCCATGGCCCCTAAGTTAGTTTATTTCCTTCATTTTAAGATAATAGGGCCATGTAATAAACACAAGACCTCACTTATTGCCATACATGTGCATCATACATCACGAGTTGAAGCTAGGGCATATCACACTCATCCTTTGGCCTTGTGCGATACGACCCAGCTTCAACTCATGACGTATGAAGTACATGTTTATCAATGGCCTGGACGTTTGTCCATCTATTATGAAGAGTTCTAGGACAAGTACCCCCTGGACAACTAACCCCCCAGACATCTACCCCCTGCCATTTACCCCCTGGACATTTACCCCCCTAGGACTTTTACCCCCTAGGACATCCACCCCTTGGACATCTACCCCCTGGACATTTACCCCCTTAGGACGTTTACCCCCTAGGACATCCACCCCTTGGACATCTACCCCATTGGACTTTTACCCTTTATGACTTCTACCCCTGGGGACACCTACCCCCTCCACATGATGTGACTCAACCATATGGGCATCTGGAGGTGGTGGATGTCCCCAGGGGTAAAAATCCTGGAGGGTAAAGGTCCAATGGGGTGGATGTCCAAGGGAAGGATGTCCCAGGGGGTAAAAGTCCTAAGGGGGTAAATGTCCAGGGGTAGATGTCCAGTGGGGTAGAAGTCCTAGGGGGTAAATGTCCTAGGCGGTAGATGTCCTAGGCGGTAGATGTCCAGGTGGGTAAATGGCAGGGGTAGATGTCTGGGGGTACTTATCCTGATTAGAAAGTAATAATAGAAAGCCTCATAACTTGAATGACAATGACATATAGTGGGATTTTTGGGTTAGGGAGTGGCCATTATTTAAAAAGTGAGGGCTAAGTGGATTTGGAACTCAAAACTATTCCTTATGTCCTGCGCAGAAGCGCGAATATGTGTGTGCTTCCCCCACCGCAAAAGAATGACAAATGATAGCCTAACATGTCTTGATCTGTTGATTACCTCCTTATCTATAGTATATAAATGAACGCATGCACGGTCACTCTGTTATGATGCTAATATACATCTGCAGTTAGGGCGTCGTGTGTGCTGTATACCCAGTCTCTAGCTGTGTGTACTAACAAACACCAGTGCACCTCTCTACACGTCCAAACCTGTACTATGGAGGCTCCAACACAGCAAGTTACGTGATTCTCAAAAGCTGCCTGGACAAGCATATCCCAAATGTAACCACACTGGTGGCGCCCCCCTGTGTAGCAGATCCACACTGACGGACCCAGCTTCACATCACCGGTGGTATCCCAGTAGGTTTTAAGATTAGGAGAGAACTGCTGATATAACATATTTGCACCAACTAAATAAAGTCTGGTTAGTAATGTGGAATAAAGTCCATTCTTGGTACGTACATCTGTAACAGACCGCCTGGTGGGGCCACTCTAACGGTCAGTGCCCTCTGGGAACTATAACTACATCATAAGATGGAGTCAGTGATCTTTTCAAAACATCTCCGCATACAAAATAAAGAAACTTGATAACTTTCATGCCCATCGTGGAGGGGTCGGAGTTGTCTATGCCCCTGGCGGTTCGATAATCGGATGGGGGGGGGGGGGTATGTCCAGGCACCTGGTGGGATTGACCACACGACCCCACAGACGTGCTGCACACTAAGCATACTTTAATACACCCCGTTAGACCCTGCACAGATCCCGGCACCGTCCACACAGCCGTGATAGGACCCATGTACTCACCACCTTAAAGTACAACACCTGCCTCTCCCCTACTAACGTACTAACAACTCGTGCAGCACGACCTGCTGTAGTGTAGACGCTGTGCCCCACGCGCACCAACTGACCTTTGTCTCCAAGCAGAGTCCTAGTCCTACCGCCAGGTAGGACAGTGTGGGCCACTCTGACTGCTACACTTGGCTACCTGTGCTACCTGTGTACAGACCCCTGTCCCTTCCTTGCTCCCCACAGTGTTGTAGGTATGCAGGCCATGTGCTTTGAGGACCGCAGCAATGTTGACACAAAGCAGAGGGGGGACTTTGCTAAATGTGGGTATATCTCCAGTTTAATGCAAAATTGTGTGTTCTACATCCCAGTAATATTATCTATTATGCAAATCCATTAGATTATGGCATTTTAATGCATTCAAATGCATGCATTTTCACCAGAATGCTATGCTCAAAGCAGAGGGGGAACATAGAGTTGACTACCCTGTTTCTGTGAACAAAAACACCTGACCTCCCCCCCCGAGGTTTAGCTCAGTGGTGGCCCGTGCTGTGCCCGCTAGCTGTGCCTGGTCAGCTATGGCGTACAGGTGTGGACGTGAAGGGCTACCGACCTACAGCGTTATTCTCAGGTAAGTGGTACAGCATTGTGCACATTCAGCATGTTCTGCTGTACACTTTGGTATTGATTGCTTGAAGTTAAAGGTTTGATTACAGACGTTGTAAGGCTCGTTATACATGTTGATATCGAGGTGGGGAGTGTTTGGCATTTACTGGATCTTCAGGTTAATGTCCACAGTGTTGCAATTATGTTTGTATCATATTTATATCAAGCCGACCACCTGATTAGACCTCCAAGTAGAAACCACACAGAGGAATAGTCAACTAATCATAGCCCGTGTATAATCAACGCGTACATGCACGTATACAACTAAGCATGGTTTAGTCAAAGGCCGGGTTCGCGCGTGAACTATAGTCTAGCTTCAGTCCATTTCAGATCGGTCAAGGGGGTTCAAGGTCGGGTTACATCGATATGCAGGCATGCCCAAAACTCATACTAGGGAAGGCCAGTACTCCACATCTTTGCCAATTGCAATTTCCCAATTGCCATTAGTTGGATATGCATGCCCAAAATATATACATATGTATTATGTATATAGATATATGATAATATATGTAAATATAATAGCCATACATATATATATTTATCTTCATTCTGTTTATCCATACATTTCTATTGACCCATGAGTTGGCAATTGGCAATTAGCAATTGGCAAATGTATGGGCCACTGGCCTTCCATATGGACACTGGACCAGACTAGACCTACACATGAACGACTTCAGTCCAGCTTCAGATGACTGGGGCACTCCCGGGATTGGCGCGCGAACCCGGCCAAAGTCAACTCAGCCTCAGGGACGATATTTGCACGAATGATCTGCACAGCTCTCTTATAATAGTACGGTTATTTGGTCAATGGGAAATAACCCTCTGCAGAGACAACATTGGTTTTTAGGAAATCCTAGAGTGGATATTGTAGGGATGGTAAACATTCACCGAGGAGTCTGTCCGGACTACTTAATGATGACCATCACATTGCCACGTACTCTGTAGTGAACCCGGGCATTAACTCTTGACCCGGAATTTTGGGAGGAAGAATGTCGACATCTCCGGTTTATTTAGATTTCTGACACGGATATTGTTAAACCCCCAGCCCCCCTATATAAAGGGCTGAGTACCTGTCCCGGCTCCACTCCGACTGCCACTGGAGGGGCACTGAGACCTGCGCCTTTAAGATCCTAGCCACCCCTAACCCCCTCTACAGCCTATGCACACAGGCCAAACACCGTGCTATTTCTGTCCTATTGTTCTGATACTGAGAGTCTTTTCATAAGTTTTGGAGTTTTTATGATAGCAATCAAAAATAAGGATAGCAGACTTATGATATCATAATACCAAAAAAAGGAATGCATTTTATGATACTGTTAGTGTTTCAGCTCTCCTAAAACTGCAATAAGGATAGCAGATGTCATTTTAAGGATAGCCGGTTATGAAACACTCTATATTTTTAGCAATTTTGTTATCCTAATTCCCAATGATTCTAAAAGTTGCTTAAAAACCTTCTTTTAAATGTTGATATGATTAGGAAATATAGCAGCCCCCAAGAGATGAAGCTATTTAGTCAATGTATTATTGGAATTGCACTTTCAGGATATTTCTAGTTAGCACTATAATTCCAACTTTCTGCTATAAAAACATATGCAATTACTTAGGCAGACCTTTTTATGATAATATGTACATTTCCAAATCTATTATGAATAAGTAGCATGTAGAAAAATGAGCTTTTAGACATTTTCAATGGGCATAATTTAGGATTTAGGATAACGAAAAAACGACAATGTCCAAAATCTGTAGTTAAACTTGAATAAAATGTTTTCCTTTCAATTTCTTGCCACAATATCTAATATGGAATATTATAGGTACATATGTTACCTGGTCCCATCATCTTTATATAAGAAATCAAACATTTTTTTGTTATCAGCAGGGGTCAAGGTCAAGATAAATATGGTTTATGAAAGACCAAAATCGCTCTCCTTAACGGCTCTTTTTCTTTTACGATATCCTAAAATCGCTCTCCTTATTCTTTATGAAATACACTACATTTACCTGTTTTATGATAGTGAACACAATTTAGGAGAGCGAAATTAAGGATACCATTAAGGATAGCTAAAATAAGGATAGCGCCTTATGAAACACACAAAGTTTGTGATATCATAAACTGGCCTTATGAAAAGACTCTCAGTAGACCTAAACAGACACCTCCCACCCAGGTAGGGAGTGTATTTCTATCTAAACTTGTGACGGGACATCAATTAGAAAATTCAAGGCTTTTAGATTTCCTGCACTCCTCTGAGATTCAAGAGTCGGAATATCTGCTATATCATCATGCTTCCTCACGGAGTCTGTAAAAGGTGTTGCATGGATATGGACATTACCACCCTATAGTCCTTAATAAGATGCCACGGGTACTAATTTCGCTAGTATATATATGCATCCATGCATCAGTCAGACCCATGCAGGGGGCGGGGTTTGGATGTGGGGGGTCCCAATTTCCCCTTAAGAAATGGCCATGTCGCCCTGTCGATTTTAGGAAATGGCCATGTCGATTTTAAGAAAAGGCCATGTCCCATGTCACTAACTCTTGAATTCCTCATGTCGCATGTCACTAAGCCCAAAAAGGCCCATGTCGCCGTGTCCAATTTAGTGGTCCACACCCATATCAGGGGGCTTACTTTCCCAATGCGCATCATGCTGCATCAATGCAATGCCAGCAAGTTACTTCCAGGCACTGCATTGATGCATCATGGTGACATGTATTAAACTAGCAATGTATTCGCACTGGCCAACACTAGGGGCATTGCAGTGGCGACCAGATGCTCCTCCCTCTGTACCTTATAAGGGCATAAGGAGTGCCCATTCAAGCATGTTATTATGCCTGTCACTGCACTGTACTGCCTATACTATTTGGCATTTTAACTCCACTAGCTGCCTGCTCTGACTACCAGCCCTTCCCCATGGCACCAAGTGCATCACAGGCTTAAACTGAACAGCCTGGCTATACTGGGAGTAAATGACTATATACCACAAGGTATGACACAGCTAGATGCCCATCATCTTTATGCCCTAGATGGCCCTATTGTACCATGTATTGAGCAACCCATTGAGCAATAGACATGTGGCTTCACCTGAATTATTAAGATGATGGTAGACTAACCAGTTTGTATATTACTAACAGTAACTAGATGGCGCTACCCTCTATGTCCAGATACATGGTACAGTAGGGCCATCTAGGGTATGAAGATGATGGGCGTCTAGCTGCGTCATACCTTGTCTTATATACAGCCATCTACTCCAAGCATAGGCATGCTACTCAGTATAAGCCTGTGAAGTGCATAGTGGGCCATGCACCACACTTAAGTAATCACCCTGCTTGTGGCACCTGCTTGGTCACAGGAAAAGGTCATTCTTTAGTAAGGGGTGGGTGGGGGGCTTTATACATTCTATCTGCTGATTATTCGGGCACCCCCTCTATTTTGCTCCCCAATTCTCTGCTGTGCATGTAAATTTGCTGGGGGAGGGAGGGGGGGTCATTGTTTTAACTATCTTTCATTGGGGAGGACACATTTTTCTATCTTATGTTAATATAATTGAGGCAGACCCCTTACCCCCCAACAATGATCACTCCCATAGACCTCGAGTCGGGAGAGAGGGACAAACCTAGGCCACTATAGCCTACTCAGAAAGCTGATTATTACCCCCCCCCCCCCCCCGCAACACACACACACTGTGGTACTACAATTGTAGCAGTGTGAGGCCGCTCTGGGGTCGTTATAGTAAGAATATTAGTTGGTGGGAGGGGCATAAGACAACCTGTGGGAGGGTCCTATAGTGTGTAGTAATCATAGCATAGGGCACAAGATGGATGCGCTCTGCCGAGGACAGACCCCCTTTAAAGCAGCATCTTCACCTCCTGAGGTTTCCTCCAACTCTATCACGAAGTTGATGTTTATAGGCCATTCATTTGTTTTTCTAATGGGCAGAACAAAATAACATAGCATAACAGGCCTCTCTATAGCATATTCAAAAGGTTTAAAACACAGATATTTCTCTCTCTATGGCGGGAAGGAAAGGTACCATTAGAGAGGCCCATGCTAATGTGACATCTTGTGTTAAAGGCAGGAACTAAAATGGTTTAGTCTTATATACTTTGCAGCTAAGAATAATCAGTACACACTCATGTGTACAATAGTACAGAATGTATGATTTGCATGATGTACACAACAGTTGTTGATGAATATTATGCTTGCATAGTTCATATAAACAGAAGGATAGTGAGAGGTGGTTCACCTGATACCTACAAGGAGGCAGCACTGAGTGGCCAATTATGTGCCAATCATGCGGGCTGAACTTTAGTCATCCAACTTTAATTCATTTCTGATTGTTTATGGACATTTTCATAGATAAAGACATTTCTATTTGCTTTGAAAATGCAGATCTAGATGAATATAACTATACTATAACACACATGGTTCCAACAGAAAAAGTTGGAAATGGAGGTGATCTAGCTGCTTTAAGTTTAACACAGTAATAAATATTACCTATCCTAAATGGCTCGCACCTGGTATTCCGCTGACCCAGCTGACCTATTATGTTCTTGTAGAGACGTCAGGTGCACCCAGAGAGATGTAATGGTGATCAGGATGATCTCTTAATCAGCTTATTGTGTTATGATGTTGATCCATTATACCACAACACTCTCACCCAGACGGGTAGCACGGCAATGACGCCACCTGCCGGCAAACTGTTCAATCACACACACTCATACCATGGTGTGTCATGGTCTCACTGAGGGTAATCCCGCAGAAAACTGAGAGTCATATATGATTATGGTCAGAAGTGTATACTGGAGGAGCACTGAATGGTCCATAATTAAGTTGGAAATGATGTAAATATCATGAAAACTTGTACACATGCTGCAGAATGTCTGCCAATTTCAATCAAATAATAGGAAGGGATTCTCAGTGAGTTTACATTTTTTTCAAAGGCCAGATTGGGAATCAGCGAAAATGCAATTCATTCAATGCAAATTCAGGCAAAATTCAGCTAATTTTGGTTGGAAATGTTTTGAAGAAAGGCTGTATCTTTAAGGTCAAGGGGGATTTTCTAAAGTTGTAAATGTCCTCGTGGCTGTTATCGTGTTTTCTGCTACATAAGGGAATGAGGGGTCTGAGGGAATCCCATCACACTAACGGTCTCTGTGTGACATCAAGCAGTTCACATCAAATAAATGTTTTACTTTCCTAGTTCACATAGTACTAGGTTATTTTTTGATACGCCCTAAATGGGATAACGGTTAGATTTTGTTACAAAGTTATAAATGTCTCTTGAACCTTATGGTAGGGTGGCCGTAGGCTCTAGCTTGTCGTTCAATCTATATCCGATCCTATGTGACCCTTTTTATGATGGTCTCTCATTTTGGCTAGGGAGTAGATAGAGACCTCTAGTAACTTGGTATCAAGAGATCCTGAATGGATGCATCATACATTAGCTGGAATAAGCATAATAAATTGTATTACATAATGTAATTTAAGAGCAATCTTGACAGACCTTCAGATTTTGAGTCTGTCTTGAGTTCTATAACTGGGTGATCTCTTGAACCTATCCTCTGGGAGAATTGACACTGTTTGATGGCAAATCCATATATCAACGAAATTCATTTTTTGTTTGAAGCATCTTGTATGCAGGCATGTCATGGGGGTCCTATAGTTACTTTAGACAATTATATTTTATATAGATAAGCCTCCTAAAATTATGTATTTTTAGCTCAATTATTTTTCTAGAAATCTTTAATTGGTAATTTACAGTAGATTACTGAAAATAGAGCTAAATCAGCTGAAAATCATGCATTTTGAATGAAAATAAAAGAGCCTACCTCAGGGCATCTCCCGGGGGTCATATAAGGGTTTGAGACCCCAATCTCAAAAATTTACATCATATACATAACACTAGAGGGCCTCCCCTGTCATAGGGTTACATAGAA
Source organism: Harmothoe impar (assembly GCA_947462335.1). Taxonomy (NCBI): domain Eukaryota; kingdom Metazoa; phylum Annelida; class Polychaeta; order Phyllodocida; family Polynoidae; genus Harmothoe; species Harmothoe impar. The sequence goes on from OX381714.1 coordinate 23,177,823, forward strand.
AATCTTAGTAATGAGTGAGATATAGGCATGGCATGTCTACCTTATACAGATGTTCAGATCTGTTAGAATGGTTTGCAAGGTGAGTGATTTGTAATCAGCTACAATCAGCTCCCTAGTTACTGCCTCAAAATAATAATGATAGTTTGTTAAATGCGAGTATTGAGGCTTTCTGTATATATTACATATATATTATGTTTGATTGATATCTAAAAACCCTCCGGCCACCCTACAAGTTATGGGCACCCCACATTGTGGTGCAAAAGATCATGTTTTTCATTTTATGGTATTACTCCTACAAATCAACTCAGGCTTTTACAGCTGATTCCTTGCATCAATAGTTCATTGTAATAATAACAATACTCATATATTTTTTCCCCTTTAAAGGGGAATTGATGCTAAATATAACCTCAAATAGTGTTTCATGTATGTAAATAACATTTTCCCCAAATTCATTTTCCCCAAATTCATAGTTGCCATGATGGCTGGAGGTATCACCACCAGAGGCCTTTACGGTTCTGGCCTTGGTTGTCATATTGGTCAGCATACCCACATCCATTGATGCGCTGCGGAGACCGAAGCTTGCTTGGACAACATCACGTACACCGATTAGCACCAGCACAGCTCGACTGGTGACAGGGTCGTCTCAGCTGGAGTGGACAGCCAAGACCTTCCCCAACCCCCAGCTGCAGCCAGAGTTATGTTCCCGGGGAAACACTCGCTCCTGGGTCTGTGACCCGAATGGTGTACTCAGTAAGAAACAAGGTGAGAATATACCACTTCACTTTAAGTCATACTGATAAATGATTCCTTTTAAGACACAGTTTTTGTCAGCCTGGTGATTTCAGAGGAAGAGAACACTGAAATAGAACTAGAAGTCAAGGAATATTATCTTGAATGAAAGCATCATCAAAATTAGTGCTCATTATTATGTTATATTCTGCTTGGCTGCTCACATGATTTGATAGAAAATACAATTCGAGCGATTTGGAGAAAATAATTTAAAGCTTTCACCAAATTGTAAGTAGCCAAGTTAATAAGGATGATCTGCGTAACTCCTTTCTTGGAGTTTATAATGTATCCTATTCCACAAGATAATATTAAAAAATAAGATACAAGTCAATGGACGCAGTGGTCCCAAAAATGATGATTACATATCATCTACACAACAATCAATACTAGTCAATATTTAGAAGCATGGTATACAACGCATGAAATAGTCACAAACTGATAATTTGACTACATTCTGTTTTGATTTTCTAATATTCATCTAACCAAATCTAATGATTTTGAGTATCATTGTTATTTCAGCTGACACGGTAGACACCCTCCTATCTCAGCAGAGTGCGATGGGACATTGTCGCTGCAATAAGAAGTGTGCCAAGTCACCGTCTCACAAAGGCATCCAGGGGTCGGTAGCCATCGTCAACAAGATGTACTTCTTGGGCAGGTATTAAAGCACTTGTAAACTGATTCAACTCTAAAAGATGTAGAGTTGCTGAATTATAATGTTTCCAGTGAATTAGGGCATGTTACAGACGTATATTGCATCGTCCACCAAGCACATGAATCTAAAGAAAGCAAGGAGTTGGAATAATTGCCCTTCCCAGTGTGAGATAAGAGTTACAGAATCAAAGGCCCATATATCTCCTCTTAGTCTAGTGAATTAAGGGAACGAATTGGCATTATACTTTATTACTGGATAAAAGTGCCAAAAGTTTTTTACACATGGTTTGAACCAAGAACTTTCACTTTTTTCCTTGCTCCAAAAGAAATTTCCATGCTATCACCGTTTTTTCAGCCATTTTGAAATGTGATCACCAAAATCATTGAAATAAACAGGAAATCTTAATTTGAAGAACTTTTATAGAAATATTTAGGACTGAAACCATACAAGATGCTTAACTGGTAACTATAAATTTAGGTTAATATCCAAATATAAATCATGCATTAAAAATTCAAGATGGCTGGCCTTCATAAAGATGACTGTCAGATCACATGAAACCATATTTTTCAGGTTCATTTAGCTGTTCCTTTTGATTTGAAAAAAGGCTGATCCAGTGGGAACGGGGGGGGGGGGACGCAACAGGATTGCCCCCACCCCAACAATAAAAAAGAGAGAGGACAGGAGAGATGGAGGAAAAGGAGAGAAGGAAATGAAAAGAAAGATTGGAAAACTAGCTCTTAATTTAAGAAAAGTATTTCAGGGGAGTAGATAGTATCTTTTCCTGGAGGGGGGGGGGATTCATATTTTTCTGAGCAGGTCGGGGAAAATGTGACCTGGGGGGGGGAGGGTAGTTCTAGTTTTGCCCACCAGGGGGCACAGTGATAGCAAAAGAGTGAAAAATAGGCCACAAAATATACTAGGGTACTATTAATGTAAAATATTATCCTCTAAATAATCTTTGGTGCAAGTGTTTTATATTTATTGTGGGACATAATGCATTTGAAGCTTATTTACTGTTTTCAGTTATACATTTTAACTCACAAAACGTGCAGAAATATTTTCTATATTTCATATAGATCCTGTACCAGGTTATTTCCAATCCCCCGAGATCAGGGCCATTGTCACGCCATCTGCCGCCCCCCCTCCCCCCATTCCTCTTCTCAGGTTTGGGAGGGGGCATGCTGCGGGCTGCGGAATTTCTTGAAGATTGAGGGGGGACCTGGTCCCTCCCCTACCATACACCTCCAATATCCCTCAACCTCACCTTCCATTTCATGTTTACTCTCCTCCCCTCCAGATCCTCTCCCATGCCCTGGCCTACCCCTGTGGTCTCTCCTCCCTCTTCGACCTCAAGCCTAGGGAGAGGAAAGCAGTTGGAGGGAAAGAAGGGCATTAGGACAGCCAGGAAATAGGATGCAAAACAAAAGAGTGTGGATTCAAAGTCTTCCTTTTTGAAAGAAAAACAACTAGAACAGCCCCTGACTGCTGGCTGCAAATGAATCTATACAGCTCTCAGAACCCACCAGAAAAAAAACCTTTTGCCTCTAGATCTCGAAAATATCCTGTGGGTACCAAGCTTGCTGTACCCTGCTTACAACTTTATATGTGACCTTAAGTTTTTATAAAAGGTCCACAAGTTCAGTTAAGCTCTCCAACCGCACCTCTTCTTTCCCCTCAATGTCATTCCCTCCTTCTCAATGTGTTCAAATTGCCTTTAGGTGACAAAAGTATTTTTCCAGAGGATCGATCCCTCCAAAAAAATCCCAAACCAAATGATAGAGGCTAGATGTAGATCAGACCTTTCATAAAATGTGTGCAAAATTCATAAGAATGATCCATTTAAAGGCTATCGATACTGACGTTAATTATAGCTGTGATCATGACAAACAGGAGACGAGACATCATATGGACTCGGGCCATGTTTAACGGCCTATTTATTAACATGTTATAAATTCACAATTAAGCGGTCATAAAATTTTAAAAAAAACAATATGACGAGCGAGCTATAAGCTGACCTCTCTGGGCCCTGTATAAAGCAGCAATGCACCTTGGCAACTGGCAAACACACCTAGTCCTCATGTAACCCTGTAGGTGGCGCTGCCGAGCTCCTAACCACAGCGGTACCCGATATAGTCACCAGGGGGCGAGACAGTGAATAAGTCCATCGATACCTCCAACAACCAATGGTTGTTCATCCCCATCGATACTGACGTTAATTATAGCTGTGATCATGACAAACAGGAGACGAGACATCATATGGACTCGGGCCATGTTTAACGGCCAAACTCCCAAATCAAATTTCATATGTATATCACTTATTGGTTGCACAAATAGTGTCCGCAACCAGCTTGTCCAAGTTCACTCTGGAAGACAGGGGTTTTGCCAGGTAAATTAAAGCGGTCAGACTGACCCAGTCTCCAGCCTGACGTATGTCCTCCAGTGGCACCCCGGCATGATGCAAGAAAGCAGCACCAGCCCTTCGTAGGGAATGTGCCCCCGATCCAGGTTGGTCCAAATCTATGGACTTCAGTAAGCGCTTCAAATATTTCAACATCACAGGATAAGTTAAAGGCAATGTTCTATTTCCCTGTTGCAGAAGAAAGGCAGGCGAATCTGGTGAAGAAGCTGGACAGTCATTGAAATGCCTTTTTAATAAGCCGGCTGCACACAAAAACAATATGACGAGCGAGCTATAAGCTGACCTCTCTGGGCCCTGTATAAAGCAGCAATGCACCTTGGCAACTGGCAAACACACCTAGTCCTCATGTAACCCTGTAGGTGGCACTGCCGAGCTCCTAACCACAGCGGTACCCGATATAGTCACCAGGGGGCGAGACAGTGAATAAGTCCATCGATACCTCCAACAACCAATGGTTGTTCATCCCCATAAATTCAAAATTGTCTTGAGGGGGCATGCCCCCAAACCCCCCAGTGTGACACCTGCAGTTCACTTGTGGTGGCTGCAGCCCTTCGTTTGCGGTGTTCTGCTGCAATACCCAATCCCTATAGATTGATCACATATATCCCCTAGATAATCCTACTACTACCAATTTTATAACCTAACAGGGTATAACATACATGAAAACACATAGAATTACCCTTAAAATATATAAGCGGTTAAAAAAGTACTTTTGACAGCTTGTGAAAGTAATTAAAATGAAAGCATCAAGCCACAATTAGTTTTGCCTTTCAGCTTTAATTTTGCACCCATATCGCATTTTACAGGGGCTAATTCTTTCATATTTATGACAATTAATGTCTATTATGGCAATATTATTAGGTCTCAATGCTAGAAACCTGCAAAAGATTAACTTATAAAATTATTATTGTCATATTTCACATTTTTCAGGAAAATGACCCAAAAATAGTGTTGCAGGACACATATTGCTTGGAGCAAGGAAAAATATTCAATAACATATATTTATCTACCTATAAACCAACTTTGGTACTTTTATCCAGAAATAAAGTATATTTCCCTTAATTCACTAGACTATCTAAAATACTTAACATTTTTACCCTATATATATGTACTTTATCATGAGAACTGATTCAACCTGTTCTTTATCAACTGGAATCTGATATTTGCTGGATAACAACGCAGTTCTCCATGAGTTCTGTGCACCATTGGGTACTGCAGAGATGTTGCAACATGTTCATAGTCCTGTACAAACGTAAACGTAGCCGTCTCATGCTCTGATGTCGGTTTGTAGAATAGAAGTGTTGGTGCAGTTAGCACCAGCTCACCAGTAAAAAACAAAAAATGAAATGATATCAATACTATTGTGCAGAAACCTGCTGAATGCGGAATTTGACATGTGGGGCTGCATTTCAGTAACCCTACGTACAAGGAGCTGCGGAAGGCTGCTGGTAAGTTCGCCGAGTACCTGCGTGACGAGGCCTGGGAGTATGAGCTGTGTAACGACGACTACGTCATATTCATCTCCGTCAAGGACAGACAGGTCAGTGAACTGTTGTCATAAGAGTAAATTAAGTTCATGAATTAATATGATGTAGATGGGCTAGTTTTAAGATGGTGAAATTTAGAGTAGGAGAAGAGGTTGAACAAAAGTTATGTGTTTTGTTCTTGATGGTCATGATGGTTGTTCTCCTCAAATTACCAACCCCATGTATTGATGCTTTAATGCAGCCCTGGAGACTTACCAGCCAGGGCCGTATTCAGATATACCATGACGACAAAGGACATAATTAACTAAACCTGTGTATTGCCGGTACGTCAGGTGTTCACGGCGACGGGTGACAACGCACGGCCGGTGATGACGGATGCCTGTGTACGCATGGTGTACGAGGAGGCATGACCACTACTGTCACAGGGAGACTTCGGCAATGCACTAGAACAAATGGTCAGGAAGTACACGTAAGGACGCTTATTATGTTATTAACTGATTACACTGAAGAACATTTCTTCACTTACAGAGAGCAACTAGTATAACACCAACTGATCTTGGTCAATTCAAAGGTGCTGAATTCAAAAATCATAATGAAATTTCTGGGTTACTTCTCAATTTTGAGTTAATTGGCATTTTAGATGCATAAAATGTGATAAAACACCCGATACTAGTGAAAGGTTGGGCAGGAAGCTTATTTTTTCCATCATTAAATTCATGTATTCTGGGTAATGCATGTCTTCAACATCAAGAAAAAGTGGTATATAGCCACTGAGAACCTATTCTTTGTCTATGAAATAACGCTTTTTAACTTCAAATTCCATTAAATCAGATAGCGGTTCAATAAAAACATCACAGATGTCATCATATATAATAAATATTTTCCTGTGGGGTTTCCCTTGCATTGACATGCTAGATAATCATCATAACAATATTGTCTGACCCTAAAATAAGAATAAAATATGCTTTGCCCTGTAGATAATTCAGTAGTAGGCTAATACATAGAATATAGAATATTGGGTGAATCAGTACTTACACATAATAGTTATATTTTTAGAAAATGAAGAAAACAAGAACTTTCATTGTTGACCCTGTTATCAGTGACCTAG